>CM062814.1:220407686-221607686 GCA_031772625.1 Pinus tabuliformis | reverse complement strand
AAGTTTCAAATTCATATCAGTCAAATATAAAAGAGAGACCCTTAACTACAACGAAGACCATAGCCAATAGCCAAAGCCTGACGATAAACTCATCTACAACCAGATTCAAAGTCTTGTTCCATGAGCACATTTTAGTTTGTATTCATCCTTAAACCACCACTCAATACAATAATTATAACTTTTGCTAGAAAGCACTTTCTAGTCATATTTAAACCATCATTTGAGATCACTTTCATTTTGTAGAAGACATCAACTTTTAGCTAGATTAGGAATTATTTCGAGAACTATGCCTAGCCAACATTCAGAGTTGTTGGTCAACATTAAACCCAATTATTATAATACTTTAGCTTTTTTTATCCATTTGATTTGTGGTATTCCTTAAAGCATCATATTCAAAGAGCACATTCAGTCATTGGCAACCATCCACTTTTAGATTGTAGCTCTCTTCTTGGACTTGCATGCACCAATTTGGATTAAAGGGGGAATGTTGGAAACCTAATCTTTAAGAGTGATGTAAATTTGTATTATTCACTTGAGAGGAAGATGAAAAGTCACAACTAAACTTAAAAAATCATTGGGAGTGCAAGAAACCTCTTGTAAGGTGAAATTAATGGTCATAAACTAATGTATTTATGTGTATCATTGATTTGAAAACGTGTGATCATCCTCTGACACTTTTCAAGGTCTTAGAATTATATCTTTAGTTCATAATTTATTCACATATGAATAATCAAAATTTAAGGAATTGTAATACGAAAAATATTCAGAAGCATTAAATGACATAAAGCAAGAGACACAAACAGTTGATGACGAAGTTCACCCCTCCTAGGCTACATCTTTGGGCCCTGGGCAAAGGATAGGCCGCTTTATTGATCTCGCATGGAAAGTGAGTACATTATTAATCTTTTTATTGTAGAGTCTAGTTGATGATGGAGTAGAAATGTCTCCCTTCAAGAAACGTCCTCCTACAAAGAACTCTCACCCTCGAACTGACTCAATTCTACAAAGCGGTGATTACACCAAATACAAGGAGGACTAATAAACAATGGTATGTGTAATCAACTCAAGATCAATAAGAAATATGCCATCTTCAAAAATCTCTTTCATCAACTTCACCATTCTTTTATGTGCTCACATGCATTAATGGCTACTATTCTATAAGAATCCACTGTTGCAAATAACAAAAAAGACTCTGCCAATGTGTCTAGAGCACCTCAAAACCCTTATCTTGTTTTTTAAAATGCTCAGTTTGGCTTCCATATGACTTCGGAATTCCAAATAAAAATTATGCTCACAACTTGGCTCAACCACACCTCCACCTTCGAGTTGATCTCCTCACCACTCCCTTCAGTTCTAGTGCATTGGCAATCCCTTTTATAAGGTTTCAAAAATCTAACTTTAGAGTTCGGGTAACAATATTGCAAACATAGAAATATGTTTTGATACATGGAAAATTGGTTACAACTTCCACACTAATTATATATTTTTTTAAAAATATTCATATAATATATATTATATGGTTGAAACTTTAGTTTATCGGCGGATTAAAATATGTTATGTATAACATATGGTTTAAACCATAAATCTTCTGCGCCATATGAAACAATACATCTGACATATGGTTAACAACCTTATTCGGTGGCAATACCTCGTGGAATATGACATGGCTCCATGGTGTCTTTCTATTGGAGTTTGGCGCAACAAATCATCAGACCCCATGGTGTATAATCACGTGGCATGAGTTGTAACCACTCTGCGCCAGCTGTGGTAACATAGCACAATAATTCCACGGTGATACATGTGGATATATTTGGCATATCACATAGGACTACAACAACTCCCATGGAGTTGTTGTAGCACATTGACGGTGATACATAAATGTTGACCCATCGCATATATTGTAACCTCCGCATATGGTCTAACATACTTCGACAGTGTGGAAACATAGAACCGCGTCCCGTGGTATATCAACATTCCACCTCCGCACTAACTTAGCACTTCCCTGCAACTATGGTCACGTGGCTCTCATATGCCTTGGGGCTTAAAAACTCTGTTTCTCATCCTTTTTCCGTTGTCGTTGGTCTCATGACCATGCACATGCCTTGGGGCTAGACCCTTAGGGGTTGGCCCCCTTCACCAATAATGCACGCCCTTTTATATATTTTCTCAACTATATGCAACAAGGAACAATGGGTGGCTTGATGGTAGAGAGCTTGCATGTTGATAGTTGGTTCGTGGTTTAAATATCCCGGATACCTTGTAGGCTCATACAAAACTTTTAATATGCCATGAGGAGGCCATGTGGTAGCCAGTCATTGGCCCACATGGTACTCCATTATTGGTCAAACTCAAATTCAACCAACCAATCATAAAACTATGAACTTCGACCAATCATACTTGGACACTTGTCAACCTACTATTGGTTCTAGAACCTTGACCACGAAACCTTGTTGGTTGGAACCGTGAGCTTTTACCATTGACTTTGACTTTTTTCCAGCTTGACTCTAAAATTTGACTTTAAATAACTTCTTCATACGAAGTCCATTTCGCAAACCAAACATACCACCGAATCAGCATGACAAGCTCTTGATCTTGGCGCTAGTTTCATGAGCATATGAGACTATAAAAGTTTAAGCATGGCGGGAACTGATGCTATCTATGACCATCTTGGTCTCAAACATTACATAGCCAACATGACGATACTCAATCAAGATCCATCCTAGATCATTCCTCCCAACTAAAAGACTTTTGGTCCACCAAAAGTTTATTACAATAAAGAATTTATTACATAAGTGCATAAACAGCCTTGACCCTATTTACAAACTCAACTAGACTTACTGATGTGATGACAAATCACGAACACACAATTGACAATTTACATACTAGGCATGAAATCTGCCCAATTCCAAGTAAGTGACTTCTCTGGAGACTTATGTTCTTCTTTTCCAGTTCTCGTTGCTTCCCCTTGGCCTGATTGTGTTGTTGTCGATTCATGTGGTAGCATTGAACATATGTAATAGTTCTGACCTAAAAATATATGATAAAACAAATATACTGAGAAATAACAAGAGAGAAATAGATAAACTTCATATATTTATTAACAACAAACACTTGAGGTAGGGTAACACCATACGATCACTTTGTAAGGAAGGAGAAAACTCCACAAGCTATATGCTTTCCAATACAATAATCCTTGACATCTCTCAATGGGGAGTCTCTAGCCTATATATAGGCTTCATACATACAATACCATGGGTCATTACCATGGGTCTCTCAATACCATATATCTAATACCATGGGCTTATCACATTATTGCTAATTACTTGTGGTCCCTTACATGATGTTAGTTAACCACTTTATTTATTAACTATGTCCCATCCCGTTATTACATTATTCCCTTGGGTACCTCCCTCTGTACACGATATTATCCCCCCTAAGTATACTACATTCCATCCCCCTTAAACATGTTTCTTCCTCGAAACATAAGAAGAACACAAATAATAAGATCTTCTCAAAAGATTAGTCCACTAGTACCATGCACGTGCATATAGCCATCCCAAAGACAGATGATTACTCGATCTAGTCGGTGCCTCGCTCGCTTGAGATGGGAGTTGATCTGGGAAATTCTGATGTGTTGATTTTCTATGGTTGGATCTTCACACCTCTCTGTCTGTTGTGCAGGGGTTGTTGTCCTTGTTGCTAATTTGTTGATATTGTGTTGGTTGTTTTCTTGTTGGGTGATGTGGGTGGTGATATGTTGAAGTTTTAACCAATGGTGTATATTTATTTAATTCACCACCTAATTGAGCATGATGGGTATCTGGTACATGTTGTGGCGCATTCAATTTTTCCTTATCTTCCAGTATTACTTCAACCACGGACTCCTCATCTGATGTATTAGTACCTGTAACATTTATGCTTCAACCTCCTTGGACTCTACCTGTTTATTGATGGAAATACCCTGTAATGTAATTTTCTTCTTTTTATACCAGAGCTTCAAGAATTTCTTCTGCACATTAATATTGATAGTACCAACATATTCCATCCAAGGGTATCCCAAAACAACATCCACCTTAGCCATATCTGAAGCATAAAAAACAAAATGCAATACATACTTATCCATAGAAATCTTCAAATCTTTATAAACTTGCACCTCCTCATTATTAACATATGTGTACTCAATTTATTTGGTTGGGATTTGCAATCTTTTAGCCAAATGAACTTTAATAAAATTATACTTGCAACTAGGATTGATAGACACAATTATCTTTTCTTTCTGAATACATCCATGAACTTGTAATAAGGAGATATCATCATAAAATAACCCTTTCTGTGTTTCATTCTTCTGTTGTGTAGCATGAGACCATTTTTCCAAAAGGAGTTTTTCAAATTCTTCATCTGAAATTTTGTACAACTTCTTGCTATCAAGTGAGCTCTACCATATGGCAACCTCATCTTTCAACCCAAGCCATACAAAACCTTTCCAATTTTTCGGAAGGGTTTTCTTAAAGGTCTTTCAATACCATGGGCTTATCATTTACATCTTGTTGTTTCTGGGTATATTTGCTTTATCATATATTTTTAGTATACCTAGGGGCAATATTATGGGGTACAAAGGGAGGTACCCAAGGGAATAATGTAATAATATGATGAGTCAAAGTTAATAAATAAAATGGTTAACCCACATCATGTAAGCAACCACAAATAGTTAGCAATAATGTGATAAGTCCATTGTATTAGATATATGGTACTGTGATACCCATGGTATTGTATGTATGAAGCCTATATAGAAGCTAGAGATTCCCCATTGAGAGATGTCAAGGATTATTGAATTGGAAAGCATATGGCTTGTGGAGTGTTCTTCTTCCTTAAGGAGTGATTGTATGTTGTTAACCTACCTCAAGGGTTTGATATTAATAAAGATCTGAATTTTATCTATTTCTCTCTTGTTATTTCTGGGTATATTTTCTTTATCATATATTTGCAGGTCAGATCTATGGAAAGTGGTATCGGAGCGCTTTCTTGGAAAAATCGGCGAGATTTTTCTTTTATTTTTTTGTAGAAATTTTTGGGGCGGCGCGTTTGCAGATCAGATCTGAAAATTCTAGTGAAAAATTTGCATAAAGAAATTGCAAAACTGGATTCTTTGTGAAAAAATACCCAAATTCAGAAAATAAAACTGATCGAATCAGAGACTGGATGAGGGAGATATCGTTGATTTAAAAATCAACTCTGTTGCAGAAATGTTTCTGATGACAACTCGTGGACGACGGATCTTCAATCAATTTTTGTAGTTTTTGTGAAGAATTTTGAGCCAATAACTGTAGATTTGGGACCCTCTTGAAAAATAGCCCAAATTAAAAAGAAAAATCCGTCGAATCAGAGTCTGGATGAGGGAGATATTGCTGATTTAAAATCAGCTCTTTTTTCAGAATTTTTGTGATGGTGGGACAGTTGCAGCGCAAATCTAAAATTCCATCATGCCTAGATAGGGATTTCTATCACATGGGAAGATGTAGAATGTTCGTTCCATTTTCGAAAATCGGTCATAACAATAATTCTGAGCAATATTGACCGAACTGTGGCCATTTTAAATTTTCTTCAAGTAAGTGATTTTTTGTCCAAACCCTCTTCATGGCTTATAGCAAGGATTTTTTTACAGGGAAAGATAATGGTCCTACTATTGAAGAATTCCTAAAAGATTTGAAGAGAACCATTCTGAAACATTGCAGAGGTTTATTATGCCTTGGGCTGAAAGATGAGGCTACCATATGGTGGAGCTCACTTGAGAGCAAGCAGTTGTCCAAACTTTCAGATGAAGAATTTGAAAAACTCCTTTTGGACAAATGGTCTCATGCTAGAAAATAGGGGAATGAGACATCTAAGGGGTTATTTTCTACTGGTATATGCTTATTATAGGTTCATTGATGTATTTAGAAGGAGAAGATCATTGTGTCTATAAATCTTAGTTGCAAGCAAAATTTCATTAATGTTCATTTGGCTAAAAGATTGCAAATCCCAACCCAACAAATGGAGCACACACGGGTTAATAATGAGCAGGTGCAAGTTTATAAATATTTGAAGATTTCTATGGATAAGTATGTATTGCGTTCTTATTTTTATGCTTCAGATATAGCTAATGTGGATGTTGTTTTGGGGTACCCTTGGATAGAATCTATTGGTACTATCAATATTAATGTGTAGAGGAAATTCCTAAAGCTCTCGTATAAAAAGAAGAAAATCACCTTACAGGATATTTCCATCAATAAACATGTAGAGTCCAAAGAGGTTGAAGAAGAAAATATTACAGGTACTGATACATCAGATGAGGAGTTTGTGGATAAAGTAATACTGGAAGATAATAAACAATTGCAGGCGCCACAACATGTACTAGATACCCATCAGGCTCCATTAGGTGGTGAATTATAGAGAGATACACCATTGGTTAAAACTTCAGCATATCACCACTCACATCACCCAGCAAGAAAAAAACCAACACAATGGCAATGAACTAGCAATAAGGACAATAACCCCCACACAACAGATAGAGATGTGTGAAGATACAACCACAACACATCAACACAAAGGAACCACCAGGATCAACTCCCATCTCAAGCGAGCGAGGCACCAACTAGATAGAGTAATCACATGTCTCTAGGATGGCTAGATGAACATGCATGGTACCAATGGACTACTCTTTTGAGCAGATCTTATTATTTGTGTTATTCTTATGTTTCGGGGATGAAACATTTTTAAGAGTGGTAGAATGTAGTATACCTAGGGGGGATATTATGGGGTGCAGAGGGAGGTACCCAAGGGAATAATGTAATAATCTGATGAGACATAGTTAATAAATAAAGTGGTTAACCCACATCATGTAAGAGACCACAAGTAGTTACCAATAATGTGATAAGCCCATTGTATGAGATACATGGTATTGAGAGACTTATGGTATTGTATGCATGAAGCCTATATAAAGGCTAAAGACTCCTCATGGAGATATGTCAAAGATTATTGTATTAGCAAGCATATGGCTTGTAGAGTGTTCTCCTTCCTTAAGGAGTGATTGTATGGTGTTGCCCTACCTCAAGGGTTTGATATTAATAAAGATCTGAAGTTTATCTATTTATATCTTATTATTTTTTAGTATATTTGTATTCTCCTATATTCGCAGGTAAAATCTATTATAAGTGGTATCAGAGCAAATATACCCAAAAATAACAAGATCAACCCAATAATATAACATGAAAATGTTTCTCTTTTCTTAATATCAAACCCTTGCTCCTTAAGGAAGGAGAACACTCCACAAGCCATATGCTTTCCAATACAATAATCCTTGGCATCTCTCAATGCGGAGTCTCTAGCCTCTATATAGGATTCATATATACAATACCATGGGTCTCTCAATACCATATATCTAATACCATGGGCTTATCACATTATTTCTAACTACTTGTGGTCCCTTACATGATGCGGGTTAACCACTTTATTTATTAACTATGGCCCATCCAATTATTACATTATTATCTTGGGTACCTCCCTCTGTACCCCATACTATCCCCCTAGGTATACTACAACATATGTTTTCTAAACGTCCTTTCAGCTTACACTGTGAATATATTCTTTCTCTTGAGTTTGCAATGGTCATCTTCTTCCTCAATTTCTCTGAGCTCTGTTTTGACGGTGCTGAATCCTTCCCTAACTGCATCAAAGTCTTTCCTAGACTTTTCTTTACCTACAATGTCGCGTCATCATTCCACGAAAGAATCTTTGTAGCATGCACCTTATTTTTGTAAACCTTCTGCTTCCAGCAGTCAGCTACACAATGGTTGTTACTTCCACAGAAAGTACATGGGTAAGTCTGTTTAACAATCTTCATAATAAAATTTTGATTAAAAGACTCACCTTCTGAATCACTACTAGAATGATTCGTCTACTTACCTTTACGATCCTGTAGCTTTTTTGGCATTTTCTCAGGATGTAATGACCAACAACAATCTTCTATGTGACCTTTCTTCCCGCAGTAGTCAAATGTTGATTGGTCAAATCCCAATCCTTCATATTGGGGTCTTTCCTGCACAGATATTGGTTGGAGCATGCCTTAGCCATGCTTGTTGAGGCCTTTACCTTGCTGATATCCCATCCTATTCATCAACTTCATACCAATTCCTTTGGTATGTTTCTCAAAAGTTCCAATTTCAAGATCACTTCAAGGCTCTTCCTTCTCGATTTACGAATCCATTTTATCAGATGATGGTACATAAGAAATTTCCTCAGAAGGTCAGGAAAAATTACCAATCGCTTTTTCCACTGGCTGTGATTTTGGAGAAGAGGATGGACATGAGATTTTTTCATCTGACCGATGAAGTGAATATGCTTCCTTATCTCCAATTATGGACAGACTTTGTTCTGAGATACTTCATCTATATCGATTTCTTTGCATGGTTTCAATCCGTATTCAATCCTCGCTTGCAGTCTTTGTTTTTCTTCCTACAATTCTCTCACCATGCTTTGCAATGTAGTATTCTTTTATCGATATTGCTAATTAGATTCTTCCAATTCTTGCATCCTACTTTGCTTCGTGCATCTACTCATCCTTGCACTCTGGTCAGAACCTGCTCCGATACAAAAATTGATCTGAAAAATGTGATCGTCCTCTAACACTTTGCAAGCTTTTAGAATTATATCTTTAGTTCATAATTTATTCACATATGAATAATCAAACTTTAATGAACTATAAGACGAAAGATATTCAGAAGCATAAAAATGACACAAAGTAAGAGACACAACCAGTTGATGACGGTGTTCATCCCTCCTGGGCCATGTCTCTAGGCCCTGCACAAGGGCTAGGCCACTTTATTGATCTCGCATGGAAAGTGAGTACATCATTAATCTTTTTCTTGTAGAGTCTAGCTATATATGGAGTGGCAATGTCTCCCTTCAAGAAATGTCCTCCTACAGAGGACTCTCACCCTCGAAATGACTCAATTCTACAAATAAGTGATTACGCCAAATACAAGGAGGACTAAGAAACAATGGTCCTTGTACTCAACTCGAGATCAATAAGCAATATGTCGGCTTCAAAAAGTCTCTTTCATCAACTTCACCATTCTGGATTATGCTTGCAGGCATCAATGGCTACTATTCTGCAAGAATCAGTTGCTCCAAATAACAAACAGACTCTACCAGTGTGCACGGAGTGCCTCAAAACCCCTATATTGGTTTTTAAAATGCTTAGTTTGGCTTCTGTATGACTTTGGAATGCCAAATACAAATTCTTCTCACAACTTGGCTCAACCACACCTCTACCTTCGAGCTGCTCTCCTCACCACTCCCTTCAGTTCTAGTGCATTGGAAATCCCTTTTATAAGGTTTCGAAACTCTAACTTTAGAGTTCGGGTAACAATATTTCAAACATAGCAATATGTTTTAATACATGGAAAATTGGTTACAATTTTCACACTAATTATATATTGTTTTAACAATATTCATACCATATATATTATATGGTTGAAACTTTAGTGTATCGGCGGATAAACATATGTTATGTATAACATATGGTTTAAACCATAAATCTTCCATGCCATATGAAACAATACATCTGGCACATGGTTAACAACCTTATTCGGTGGCAATACCCCGTGGCATATAATTGTGTGGCATGAGTTGTAACCACTCCATGCCAACTGTGGTGAAATAGCACAATAATTTCGTGGTAATACCTGTGGATATATTTGGCATATCACATAGGACTGCAACAACTCCCGCATGATTATAACAAACATCGACGGTGATACATAAATGTCAACCCGTGGCATATATTGTAACCTCCGCATATGGTCTAACATACTCTGGTGGTGTGGCAACATAGAACCTCGTCTCGTGGCATATCAACATTCCACCTCCGCGCCAACATAGCACTTCCCTACAACTGTGGTCACGTGGCTGTCATATGCCTTTGGGCTTAAAAACTCCGCTCCTCATCCTTTTTTCATTGTTGTTGGTCTCATGACCATGCACATGCCTTGGGGCTAGACCCTTAGGGGTTGGCCCCCTTCACCAACAATGTGTGCCTTTTTATATAGTTTCTCCACTATATGCAACAAGGAACAATGGGTGGCTTGATGGTAGAGAGCTTGGATGTTGATAGTTGGCTTGTGGTTCGAATCTCCTGGAAACCTTGTAGGATTATACAAAAATTTTAATATGCCATGAGGAGGCCACGTGGCAGCCATTCATTGTCCCACATGGCACTCCATTATTGGTCAAACTCAAATTCAACCAACCAATCATAAACCTACGAATTTCGACCAATCATACTTGGACATTTTTCAGTCTGCTATTGGTTCTGGAACCTTGAACATGGAACCCTAAAGCAGAACCTTTCTTGTTGGAACCGTGAGCATTGACTGTTGACTTTGACTTTTTTCCCAGCTTGACTCTAAACTTTGACTTTGCATAATTTCTTCATACAAAGTCCATTTTGCAAAGCGAACATACCATCGGAATCAATGCAATGAGCTCTTCGACTTGGCGTTGGTTTCATGAGCATATGAGACTATAAAATTCTGAGCATGTCAGGAATTGATGCTATCTATGACCATGTTGGTCTCAAACATTACATAGCCAACATTTTGATACTCAATCAAGATCCATCCTGGATCATTCCTCCCAACTAAAAGACTTTTGGTCTTCCAAAATTTTATTACAATAAATAATTTATTACATAAGTACATAAACAGTCTTAACCCTATTTACAGACTCAACTAGACTTACTGATGTGATGAAAAATCACAAACACACAATTGAAAATTTACATATAAGGCATGAAATCTGCCCAATTCCAAGTAAGTGACTTCTCTGGAGACTTACGTTCTTCCTTGCCAGTTCTTGTTGCTTCCCCTTGGCCTGATTGTGTTGTTGTCGATTCATGTGGTAGCATTGGACATATGTTTTCTGAATTTCCTTTCAGCTTACACTATGAATATATTCTTTCTCCTAAGTTGCAACAATCATCTTCTTGCTCGATTTCTCTGAGCTCTGTTTTGATGGTGCCAAATCCTTCCCTGACTGCATCAAAGTCTTTCCCAGACTTTTCTTTACCTACAATGTCGCATCCTCATTCACAAAATACTCTTTGTAGCATCCATCTTCTTGCTATAAAACTTCTACTTCCAGTAGTTAGCTACACAATGGCTGTTACTTCCACAACAAGTACATGAGTAAGTCTGTTTAACAATATTCATAAAAAAAAAATTGATTGAAAGACTCACTTTATGAATCACTACTAGAATGATTTTTCTATTTATCTTTACGATCCTATAGCTTTTTCAGCATTTTCTCAGGATGTAATGACCAACACCGATTTTCTATGTGACCTTTCTTCCCGTAGTAGTCACATGTTGATTGGTCAAATCCCAATCCTTCGTATTGGTGTCTTTCCTGCACAAATATTGGTTGGAGCCTACCTTGGCCATGCTTGTTGAGGCCTTTACCTTGCTGATATCCCATCCTATTCATCAACTTCATACTAATTCCTTTGGTATGTTTCTCAAAAGCTCCAATCTCAAGATCACTTGAAGCCTCTTCCTTCTTGGTTTTCGAATCCATTTTCTGAGATGTTGGTACATAAGAATGTTCCTCAGAAGGTGAGGAAAAAGTACCAATCACTTCTTCCACTGATTGTGATTTTGGAGAAGTGGATGGACATGAGCTTTCTTCATCCGACTGATGAAGTGAATATGCTTCATTGTCTCCAATTATGGATGGACTTTGTTCTGAGAGACTTCCTCTCTGTCAATTTCTCTACATGGTTTCAATCCTCACTTGCAGTCTTTGTTTTTCTTCCTTCAATGCTTTCACCATGCGTTGCAATGTAGTATTCTTCTGTCGATAATGATGATTAGATTCTTCCAATTCTTGCATCTAAATTTTCTTCGTGTGTCTACCCATCCTTGCAGTCTGGTTAGAACCTACTCTGATACCAAAAATGATCTGAAAACATGTGATTGTCCTCTGACACTTTGCAAGCTTTTAGAATTATATATTTAGTTCATAATTTATTCACATATGAATAATCAAACTTTAATGAACTATAAGATAAAAAATATTCAGAAGCATAAAAATGACACAAAGCAAGAGACACAACTAGTTGATGACAGTGTTCACCCCTCCTGGGCTATGTCTCTGAGCCCTGTGCAAAGGCTAGGCCACTTTATTGATCTCGCATGGAAAGTGAGTACATCATTAATCTTTGTCTTGTAGAGTCTAGCTGATGACGAAGTGGCAATGTCTCCCTTTAGGAAACGTCCTCCTACAGAGAACTCTCACCCTCGAACTAACTCAATTCTACAAAGCAACGATTACGCCAAATACAAGGAGGACTAAGAAACAATGGTCCTTGTACTCAACTTAAGATCAATAATAAATATGTCGGCTTCAAAAAGTCTCTTTCATCAACCTCACCATTTTGGTTTATGCTTGCAGACATCAATGGATACTATTATGCAAGAATAAGATACTCCAAATAACAAACGGGCTCTGTCAGTGTGCCTGGAGTGCCTCAAAACCTCTATCTTGGTCTTTAAAACACTTAGTTTGGCTTCCATATGACTTTGAAATGCCAAATACAAATTGTTACAGTGAAAAGTGTCTATATAGAACTGCTCTATCCCACTAAGGCGTGACAGCTGCCTTAGAAACAAACAGAGAAAAACTACTTTCGTTTTTCCTTTATGAATTATAGATAGAGAGGAACAGAAAGACCAACCTCTGTCTTGCGCTAATCTCCTGATTTGATTCCTCTCTTCTTTGATAGTCTTCAGCTACCTGCTCCCTTGCATGCCCAGCTTCACAAAGTACCTGTAAGATCACAGAAGCGCAACACTATACAAAGACATGGATCTATAATCATAAACAATCTAGGATCAGATGTAAATTGACCATACAAATGTAGCAAGCATCATTGACGCAAAAGCAAGGAGGAAAACTTGAATAGCTTTTATTGATAAACAAGAAAAGAGCCAAGAGGAGTTACAACCAGTTGTTTTGACCCAGCATCAACCTCCCAGCAAAGAAGCCCCTCTTCACCTCAAACAAAACTTAGATCACCCAACAATTTGATGTTTGTCTCAAGAAACCAACAACAATTCCTTACAATAGGAAAAATTCCAGCCTCTGGATCTCTAGGATGAGGGATCCATATATAGATATCTGTAAGGGGGATGAATCAGCTTGTGATTTGATTAGTGTCCTCCCTCTGATAGTTCTTGCTTCCACTTGGAGATTGATGGTCTCTTACTCATCCTTGGTCGAATTCAGTGAGGCAAGTGTCACAGGAGAAGATTCTGGAAGCTTCCATTGCCTCTCCACCTCGCGGAATGACACTTCCATTTGTCATTTCTCCCCCATCGCACCCCATAGAAGGGATTTTTGAAATGCAACGCACCCACACAGTGTATTTAGGTGAGATGCAACACACTTAGCTAGTGGAGCAGCTGAAATGATCCTGTTTTGACCAATTCTGAGCAATTTTTCATGAAGAACTTCTGGGAGAAGCTGTAATCTGTTGACCTTGTTCCTTTAGGGGTTAGAACAACACTTTTAGGGACTTAGGAGCCCTTTTTTTATAGAAATTTCATGCTTGGGGTTGTAGGGCCCAAAAATGTCTATAACACAAATTATGCTCACAACTTGGCTCAACCACACCTCTACCTTCGAGCTTCTCTCCTCACCACTCCCTTCAGTTCTGGTGCATTGGAAATCCCTTTTATAAGGTTTTGAAACTCTAACTTTAGAGTTCGAGTAACAATATTAGAAACATAGCAATATGTTTTAATACATGGCAAATTCGTTACAACTTCCACACTAATTATATATTGTTTTAACAATATTCATACCATATCTATTATATGTTTGAGACTTTATTGTATCAGTGGATAAACATATGTTATGTATAACATATGGTTTAAACCATAAATCTTCCACACCATATGAAACAATACATCTGGCATACGGTTAACAACCTTATTCAGTGGCAATACCCCATGGCATATGACATGGTTCCGTGGTGTCTTTCTATTGAAGTTGGCACAAAAAATCATCGGACCCAGTGGCATATAATCCTGTGGCATGAGTTGTAACCAATCCGTGCCAACTGTGGTGACATAGCACAATAATTCCTCAGTGATACCTATGGATATATTTGGCATATCACATAGGATTGCAACAACTTCCACGCGGTTATAACAAACATCGACGGTGATACATAAATGTCAACCCGTGGCATATATTGTAACCTCCGCATATGGTCTAACATACTCTGGTGGTGTGGCAACATAGAACCTCATCTCATGGCATATCAACATTCCACCTCCACGCCAACTTAGTGCTTCCCTGCAACTATGGTCAAGTGGCTCTCATATGCCTTGGGGCTTAAAAGCTCTGCTCCTCATCCTTTTTTCATTGTCGTTGGTCTCATGACCATGCACATGCCTTGGGGCTAGACCCTTAGGGTTGGTCCCCTTCACCAACAATGTGCACCCTTTTATATAGCTTCTCCACTATATGCAACAAGGAATAATGGGTGGCTTGATGTTAGAGAGCTTGGATTTTGATACTTGGTTCGTGGTTCGAATCTCTCAGGGACCTTGCTGTGGAGTACTAAAGAAGGTATGTTTTTGGTGATTATTTTGGCATCTTTTCATTCAAACTTACAAACCTATTGCATCATGAACTAGGTAGATGATAAGGAATTGTAATAAAACCTGTAAGATTAATGTGCAAAATGAAAATACTGACAATTTTCATTTTCTTATGCAGGAAGAAGGAAAAACACAAGACTACCGTTCGAAAGGAAAGGACAAGGCCAGGTTAACCGTTGTCCCTTTGACGGGGAACCATATGCAAACAAGGCAAACCAAATCAAAGCATATCAGCCCTAGAAAGGAAATGGAGATATCAGCGCGGCGCAAGAAAGTAAAGAGATAACTGAGAGCCAACGGTTTGGCGAATCCCTCAGGATCCTTTGAGCTTGAGGGATCACTGCTTTAACTATCTTTTCACCTAGAAAACTCCGCCTTTGCCATTATAAAAAGGGGCAGCATTGTTAGCCTGGGGGATAGTCTGTTATCTTTTTATGTAATTTATCTTAAAGTTGAGACTTTGATCATCGACTCTCGATTGAGGAGTGATCCACTGTAATTTTGTCTTATGCACTAATACAAACTTGGTTGCTATTTCATCTTTGATTCTGGAATAACTTCAAGCGGTGTACCCCTGGAGGCTAAGGGCCCGGCCCTGGAGGAACACTTGCTCCTATACTATTACTTTTGGTTTATGCGTGGTTTGCTCATCAGCGTTATTTGGTAATTTGATATGTTCTGTTATTTTACATCATAGCTCTGTTATGTTTGATTTATTGAGTAATATCATTTATGAAGACAAAACCATTATATTAACTTTGCAACGTATTACTGTTCCTTTAAGTGCTGATATAATATTGTCGGTCTTTACATAATACTGTTGTTGTTCAATTACAGAGTATCTGTGTGTACACTTATTCATTGGTATTACTGAACTCATCTTAGGGATTATGTTTCCTTGTGATTGTTGAATCTATAGACATTGTTGTTCCATTCTGAAATACAGTTGTATTCTTTATAACTGAGATTGACAACCGGATTACCAAAATCAAATTACTATTAAGGTGTGCCGTGTGCATGTATGAGTGGCTTTCAAGCGCTATTCTATAGTCCATTATTAATCAGTGTTGTTCCATTTCTGTGTGTTGTTCGATTCATCTCTAAAGGTAGAGGGTTGCCATTTGATTTCTGTAGGACACGATCGTTGCATTTGATCCTGTAGACTAGGGTGTTTTTGCTTATTAGACTCAATTGTTGTTACAGTTTCCTATTTGCTGTTCCATTTCAAGTTTGTTGTTCCATTTCTTATTTTCTGTTCCATTTCTTATCTGTCGTTAAATTTCTTGTCATTTGCGTTATTGTTACTTTGGTGTGAAGAACGATCTAAGACTGTAGCGGGCGCTGACATTTACTGTCTGGCCCCCAGATCAATGATCTGTTCCCTAATTTCCTTTGGCCCCATCAATTTACAAAGGGATGAGTTACTGCTACTGAACCCTTGATTGATAAATTGCTTAGTTTTCTGAATGCATGGTTTAGTCTTTAAAAGTACTTTGTTATAAACAAGCATCCGTTTACTCTTGTATTTTTGAGCACTATACTACTAGCATTACTCTGGCAAATGATAGCCTCAGACTGAGACACTCTTTGAAATAACAAAACATTCCTGGATTGACAAATTAATGTGAGGTAATTAGAGGTGAAAGAGACCCTTTTTACAACTCGACATTTTGACGTCGTTGCCGGGGAAAGAGTGTAGCCATTTGTCTCTTTTCAGAGTAGTGTAAGATCCTGCTAGGGAAGAATTGGGTTTTAAAAACGGAAGGTAAGAACCTACGTGTGGAGCACGTAACAGCCCTACTCCTCTGCCCGCTTTCCTGTAGATTTTTCATTGTTTTGTTTGGGTAGAACCTAGCAGTTGATTTGTGTGCATGACTAAGCAGAAAAAGCCAGAAAAGAATTCCAAACCTCTACCCAAGCCAGAAAAAGCTAAGGGGCCAGTGACCCTTGGCCAATCAACCTTTATAGATGAAATTTTTAAGAAAGCAGAATCTCAGCCTTCAGTAGGACCCAGAAAAGTTATTTCCAGACAGCTTACTAGTTCCCTTCAGGCCATGGGATCACCATTTGTAGCCTTTGCTGAGGTGCATAGTCAAACTGAAGAGCATGATTTTCAAGAAATTGAAAATTCTACTCCAGAACTATTGCAAGAAGGGAATTTCAACAATCTTTGTGAAGAGAGAGGAGAGATAGGGGAAATTGAGGAACCAAGGTCTCGTCTTGGGACAACTCAGCCATTGAACAACCCAGATAAGGGAAGTGATGCAAAGATCATTTTTGAAGAAACCCAATCTCCCCAAACATTAGGCATTCTCATTATCCCAGATAAAGGAAGCGCTATTAAAACCATTCCTATTAAAGCCATTCCCTCTCAACCTAGGAATACCCTCCTACATATCCCAGAAGGTTATTGGCATATATTTGACCAAATGGCCCAAAACCAGCCCAACACCCAAACCTCTACATTGCAATACCCCATAGTGGATATTGCAGCGAATGCACCTATGAAAGCAATTCCTCTTCAACATATCCCTACATTCCATGGTCTTACATCAAAGGATTCGGATGCATTCCTATTTGAATTCGATGTGCTGTGTAGGGGATATGATTACGCCACCGACCCCCAGAAACCGAAATTATTTCCCTCTACATGAAAAGGGGCTACTTTAAGATGGTTTATGGGATTAGGTGGCGGAGTTATAAATAACTGGGATCAAATGAAAGAATCTTTTTAAAAAAAATATCAAAGACTATTGCAGGTATAGAGAACTAAAAGACGAAATATTCCAGATGGTAGCTAGACAAAATGAAGCATTAGAGGAGTATGAGGAACGTTTTCAGTATAATCTTCAAATATCTCCTTATGCATCCCTACCTTTACCTGATAATGTGTTAAAAACAACATTAATTAGGGGTATGAAGGAACAATGGATTGAAACATTAAACATTATGGGGAAAGGAGATATTTATCAGGAAAATTTTGCTGACATTATTGATTTATGTATCAGGAGCTCGAGAGGCAGCACAAGACTAAAACTGGCAGAACATGATCGGTTTGTAAGAGATAATAAAATTTCGGCAGAAGGAGTAACGCGTGCAGAAATTGGAAATTTATTGGAAAATTTTAAAACTGATATACTAGGGACGCTAACTACACAACTTGATATTATGCAGGCCAAACAAAAGCAAGTGGAGGCAGAACAGAATTTGGCAATCTTCTGTCCCCAATGCAGGAAGAAACATAGCCATAAGGAGTGTCCACTAGATGCAGTCCAAACATGCGCCATTTGCACAAAAGACCACCTTACGGAAAGTTGTCCCTCACTTCCCGGATTAAAAGAAGTATACAAGGAAGCAGAAGAAGAGCCAGAATCGGTGTATCTGCTCAATCAGCGCCGTCAGTGGCAGCCGCGACAATCTGGTATGTTTTCGGACCCAACTTCTTCTTTTCAGTCCCCACAGTATAATGCTCAACAATATAATATGTGGTAAAATCAACCTCAACCTCCGTTTCAAAATTGGTCACCACAGTCATTCCCTTCATCAACCCCGTGGCTGAATCAAGCAAGCCATTCTAATTGGCCGAATTTTCCCTATGTCCCACCATATTGGCAAAGTAACGCATACCCAACATAGTGGACCCCTCCTACTTCACAAAGTCTAGCCTGGCAGACAAACTGGCAAAGACCGATGCATCAGCCAGTAGGAACCATTCTGCTCCCTCAACCTACACTGCCAGCATTACAACAAAACCCCCAGTCTAACCTGAGACCGCAACTCCCAGCCCAACCCAACCCTAACCCAAATAATAGACCGACCCAATCTATCCAAATAGTAGAAACACCATAAATAGGAGCCGATCTAAGGGAGTGTAATGATCTTCAGCTAAGATCTGGGTGTATTATTGAAACTGAGGGAGACAAGACAGTTCATGTTGAAAATCAGTTACCTAGAGAACAACTGTCACAAGAAGAGGATGTGAACAAATAACAAACTCATAACCAAGCAACCACATCCTCTCCCTCATTCCCAGAACGATTAATCATACCTCGACCTACACAATATCCTGATTTTGACATTCTGGGATAATTACAAAATTTGTACATAAAAATTCCATTCCTCCAAGCCATTCAAGACATCCCGATATATGCAAAGACTATCAAAGAATTGTGTGTAAAGAAACCAAGGAGGAATATAGCAAACAATCCAAGAGTCCAAGTAGTTGGCACTCTATCTGACTTGTTATCAGGAAAAGAAACACCCATTAAATACGAAGACCCAGGGAATCCAATGGTAACCGTACAAATTTATGGTCAAACCTTCCCCAATGCCTTAGTTGATCTAGGAGCTGCAATCAATATCTTAACAACTACTACTTGCCAAAAGCTAGGCATTACATCTATTGAACCCACCTCTACCTTACTAGAACTAGTTGACCGATCTGTGGTTAGGCTAGAGGGCACACTACAAGATGTCATGGTATCTGTTGACGCCTGGGAATATCCGACCGATTTTCTGATAATAAATCCCAAAAACCGACTTGATGGACACCCATTGATTTTAGGTAGACCTTGGCTTGCAACTGCCGATGCTTATATTGGCTGTCGATAAGGCAATATGACCATAACCAGAGGAGTGAATATCAAGAACTTAGCTTTATATCCTCCAACGCAGCCAAGTGTCACAATAATGAAAACTAATAGGCACCCGGTATCATATCTTACTGATAACATTAGATCTCCATTAACTATACAAGAGGAACTTGGTTTCAAAGACCAAATAGAAGACGATGCCATTAATAATTTTATTAGTCAAACTGAACTCAGATCCCGCACACAATGTCACATGATAGAGGCAGCATTCGATAACGAATTAGAAGAAGATCCTCTTAAAGAAACACATGACCAAACAATACCTATTACCTCTGTTGCAAATAGTAAAATTGTGGAAATTGAACCAGGAAAAACCTTAAACATTAATGCCAACCTCACCTCTGAACAAGAAACGAAGCTCATCCATTTATTGAGGAAATATAAAGAAGCATTTGCATGGGACTACCCTGATATGAAAGGAATTGATCCCTAATTATGTACACACCACATTTACATAGAAAAAGATGCGAGACCTGTTCGCCAGCCTCAAAGGAGACTTAATCCTCATCTAAAAGATGTGGTAAAAGCTGAACTTCAAAAACTTTTAGATGTCAATTTCATCTATCCTATATCCGATAGTAAATGGGTCTCTCCACTTGTGGTGGTACCAAAAAAGAATGGGAAATGGAGAATTTGTGTGGACTACAGAGAGCTAAATAAAGCAACACAAAAAGACCACTTCCCTCTCCCATTCATCGATCAAGTATTAGACACTTTGGCAGGAAAGAAATTCTTTTCTTTCCTAGATGGCTTCAGTGGATATAATCAGATCCAGATTGCCCCTGAAGACCAAGACAAAACCACTTTTACTTGTCCTTGGGGAACATTTGCCTACAGAGTTCTACCCTTTGGATTATGCAATGCTCCTGCCACATTCCAAAGGGCTATCCTCAGCATTTTTGCAGACTTAATAAATGAAGGACTTGAAGTATACATGGATGAATTTACACCGTATGGAGATGATTTCGATCCAACATTGGAGACACTGGAAAAAGTCCTACAATGCTGCATTTCTACCAGGCTTTGTTTAAGCCATGAAAAATGCTATATGATGATGACTGAAGGAATTATTCTAGGACATTATATTTCAGCAGCTGGCATTCAGGTAGACCCAGCCAAAATCCAAATAATTTTGTTTATTCCCATTCCTACCACTCAAACGGAGGTACGCAGTTTTCTTGGATTTTCTGGTTATTATAGGAGGTTTATAAAACATTTTTCGCATATTACTGCACCTCTGTATGCACTAACAGGTAATGTTGATTTTCTTTGGACAGAAAAATGTGAACGTGCTTTCCAGGATCTGAAGAAGCTTGTGTCCACAGCCCCAGTCCTTCGAGGACCAAATTGGGATTTTCCATTTCAGATATCATCAAATGCCTCAGATACAGCCATTGGAGCAGTTCTTGGGCAGGAAGAGGATAAAAAACCATATGCAATTTACTATATTAGCAAAAATTTATCCCCTGCCGAATTAAATTAGACTGTTACTCAAAAAGAATTTCTAGCTGTAATACATGTTGTCAATAAGTTCAGACATTACATTATTGGATATCCTGTTATCTTGTATACAAATTATTCCGCCATAAAATATTTAGCAAACAAGCCTATCACAAATGGCAGAATAACTAGATGGCTGGTTTATTGTAGGAATTTGATATTACAATCAAGGATTGACCTGGGAAAGAAAATCCTGTAGCCGATTTTCTCTCACGAATGCCAAAACCAATTGATGCAGCAGCAGTTGAAGATCAATTTCCATATGAGCATTTGTTTGTTGTTGCTGTTAAAACGCCCTGGTATGCTGATGTTGCCAATTACCTAGCAGTAGGTAAACTACCAAAACATCTAACCCCTACTGAGCGAAATAGATTGTTCAGTGAAGTGCTTGATTCTCTTGGGTTGGAGGCTACCTGTTCCACACAGGGGCAGATATGCATATCAAAATATGCATTCGGGAGGATGAAATCTTTGACATTTTAAAATCCTTCCATGATGGACCATGTGGCGGACATTTTTCCAATCGTAGAACTAGACATAAGGTGTTGCAAACAAGGTATTATTGGCCTACAATTTTCAAAGATGCAAAGAAATTTGTCGAAGCTTGTGACAGTTGCCAGAGAGCAGGACGCCCTGGTCAGTCTGATGAGATACCCCTGAACCCACAGCTAGTCATTGAACCATTCGAATGATGGGCCCTTGATTTCGTTGGACCAATTAACCCACCATCGAACCAAAAAACATATATTTTGGTAACAACAGAATATGTCACCAAATGGGTTGAAGCAGAGGCATTGTCGAGAGCTACAGAGGATTTTGTCATACAGTTCCTATTCCATATATTTGTGCGCTACGGCCTTCCAAGAGATATAATTACGGATGGTGGAGCACAGTTTGATGGGAACAAAATAGCTGCAACACTCAAAAACTATCATGTCCAGCATAAAATCACTACTCCATACCACCCGCAGGCAAATGGTCAAGTAGAAAGTAGCAATAAAATAATAGAATCGATCCTAACAAAAACCATTGCGTCACATAGCCATGATTGGGCTGCTAGACTACTAGAAGCATTGTGGGCTTACAGAACAACATGGAGAATTACCACTGGTTACTCACCTTATCAATTAGTGTTTGGAAAACAACCCATCTTCCCCATAGAATTCGAAATCCAAACATTGCGAACAACACAGGAAGTTGGCTTAGATCTAACTGAGGCACAGATTAATCGACAGCAGATCAATGAGCTGGATGAAATCAGGCTCTTTGCACTCCAAAACACTGCACTGATCCAACAGCAGCGAGCTAAATGGCATGACGCTCTCATTAAAAATAAAGTCTTCCACGAAGGAGACTGGGCACTTCTGTACGATTCCAGGTTTCAGTACTTTCTCGGGAAACATCAGAATCGTTGGTTGGGACCATACGAAATCCAAAAGGTACATGACAATGGTACTCTCACTATAATCACTATTGATGGTTCTGGATATGCCTTCAAGGCAAATGGCCATCGAGTTCGACTTTATCACAAACCACTCACTCGGGAGTCCTTCTACCAGCAGCTACGCCAAGACTCTGATATGGAAATTTTGGGGGAGGAAGAGAAGTCTTCCTCACCTATGATTCATTAAGTGATTTATCTCTTTTCAAACTTTGTACATAATTTCTTTGTTTTGTTGAATTATCTTTGTATCAACACTTTGTCGTTACTTTTCAGAGCAGCATCAATTTTATTGTTTTCTGCTGTTCCTTTTCTCAAAGAGACAGCATTTCCGTTTTACTGTTCCTTTTTCAAAGGAATGACACCTTTTGGATCAGCCGTTCATTTTGCTTTAACTTTTCTGTTCTTTTTTTTACCTTGTGCTTTTGCTGTTCCTTTTTCCAAAGGAACAACACTTTTGATTTTTTTTGTTCCTTTTCCAAAGGAACGACATTTGTGTGTTTTGTTGTTCCTTTTCCAAAGGAACAACATTTTCAATTTTTGCTGTTCCTTTTTCAAAGGAACGACATTTGTGTTTTCTGCTGTTCCCTTTCCAAAGGAGCAACATTTTCAATTTTTGTTGTTCCTTTTCTAAAGGAACGACATTTGTGTGTTCTGCTGTTCCTTTTCCAAAGGAACAACATTTTCGATTTTTGTTGTTCCTTTTCCAAAGGAACGACATTTGTGTGTTCTGTTGTTCCTTTTCCAAAGGAACAACATTTTCGATTTTTGTTGTTCCTTTTCCAAAGGAACAACATTTGTGTGTTCTGCTGTTCCTTTTCCAAAGGAACAACATTTTCGATTTTTGCTGTTCCTTTTTCAAAGGAACGACATTTGTGTTTTCTGCTGTTCCTTTTCCAAAGGAACAACATTTTTGATTTTTTTGTTGTTCCTATTTCAAAAGGAACACCACTTGTATTCTTTTGCTCTTCCTTTTTGAAACAACAACATCCTCGTATTCCTTTTACTTATGCTTGCTCCCCTTGCTGCTCTAAATTAAGGATGCCTACTGTTCCTGTTCTTTCAAGTCTTTTTGAACATAGCTATGCACTTATGCAATGGATACAAAATGACAACATACTGAAATCAGTAAATTATAAAATCGCTATTTTTATAAGAAATTGCTCTGAATTGGTAAGAGGAAAAAGGGAAGGACACACTTACCCATTATCTTTTGCTGTCATTGTTCCACTAATTCTGCTCTGATTGGTTATCTTTATCATGTTGGTTCCTTTTAAAATTTTCACAATTCTCTTCGATTATTATTCAGGAATAAGAGTAAAGGGTTTACATGTTCCTATTGAGATGTTAAGACTTCTTCCACCATTCCTGTAGGCATTATGATGCATGTGTTGTACTTGATGACAACCAACTCGTAGAAGATCAACTCACTTATATATATCTAGATGAATCTATGGAAGAGATATCAGATGTGACAAGGAATCAGATGAAAATTCTCAGTATGACAAGTCCAAAGGGGGAGATTGTTGGCATTATGAGACAAGTGCTGGCAAATTTATTTGATAAATTATAGTGCAACAAAGTTTCCTTCATGTAGAGAAAATTTCATGCACTTTTATGCAGAGAAAAGTTTATTCCATGTAGAGAAAAGTTCACGCACTTTTATGCAGAGAAAAGTTTATCCATTTAGAGAAAAGTTCACACACTTTTATGCAGAGAAAAGTTTATTCCATGTAGAGAAAAGTTCACGCACTTTTATGCAGAGAAAAGTTTATTTCATGTAGAGAAAAGTTCACGCACTTTTATGCAGAGAAGAGTTTATTTCATGTAGAGAAATGTTCACGCACTTTTATGCAGAGAAAAGTTTATTTCATGTAGAAAAAAGTTTATGCACTTTCATGCAGAGAAAAGTTCCCTTCATGCAAGAGAAAAGTTCACACACTTTCATGATTGGTTCATGGTATTAGTCCGACAGTTTTTGATCCTATGGTTTTGGTCCATGGTATTGCATCCAAAAGTGTTGATCTCACGCACTTTCATGGTTGGTTCATGGTATTAGTCCGACAGTTTTTGATCCTATGGTTTTGGTCCGTGGTATTGCATCCAAAAGTGTTGATCTCACACACTTTCATGGTTGGTTCATGGTATTAGTCCAACAGTTTTTTGATCCTATGGTTTTGGACCGTGGTATTGAGAAAGGACTAAGGCTATAAAAGAGGAAGGAGATCATTTGGCAAAGCATCATCTGAATTATTGAATATCTCATAAAGTGCTAGATCTGGAATACTGTGATTGGGTTATGGTGCAGATCTAGATCTGAGCTAAAGAGGGATCTCACCAGTTGATGGAAAACAAGATCTAAGGATAGATCAGGATCAAATGGTTTGAAATGAACTATCTCTATATATTTGATTATGCTTATTCTAGATCTGTATGCTGACGCTTGTAATGATCTGAACTGGGTATAACTTGAGTTTGAAATCGCTGCAATTCATGTTTGAATATTTATAGATCTGTACGCGGGTTGGCTTTGGTGTAAGCACGTATGTATGCAGGTTTGGTTCATTGTAGTAGCGTATACAATTTGAGCTATGATATTTGAAGTCACAGGTGGTTCTGGTTGTTGATGGGTTCTGATGACAGCTTAAAGGTGTCAGTATTCTGCATATCCTATTTGGTTGATTGTGTTTAGCTTCAGTATTGATGGATGAGAACTAATATTGGATCAGGATCATAATGGCTCATATTTATGTGATCTGATGGACTAGATCTGGGTGCTAACACATATATTATCCTTGTATATGTATTGATCTAGTGTTTGGGTGATTCAGAAGATTGATTGATTATGTGCTTCAATGATATTAATGGGTCCAGTATGAAAATTGGATGAAACGTGGCCTTTCAGATTATGTGTTGTGCTTCAGGAGTATCCAGTATGAAAATGTATGAAACGTGGTACCTGGAGGAGAGAAGATTGTAGGCCGACGCCTACGTACTAGTATCTTAGCTAGTACAAGAGCTAAGGGGGTGGCAGCTCCCTTCCAGTAGCAGTTGAAAACTTTGGAGCATTGTAGCAGGTAGCAGCCTGCGTACTAGTAAATGGATCGGCTAGTACAAGAACTATGGGGGTTGTAGGTCCCTTCTAGGAAAGACTGGAGAACGAGAGAGGGTTGTAGCTCTCTGCAGGTAGAAGATTGCGTACTGGTATAAGACTGCACCAATAGAGAAATATTGTAAAAGGATTTTCTTATTAAGAAGAAGATTGAGATGACTTGCAGCAGGTGGTTTTCTCCCACATTGGGTTTCCACCTTATATCATGGTGTTCATGTGTGTGGCTTATGTGTGATGATCTGTTCTATTTTACTGCACTTGTTTATTGTTAATATGGTTGATAATGTTCTAATGCACTCATTAAGGATCAACTAACTGAATCATAAGAAGTTGTGGAAGTAGCATATATGAATCTGAATATGGAAATGAAAAAAGTTTTATTGAAGTGATAACACTGATTCACCCCCCCCCCTCTCAGTATTATTTCCAACAATTCCTACTCTTAAGGAGTGTTGAACCACCCTTTGTGTATAAACGGGAAAGTACTTTATGAAAAAAGAAAGAAAAAAAGAGCAAAAAATGATGTTTTAATGACATTGGTTATATAAGTTGTCAAATGCAGGATAGGGGGTCTCATCAAGAGCCAGCCTACCATGATCATGAGGAAGAAAATGAAGTGGCATTCCCACTATGGCCACCACACCAGGGATATGGTCCAAAAGGTATATCAAATTAAGAACCCTTGGAACAGGAGGTCTCATCACGAGCCGACCTACCCACCTTTCGCTCCTTCCTCATGAATGGCATTATGGCTAACTGGTCACCAAGCCAGCATAATGGCCTACATTTTGACATCGCATAACATTTCCTAAGCATACACAAAGGATCATGGTTCCATGGGTGAAATAAACAACTTTTCAAAGGTTATGGACACCTGTCGGCAGTAGAGCAATGTTAATGGTATTGAAGTCACATTACTTACACCAATAGGTAATTATCAGCACCCTTCTGTTTCTTATACCTTAGTAATAAATCACATAAGAAGAATGTATATTATTTCTCGAACCATAAAACGCATGTAAATATATTATCACCAATCATGACAGAAAAGTTGACAATGACTGCATGAGACTTTGTATGCACGGTAGCTGTCCTATCTTTCCAGCCTCGCATCATATCATAGCAGTCTCTCACTTATTAAGCGATCCGACCTTGCACCTCGATTTCGGTAACCTACTACTTTTGTAAACATGGCATATTGCCATACGCTGTTCCTTTATGACTTTGTTCCAGGGCAGATTGGTACGCCGCTCCTTTATTTGAAGGCCGGTACAACCTATCACGTTGCAGGGGGGGAGGTTAACCTCATCATTCCCTCGATTACGTGTCAGACCACTATTCAAGAAATTGCGTACTTGGGAATAGCACGTCTTAATGATATACTATTTTTTTATTTTTGCATGGCTTGTTGTTCCTAAGCCATTTCCATAGTGTGCTCTGCGGCATTAGTAAAGCCCTTTAGATTTTGAGCAAGTCCTACATCTATTAGTTTCTCTGTGTTTTAACAGCGTGAAAAGCTTGTTGTTCCATTTTCAAATTCTGAGATTTTACAGGGAAACCACAAACATGGGAGGAAGATCGATTCGGAGAGAGCCACAGGTGTTGGCAGTCTCTGATGCTGCACGAGAAATCTTGGCAAGAGCAGGATGGTTAACTTATCTCAATCGCTTACAGGAATCCAATGAGACTGTAGCAATCGAATTCTTACAGAACTTGCAAGAGGATCACTCCACATTAAGGGGGAGACACATAACAGTCACCGATGACGTAATTGCAGAGGTCTCGAGGCTGCCAGCCGCTGGACCTGTATGGATGTTAAAGAAGGAGAGATTGCAGAAGATCATAGAAACCTTCCAGGAGGAAGGCTAGAGCCTGATAATTAGAGGAAAGGGGGTTCTACTAGCAGCATTAGGAGAACCGTGGGCGGAATTGGCGAAGACTATTTAGAGCTACATCACCTGTGAGGGCAGGAAAGACATGGTAAGACCACGAAACCTTAAACTTTTAGTCGTATTAAAGCAAAAATTCTGTGTAAATCTACCTACACTTTTGAATTCATTAATTAATGATCTTGCACGAAGCATGAAAAAGGCATAGCATGTAGAATCAGTCGTCAGTCACCATGGGTTGATACGGTTAATAGTTAGCCATAGACTTACCCAGCAACAGAGCAGCTGGGAAGAGCTAATTGCCATGATAGATGGGGGATTGACCACACCATCTCCAAAATGTAAACATGCCACCAGTACACCAGAGCGTCCAGAAAAATGAAGGAATTGGTCTGATTAGCACGGATTAAAGGGAGGATGGAAAAGTCCCAAGGAGATACCAGCCAACCAGTAGAGGTAAACGATTCAGGGGATGAGAAACCCCCACGATTAGAAGGAGAAGAAAATGAGAAAGGAATGTAGGGAAATGAGGAAGGAGAAATGGAGGAAGAAACCGAGCAACCTGAGCAGGAGGAGGAAACAGAACAGCATGAAGGCAGCACATTGCAGAATCCATTGAGAGAGGATGAATTGGCCAAAAATTTGGCCAATATGGGCGAATATGGCCAACCTCCCAGCCCACCAAAGCTCTATGCTGAAGAAGAACCAAAAGAACACTCTGCTCAGGATAGAAATGCACCTGAAGAATTACATGCCGAGGAGGTAAAAAGGAGAGTCAGCCTGTTCATGATGAAAATATGACAGGAGAGAGAAGTGATGCAGAATAGGAACAATTCGTTCCTAGCCAGAATACAGCAGAAGAAATTCCGGAAGAAGGGGAGGCAGAAAAAGAAGTCACCCAAGAAATAATAGAACCAGCTAGGGTTCTTGCCCCTGAGCAACCAAAGCAGAGCAACGAAGAAGCACCCCAAAGACAAAATTAGGGAATTGATCCAGATCATAGTCCAGGCCACATTAAACAGTCTGCTATTCCTTCTAAGGAAATTGAGGAAATTAAGAGATTACGGAAAGAACAGCAAAGACTACTAAATTTAATAGTTCAGCTTCGACAGCAGATCAGGATTTTGAAAATAAGAAAAAGGGTAAAAAGGACTTCGGGGGGAAGACATGCAACCATTACAACAAAACCTCTCAAGCAAAAGGTTCGAAGGACCAGATTCCATCCTGTTGTTCAAAACCCTGTCGAAAAGCGGTCTGTTGTTCCAAATATTGTTGAGGAGCAGTCTGTTATTCAAAATCAAAAGGAATAGCATTTGACTGCTACCCATAATGTATTGGCCTGTGACAAAGAAGTACAGACAGAGGCACAGTCCCCTGAAGGAATGCGAACCATGAAAAAACGCAATAGTAAGATTCAAGTAAACCTGCCGGTCTCCACTACCATGTGGGATAGTGATCCGAGGACGGTAACCCTACAAGAGGGTTTGACGCAAGCTCAACAAGCAGCAGAAAAGCTCATAGAACAAACGGTTCCTCGAGAAAGGTATGAAGAACTACAACAACAACTAAGGAACATCAATCTATCCGAAAGCCAGGCCTTTGAAGGGTGGCGAAGGGAAGAAGAAAAAGTTGCGGAGGTAACTCGTAGGTTAGATATAGTTATCAAACAGATGGATACCTTATGCTCTTTGTACAATGACGTCCTAGCATGTAGAGCCCCTACTAAGAATTATGCCTTGTTTTTAATGGAACGATATTTGCAATTGAAAATAAAGGCTGTTAGAGCAGGCACCCCTATACAAATCAATACCATCGATGATTTTATAAATTGTTGTAAGCACTACGGGGTAAAGGTTCAAAGATTACTGTGTGAGTTTTATTTTGATAATCTTGTGTTAGACCAGGAGACTGAGTAGAACCCCGACCCTTTTGTTGGGGATATCCAATTACAGGCATTTATTTCATTTGGGGTTAATCAAATTACATGGCTTAAAGCCTATAATGCTTTCTAAAGACAAGAAAACAGATTAGACTTGTGGGTAAGACCTGAGCCTAGGGATCCAGTACAATTGTGGAGGGAACATAGGAACCTCATGGGGACTCCAGGAATAATTGAAGCATTAGGACCCATTCATACAACAATCAATCGGCAGGGAATAGAATACTTTTTCACTATTAAAGACCTTGCCATTGATGTGGCTAAATTTCGATACCAGATCTCTAATCCGAATATCCAACTCAGGGAACCATTTAATTATGAAAATTTTAAGTTAGTCGCCAACCGCTTGCATCTCTATGGCGAAACCATTTTGAGGGCAGGACCATCCTGGTTAGGATGTAGGTTCCGGAGTCCAATTATTTGGCACCCTGCATCCAGATACCAAGCCCTATACGAGATGCTTGAGGGTCAAGCAGGCCATTTTTTTGAACACCTAGTTATGCATCATGGCTGTAGACCTCCACATGATATTCCATCTCCAGCCTGCTCTCTCACTGCCTTACATGTCAACTACAATGTTTTCATGAGGGCATGAAAAAGGGTAAGTAGGGGGATGTGTGGAGTACTAAAGAAGGTATGTTTTTGGTGATTATTTTGGTATATTTTCATTCAAACTTACAAACCTATTGCATCATGAACTAGGTAGATGATAAGGAATTGTAATAAAACCTATAAGATTAATGTGCAAAATGAAAAAACTGACAATTGTCATTTTCTTATGCAGGAAGAAGGAAAAACGAAAGACTGTTATTCCAAAGGAAAGGATAAGGCCAGGTTAACTGCTATCCCTTTGACGGGGAACCGTATGCAAACAAGGCAAACCAAATCAAAGTGTATCAGCCCTGGAAAGGAAATGGAGATATCGACTCAGCGCAAGAAAGTAAAGAGATAATTGAGAGCCAACGGTTCGGCGAATCCCTCAGGATCCTTTGATCCTGAGGGATCGTTGCTTTAACTATCTTTGCACCTAGACAACTCCGCCTTTTCCATTATAAAAAGAGGCAGCATTGTTAGCCTGGGGGATAATCTGTTATGTTTTTATGTAATTTCTCTTAAAGTTGAGACTTTGATCATCGACTCTTGATTGAGGAGTGATCCACTGTAATTTTGTCTTATGCATTAATACAAACTCGGTTGCTATTTCATCTTTGATTCTAGAATAACTTCAAGCGGTGTACCCTTGGAGGCTAAGGGCCCAGCCCTTGAGGAACACTTGCTCCTGCACTATTACTTTTGGTTTATGCGTGATTTTCTCATCAGCGTTATTTGGTAATTTGATATGTTCTGTTATTTTACATCATAGCTCTGTTATGTTTGATTTATTGAGTAATATCATTTCTGAAGACAGAACCATTATATCAACTTTGTAACATATTACTGTTCCTTTAAGTGTTGATATAATATTGCTGGTCTTTACAGAATATTGTTGTTGTTCAATTACAGAGTATCTGTGTGTACACTTATTCATTGGTATTACTGAACTCATCTTAGGGATTATGTTTCCTTGCGATTGTTGAATCTATAGACGTTGTTGTTCCATTCTGAAATACAGTCGTATTCTTTATAACTGAGATTGACAACCGGATTACCAAAATCATATTACTATTAAGGTGTGTCGTGTGCATGTATGGTGGCTTTCAAGCGCTGTTGTATAGTCCATTATTAATCAATGTTGTTCCATTTCTATGTGTTGTTCGATTCATCTTTAAAGGTAGAGGGTTGCCATTTGATTTCTATAGGACACGATTGTTGCATTTGATCCTGTAGACTAGGGTGTTTCTACTTATTAGACTCAATTGTTGTTACAGTTTCCTATTTGTTGTTCCATTTCAGGTTTGTTGTTCCATTTCTTATTTGTTGTTCCATTTCTTATCTGCCATTCCATTTCCTTTCATTTTCGTTATTGTTACTTTGGTGTGAAGAATGATCTAATACTGTAGCGAGCGTTGACATTTACTGTCTGGCCCCCAGATCAACAATATGTTCCCTAATTTCCTTTGGCCCCATCAGTTTACAAAGGGATGAATTACTGCTATTGAACCCTTGATTGATAAATTGCTTAGTTTTATGAATGCATGGTTTAGTCTTTAAAAGTAGTTTGCTATAAACAAGCATCCGTTTACTCTTGTATTTTTGAGCACTATACTACTAGCATTACTTTGGCAAATGATAGCCTCAGACTGAGACACTCTTTGAAATAACAAAACGTTCCTGGATTGACAAATTAATGTGAGGTAATTAGAGGTGAAAGAGACCCTTTTTACAGCTCGACACTTGCAACCTTATACAAAACTTTTAATATGCCATGAGTAGGCCACGTGGCAGCCATTCATTGGCCCACATGGCGCTCCATTATTGGTCAAACTCAAATTCAAGCAACCAATCATAAACCTACGAATTTCGACCAATCATACTTGGACACTTTTCAACCTGCTATTGGTTCTGGAACTTTGACCATGGAAGCCTAAAGTGGAACCTTTCTTGTTGGAACTGTGAGCGTTGACTCTTGAATTTGACTAGTTGACTTTGAATTTTTTCCCAACTTGACTCTAAACTTTGACTTTTCATAACGTCTTCATACAAAGTCCATTTTGCAAACCGAACATACCACCGGAATCAGCGCAACGAGCTCTTTGACTTGGCACTAGTTTCATGAGCATCTGAGAACGTAAAAGTCTTAGCATGTTGGGAACTGATGCTATCTATGACCATCTTGGTCTCAAACATTAGACATCCAACATGACGATACTCAATCAAGATCTATCCTAGATCAATCATACTAATGAAAAATGTGTCATACACTTATCAAAATATTCTCTCCAATTTTGTGTATCCAATGCGCAATATAGATAATGGTGGTGAAATATTCTCAAATAGTTATTGAAACATGGGTTGTGTACAATTGTCATGGGGAAGTGTAATACTACTTTACTCCTCGTGTTAAAAGGAATGTCAACCATCATTTCACTGAACTCTTTCATTTCCATTCGTTCTACTCATAGTACCATTCTTATATTCATACTCTATTATGATCATGTAATGTTTTTTAATGCCAAACATTAACCAAATCTAGAAATTGACCAAACTATGAAAAATGCATTGCAAATATTAGATGAAAGGTAGATGTCTATAGGTGGACATCGCATCTATGATAGCTACAAATACTTCACCCATTGTGTACTTCCTTCTCATTGAAAGCTTGAGATGCAACTATTGTTTTGGAAGCTATTCCCAAAAGTTATTTAGTAGATTAGACTATTGTTATTATGTACTTGCATTTTGGACTATATTTTATTATTTTTAATTTCATATGAATTTGTTTAATTCTCTTCCTCTTTCATAGACCTTCTCCATTGACATTATGGTTAATTTCCCTTCTAAGGGATGGAACTTCAATTCCTTTAATAGTGGTTGCATGTCCCATGGTTAGGAGTGTTGGTTGAGAACATCCTAATTTTTTGCAACATAACCATTTTTCTCATTCATTTAGATATACAATGTCCACAAAGATTGTGCAAAAAAGGTCCATGGGAAAATTTAGGGGCTACATTTATCCCATGGAATAATTTTTCAACTTTTCCAAAAACATGATTCAATAATTCCATTTTATTCACCTCAATTTTATAGAATAAAATCATTCGACTCTTAAATTCACCAAAAAAAAAATGAGAAACTATATAAATTCCTTAGAAATTATAATATTTTTACAAAAATATCACAAACCATTTAATAATTGTTATTTTAATAATTACTAAGATTAACCAATGTTTCTATGCTTTAAGAGAGGTATGGAACTTTTAATTTTCCCTTAAAATGTCCATTATAATATATAATGCTAGTATTTTGAACCTTACAAGGTAAGGATCTCTCACCAAAGTGTGTATAATGATTTTCTTTGATGGTTGTGTAAAGCAAGGAAAAATGATGAAATCACAAATTCCAATATATAATTATTTAACTTATAACCTAGTTTAAATAATAGAACGTAATCCAATCAGAAGTACAAAATGAAAAAGTGACAACGTCATATATGCCATATATTATAACAAAGAAGTAATTAGAACTCCCTTGTACCTCCATTATACTAGTTTACAATGCATTACATCAAAGTTGCATCCTTATAATAAGTGTGCTTAGCATAAAAAAAACACAAAATTCATCAAGAAAAGCTATGAACATAAGTTAAACATATATTTATAGCATTTTTGGGGTAGTTAAAATAAGTTATATGAATATGGATGTGGAAATCATAATCCATTAAGTATAAAATGCTTTGCTCCTTTAATCTAGGGCACACAATCTTATATTTCAAAAACATTGGAAATGATCTTATGTATACCTAGGCTTTGACATGACTTCGCAGAAGAATGGGAAGAATATCAATGCCACCTCTGCCAGGTCGATATCTCCTTTGTCGACCATTCGAATCGACTTGTTTGGGGTGGTTGTATATTTAGTGATAGGGTTGCAGCTAAGGAAGTATACGAATACATCTCCTCTAGCCTTCTTCCTCTTCCCTTTATGGATTGCACTGAAAAATTATGGGGTTGTTAACTCCCATTAAAAATCAAGTGCTTCACTTGGTTAGTGTTGCATAACCACATCTTAACTTGGGGCATAATGTTGAAGAAAGGATTTGTAGGCCCTAGTAGATGCCCATTTTTCATGATTGAATCAGAGGACAGATTCTGATGCAGGAGTATCCTGCTCAAAAAATCATTGTACATTTGATTGATTTAGGAGGGTGATGTTTTTTAAATTTATTACAAGAATTTCGTATATTTTTAATAATTTGAGTGAGAACAGGTGTGTGAGGTTTTTAATTGTAAATATTCTCAAATATGTGAGAATATCAGGGATTTTTTATTTATAAAGATCTCATAGAGATCTTAGGGATTATGAGATGCTAGAATAAGGGATTAGTTGAGTTAAAAAAGGAATTAGAGGATTTCTAAGATTTGGTTGAGTAGATTGTGGATCTGAACCAGAAATGGTTGCAAAATCCTTTTGTATATGTTGCTAAGTTTCAAAGTGATAGAGGGAGTATGTGCGAGAATGATTAGAGGGTTTAATGTTGAAAATCAGGTCATGGTGAGAGAGGGTGAAAAGACCAGTATTCAGTCTACCCACATGTTGTATATAAATCCTTTTACGTTTGAATCTGATATATAGTTTGTGTTGTATATGCTTTGATTAGTGAACATGTTAGTTATCTTGGGTATAAATCTGATATAAAATCTTTAGTATCACAGCACTGTCGAAATATTTTGTGAGGTTTTTGTTAGCGCGAAGGATTTTGTTTGAAACACTAAACATTGAGTTATCTTGGCATTGAAGGTAATCATGATTGAGAGTGATTTGCGTTATTTGGTATCATTGTTTCAGACGAAAGGGCATGAAGACAATTTTCGTGCGATTGTATATTATTGTATGTGTGCCATAAGTCAGGTTTTGTAGGAACTATGCTAAAGAAACGTGATAGCTTGGTCCTATAGTGAAATCCACATATAATCACATGAGAATATCGTTGAACAGAACTAGAAGGTGATAAATGGTAGGACTACATTAGTTATAGATTCTTGTTGAGCAAATGTTTCCTTGGGAGAAACCATAGATGAATCAATACTATGCAGTAAAGCGCTGAGTAAACTCAGCTTTTCAGTGCAACAAGGAGGAAGTTCTCTGCGATTGGAAAAGTTTGGACTGCCCACAGAAGACCAAATTGAACACGGAAGGAGGTGGACCACTCTGTAAAGAGAGTGTATTTACAAGGAGATTGACTGTTGAACAATGAAGGTGTGATAAGACTATTGAATCAAATTCCAAAATCAAATTGCCTTGCAAATTTCGAGATTTTGTTATATGAAATCATGGAATGGTTTTGTCCCAGTGATGTGGACAAGGGTACATGAGCAAAGTTCGTATTTATCTTATGATTGTGCGACTAGGAATACATGAAACCCCTGGCATAAGAGGATCTCAAAGCATTGTCTCCATTTTTGAATTCAAATCTTTGTACCTGTGTGATCAACATAGCAGCCCAGCAATCAAACCAAGTTCCTATAGTATTCGTTTAATAGAAAAACTTGTTATATGAATCTAATGTGATGTTTTGACCGAGAGAATGCCATTTTCATGAAACGTTATGTTTTGTTTTACTAGTTTGGTTTGGCAGCTATAAGGTTCAGATTTCTTGAATGACGCACATAGTGCAGTCTTCATTCTTAATTCTACTGTATTTTTGGATTTAAAGACTTGTAGCTGCATCATCTTTGGTATCGGAGCCCAGCGTTGAATTGAGATTGCAGCTTGAGGTTTTGTTGTGCAAGAGCAATTTCCTGAGTACTACGGTTCTGAAGCTGCGTTGTTGAGAATTTTGTTTTGGTGCGTTGACAAGCATGATTGTGGCAAGTGGATCTGCTGAGTTCAAGATTGAATTAAGTTGTGTTAATTTTCCATATTAAGCCATTATCAAAATTTGGGTCAGAACCACATTGTATGGATAGAAATTCTATGTAATTGGTTCTCACATCTATGTGAAATTCAGTGTATTTGATTTTTTTTTTACATGAAGCAGCTTTGCTTGGAGTAGTTACGTTATTTGAAAAGGTCGGAGCAGGAAGAAGCAAATGAAAAAGAAGAGGAATTAGATTTGAAATCTGATTGAGGTAAATATTGGTTTTTTTTAAATAAATTTAGAAGACTGATGATTGCATGGTTTAAGCTCAAAGAAACAGTGAAGAAAAATGGAAGGAAAATCTACTTTGAGAGAAAATCAAATTTTCTAGAGACCGATTAAGAAGATGGTGCTGAAGTATACTGATGAGCCCTAGAAATGGTTAACTGTATGGGCTAATTCTACCTATTATTTTCATTTAATACACCATTCTCCATAGTTTTTTGCATGTTTTTGAATATATTTATGTCAATAGAGTGAATGGGGATAGTCACTTTGCCACATAGTCTAATGAGTGTTTATTGCAGTTTTTGGACATTTTTGGACAAAGACCAGGCATTTATGAGCAGATTGGAAGCCAAACTCGAGGAAACATGGCTGAGGACTTATAGGAGGGGTGTCTCCTTCATTAATGACCCCTTCCTCGAGTTCTCCATCAACAGCTCAGAGTACAAAGGCCCACAATGATGATTCGAAGGGGCAGCCGAGCAAGTCTAGTGAAGTTGCTGTTATCTTCAGTTTTAGGCAGCTGAGTTCCTGAAGTTTAGGAGGACTGTTGGGAGTCCTCACTTGTATAAATAAGAAGGCTTCAAGCCTCAGTAGGTTAGCCATTTGATAGTCTATTTTCGCACTTTAGTGCAGCCTTGTACTCAACTCATTTTTGAGCTCGTTTTGCAAAGAGTTTTGTGATGTAACTGTTATTTTTTTATCAATGAAGATGAATCCAGCTTTGAACTAGCACTAATCTTTCCTAGAGGGCTGCAGCTCTTGGGTTTGGGCCCAAACCAAGTTCCTAGCACCTCCTTTTTGTATTTATATGCTTTTTCTTGCATTCATGAGATAATTTCTGTTGTTTAGGTTAAATCTTGCTTTGTTAATTAGGTTTCTTTTGATGGTTAGAATAGTTGTTCTTGCTTCAGGTTGATTAGATAGTTTGCTGCAGTAATAAAAAAAGATCCAAAAAGGCTACCAAGTAGGCATTTCTCTCATTTCTCCCTCCTTGGGACCATGATTTGAGATCAAGGCACTATTGCTGCCACCAAAATGAGTAGCTTGAATACATGCATTTTACCTTTTCAATAGTAAATGGCATCCATTTCAGTAGTTTCCATCTCTTTTCTTGCAAAAGTAGGGTTAGTGGGTAAAACTATGGTTTGCTAGGGTTTGTGTTTCCTTTCAGTTTTCATTCTCTTTCTGCAAGTAGAATAGCCACTTTCAAGTTATTTTTTTCCATCACAGTTAAAATCTTCTTCTAAGAACTCATAGAAGTTGGCTTAAGCTCCTAGCGAACTTGTGCCAGCTGATCAAGTGACAGCCTGCAATAAGAGCTAGTACTTGTGCATATAGCACCATCACTTCCAAGTTTGTTACGAACTACCGGGTTGATAAAAGTAAAGTAGGAATCCCTAGGAGTTGCAGCATAATTACTGCAATACTGGAGCTCACCATCTTTTTGGCGCCGTTTCCGAGGAAGCGTCAGAGTATTTTGTGATTACTGCTTTTCTTCTATTTTCTATTGCAAACATTCTTCTAAATAGTTTATTTTAGAAAGAGTAGAGTAGTTGTTTCATTTCAATTCTGCAAAAGTAGATTAGACATTTCCTGCTTTCATTTCAATTCTGCAATTTCATTTCAGTAAGCGTAGATTAGGCCTTTCCTACTTTCATTTCAATTCTGCAATTTCATTTCAGCAAGCGTAAATTAGACATTCCCTGCTTTCATTTCAATTCTGCAATTTCATTTCAACAAGCATAAATTAGACATTTCCTGCTTTCATTCTAATTCAGTAATTTTCATTTCAGCAAGGTTTATTTTAGTTAGTTGCAATTTGTTGTTCAATCCATTTCAGTTTTTGCAAGTATATGCAGAAAAAGAAACACAAAAATCACCCAAAAAGAGAAATTTCCTTTCATGCCTCATAGGAATAGAGACAATTCAGGAAAATTCCTACCCAACACCCCCACCACATCACTAAGTCACCCTTCTCTCTTCTTTGGTGGCAGTGATCCAGAAGAACCTATAGGTGAACCTCTAGAGATATACAAAGATCCTATAATAGAAGAAGAGCAAGAAACCATTCCTCCTGAGACCATGGCTGAAAACAAAAATGTTAGAGGAAATGGGGAAAGAATAGAAGGTGCCTTTCCTATCCGAGAGACCAATGGGGACACAAAGATGAAAAACATAAGTCCCTCAGCCTTACCTCACTTCCATGGATTGACTACCGAAGACCCTGATACCTTCTTGTTTGAGTTTGTTGTTCTCTGTCGAACCTATGACTATGCAGAAGATGAGCAGAAGTTGAAACTCTTTCCCTCTACCCTCAAGGATGCAGCATTATGCTGGTTCATGGGGTTACCTGGAAACAATATCACAACTTGGGCTCAGATGCAGCAATCCTTTAACAACAAATACCGGGACTACTGTAGGTCAAAGGATACAAAGGAAGAAATCTTCCAAATGACCATGGGAAGTGATGAATCTTTAGAAGACTATGAAGAGAGGTTTCAACTCAGTTATAAAAGGGCCAGATGCACACTTGACCCCGAATCTTTGAAGTTGGTTCTGCTTAGAGGAGTCCCTGAAGACCTTCTAGATACCCTCCATTTGCTGGCTGGGGGAGACATCTACCAAGTACCTTATGATGACATAAAGACTGTGTTTAGAAACCATTCTAGGGCAGCTAGAAAAAGAGGTAAGGGAAGTCAACCTTTAGCCAATACCCCCTTATCCAGTTCATCCCTTAAAAGCGAACTTGAAAATCAAATGGAAGATTTCAAAAGCGAGATGAGGCAGAATATTGCCATGCAAATTGATACCTTGTGAATCCAAAGGAAGCATGAGGAAGCTAAGAGGGCCTTGGCCATTTTTTGTCCCAGGTGCACTAGAAAGAATCCGAGGAACGAATGTCCATTGCACTCTGTAGAAGTGTGTTTTGTCTGTGAAGAAGACCATCCTACGAATCAGTGCCCTTCCTTGCCTGGATTCAAAGCTATGTACCAAGGGGTTTGAGGAGCCACTGAACCACTCTATTTCATGAACCAAAGGAAGCCACATGGACCCAGACCTTACCAACAGGGAATACAAGGGACATCCTAGACTCATTACAATCCCAATCAAGCCATTTCCATGCCTTCTTGGGGTCCCCCCACTCATCCTTCCTGGTCTACACCCTTTCATTGGTCATATCCATCTCAATATCATACTCAAACAGTTGCTCATTCATTTCACTCTTATGCTCAGCCACAACCTCAGTGGAATGCACCTCATCAGGGGTGGAGGTCCCAATACAACTCTCCTCATGCTCTTTTGCCTCCACCACCTACTCAACCACAACCATTACCTCCTGCTCCTCCAAGATAACCCCAAATACCTACTCAACCGAACCCGAACCCCAATAACACACAAGCCCAATAGGTATATACTGGAGAAACAACATGCCCTACCTATGCTGTGGAGATTCAAGAGATCAACCTACGATCTGGGAAGGTTCTCCCAGATAGCCAACCTCCTCCTAACGAGAATGAGGAAGAGAAACAAGGAAGTGAACCAAAAACCATTCCACCCTTTCCTGAGAGACTAACTGGAACCACACAACCGACCCCAGAAGAAACTGAACTTTTGGGAGAGCTAAAAAAATTATGTGTAAAAATACCACTTCTCCAAGCCATAAAAGATGTACCAATCTACAACAATTTGATCAAAGAGAAGTGTTTAGGCACCCACGCAGGCACAAGAGAGATGCCCCAACTATCAATGTCATAGGACAACTGTCTGACCTGATGTTAGGGCAGGTAATCTGTCCAAAATATCTAGACCCTAGGAGTCCTATAGTCAATGTCCACATCAATGGCACCATAATCCCCCACACCTTGATTGATCTAGGGGTTGCCATTAACACGATGACTAGGGACACTATGCTCAAACTCAACCTTCAAGGTTCCCTAAGAAAGACCTCAATAGTACTGTAGTTGGCAGACCGCTCCACCATGACCCCTGAGGGGATGGTGGAAGATGTCATGGTCTCCATTGATTCCTGGGAGTACCCTGCTGACTTCTTGGTTCTTCAGCCAAAGGCAAAGCTCACTGGGTATCCTCTCATCCTGGGAAGACCTTGGTTAGCTACTACAAATGCTTACATCAGTTGTCAAGCTGGGAGCATGACCATCAAGAATGGGCATATGTCCAAACAGCTAGTCCTATATCCTCCTGCCCAACCTCTGCTAGAACATGACTTACCTCTCTGGTTGGAGGAGGAAGATGAGGATGAAGTCTACTCTGCACCATTGTGCACAGTGGAAGCTACCAAGGGGGGTCCACAAACCGAGGATGATCTTATTGAGAACTTGATTCAAAATCCACCCCCCAATGTGTTTCCATTAGAAGAGTTGGTGGAAGAAACCCAAGCCAATGCTTTAGTTGATCTCTGTGTGGCTGATCCGACCTCTCTCCAAGTTAAGAATGTGGAATTTGGTCCAGAAAAAACCTTGAAGATCAACTCATCCCTATCCACCTCTCAGGAGAAGGAACTGTGTAGCTTATTGAACAACCATTTGGATGCTTTTGCTTGGAGCTATAAGGAGATGAAGGGAGTCCACCCTTCAGTCTATACTCATCACATTTACATTAAAGAAGATTGTAAACTAGTTAGGCAGCCTCAAAGGAGGATGAATCCAGCCCTTAAGGACATTATCAAAGAAGAACTGCAAAAATTGATGGATGCAGGATTGATCTACCCCATCTCTGACAACAAATGGGTTTCTCCTTTGGTGATAGTGCCAAAGAAAAATGGGAAGTGGAGAATCTATGTAGATTATCGAGAACTAAACAAGGCCACCAAGAAGGACCATTTCCCTTTGCCTTTCATAGATCAGGTGTTAGATGGCCTGGTAGGGAAGAAGTTCTTTTCCTTCCTAGATGGGTTTAGCAAGTACAACCAGATCCAAATCAGCCCGGAAGACCAAACTAAGACCACTTTCACTTGTCCATGGGGTACCTTTGCCTATCGGGTCCTTCCCTTTGGGTTGTGCAATGCTCCTCCCACTTTCCAGAGAGCAGTATTGAGCATATTTGCTGAACTGGTTCACGACTCAGTGGAAATCTATATGGATGACTTTACCCTTTATGGTTCTAACTTCCAGGAAGCTTTGACTAACTTGAGGAAATTTTTAGCCAAGTGTATTGAAATGAACCTGTCCCTCAGTCCTGATAAATGTGAATTCCTGATGATTGAAGGGACTGTGCTAGGTCAAACAATTTCTTAGCAAGAATTACAGGTGGATCCCAACAAGATTGCTATCATCCAAAGGGTTCCACCTCCTCAAAAGGTAAGGGATGTTCAGAGTTTTCTAGGCTTAGCAGGGTATTATAAAAGATTCATTAAGGATTTTAGTAAGATAACCTCTCCATTGTTTGGTCTTTTGGGAAAAGATGCTGAGTTCATATGGACTGACAACTGTCAAGAAGCTCTGGATGCCTTGAAAGGTAAGCTGATAACTGCCCCGATCTTGAGAGGTCCAAACTAGGCCCTACTTTTCCACATTCACACAAATGCCTCGAACAAAGCTATAGGATCGACTTTAGGGCAAGTTGAAGAGAAGCTACCATATGCCATATATTTTGTCAGTAAAAACCTATCCAAGGCAGAATTAAACTACACTGTAACCGAGAAAGAGCTCCTGGTTGTAGTCCATTCCCTAAACAAGTTCAGACACTACATCACTAGCTATCAAACATTCATACACACTAATCATGCTGCAATTAGGTATTTGATGGATAAACCTGATGTAAATGCTCATATCATTAGATGGTTACTTTTATTGCAGCAATTTGATTTGACCATTGTTGACAAGCTAGGTAAGGAAAATGTTGTTGTTGATTTTCTGTTTAGACTAGATCTGCCTGCAAGTGAAGAAGGAATGGTGGATGATCAAATGTCAGATGAACACCTATTTTCTATTTCAGTACTCTCTCCATGGTTTGCTAATATAGCAAATTATTTGGTTTCAGCACAGTTTCTGCCACACATGTCCTCAAAAGAGAAGAGCAAGATCGTGAGGAAAAGTGCCCCATTCACTTGGATTGGGGGCAATCTTTTTAAACTTGGCCCAGATCAAATTTTGAGGCGATGTGTCAGGGAGGAGGAAGTTTTTGACATCCTCCTAACCTGTCATGATGGGCCCTGTGGGGGCCACTTTGCAGCAAAGAGAATTGCCTTCAAAATTCTGCAGGCAGGTTACTATTGGCCCACTCTTCATCAAGATGTCAGGAGATACATCAGCCAATATGACTGCTGTCAAAGAATGGGGAAACCTACTCCAAGGGATGAGATGCCCTTGCACCTCAAGTGACTTTTGAGCCAATTGAGAAATGGGGCATGGACTTTGTGGGTCCTATCAACCCTCCTTCAAAACAGAAATCTTACATCATTGTGTGCATGGATTACCTGACAAAATGGGCAGAAACAAAGGCAATCAAAGCAGCAACAAAAGAAAAAGTAGCTAATTTTTTGAGGGAAAATATATTCTACAAGTTTGGCTACCCAAGAGAATTAGTCACAGATCAAGGAAGTCAGTTTACCTCCAATATGATTGAGGATCTTCTCACACATCACAAGATTAAGCATAGAACTTCCACCCCTTATCATCCGCAAGCAAATGGACAGGTGGAAGTCACTAACAGAGCTTTGGAAGGGATTTTGACTAAGGTAGTGAGTAGCAGCAGAAAATATTGGGCAGACCGATTGGTTGAGGCCACCTGGGCCTATAACACTACTTGGAAAACCACCACAGGTTTCACACCCTATGAGTTGGTCTATGGGAAGAAGGCTTTGTTGTCCATAGAATTTGAATATAACACATTAAGGATGGCAGCTCAGCTGGACCTAGATCTCAGCCATGCGCAAAAGGAAATATTGCTTCAGCTAAATGGATTGGATGAACAGAGAATGCAGGCCCTTCTCCACTCAGAGGTAGTCCAACTTCAAAGAAAAATATGGCATGACAGACACCTCAAAGAAAAACAATTCCAGCAAGGAGATTGGGTGCTGTTGTATGATTCGAGATACAAAGATTTCAAGGGAAAACTGAGGACAAGATGGTTGGGACCATATGCAGTAGAAAAATGCAATGACAATGGTTCAGTCCTTATCCAGACCATTGATGAAGAAGTCATCCCCATGCTCATCAATCGACATAGATTGAAGATCTACAGGAATTCCCTTTCCAAGCAGGAGTTCATTGAGAATCTGGGTAAATCAGTGTTGGTAGTGGAGCAGGTCCCTGTCTCCACTCCACCCACGCCCTAAGCCAAAAAAAAAAGAAGAGAAAAAAAATAGAAAAACAGAAAATGGAATAACAGATCCCTAGGTGAAAACCTCTTGGAGGTGCCCAGGGTAGGCAGTGAGGGTGAAAACCTCCTGGAGGCGCCCCAGTGGTCTTAAAAAAAAAAGAGAGGAAAAAAGAAAAAAAACCCTAACTTCTTTTGAATAAATTACAGGTTGTAGGAGGGTTACACAAGAAGAAAAAGACATGGCCAGGCTGCATACATCCTTCATAGTCCATCCCTCCATTGACGTTATCCTTTTCCAAGTCTTGGTCTCAGTTGTTCTGAAAATTTCGCATCCTACAGGAAACTCTGTGTATTCTACAGGAGGATCCTGTAGAAACTACAGAAAGGCCAAAATCAATTTCAGAGGAGGACCTGGGGATTGGAAATTTGTCTAGAAGGACTGTGAGCCTCCTTGCTACCCTCCATCTGCATAACTTTCCATTTCATCCCTGCACACCCACATTTCTACTCGTTTTTTCTTTCCCTACATAAGCAAATACAGAAATTATGTTTCCCTCATTCTGTAAACCCAAAAAATTTGATGACAAATAAAGCAGCAGCGTTTTTACTTATTCCTAGATGATACCCTCCAGCTACTATTTCTTTTCATTCGAGACCTTCTTCAGCAGTTTTTAGCCCTACTCAAGCATCAACCTAAATTTCAGAAGGAGAAGTAGCTACAGGAAATCCTACAGGATCCCTGTAGTAGTTGATCCCTTTGAAAAACATACTCTAGAGACAGGGTCAGCATAGCAGGATGCATGAAGTATGCAAGGAGTAGATCTTGAATGAGAAATCATCAGCATAAGCCAAAGGCCGAGCATGCAAAGCACCAGCAGCAACAACAATGAGGAAATGAAGTGCCAAAGTTTGAAGCATGCATAGCACAACAACGACTAAGTAGGTAAGTGCCTAAACCTATTCCTCGATTGCATGAATATTATTTCAAAACTGCATGAACTATGGGATTGGTCACGACTAAATGGAATCGTTGGTCAGTAAACTGGCCACCCTCATTCAGTTCACACACCCTCGTGGAATTCAAATGAGCCTCATCAAGTTCAAATTGTCGATCAAATATGCAGTCAGCACGTGTGGCATATCAACTTGGGAAGAAAACATTCAGGACTAGTAGTGGTGGCGGCGTATAACGGGAGTAAGGGAGGTGATGGTGATCAGGCGGTATGCAGAACCATTATGACCCTGACGTAGGACCAATGGTTTGGATGGGCATAACGTACCCATCTGGCCACCTCACCTCCTCACCACGGATTACACCAACAGTTAAAGTGCAGTGCGGTCTAAGCCTCCGCCACCCTTTGTTTCATTCTTCATTTGCAAAGTCCTCGACTGCAGCACTCACCTACCACCTTTAGAACAATGAACCAGTCATTTTCCGCTAGTTTTCTTCCAGTTTAAAAAAACCCTCCCACCTATCGGGCTCTACAGGAGGACTGCTGCATTCTATAGGAGCCGGAACATCATGTACAGGAGGGGAAGAGAGCAGCGATGCAGCTGGAAAATTCGAAATTTTTGTCAAAATTCGACCTTGAAAAGAGGTAGGCTCAGGAAACTGCTCTACATATGATATATTTATATAAGGTGGTGGACTAAAAAACACAGTATTGGGTTGAAAGAACAGAAAGTGAAGCTTAAAAGTCTACCTGTATTTTTTTTCCTGAGTTCTACACAGTTTCTCTGTTGTCTTCTCTGCATTCAAACTCTATCTTCTTCTTTCTCACATTCTACTGTAAGAAAAAAGATGCAATCGTAGAAACCAGCCTGTGAAAAACATAACTTGCAAGACTGGCCACTCTCTGAAAAAAAACACCGTGTTATAAATATTCTTTGTTTTGTCAAAAGTATTGATTTTTCCCAAAAACCGAGAAGCAAATTCAGGTTGGAAACAGTTTGAAGAAAGGAAAAATTGCAAATTGATGTTGTGAAGAGAAAGCACACGGGAAAATTCCCTCTTTGGTTTCAGAAAAAGACAAAATTCAGTTATCCCTCTATTCTCAGTTTTGTCTTCATCCTCACCTGAGTATTTTTTTAGAAACCACTAAACACCATGCCAGGAGGTTTCATGAGAAAAGAACCTTTGAACTCCAACAAATTGCATGAGCACCCTAGGTGGTGGCCCTCTTCACCAGGGCAAACTGGATGCCCTTCTTTGAGAGAATTCATGGATATGATGAGGAGGTGACTGAAGAATTTTTGATGTCCTTAAGACCCCATTCGAAAACACATGCTATAGTCAGTTTCAGGGGTCTGACCCTAGAGCTTACACCTGATTTTATCAATAGAATCACAGGTATTCCACTTGGGCTCCCTTGGAGCAAGGAGGAAAAAACATTGGGACAGGTTGCTAAGAAGACATTTTTTCAGCCTGAGGAGCATCCTGTAGAGGATAAAAATGGAGTCATAAGGACAAGCTTATCTCCTCCATGGAGTGAAATCAGTTACCAGATAATGAAATACATCACCTGTGAAGGGAGGTTCAACATAATTTATGGTTATCACTTCAAGTTATTGCATGAATTGAGATATGGGATGGACCTACCTACAAATAAGAAACTTAGTCTCCCTTATTTCCTCCTCCAGTCTTTGATAGAATGTGGCACCAACCTAAATGCAGGGGTCCTAGACCAGCTGGCCGACCATGGGCTCATCAAACTATTGGTAGAAGATGCCCTACACACATACACCATCCCCATAGCTTGGGAAATTTTCAAGAATATGTCCAAAGAAGATGACATCAAAACTTTGACTGAGGACATCAGCCCATCTAGCAGTGAAGAGGGGGAGCAAAAAGAGAAAACTGAGAAGGAAATTCCTGAGGAGGCACAAGATATTCAAACAGAAGGAAAAACAGAGGAGAAACAACAAGAAGAAGAGAAACTTGACAAATCCACAGTCCCACCTAAGGCAGAAAAGAAAACAGTACCAAAGGTAGAGAAGAGGAAAAGGACAACAGCGAAAAAGAAAGAGCCCAAGAAAGCCTAGAAAAAGACTTCCACAGAAAAGGAAAGGGCTCAACAAGAAAAAGAGAAAACACCACCAAAGGTAGCAGAGGCAAAAGCAAAAACAACAGACACAGGAAAAATTGCAGGAGATGAAGGAGAAGAACAACAAGAAGAAACATCCCCTGAAACATTGGCAAGGGAAGCAGCAGCTGTGCTTACTGCATTAAGCACTCCAGCAAAACAAAAGGGAAAAATAAAAAGACAAACTTATATGTATTTCAAAGCCAGAAGGAGCACCAGGATTAAGGTGGGCAAGCCCCAGCCACCATCAAAAGAACCAATTATCATTGAGGATGCACTTACTGAGAAGAAGGAGGAATCTCCCTCCAAGATCTCTATCACCTATGAGAGAGGGAGTCCCAAAACATCCACCTAGAAGGAAAGAATCAAGTTGATGGACTCCAAAGCAGTCCTACAGGAAGCTGAAACATCTCTACAGGAGACACTGGCCAAACTTAAAGAAACTGAGAAATTGGAGAAACAGGCAGAAGAACAGTCACAGGAGAAAGGAAAGGAAAAAGAAATACCTAAACCAAGCCCTCAGCCTAATTTAGGCTCCTATAACAATTTGCTAGAAGGTGGGAAGATCATCCCACAAAAATTCGTTATGCCTATTTTCTTTGAATTAGAAAAAGAAAGGGTTAGAACCCACACCTGGATGCAAATTGCTAAATCTAAAGGAGTTGAAGATATAGAGCACATGGAAGACAAGTTGAAAGAGTTGAGAGGGGAGTTGGCCATGGTAAGGCACATAGAGAGCAGTAGAAGAGCCCAACTACAGGAAGAAAATGAACTACGGAAAAAGCACTTACAAGAACGGGAAACTCAAAAGGGAGACAGGTTGCCAATCATGGAAGGGCAAAAATAGCAAGAAGGTCCCCTAGCAGATAATGAAGCAACAAAGAAAGAACAACAAGAGGAAGAGCCACAGACTGATGTTGAAATGCTAATGAAACAACTGCAAGAAAAAGAGTCTCAGGCAGCAACTGAAGTGCAGATTTTGAAACAGTAGTTGCAGGAAAAGGAAGCCCAAATGGCCTGCATGGCTAGCTAGGCAATGGAGGCCTTGCAATGCAGACAACCAGCTAGATCTTATGCATTGTATCTCAAAGACCAATGGCTCCAATTCCAGATTAAAACATTGGCCCAAAGGGGCACAATCACATTCCAAAATTATAACCAGTTTATGCATTTATGTGATAGTAGTTCAGCAGAGGATAAAGCCAAATTAGCATAATTTTACCTACACAATATGGCACTCCCTGATATGAATTTATGGGATCCAAATGTTGCATTGGGAGATCTACAGCTCATGGCTATGGCTTCTTGGATGAGCCATGAGGAAAGGAGAGCAGTGGGAATTCAAAAGATAATGGCAAAAGAGCTAAGCAAGCCCCCGATGATAAGGGCCGAACCAGAAGATCCCTTAGCCCTCATCTATGCTCATCAACACCTTGCAAGAAACCCTCAAGTCCTCCCTGACTATGTTGAAAGGCAAGCACAGGCTATCGCTCACTTTGAAGATATGGAGAGATTATTTGGCGATAACTGCCTTCATGCTTGCACAAGAAGATGGAATACATTGTCCCATAGCCTAAAGATCAGGGAGTATCACTCCCCAACCAAAATGAGGGAAGCTATGAGGAGAGTGCCCCTATACAAGCAATCAATGCAGAACTTGAAAGCCAATTGGATTGGTCTTAAGTTGAGTGCTCCACTACTGCTAAGACTATTGGAAGGGGTTAAGGAGGAGGAAGAACAAAAACAATGAGCAGGTTTTCATGATAGAGAAGAGGAAATCACCTCAGAGGCTTGGGATGTCAGGGAAGCTATTAAAGCCATTAAAGATGAAGAACTGGATTAGTTGCTCAGAGGATGAGCAACCCATTTAGCAGGGAGGTGATAATGAGCCCTAGAAATGGGTAACTATATGAGCTCATTCTGCCTATTATTTTCATTTAACCCACCATTCTCCATAGTTTTGTGCATTTTTTTGAATATATTTATGTCAATAGAGTGAATGGGGATAGTCACTTTGCCACATAGTCTAATGAGTGTTTATTGCAGATTTTGGGACATTTTTGGACAAAGACCAGGAAATTATGAGCAGATTGGCAGCCAAACTCGAGGAAACATGGCTGAGAACTTATAGGAGGGGTGTCTTCTTCATTAATGGCCCCTTCCTCGTGTTCTCCGTCAATAGCTTGAAGTACAAAGGCCCACAATGATGATTCCAAGGGGCAGCCGAGTTCCTGAAGTTTAGGAGGACTGTTGGGAGTCCTCACTTGTATACATAAGTGTTATAGACATTTTTGTGCCTTACATCTATAAGCATGAAATGTCCATAAACCAAGGGATCCTAAGTCCCTAAAAGTGTTGTTCCAGCTCCTAAAGAAACAAGGTCAACAAATTACAGCTTCTCCCAGAAGTTCTCCACCAGAAACTGCTCAAAATTAGTCAAAACAGGATCATTTCAAGTGCTCCACTAGCTGGTTGCGTTGCAAAGCACCCAAATACATTGGCTAGGTGCATTGCAATGCACTTGAATGCACTACCAGGGTGCGTTGAGCGGGAAATGACAAGTGGCAGAGTCATTGTACGAGGTGGAGAGACAATGGAAGCTTCCAGAATCTTCTCCAATGACACTTGCCTCACTGAATTCGACCAGTGATGAGAAAGAGGCTCTCAGTCTCCAAGTGGAAGCAAGAACTGACAGAGAGCAGCCACTAATCAATTCATGAGCTGACTTATCCTCTTTGCATACATCTATATATGGATCCCTCACCAAGAGATCCAGAGGCTGGAATTTTGTACATTGCAGAGAATTGTTGTTGGTTTTGTGATAGATATCAGAGTATTGGGTGATTTATGCTTTGTTGGAGGTGAAGAAGGGATTCTATGCTGGGAGGTTGATGTTGGATCAGGAATCATCGGTTGTAACTCCTCCTGGATCTTCTTGTTTTATCAATAAAACTACTTGAGTTTCTCCTACATGCTTGTATATCTGATGTGTGTTATATTTGTATGTTTAGCTTAAATCTGATCCTAAGCTTTTTATGAACATAAATCCATGTCTTTGTGTACTTTCTCTCTTCTGTGAACTTGCAGGAACTTGGTGACGCTGGGCAAGTGAGGGAGCAGATCATTGGAAGCTGGCAAAGAGAAGAGAGATTGGATTGAACAACCAGCGCAAGACACAGGTTGGTTCATCTTAATCATCTTCGTTTATAGTTTATAAAGGAGAATACAAGAGTAGTTTTCCCTGTTTGTTTCTGAGGTCTCTGTCACAACTCAGTGGGATAGGGTCATTCTGAATAGACACTTTTCCCGAAAACAAAATGGCGACTCCGCTGGGGATCATGTATAGTTAGTTTATTTGTGTTTCTATTGTTGTTCATCTCATAAACTTAGGAGTAGCGAATCGAACTGCATTTGCCATTTACAAATGCAAAGTAGACATCTGCTACTCTAGTCCATTCATTGGGCCTGTTTATGATCTGAACAGTTGACTCACAAATGATCTGATTACCCTTTGTGATAGCTCTTAAACCTCTTGTAAATCAACCCTCTGATTGTACACAATTGATTGCTTTTACCCGGCCAAAAACCATAGATTAAACTGCAAACCGTGACCCAGAACCCAGAGAGAATTCTCGTTTCTGCTTCAGCGCAGGCTCTGTGAAGAGACTCTGCATTTCAGCGCAGTTCCCGAGAGGGCTACCTGCGTTGCAATTCAGTTTCTCTGTGTAGCAGGTGCATTGATCAGCCTAGCCCTGCCTAGCTGAGGTTCTTTGCTCACTTTTTCCAGTTTTGCCTTTGATTTTTGCAGCCTATGATTAGTGTGTTTGTCTGTTTAAAAGCCCCTTTTCTTTGCCTTAATTCTGCCTCAGTTGTATAAAAGAAACTGTATTTGCTTTTGTGTATTTGTTACATCATCTACAGTTTCCCATTACAAAAGTAAACTGGTCATACTGTCACCCTTAGATCTAGATTTGTCGTAAGTGTCGTTTTTGATCTTAGGAGAAAGTTTATTTGCTGTTGACAGTTGATTATGCTTTTACTTTTGCCTTTGGCTTGAATTTGTGAATTTCTAGTGTCAAAACAAGTGTTTACTTCAAAATCATAAAGTGTCGTAATCGTCTCTACCTTTTGATTTCGAAAAGAAGCTTGTTTGTGTTTTTCACTTGAAATCGAATTCAAATTTGTACAACAACTTTCTTTTTAGGCATCAATATTAAGAAAGTGAAAAACAAATACATGCACAAGTGCATTTGCATATTGACAGTTTGTATGGCTTGATTTAGGAAAAGTGCATTTACAGTGTGCTCTTTGCTCTTTGAGAAAAGATTGTGTCTTTCTTTTCCCCTTGTAGCTAGGATTTTCATTGCTGAAAAGAGATAAAAGCTTGCTTATCATCTTTAGATTGCATTTTAGGAGTTACATCTACATCTCGTGGTGAACCCAAAAGGCAAACTTCATAAGAAAGATCAACCTAAAATAAATTCAATGAACTTAACAACGCTTTGTAACTTAACGCACAACATTTAGAGGTCTAGGCTAGAGACGTGTTCCGGCGACGTTAAGCCTGGTAACTGTTGTCCTCATTGATGGTTGGGTGATTCCTCCACTTTGAGACGATAAGTGCCAGTACGGACTTGTGCTCCCACGTACCATCGAGTATATATTGGGAGACCCCTATAGGCATAAAACCTTTATCCATAGGAAGCCGTGTCGGCCGCCCTACTGATCGCAATGCACCGAACACAGCATTCGGGAAGATTGACTGCCGTACCCTAAAAAGTATTCTGCGGTTTTGCGATTGGTTTGGCACTCCCTCTACCTAGACCTCCAGAGCAGTCCCTTTCGTTCCTTTTTAGACTCCTTAACATAAAAGGTCCATCTGAGCACTTGTCACTTCAGGCTCATTAAAAATCGAAGGAGACTAGAGTCATCTTTTGTTTTTTCTCGACTCTTTAAAACTGAAAAAACAAAGTTGTGTCAAAGCGTGTTAAAATTTATTTTAAACGGAATATTCATACCCTTTTCCTGCGTTGATCTTTAGGTTGAGAAAATGGAGCCTACCAACCAAGGAATTCCCCTTGGTGGAAATCCTAGTCCCTTCTCCTCTTGGGGAGATGTTGGTGCGCCCCATATGGCCACACTGTCGCTTCCAGGACTAACAATTGGCTTGCCAGTATGGCTCTTCTCAACCAATGTAATTTAGAACACCACTGTTCCTGAACAATCGAATCAGCAATTAGACGAGTCCAGAGTTACCCACCAGCCTTCTACTTCCTCTAATTCTTCCTCTCCTCCTTCCTCTTCGCTTGACGGGACTGGTAAAGCTAAAAGCCAAGTTCCTAAGGAGAAGAAGGAAAAGAAGAAGAAAGATAAAAAGAAGAAGGAGCCAAAGGCGAATAAGGGAAAACGAGTGTTGTCTAATGAGAATCCACACACAGCACCGACCGGGCCTAAATCGCCATGTGTCATTTGTAGAGGAGACCACTTTCACAAAGATTGTCCTTGCATCCCCCGGATACTAAGGGACTGGTCTCCTCGTTTGCACAATCTGGTGTCATCAACCTCTGGAGATCATGTTGAAAACACACCGTCAACTAGTGAAAGTGAAGCCCCAGGACAAAAAGGGAAAGCTAGATTTCCCTGTAGACTGTGCGAAGGCGACCATGCCCTCCACCGTTGTCCCTTCTTAGACGAGGCTAAAAGACTTTTGGATGATCGTCCAGTTTCACCGTTACGACTTCCTCCTGGATATAAAAAACTCTTGCCGAGTCCGTCACCAGTTGAGAACCCAGCTGGCCCGCTCAAGTGGTCAGCTGAAGCGTCTATCATTGAGGATAAACCAACTAAATCCATACCAGACGAAAGTCAAAAGGTCGAGGCGGCAGTTGACCCGGTCTTGCCTTCAGAGGTTTTATCTTCGAATGATACAGTCACTGAAGAGAATAAAGATGACACCGTCCAAATTCTCTTCATCAACACAGACTCCGACGAACATGGGGGAAATCCACCCATTCCTTTACCGCAGGAAGGAAGTTCGTCAGAGCCATACCCGGCCGTCTACTCGGTCCCACCTCCAAGCAACCTAGTCGTATCCTTCGACTGGAATCAACTAGGTAGACCCCGTTTGCCAGCAAGCATACCATTCCGAATTATCGTTCAAATATATAGAATGGTCATGGCTAGCACCATCATAGATGAGGGGGCTTCTGTGAGTATCCTTTCCTCTATTGCTTGGAAAGCGCTTGGTTCGCCATCGCTGTTGCCTAAAATGAGAAATCTGACAGGCTTTGATAAAGGAACCAGTCGACCTTTAGGGATCCTTTCCGATGTGCCCATAACATTGAGAGGGAAGACAGTTCCCCTGAACGTCATGGTCGTTCAAGGACCCTTGGATTATAACCTACTCCTTGGACGAGACTATATATATTGCATGGGAGCCATCGTCTCCTCACTCTTTAGAGTAATGTGTTTTCCGCACGAAGGAAGAGTGGTCAAGCTCGTGGACCAGCTTTCATTTCCTGGATCACACATAGCAAATAGTCATATATCATCCCTAAATGGTCTCTTCACGCAAGAAATGTCTCAAGTCCCAGTCCGTCCTCCCGATGAGCGCGAGTAATTCGGAGGGATATGACTGAAACCCAGGGGGCATGCGTCCTGGTCTGCTTCGGCAGGAAAACTTCGCGTATAGAGTAGGTTTCCACGGGAGAATATGACTAGTCCGTACTCCGTCCGTGATTGGAAGAGGGGTTGTTCTAGAATAAGATTCTCTTGTCAAAGTTATGTGAGTTGACAGACGGAGTCACTCACCTTTGTCTATTTCGGTAGACATCGCCGAAGAAGTGTTTTGTTTGCACCGCGAATAGAACAATCTTTGGATAACCTGTAAGAGGTAGGCCTCTCCTGATAGAACAAATGTTTTGTCTGCAAATTGAGGGGTAACCTTGAAACCATATTTTATACCTGGGGGCATGCAAACCTTTTGGAATGCAAGCAAGGGGCGGCTATTTATTTTTTAAATTTTTAGGTCCTCCCTTTAAACCCGTAGGCTAACCCTTTAAACTCGTAGGATTAGTCGTTTCCTAACTTGCATAAAGAAAGGATGTGGGGAAAAAATCTAAATGTTGCCGTTTTATATGAGACATTCTTATCATATGACTGGATTATCGAGCAATTTTAGCGCATAGTTCAATCTCGTTAAAAAATAAACATAAGACCGAGCAAGTGTTTCAATCCGCGTTTAAGCTCGTTAAAAAATGAACTATCCTCCGGTAAATAACCACCGTGAATGAAGCATTTTCAGCCATTAAAGCCTTGGTCGTGTTTGCACCGTCACCTCCACTTGTCCATTGGCCGATCATTCACCTCCATTTGATTGTTTACCCATTTTGAGGAACAGCTCCGAAGAGTGATTTCACTAGCCATCCTTGTGACACTGCCGTGATTGGAGAATTCCAAACCTTACCTGGAATCAGCTGCTACCCATTTTATCACTTGTTCCTCAAAAGACGAGTCTTCTTTAAGCTCTTTTCATCTGACTCGTAAAATATGAAAAGATTGCCAAGTTTTGGCCTTCCAGCTCGTTAAAGCGACCGGAAGTGCTATTCCTCCTCTAGATTTTAATCTTTTTGGACCTGAGGGATTATTGCACAAAAAGATCAAGCGCTTGTTTTGTTCGGCTCGTTAAAATTATCGAAAATTCATCCCTTCTATATTATTTTATACTTTTTCGGACTTAAGGGATTAGATGACGAAAAATGAATTCTGGATTTATCTTTACGTACCTTTTCAGACTCCTTAAAAAGGAAAAGGACCGAGTTATCTTTGTCGTTAGACTCGTTAAAAAGATTAATAGCGACAAACTTGTCTTTAGACGAGAACGAGTTTCACTATCGCTAGGCTCGTTAAAACATAGCGATGGGTTTGCCCGAAGGGAAAATTATAGAACAAGCATATGTTATCCTCCTCAAGCTTGACAAAAATAAAGAGGTACTGGTCAGCAATGACTGGGGAAAAATTGGGAAGAAACTCAAAGAATCTTTATTGGTAGCAAGTCGCTCTTGAACATGACACTTCCACTCCGTGCCTGAGTCGGGTTGGGTTGTTTCATTCACCGGTCACATCACCATGGTCACGCCATACCATCCACATTTGGGGTAAATGCTACCAATCCATCACATAAGTGTCGCCGACATGTTCAAGAGAAGTCATCCAAAGAAGTCACCCGTGTCCCATCCACTACCATACATTATACTTCATTCCTTCATGACCGCCATCCTGAACCATATATCATCAGATCATTTTCACCTCCATCAAAATCATTTGCTCCATTCCGTGTCATTGATGTGGGATTCATTAAGGCCCTCCTTTGATGGATCGCTTCTTGTCGACATCAGCTCATTATCCAAGAAGTTGATCTAGGAACACCCCATTCAGTACTTTGAAGCTTGCATGCCTCAATGGCAAGTTTCTCACTTCCGGCAATAGGTATACATCAATGACCTTCGACCGAAAGATTTTGCGTGGTGTTCGACGCCAAGTCCTTTATTCACACCACGTGAATTGTACTGCAGTACCTTGAGGGTCATTATCATTATCGGTGATTCCTCTCGCTCTTGTTAACAGTTTACATCATTGACTGGTAATCAAGCGATGTCTTTCCATGTTCGACTTCGAAACATTTCTCACATGGATCGACTTGTACTTAGAGTGAAGATCAGATGAGATTGAAGACCCCGGATCTAGTTTCATCCATCCGGGCTGCGATATATATTCAGGAAAAATAAAGACATTGAAATGTACAGCATTGCAGCACAGATAATCATCCTACCAAAAGGGATGATGACTTCACCAGAATCATCAGTCTACCATCAGACGATTATCTGTCCTATGTACATGAAAATGAATTTATAAAGCTGAGCATGGGAATGCCCGCCTCAGCTAGATCATGAAAACAGTATGAAAATAATGTATTGTATTGTATCTCATTGCAGGTCTCCTCTCCAGCATTAGAAGAACTTCGGATCCTCCTAATAAAGCATTTCACCCGATAAACGACCTCATACTTTAGGGGGCAACTGTTATAGACATTTTTGTGCCTTACAGCTATAAGCATGAAAAATCCATAAACCAAGGGATCCTAAGTCCCTAAAAGTGTTGTTCCAGCTCCTAAAGAAACAAGGTCAACAAATTACAGCTTCTCCCAGAAGTTCTCCACCAGAAACTGCTCAAAACTAGTCAAAACATGATCATTTCAAGTGCTCCACTAGCTGGCTGCATTGCAAAGCACCCAAATACACTGGCTAGGTGCGTTGCAACGCACTTGAATGCACTACCAGGGTGCGTTGAGCGGGAAATGACAAGTGGCAGAGTCATTGTACGAGGTGGATAGACAATGGAAGCTTCCAGAATCTTCTCCAATGACACTTGCCTCACTGAATTCGACCAGTGATGAGTAAGAGGCTCTCAGTCTCCAAGTGGAAGCAAGAACTGACAGAGAGAAGCCACTAATCAATTCATGAGCTGACTCATCCTCTTTGCATACATCTATATATGGATCCCTCACCAAGAGATCCAGAGGCTGGAATTTTGTACATTGCAGAGAATTGTTGTTGGTTTTGTGATAGATATCAGAGTATTGGTTGATTTATGCTTTGTTGGAGGTGAAGAAGGGATTCTATGCTGGGAGGTTGATGCTGGATCAAGAATCATCGGTTGTAACTCCTCCTGGATCTTCTTGTTTTATCAATAAAACTACTTGAGTTTCTCCTACATGCTTGTATATCTGATGTGTGTTATATTTGTATGTTTAGCTTAAATCTGATCCTAAGCTTTTTATGAACATAAATCCATGTCTTTGTGTAGTTTCTCTCTTCTGTGAACTTGCAGGAACTTGGTGACGCTGGGCAAGTGAGGGAGCAGATCGTTGGAAGCTGGCAAAGAGAAGAGAGATTGGATCGAACAACCAGCGCAAGGCACAGGTCGGTTCATCTTAATCATCTTCGTTTATAGTTTATAAAGGAGAATACAAGAGTAGTTTTCCCTGTTTGTTTCTGAGGTCTCTGTCACAACCCAGTGGGATAGGGTCGTTCTGAATAGACACTTTTCCCGAAAACAATAAGAAGGCTTCAAGCCTCAGTAGGTTAGCCATTTGATAGTCTATTTTCGCACTTTAGTGCAGCCTTGTACTCAGCTTATTTTCGAGCTCTTTTTGCAAATAGTTTTGTGATGTAACTATTATTTTTTGATCGATGAAGATGAATCCAGCGTTGAACCAGAACTGATCTTTCCTAGAGGGTTGTAGCTCTTGGGTTTGGGCCCAACCCAAGTGCCCAACACCTCCTTTGTGTATTTATATGCTTTTTCTTGCATTCATGAGATAATTTCTATTGTTTAGGTTAAATCTTGCTTTGTTAATTAGGTTGCTTTTGATGGTTAGAATAGTTATTCTTGCTTCAGATTGATTAGATAGTTTGCTGCAGTAACAGAAAAAGATCCAAAAAGGCTACCAAGTAGGCCTTGATCTCCTTTCTCCCTCCTTGGGACCATGATTTGAGATCAAGGCACTATTGTTTCCACCAAAAACATTGTTTTTGCTTTCCAATGCAATTGCTAGTGTGAGATTTTGAGTTGGAGAAGTTGATATCAGTTGGATTCACGTGCTTAGATCCTTTATTATTCATTTACCATGGCTTTCTCGTATAATTTTTTGTCCATAAAGTTCTGTTCAACATTTCTCTGGTTTTAGGTCAGATTTTAGGTCAAAATAGGCAAAACTCTATTTTTCGGTTCTTGCTTGGGTCAGTTTTGAAGAGTAAGTGTGCAACTCACTTGTAGAACACTTCAGCTTATCATTCTTCCATAACACAGTCTGCTCTAGTTCCTCTCTCAATATTCCCCCACTCATTCGCCATACTTCTCCAAACTACCCTAATTTCTGCTTTTTTGTGCAAAGTTGCTTTCTTGACCTTTGAACAAATCCAATCATCTCCTTCATTCCTGATCTTCATTCACAAAGTCCTAGACCCCTTAACACCTCCATCCAACCTTCATTTCCATTCTCCCATCGTTTTTCCACCTTCAAACCTCCAAAACCACTTTTGGCCTCCCCCTATAGATCCCCCTATAGAACATCCTGTAGATCCCCTACAGCCTCCTGTAGAAGTTCATGCGAGTGATTTTTCAAAGTTTGATCATAATGGAAGTCTCCAGAAGGATACTAGGGACTTCTTAGGACCTCTCCACACCTTCCTCACCTCCTGCGAAAGCCATCTCCATCTCCCTTCACCACCAAAACTTTGCACAGTCACAACTAGTTAAAACACAAGCATAATAATTCTACATGAAAATGCTCAAAAGTACAAAAAGATGATTTCTTCTCATTTTCCTTCAAAAGTAGCTTGAATACATGAATTTTACCTTTTTAGTAGTAAATGGCATCCATTTCAGTAGTTTCCATCTCTTTTCTTACAAAAGTAGGGTTAGTGGGTAAAACTAGGGTTTGCTAGGGTTTGTGTTTCCTTTCAGTTTTCATTCTCTTTCTGCAAATAGAATAGCCTCTTTCAAGTTATCTTTCTTTCATCACAGTTAAAAGCTTCTTTTGAGAACTCATAGAAGTTGGCTTAAGCTCCTAGCGAACTTGTGTCGGCTAATCAAGTGACAACCTATAGTAAGAGCTAGCACTTGTGCATATAGCACTGTTGCTTCCAAGTTTGTTACAAACTATTGGGTTGATAAAAGTAAAGTAGGGAGCCCCAGGAGTTGCAACATCATTGCTGCAATACTGGAGCTCACCATATACAGAGCATTGATGACGGAAATAGTAGAAGTAGAATCAACAAAAGGGGAAATTACAGTAGTAGCGTATGCAACAAAGATTGGACAGTGAGGTATGGTCTTCTTGTTAATTCTTGATGAAATATTGATTGCAAGTAACAGTATGAGGATGTTTTAATTATTGTAGCCAGAGCAATAAAGTTTGATGATAATGATGATGAACCTATCCAACTAGAGGTTGGAATAAAGGAGAAAGGTGACTGAGTGTAAAAGAGTAGAGAAGCTCTAAGAGGTTCAAGAGAGTGAACCAAGAGAGAATACCTAGGAAGAGATCGAGCTTAGAGAGGAAGCTTGATAGGGTATTTAGTAGCAAAGCAGAATTGCAGATCACCAAGATGAGCATGGATGAGCTCATGAGAGAAATGATCAAGGAGGATCATCGAGAAGGTTCATATAAATGTCAGATAAGTAATGAAGAGTGTGAGATAAGGCTTGCAGTGATGAGAGCACAATTAGATATACTAGAGGAATGGCTACAAGAGAAAGAGAATGAAGACCAAAGACAAAGGTGGAGAATGAGGAAATGGGTCAAATGGAACCTATTGCAAAAGAAATGGAATGCCAAGCTAATAAATGAGTTCAGAGAACTTGAACATAGACACATTTTTTTGTCGGAGAAGGAGAGACTCAAAGGAATTGAGTCACAGCAAAGAGGATTTGCTGGAACCCAGAAAGTTCATGGTGAAAGATTGGTGCTGGAAGCATCAAATGAGGGCGAAAGGCCTTGTAATTTTAAAACTGATAGCTTGTTTGTGTATGCAGGTACAGGGTCAAATGAGGAGTTTGTTGCTATGAAGGAGAAGAAAACTATGACAGATAATGACCATAGCAAAGGTCCAAAAAGGAATTGTGATCAAGAAGAAGTTTTTTGTGAACTTGAAGGGAATTGGGATGATTGTTTTTCATTCCATGAAGTGGAGTATTCAACTCAAACAGAGGTAAAGGATGGCGATGATGTGCAATGGGCTACTGATGTTTTTATTGAAGCCGCACAACAAAGTATTAGAGAGCAGTTGATTGCTGCTACAAGTGAAATGGTAATGTTAAATAGCCAGGAAGGACAAAAGTCAAAATCACCAAAGAAGTCTTCAGTGAAGAATGAAAAGGTTGAGCTTGATAAGAAATCTCAAGCTAGAAATAGTGGTGAGGTATTTGAGGAGCCTGTGAAACAAGATTCTGAAGAGGAGATTGTTCTAAACAAATTAAACATATTGAACATTCATGATGAGGTTGTCTTTGCTTCCAAGGAGCGCTTGAAGAAGGGAGATTCTCCGAAACAATTACAATCTTACATACAATTTTCAAATGGTTTTTCACAAGAAATCTTTGAAGCTCTTTTCGAGGAGGTTGGAAAAGGATTTTCAAGAGAGGAAATCATGAAGAAAGGATATCTATTCGGAGTTGTGCAAGATGAAAATTCTCAGTCGATGATGTTTGGTTCTATTGCGCCATTTTGTAACTATGCATGCGCTAAAGCAGTCAAAGAGGTTGCTCTAATTCTTAAAGTTTTATATGATGAGGCAACCTTGGAGGAAGTCATCATTTTCCAATGGTACGATAAAGGCTCAGCTGGAAACACCTCGCAAATATGGAAAAATTCCAAACCATTTGTGGAGCTGTTGAAAAATGCACAAGGCTTGTTTCCGAGGAATTATTGGTTCTGCAACATATGTGAAATGCAGCCAAAGCGAGTGGTTTATTTCCTACGAGCTTGGTTATTTGAGCATTTCCTTCATCTGTATCCCAAAGATGCTGACATACATATGCTAGTGAGGCAGGTAGGTTGGATAAGAAGCCAAGTCTCAAATTGGTTAAAAAATGCACATGTCTGTTTGTGGAAGCCCAAGGAATTTGTTATGCAAGTTAATTTGAACACTTCAAATAGATGGAGTATTGTGAAATTGATTGTCGATCTCTGTCTTAAACCGAATGAAGGAAAACATGTTTTTGAGAAAAATCCTTCAAAGCCTCAGCTGAGAATATACGAGGTTCCTACTGATGCATTTGAGAATGATTTTGTGGAGAAACCTCTTCCCAAGGAAGAGAGGGTACCGCCTGCAACAGGGGAAGAAACTACTACAAATCCATATGAAAAGAAGGATACTGATGCAGGAGTATGAAGTCAATTTCCAGCGGTTGTTTCCTCCTGGTGTCTTGAGATTCTTTTGTTTTATTTTACAGATCATAGAAGTTGACCACAGGATAATGGCATTGGATATTTTAAAGGGACTCATCGGGTTGATGTCATTGCTTTAAGAAAGGTAATTTGCTTGGTGCTAAGTCATGAACATACAGAGTTATTTTCAGCAAAATCAATATGGGATGCAGAGCAGAAAATGGGCTCATGTCAGAAAGTGGAGCATTTACTACAATTAGAAAATATTGTAGTCGACATATTTCGAAGAATAACTTTACTAGATGCCCAAATGCTTGAGAACGTTTTTGGGAAACAATTAATTTTCCAGGCACTTGCTACAGCAAGAAAATCTGTGGATTCCCTTATGATCGCTCATAGACTACATTCATGTTTCCTTAGGATTGGAGATATAAACTTGCCAATTATATATCATATTCATCGGATTCGTGATGGAACCAGTTTTTCAACATGAAATGTGGTAGCAAAACAAAGAGGGCATGAAATATTTAACATGTTTGCTTCTTTCCAGAAGCCTAAAAAGGATTACAAGAAAAGTGGTGACAACAAGGGTGATACAAAGTCAGAGGAAGGATCTGGAAACAGTCAGAACAGTGAAGATCAAGAGCATACCAAGACAACACAACTTGAAATTGATGTGGAGGATTTTGTTTGCGAGCAACAAAACAAAGTTTTGAATCCTGGAGGTAATAAGTCATTAAGACTTGTAGTTGTCACATTATTACAAAAAAGTGACAGACCTCATAGACAGGAGTCTATGGAGTTTTTTTTATTTTTTTCTACATTGAGAGTCTGATGCAGGAGCATCCTGCTCAAAAAATCATTACACATTTGATTGGTTTAGGAGGGTGATGTTTTTTTAATTTATTACGAGAATTTCATATATTTTTAATAATTTGAGTGAGAACAGGTGTGTGAGGTTTTTAATTGTAAATATTCTCAAATATGTGAGAATATCAAGGATTTTTTATTTATAAATATCTCATAGAGATCTTAGGGATTATGAGATGCTAGAATAAGGGATTAGTTGAGTTAAAAAAGGAATTAGAGGATTTCTAAGATTTGGTTGAGTAGATTGTGGATCTAAACCAGAAATGGTTGCAGAATCCTTTTGTATATGTTGCTAAGTTTGAAAGTGATAGAGGGAGTATGTGTGAGAATTATTAGAGGGTTCAATGTTGAAAATCAGGTCATGGTGAGAGAGGGTGAAAAGACCAGTATTCGGTCTACCCACATGTTGTATATCAATCCTTTTACGTTTGAATCTGATATATAGTTTGTGTTGTATATGCTTTGATTAGTGAACATGTTAGTTATCTTGGGTATAAATTTGATATAAAATATTTAGTATCACAACATTGTCGAAATATTTTGTGAGGTTTTTGTTAGCGTGAAGGGGTTTGTTTGAAACATTAAACACTGAGTTATCTTGACATTGAAGGTAATCATGATCGAGAGCGATTTGCATTATTTGGTATCATTGTTTCAGACGAAAAGGCCTGAAGACAGTTGTCGTCCGATTGTATATTATTGTATGTGTGCCATAAGTCAGGTTTTGTAGGAACTCTGCTAAAGAAATGAGATAGCTTGGTCCTGTAGTGAAATCCACATATACTCACATGAGAATATCGTTGAACAGAACTAGAAGGTGATAAAGGGTAGGACTGCATTAGTTATAGATTCTTGTTGAGAAAATGTTTCCTCGGGAGAAACCATAGATGAATCAATACTATGCAGTAAAGCGCTGAGTAAACTCAGCTTTTCAGTGCAACAAGGAGGATGTTCTTTGCAATTCGAAAAGTTTGGACTACCCGCAGAAGACCAAATTGAACACGGAAGGAGGTGGACCACTGTAAATCACCTGGTAATGCAATGTACTAAAGCAAAACACTTGATCTACTTCTACAAGCAATTTAGTGGAAGCTTAATCGAACATGAGCAACATCAAGCATGAATAGATATAACTGAGAATGAAAAGTAATCAACCATAACACAGAAAATATATCATTGGGGAAAGCACTAGCCTAAAACCCTAGCTTTGTATTATCATACAAGTGGAAATATTGTTCAATTTACAAAAGGAATCAACTCTCAAGCTATCCTGCTCTCTCTATAATCAAACAATACATCTTACAGACTCAATAGACATAGAATATATCTTCCTCAAGCCCTCCAAGCCTCCTATTTCCTTGTGCGGCTTTGATAGGGGTCCAATGATATCACATGTGTGAATTGGCCTCATCACACTCACTGTAACCTTAGGTCCAATTGTGCAATCCTTAAGAAATAATATTCTTTCTACATGCAAGGAATATTCACCAAGGAATATCCTAGCAACTGATAGTACACTGTCCCTCCATCTGATCTCAATTGGGTCTCTAACTAAACTGACATGCATGAGTTATCCATGAGTGAATACTTAGTTATCTGAAATACAATAGTTACATGCATGCAAGCATTAACTAATTGAACTCTCATTAATTTAACAAACTATTAGATTAATCTAACTGGACTTGACTAAGTTAAACTAAGTCAATTGATTACAACACAATATTACAACTCATCCTTATCTCTTTAACTGAAGGTTAAATTCCTCAATTAATGGAGAAATTGTTGCATGTCCTCACATAGACTTCAAGTTTGATTTTCCTTAACTAATTAACTCAAGATGAATTAATTAAGCAATTTACAAACTGTTGTTGATATCAAATTCGAATTTTACTCCCTGTGTTTAGTCCAGGGACTAACTAAAATAAGAAGGGATCTCGAAATGCTATTTTTAGAAAATCTATTTTTAGCACTTTCAATTTTCACCCATTGTTGCTAAGATCACCAATGGTTGAACTGCTATTTATAGCTCGACTATTTATAGTAGTTCTATTTTTAGCATTTCTTGTTGCACACTTTTCAACACCTCTTTCTAAAGAGAGCGTATTTACAAGGCGATTGACTATTGAACAATGAAGGTGTGATAAGACTGTTGAATCAAATTCCAAAATCGAATTGCCTTGCAGATTTCGAGATTTTGTTCTACGAAATCGTGGAATGGTTTTGTCTCAGTGATGTGGACAAGGGTACTTGAGCGAAGTCCGTATTTATCTTATGATTGTGCGACCGGGAATACATGAAACCCCTAGCATAAGAGGATCTCGAAGCATTGTCTCTGTTTTTTAATTCAAATCTTTGTACCTGTGTGATCAATATAGCAACCCAGCAATCAGACCATGTTCCTATAGTATTCCTTTAATAGAAAAAGTTGTTATATGAATAGAATGTGATGTTTCGACCGAGAGAAGGGCGTTTTCGTGAAACGTTATGTTTTGTTTTACCAGTTTGGTTTGGCAGCTATAAGGTTCAGATTTCTTGAATGACGCACATAGTGCAGTCATCATTCTTAAGTCTACTATATTTGGGGATTTAAAGACTTGTAGCTGCATCATATTCCACCTGTTTCTTCATTGCCCCTTCATTGTTTCCATTTGGACCAAGGTTTCTTGTCTTGGTGTGAATGTTCACCTAGATTTCTCCTATATCCTTGCCTACATTGGATCCTTGATACTCCAAGCCAAAGCCTTCAGGGTGGTTCCCTTATATGTCTTGTGGGTTATTTGGCGCTCTTGTAATAAAATTGTTTTTGAAGGTCTTACTCCAAACACTAAGGCCACTTTGCTGAGGATCGTTGCATATTTCATGGAAGTTGGCCCTTGGGCTCCCAAAGCTACTTCTAGCTCAGTTTCAATTCTTGATCTAAAACGCATATACCCAGTCTTCTATTTTGAAGGAGCCTCTTCTAGTGGGCATTGCGGTTGTGGAGTGTTTCTTCAATAGGACCCCTGTGTCCAATATCGATTCCATTGGTCTGGAGGCTTTGGGGTCAATTTTTGGGCAGAAGTGTTAGCATTATGGGGAGCCCTTCAATGCTCTAAGTGGCTTAGCTTAGATAATATCATAGTTGTTAGGGATTCTCTCTCCGTGATCCATTAGGTTCAGGGGAGGCATGCTTTGGTGGTCCCCTCTCTTTGAAATTGGATGGAGATGATCTCGGAGTTGAAGGCATATTTCATTGAGGTCTCCTTTCAACATGTCTACAAAGAGAAGAATACTGAATCTGATACCCTATCAAAGCATGAATTATCTGCACTTCCTGTGCACATGTTCTACAAGGTGTTAGACAATGAATCGATCTATGGGCAGGGGAATTTCGAAATCTAATCTCTTCTCCCTTGTATTTTTTATTCCTTCATGTGGTATTTTGGTACATATCTCCTTTCTGCACATCTTCCTTTCTAATTAACATATTTTGTAGTCTCTCCTATGTATTGCCTCTATATATTGTCCATTCCGACAGGCAAGGTTTTTTTGTCTGAACAGTAATTCATTTAGTGCTCCAAAGTAGTTGTTGGATATCAATGCAGAATATAACATAGATAAATACCAAAGTATATGTAAAACATTCTCTCTTAATATATGAATGTTCTATTTAAAATAAATTAAATTAAAATTAAAAAGAAAAGGAGCATTTTCTTGGTGGATCGTCTAACTCTTATGTTAGTAACTACACTTGTGAAAAACCTCAAAACTGAACCATAACATTGATCATAAAATTAACCTCACTCATTAAATATCTCAATAACTAATAAGCCACTCATGTCTAGTTTAGAAAATAAGAAACCTGCACCAATACAAATACAACATAATAACTATGAATTAGCATGTTATATAGCTTTAAAGAAATGGAATACATTAACATGAAGAAAGAGTGTTGACATAGTTCCCTAGGGTATGCTCAACACTTACTATTTACTCAATGAAATTGTCATTGAGCCATGCTTTTATAGTGAATCTTGTCAATAAACTACCAATACCATAACACTATATAGCCATGGGGCATGACTAATTGCTATAGGATTTTCTATAACTAAGAACAAAGGTAATGAGAATGAAGGAAACAATGTAGGGATGCACACATTAAGTATGAATAGTAAATGAGATGTGAATTGTTACAATGATGAAGATTGATGATGTTCATAACAAATGAATTTAAATACAGACTCAAAAAAAATGAATTGTCTAAATTTCTTCAGTAAATTTTTTTTAAATGACTTTTAAAACAATCCATCTACTTATATAATGCTAAAATTAGATATATATAAATTATGCAATAAATTAAGGCTATATAATGACAAAATAAATAGAATTCAATAAAAACAATATAATTTAGATCTTTAAATACAATAATACAATAATACAATAATCAATATATAATAGTAGATATTAATAACAAATCACATTCACTGTCACTTAATATTAAAAATATAATAATCCTTAAAAACTTTGAATTTAAAAATAAAAACATTCATTCATTCATATGTGATTTACGCCGAAATTTCCTCTGATAATTAAAAACATTCATAATTAATAAATAAATAAATAATTAAAAAAAATTATTAATTATTAAATACATAACCCTTTTTAAAATTCTATAGCATTTATTTTTTATCAATAAATAATTTAAAAATTTATTTGTTTTACCTATTTCTTTAAATTCATTGAACATGTTTAATCTCGTTGAAATAGTTTGAAGAAATTCAGCTTTTATAATATAGATAGAGTAGAATTTGCATCAACATTTATGCATTTATGCCATGCATATGATAGAGTATAAAACTCCGTATAAATGAATTTCGTATTGAGTGGTTACTCTTTCCCTACATAAATAAATAAAACAATATTATTAATTATAGCATTTTTAACAAAATTATGTTCATCTTTATGTTATTAAACGGTAATTTATGATAGAATATGGGATGAATGAGTAATATGTATGTAAGTGAAAAGTACGAAGACCGTGACATTGTTACCATTTTAAGTTTAAAATGAACTATTTTCGAAACTTTAAAGTTTTATGGTTTACATAATTTTGATTTGAATACATCGATAAAAAAAAATAAAGTTTAAAATATTTTATCTCTTAAAATTAAAAGAATTATGTTAATTATTAATATTTTTAATTTATTTATAAATTAATATAATATAATTTATTTTAAAAATAATTTATTTAAATTAATATTTATATATAAAAAAATTAATTTTAAAATATTTTATTTCTTAAAATTAAAAGAATTATGTTAATTATTAATATTTTTAATTTATTTATAAATTAATATAATATAATTTATTTTAAAAATATTTTATTTAAATTAATATTTATATAAAACTATATTTATATTTGTTTTGGTCCTATTTAAGGTATTAAAATTCAAATAAAATTATCATAATTATGTTGATGTTAGGATCGCACGATATGAGAGACAATGCTTTGCTTTTAAACAACACATCTATTGATGGGCAAGCAATATCAAGGCTTGTCACATCGATATTTCTTGTAGGAGACTGGAGTCTTTTCCTGACTGGAGGGTTGTAGTGTTGTTGTCGCATCAGTATGCATGGGCATGTATGGTGGATGAGTGATGGGTATTAATTGACGGGATGCAAAGGTATGTCACAAGTATTGTCAAGGCTATTAAATAACATATAGCTTGGTAAATATTGGTAAGCCTGTGTCATTTCCTAGAAGTCAAACCACCCGACACCAGGCCTGCCTCACATGCACACAATAACACATCGACTTGATTATTGGTATATTATAAAAATATAGTCTAATGAGGCTTCAAATTTTCTCAGAAAACCATGAAAATTCTTGTATGATTTTGATAAATCTGGCAGAAATTTTTGTAAATCCAGGTTACAACTGTCAAGCTTCAAGATTTTGGGTTCCCCAAAGGATTATTGTTGGTGTTGAATCCATTTCCACCATCAAAAACTCAATTCAAACACTTTTTCTACCAGATTATGAAACCATAATAAAAACTAAGTAGATTATGAAGCCATAATAGAAATAATCTTATGTCAAATGAAAAAATATAGGTAGATTATGAAACCATAATAGAAAACTGCTAGATTATGTCAAAATTTTGAAAAAGGAATCCATAAGCATTATCAAAATCAAGAAGAAACAACTATCTTCGATGAAGAGAATACCAAAAGACTTGAAGATGAAATTTGTAGGAGCATTGAAGAATAGATATGGATGAGGTAAAATCATAAATGCATCATGGATTTGAAGAATGATGTCAAAATTTGATAGATGGGGTCACATTGTAGCTTCAAAAGGAGAAATAAGACAACATTTAAGGAGGTCATTAAGGGATTCTTGAAGAATTTGAACTCCACCTAGAGTATGTTTCAGTAAAAAATGATAACATAATCTCCAAGGCTAGAGTAATTAAAGAACAATCAACGAGGATATAGGAGGCCACTATCTCTAAAAAGAAGATGGATTAAGTGGGTGTACAGAGTGAAGGAAAGCCATCAAAAGTGAAACCGTATAGATATCCTCATTACAAGGAAAGGTTTCGTGGAATATAGGAAGATCAATATGCACATTATTGAGGAAGAAGCTCGAATACTCAAATATTCATGGAACATAGTATCAAATAATATTTATTCAATAGGATCTTATCAAAGACCAACAATTACTACAAATTAGAGAAGTCACAACAACACTGCATGGAATCAGCGAAAATAAATTATGCAAAAACCAAACAGCAAGGAAAAAGAATTTAATTTTTATGGATGGAACATCATCAATGGCAAGGTAAATGCAGAAATATAATGAAATCCTATTATTTTGTTCCATAACTTGTAACACCCATGATTGCAAAGCTTTGAGGAAAGAGATTTTTGAAGGAAGCTATTGTGATATGACCCCGAGGGGGACATATATGGGGTGAAATGTGTATGATATGACTTTAACGGGGGGAATATATGGAGTTACACACACACACACACACACACACACACATATATATATATATTGTGTGTGTGTGTGGGGTTCACTTATATATATATATATATATATATATATATATATATATATATATATATATATATATATATATATATATATATATATTGTGTGTGTGTGTTTGGTTCACTGAATAGGTAAGGGGCCACATGTGCAATATATGAATAGGTATAGTCATATAGTCATTATTGAGGATATGATGTGTTTTGGATGTATAAATGTATCTGGATATTTGGAGGAGTTTCTCCTATTATTATCTGTATTGGAGTTTTTCTCCATGTTAACATTGGTGTACATGGTGTATGCTTTTGGTTTTTATGTAATTGGTTGATAACATAAATGAACTACATATTATAAGTAGACATGAGAGTTGCATATGTTATTTGTAAGTCACAATGGAATATTGTTTGAGCATATGTTAGCATTAGGAATGACAGGGAGCTTTAAATGTTATGATGATAGATTGAAGGAAGATAGGAAACATTTAATAAAAAAATTATTGGTTAAAATATCTTGCTCCATCGACATTTTGCATACCTTTTAATGTTGCCTAGAATGTTGAATTTATAGTTGAGTGAAGATTCAAGAAGCAATTTTAAGTTGTTTATATTTCAATAGTGGTACTTGTTAGAGTGAACGAATATTCCAAGATGTGAACCACCATCTCCTTTAATACTTCTACCTTGCGTCTATAATATTTAAAAATTTGTGGCCTACAACAATCATGTTGTATCCAATGACACACTTTACGCCAAAATTAGGCCAAAAAATAATGCAAAAATAAACAGAAAGAAAAAGTGATGATTAATCCAATTAAAACTAGTAAGAAATAATGTTTAATATGTTGGAAATATTGAGAGGGGGTGAATCAATATTTCACTTCAATTAGTTAAATTTTAATCTTTGGAGCATTAATTAACATTAGAATTAGATCAAAACACAAATCAACAACACCATTCGATAATGCACAATATCAAAGACAGTAGACACGATATTTGTAACAGGCTTGGTTAAAAATCCATGTAAAAATATATATAAGGCCATGGTCATGGGACATGTATTTCAAGCTTAATGGTGGGAAAAATATCCTAGTGGGTGTTCATTTTGGTTATAAGGAAATTGGAAAAGGAAATGGCAAAGGCTTTGGAAAGGCAAAATGGCATTTTTGGCACATTTATTTATGAAAATAATGGAAATTAGGAGAAAATGAAGGTGAAAGGTCACAGGTTGCATGTGAGGAGGAAAATGAAGGAAAATAATGGAAAATGAAGAAAATAGAGACCTCATTGATAAAAAGGCTTATGAGGATCAGTGGGCAGGCTTGGTCAGTGTAGCTTTTGTTAGTTCAGTTTTGGAGCTCTCATTCTATTCTCTCTCTCTCATACTCTTGGACACTTAGATTTTTCTTGGAGCACTCTTGGAGAGTGTGGCATACTTGGATTCTTGGAGCAAGAAGGAAAAGGAGGAGCTGGAAATCGCAAGAGGACATCAGGATCATTAACTACAGCGAGTTTTTCTTGCAAGTACCGAGTTGCATGTATGTTTTCCTCACTAGTTTTGGCATGCATGTGGTTTATTGGTCATGTTTTTTCATTGGCATGGAGGATTGCCTAGATTGATAGTGGATTTTCCTATCCTTGCCATTTCCTAGATAGCCATGGCGTTGTGGGTTGATTTCTTTGTTTTTCTAGTTGGTTCTCATGCTTCCTTTAGCTTGGGTTGAGTTACTACTTCCTGGAAGTCTTCATTGGACAAACGCTCTGGAAGCACTATAACATCTTAGGTTGAGTTACTAGTCCTGGAAGCCTTGGTTGGAAAAACGCCCCCTTAGTGGGTTGATTTACTATCCCTGGAAGCCCAGTGGCAGTTGTGGGTTGAGTTACTAGTCCTAGAAGCTGGGTTGAGTTACTAGTCCTAGAAGCCTTGGTTGGAACAAACACTCTGGAGCCCTTGACAACTTGGGTAGAGATCGATATGGTGATAGTTAGTGATGTACGACCGTGAGGTGGAATCACTAGTTGAGGGTTGAGGTGGTTTGGCCTCTAGAATCCCTGGTTTGGTTTTGATGGATTGTTCCATGAGATCCCACGTTCATGCTTAGAATATGGCACGGGGGTGACTAGATGAAAGAAAGATTTCGTTGAGCCTAGTTTATGGTCGAGTGGTTTGTGGAAGTCCCATACCTAGTCAGTCTATGCAATCATCAATAAGAGCTCTCTTTCTCCTTGGTATGTTATGAGTATTATACTAGTTTATATGTGGAAATATATGGCTATTATTTCCTTGGTATTTCTGGTGTTATTATGTTGGTTATGAACATGTATTATGATAGTGGCTATGTATGGCTCTCATCATGTTTTTACTTGTAAATGAATGAAAAATGTATATATGGCCTAATGGATGATAATCTAGCTAATGTGTTGAGGCATCAATGATTCTTAGTGATTCTCATATAAGTATGAGACCCCTATGCTCAGTTATGTGGTTAATACATGTAGCTTTCATATTTGTGATATGTTTGACGAAATGTCTGTCATGGCTAATAGGGGCCCAGTCAAGTCCTTGTTCAAGTAATTGCATTTGTATCATTATTTTGTTATCTTTCATTTCTGAAAGTGTCATTGAGTTATGGGCAGTGACCTGGGCTCTGGGCTTGAAAAAGTGGCATAAATCCTAGAGTCGCAGGCATAGGTCTGAGGAGAAAAGTCCCTAGATACATGCATATCCATGATGTGGGAGCATCTTGAGCCTCTTAGACACATGCTTGTCCATATCAAGGGAGCGTCCAGGGGTTTAATGGTCTAAAAACTCAGTGGGACCTAGGGACTACTTACATGAGTGCTTCGGATGGCTCTTGGGAGTTATGTTTCTGATGTGGAAAGTTTGTATGGTGTATTTCTGTCGATTACACTTCCTTAACTGACACATAGGGAGTTGAATCATATCATAGTAACTTCTCATCACATGTTTACCCTGATTGACTAGTTACTTGGGTAGATGTGGGAAGAGGGTGTTACAGAGTGGTATCAGAGTAGGTTTGATTCTCTTTGGGTGGTGTCTAGTTTCTGTTCTCCTTGTGTGATATTTGATACCACAGAGTGGTATTAGAGCATGGTTCACCCCTCAGACAAGATGGGTGGTGTGTTGGTCATGCATTCATGTTGATTGTGTATGTGTTCCTTATGCTTATAGTCCATGTGCTTGTTGCATTTGCATGGTGATGGTCATTGTTGTAGTGATGTCGCCATGTGAAGGTTGATGGTGTTGTTGTGGAATGTGTCGTCATGAGTGTATGGTTGTATATGAATTTGTTATGCATGTCAGTGGTTATAGGTTGTTGTGCATGCATTGTTATGGTTATGGTTATGAATGTATAATAGGTTAGATATGCATTATGAGGTCATTAGATGTAGTTATGTCATCAGGATGTAGTTGTTATGTTATGATTCTAATGTGTTGACTAAGATAGAGCAGGACATGTAGACCATCAAAGTGAAGTTACAACGTTGGACCTCGAGGAAATAGCATGTCGTCATACAGGTTTTTATGTTGGGCATGCAGGTATGTAGGTTAAGGATTGTTATATGCATTATGGTTATGTTTATGCCTTTCATTTTATTGATGTTATGGTTACATACATGATAGATGCTAGTTGATTAGTGTAGTCATATGCACATGTGTCGAATAGTCATAAATGATAGTAACAGGTGGTTATATGAATTGCTATTATTCTTTTAGGTTAGATAACTTGATGATTATGTTATATGTTGTTAATGATTGTGTTATAGGTTAACTTGTTCTTGTTATATGATAGTTAGCTTGATGATTAGGTTATATGTTGTTGATGAACATAATATATAAATTGTTGTTGTTATATGCTATTAACTTGATGATTAGGGTTATTACATTAAGATCTTGATGTTATATGTATCATACTAAGTTGGATTGGTCTATGCAAATGGTGAGGGTTATGACATTCAGTTATGAGTTAATATATTGTGACAGTATGTCATACTAATCTAGACTAGTTGTGCAGATGTGATTATTTTGTATGAATGATAATTGTTATGAGTTTATGATGTGAACATGTTAGCTAGCGACTATTATGGATATCATGACCTTATTTATGTTTGATTTGATATGTTGTGAAGTTACATCATGCTAATCTAGCTTGATTTAGCAAACAGTATGGCATCCCCTAAGATATATTAAGGTATGAGTTTGCTTATGTCCTCTACTTGGTGCTTGAATGTATGATTATGTCATATATTTGTTGTTTGATTGTTTGGTGTCTATTATGTCATCTACCTGTTGTTTGAATGTTTGATTAACTGCACAATATGAGTATGTGTTTATAAGATGGCATGAAGAGATGATCTTGTTTTAAGATGGTTGTACTAACATGTATGTGTTGAGACAACTAATATGTACTTGAGAGTAAGTAGGTGATAGTTGTAGCATTATATATTATGGTTGATGAATGTGAGTCAATTGTTGATTATGAAATGGTTGTTAGACTCGGTAAAGGTTGATTTCAAATTAACATACATGATGTCTTGATCTTTGGAACATGAGACTGACATGTGTGAGTAGTTGTAGGGCAACATGCTTGGTATTAACTTGACAAGGTAATATTTGATGTGTTATATAACTAATAGTTGGGTGATGTGACAGCGCATAATAAGACTCTATTACAACAAAGTAAAAGGTAAAAAAAAAGAATTAAGCAAGAATTCCTTTGGCTATGTTTGGAAACCCTTGTTCCAAACGAATGAGTTCTCTGCATATAGGAATTATTCTTAACCTTGACTTTGTCTGACATTATATGGATATATGTTATACTCATGAAGATGTATTTGATAGATAAAACGATTGTTTCTAGTTATGGCTAGATTTTCCAAAGGATTGTTGTCCCTTGAGAGATGGTGTGGATGTGTTCAGTTATAAGCAATGTGTTTGGCACAACAAGGTAAGGTAACTGGTGTATTGTTATGTTTATTTCTGCACTGAGAGTTATGTGTTTATGGCAGTATGATGCAGGGGATTACAGGGAAAAAGAGATTCCCATGGAATCTTAAAGAAGGCTCGGGTTGAGATTTCACTTGGAGGCACTAGGAACCCATGGAGATTGAGTCATGGTGTCTGTTGAGAGTCTTGTGCTTTCGATACCTTGTCATTTTCTTGCAATTGATTTGCAATTTTGTTATGTCTAGTACATGATCATGCCACTTTGTTTGCGGTGTTGTATTGTTATTGATTTTCATGGTTTTCTTCTTGTTTGTTTCTTGTCTTTCCTTTTATGTTTCGAGTCTTGGGAATTGGACTGGGAAAGAGAAAAGCTAATGGAGCTCATGGAGAGCTAAATGAAACCTAGCAAGTAATGAAAGGTCCGAATGAATCTCAGTGCATGTATAAGGTCAGTTGAAGGGAAGAGTATGACAGTCTGTTAGATTGGTTGGGTCCATTGGTGTAAATGGACGATGGCAGGACAATCATGAGAAAAGCAATCAGAAAAGGTAAAGTAAATAGATTTGAGGCGTTAGATGCCTTGGCTATGTTGGGAATCATTGTTCTCAATGTTGTGCATGCTGTGAACATATAAAGGGAGTTCTCTTAACCTTGACCTTATGATAACTAGTAATTATGTTGTGATCATGATTATGCTGATATCTATATATGTATACATGTATGTATGTATGTATGTCATGTTTGACATGGTCATCATGGATCATGATTTTTTAATGCTAATATTGATATGTATATATATGTATGTATGTTGTTGTCTGACATGGTCGTTAGGAATCATTCATGTGGAGGAATGATTGCTTATGCAGGTGAATGACATGAACAGGTTCATGGTTTATGAGGAATCAAGTGGGAGAGTAGTCCTAACAAATCTACGAGGTTAGTATCATGTGGTTATGAGTTGATATTATGTGATTATTTTATGTCTATGTTATGGATAGGCTATACCGGGGGATACATCAGCGAAATGAAAGAAGCGTGGTCTATGGCATGTTAGGACAAGCATGGATAAGACATTGGAAGCAAGGTTTCTTGGTAGAGACAGTGTGGTTTCAGATGTGTGGTACTATTATTGTGCATACGTTGTATATGTTGTACATGTTGCATCTATGATATTGTGCACAAGTGGCATTGTGTATATATAGTGAGTGTACATGTTGTTTGTGCAATTTTATGTACAGGGTGGTACAATAGTGTTGTGTAAATATTGAATATGCAGTGTCGGGTATAGATGGTGATATGTACATGTTGGACATGTGGCGTTGTGTACATATTGTACTATGCACATGATGGATATGCAATGTTGTGTGCATATGGTGTTGTGTGCATGTTGGATATGTGGTAATGTGTACATATGGTGTTATGTACATTTTGTATATGCAGTGTTACGTACATATGGTATTATGTGCATGTTGTACATGTGATGCTATCTGCATATGGTGTTGTGTGCATGCTTGTACAAGTGGTGTTGTGTGCATGCTTGTATAAGTGGTGTTGTGAGCATGTGGTGTCGTGTACATGTTGTACAAGTGGTGTTGTGTACATTTCATGCATATGGTGTTGTGCACATGTGGTGTCGTGTACATGCCTGCATGTGGTGTTGTGTACGTATGTCATTGTGTACACGTTGTACAGGTGGTACGATGTACATGTGGCGTTGTGTACACATTGTGTAGGTGGTGTCATGTACATGTGATGTTGTGTACATGTTGTGCAAGTGGTGCTATGTATAGGTGGTATTGTGTACATTTTGTACATGTGGTAGTATGTGCATGTCATACATGTTGTGTTGTGTACATGTGGTACTATGTATGTGAATTGTGTAGTCGTGGTATCTTGACATGTGTATTCATTGTGTTGTAGTTTATGTACTTATATGTATTGTGTTGTACATTGGGTATAGGTGTATGTATTGTGTGGTGAACATAGTTATCGATCAAATGAGAGAATTACCGATTACCTGTTTTTTTTAGGTAGCAAAAAATCACCTGAGTTTGAAAAGTGGTTATTCAAAATACACATTTTTTAGCATATTTTTGACATTTCAAATTTTTTTATGTAACATTTTTTTTTAAATGTTAGTGATTTTCATGCTAATTTTGAAAAGTGTTTATGCAACATCAACCCATTTTTTTTAGAGGGCTTATTTTTTATACTTTAATTTTTTTTATGTATCAAGTATGAACATTTGTTTTAAAATCTTAGTGATTTTCATGATCATTTTGAAAAGTGTTGATGCAACATCAACTCTTTTTGTTTAAAAGGCTTATTTTTTACACTTTGAATTTTCTAATGTTTTAAGTGTGGATAATTTGTTTTTAAATGTTGGTGATTTTCATGTTGGTAAAAAAAATAAAAAATAAAGAATAAAAACCATAAAAATGTAAAAGAAAACAAAATTACCTTGTAAAAATAAAAAAATTAATATCTATATATATATCAAAAAATTAATTAAAAAATGGGGCAAGAATTAAAAAAAAAAAAAAAAAAAACACATAATTTAAGGAAAAAGAATTAAAAATTCACCCAAAAAAAACATAAAAAACGTTTATTTTTAAGTTTAAAAAAAAAAACAAAAAATAAAAAATTAACTTAAAAATTAATTATAATTATAATAATTAAAAAAAATCAATTCAAAATAGCTAAAAAAAAAAAAAAACCTTTTAAAAATAAGGAAAAAAAATTGAGAAAAAAAAATTTTAAAAAAATAATATTTTAAATTTTTTGGCCTTGGTGGGCTAAGATTGATTCCGAGAATTGACCTTGGCCGCCTCATCCGTGGCTACCCAGGTCACGGGGCCTCGAGCCTAGGTGGGGCGGCACAGGTCTGAGGAGAAAAGTCCCCAAATGCATGCATACCCATGTTGTAGGAGCGTCTGGAGCCTTGTAGGCGCATGCTTGTCCATTTCAAAAGAGTGTCCGGGGGTTTAATGGTCTAAAAACTCAGTGGGACCCAAGGGTTGATTACCTAAGTGGTTGGGATGGCTCCTGGGAGTTTTGTTGCTGATGTGGAAGGTCTGTATGGTGTGTTTATGTCGATTCCACTTCCTTAACTAACACATAGGGAGTCAAATCACATCATAGTAACTTCTCATCACATGTTTACCTTGGTTGGCCGATTACTTGGGTAGATGTGGGAGGAGGGTGTTACAATATTTTTAGGTGGAAACACTTTTAGGAAAAAAACCACTAAACACTTCTTAATATAGTTCTTTAAAAATTACATCAATAGGAAGCTCCAACTTCTAGGATTTATCAGCTCCAACTGAAAGGATGCTCCAACACGCTGGTTTACTAGCTCCAAAAGGAAGGATGTTGCAATGCCCTAATTTACCATCCCCAACTAAAAGGATGCTCCAATACCCTCATTTACTAGCTCCAACTAGTAGGATGATCCAACACCCTAGTTTACTAGCTCCAAATGGAAGGATGATCTAATCCCTTGCATAGGATCCAACTTGTCCTAACATCGCCCTGTCGCCCTAAAGTGTTCTTAAGCTCCAACCTAAAGGAGACCCCATTCTCTGCCTTACACCACCCTGCCACCCTTAAAAATAAAAGACAGAAGAACAAATAGATTACTCTAGATCATTGCTCAGCAACTACTATCAATACTGTTATTGTATTGCCTTTGCTCTTGTCATGTCATTGTCACAATATTGCATAATTGCCATTATTGTCACTGTTGACTTACAATCATTATCGACTATATGAAATTTCTCTACTTTGCATAAATAAATTCTACCATGGACAACCCTTGTCCCAGCAACTTTTCTTAGGACATTCTTTGTCAAACCAGTAATATTTAAATAAGATTACATAGGAGACAAGTAGTAATAAATGATTGAAATGGAACTCAACTATAACTCAACCGAACTAGACTAAATTCAAACTAACTATGACACATGGATTGATTGTTATGACATCTAGTAGACAACAATAGGTGGTTAGTATTATTTTCTCCAACGCTCCCCCTTAATTACAATCATAAAAGTTTAAACTAAGGTACCTATTGGTCTAAGTCTCAGCTAGGCTTACAATTTAAAAAATTAGTTGGATTTCCTTTTTCTTTTTCTTTACTTCCAAATCCTAGAGCCTCTGAATTGCTTTAGCTTTTTCTTTTTGGCATAGGATTCAAATTTCATATTCTTCATTTGTTGGTGCAACTCTTCCATTGTTCAAGGATATCTAAGCATGTCCTAAACTTTTTCAAAACTCAGCTTGTATGTGAATTGTTGCCACATGTCCTCTTATGCATTGTGCTTTTCATATTCAATATTTTTCTCATCAATTTTTTGCAAAATAACAAGAGAATAAAATTTAACTCTTCCAAATTCTAATACATGAGAATTTCATTAACATTTTCATTTTCTACAGCGTCCATGTTGTCTTCAACATTCATTGTTGTAACTTCTATGCAGACTTCATCAAGACATGGTGTTGCAAGCCATGCTTCAAGGAACTTTAATTATTCTTCAAATTTTGTTGCTTCTTCATGGTTGTTACTAACATCTACACATTCAAAATCAATGTTAAGTTTAAAAGCATTTGCATAACCATATTGATTATGTTCTTTGTTATATGCAATGAAAGCTTTCTCTTCTTACACTTCCTTCTCTGCCTCAGTCGCTTCCACTTCTCTACTGCTTCAAATAGGTTGTCTTCCACTTGGTTTTCAGACCCCAATGGGCTTCTCCCACCAAATGGCATCATATCTATGATATTTTTTTGTTGCATCACTTGCAGGCACTCATCTCTAGCTAATAGTTCTTCATCAAAGTTGGCATAAAAAAAAAAATTGTTGGATTCACCATACTACAAGTTGCTCCAATGATAGCTTCATTGCCATCAATAAGCTATATTGTTGGATTCACTAAATGGTCATCCACTTGTACTTGTGCACAGTGGGATTCATGAGCATCTATATGCTCTTTCTCTGTTGTCAGTAACACACCATAATCATTGTCATCCACTTTCAATTGGGAGTCACCAAATTCTTCATCTTGATGTAGATATGCTACTAAAGGTCTACCTTTCTTTTCATCTTCAACTTCATTACTCCCCCTTACACCAAAACTCCTCTCAAGGGTATCCTAAGCCTCCTTGGTTATCTTTGCATCTGCAATGAGGGGAATAATTTTGTCATCTAGGCATTTTTTATGCATTTTAATGTGAAGACATTATTTTGCCTTTTGTCTTCCAAATATTTCAAATAGACCTCAAACAGCTCTTATTGTTTCTTTGACTTTCTCAACCTCTTAGATTTTCCCATTTGTTGAGCATTGGTTGACTGCCGCTCAACAAGCAATTTATTTTATTATTTCAAGTCCCCGAATTTTACAAAGATTAGGAAGAAATTAGGAGAGAAATGCATGTCATATGTGCTTCTGATGGTACCGAATTGTTTGAAACAACATTCCTAGACAAATGGGAAACACAAGGTATGCAGATAAAGCTTCTATTTCCTTTTCGTTTGAAGCCTTGGCATAGATCCAAACCCCAATCTGCAAAAATATTGCGTTGGAGTTATTTAACGACCTTTGGATTAGAAACTGACATACCTTTCGGTGATCCAACCTCAAAGCTAAGAATTTTTTCCAAATTTTTAAAACCCATCTTCAAAAAAGTGAAGAGACGATTGATGGGATCTACAGGAATAAGACGCGTTCCACGAGTTGGATATACAAACGTAAGGGCTTCATGTGGTTACACCTTTGTGATAGCTTCTTTGCTACTCAGCTTCTACTAAATAAACGAATATACAAATTCTCTATAAAAGAAATGCTTTCACAAACCCTTTTTTTAATATTACAATGCCCACAATTAAATTGTTATTTCTCTATTTAATATCCTCTTTAAAAAAAAATTGATTGCCTTTTTTTAACGTAACTAGGAATGAAGCCCATGTGTAAAAAACTTATATGAGCATTTTTAAAACAGTGCCATCGAAGTCCTTTTAAGGTATTACATGCACCCTTTTAAACAAAACTTCATTTTCAATAAATAAATGACTTTTCAAACTTGAACGTTGCCCCTCTTTCAAAATAAGCCCCTTTAAAAAACTTTTCAAAAAATTCACCAAGTGGAAATGTGGAGCACTTCAACAAATGACCTTTTTTGTTTTTGTTTTTATTTGAAGGACAATTTTTTTAAAAACTAAGTCTTTCTTTTTTAAAATACACTTTATACTTTTCTCGCCTTTATAAATCAGGCTTGCCTTGCCTTGCCTTTGCATGCGAGTTGGTTTCATGCTTCAAATATTCGTGCAGGACATTCAAACCAAAATTTTGTGGACTTTTTGTTGAAGCCTTTTCTTTCTTTTTTTAGCCGTTGGACTTTTTGTACTAGCACTAAAATTTGAATCCAAATTTACAGTAATGCTTTGTGCAATGAAGAGAACCCGCGTTGGAGCGAAATCGGTGTAAGGGAAGAGAGGTAATGCGACCTCTTGAACCTGTAGGATGCGTTAGTGACACTGCGAAAAACGTTGATAGCGTGGGTTAGCCAGCATATTCCACGAAAAACAAAAATTCCAATCATATCAACATACTTTTCAATACCAATCTTCTCACGTTGGTTCATGCTCTAGTGACCTTCACGTAGCTCGAAAACAAGTAGCAGTGCCTTTCACATTGACCGAATTGTTGTGATGGCTTCTCTTTAGCTTTCTTGTGTGAGGCCACTTTTCTCACGTTATTTGTTGTTCTCTGAAGGAGTCTTATGCAAGGCACACTTTGATACTATATTAAATATTACAAAGGCTAAAAACAGAAGAAAATGAAATCAAAATGGGAAATGGAGTGAACTTCATGTTCTCATTAATCAATAACAGTAAAATAAGATTACATAGGAGACAAGTAGTAATAAATCACTGAACTGGAACTCAACCAAACTGGATTAAATTCAAACTAACTATGACACCTGGATTGACTGTTATGACACTTAGCAAACATGAATAGTTGGTTGGAATTACTTTCTCCAACAATGGTTGGTGGTTCCATTGCTCTTGCAATTTTTTTCATGGGAAGAGCACAACCGTGGGTTTCATTTGTGGCCTTTGGAGGGTTGGCTATGTGGAGTGAATTCCTCGTTCTGCTCGTCCCCGGGACCAAAACTCCTCTGCTCTATGAAACACTCCAAGAGAAGGAGGTGGAAGAAGTCAAAATGATGGAAAGTTGGATCCACAAGACCAGTGCTCCATTAATTTAATAAGAAGTAGATTATGGGATATCTCATGGATTCACTTGTGCTAACCAAGACTTTTGAGTCATTTTAACTTCTTTTGGTCCAAAGAAAAGAGCGAACGCGAGTTTACGAATGACTCGATCTTTTGTAGGCTCACCCATCCATAGACAACGGAGGTCGAGGAATCGAGTGCGATGTTTGATTATTTCATGCTTCATATTTAAGTTGAATCATTTTCTTTTTTTTTTTTTTTTTTTTTTATGTATTATATACATGGTTTTAAAAATCGGTCGGCATGAACCAGAAACTGGTTAAACCAGTGGATTCATTAGGAAACCAGGTCAAATCAGGCAAAAAACTTGATTTAAGGTTTAACTTCACCAAAAAATCACAAAAATTGGACCAAACCAACCGGTTTATAACAAAACCGGGCGGTTCATGGTTAAACCAGCTAGTTTATGATGAAACCAGTCAGTTCATGGTTAAACCAGTCAGTTTATTGTTAGGGGAGCTACAGACCCCACATAATGCAGCTGTGTGATTTTTGAATTTGTTTTTAGGGAAATTTGTGGTTGTTTTCCTCCAAAAACAACCCCTCCAAGAAAAGCATCCTACCCTCTTATTTGCTTGATACATCTCAACCTTAGCAATGTTGGCAATTAATGGTAATGTTAAATTATTAAAGTAAAAGTGACATTACCTTTATTTTTTATTTCAATCATTTTACTTGAATTTTTAACATTACCATGAAATGACTCGGGATGTTTGAGAATGGTTTTGACCTCATTGGATTTCATATGGAGAAACTAGAATTTTAGATTTCACTCAAAATTTAGCAGACTTAACGGTTTTCAGTGTTTCATGGTTGGGGGTTTTCAATATTTCCATTTGATTCTATCATGTGTGAGGGTATGAGATTGGAATTTTATCAAGAGCATGAATCCCTTTAAGAATCTTGATGTTGGTGGCATTGATTGTTAAACTTTGTTGATGTTGGCGGTATTGATTGTTGAACTTCTCTACCATAGCCTTAACAAGAATGTGCCCTTCACTGAAAGGAAAACAATTGGTTAGGCATGTTAATCTTTTCCTGCCACATTATAAGGTTGAGGAGATGAACCCTTCACCCAAACCAAAATCATTGGTTAGGCATGTTAAAATTTTTCAATTTCTATCATGTTATAAGGTTGAGCAATCCAAGTTTGAAGACTTTGAGCTAGACAATGTTTATGTATCTCTTCTTAATGATCCCATCTCTAGTAGTGTTGAATCAATGATGAGTTTCATGAGTGATCATGTTGATCAGTGATTTGTAGTTTTGATGTCTATTTTCTCTACTACTACTACTACAAAAGTTGTAGAGGAGTTTGAGGAGTCCTCAAACTCTGAGCCATATTATTTATGTAGCTCATGTTGATGATCCCTTGTCTAGTAGTGGTGGTGAGTTTGATAATGATGAGGAGTGATCATATTGTTGATCATTGATATGTAGACTTGTTGTAGGTTAGTAGCCCCATAGCTTAGAGCATTGTTTTCGGAATCTAGAGGCCATTTAGAGCCTCATTGATTATGTATTTTGTTGTTGATATGTATTGCACTTGATACCATTTTGATACATTCACCTTTACATGGTATATAGATGAGAAAACCTTGCATATTTTGTCTCAATTGGTTTAGAATCATGGTTTTAAATCTTGAAAATAGTTGCTTTTTATTAAAAAATAATTATTTCATTTATTTTGTAAAGACCGGTTCATTGAAATCTGACCAGTGTCGGTTTGAATGGTTCCGGTTTGTAACCTGGTTTATTAGGTTGACCGGTCTGATGTTAGATCCCTATAATACTAGTGATTCCCCCATTACTATTGTAGTTGTATCCCTTATTAATATTGTTGTGCCCCTATTGTCCCATATTGTTATTACTGTGCCCCATAGAATCCCTCCAGTGTTATTTTTGTGCCTTTATATTATTATTGTTAGGTCAGCTTGGTTATATTGTGACCCTTTAGACTCCTATATATAGAAAGGAGTTTTTTTCATTTGAATCATCTAAGAATTGTTCATTTGTGTAATGTAAAGGAGGTTTCCCCCTCGAAGAGGCTTATTTATAAGGCGTTTATCAGAGCTGGTTTCCTAACATTTGGTATCAGAGCTTTGGATTCTAGGGTTTCATTGCTCCAAAAAGTACATCGTGGCATTTTCGTTATAACATTTTTTCTACAACGTTTCAGAAGAGAAAAAAAAAACCCATATGATAAAAACACACACTAAACCTCGGGTCCAAATTTTAGAGCTTGTCTCACTATATTCTCGGAGATACGATCTGAGGAAGTTACGGTTTTTGCAAACCCCTGAATTACATTTCAAACAGGTCACCTTGGGAAAATCGTCATAACTTTCACTCTGAATATCATATTGAATTTTTGTAAGAAGTTACAGAAAGAGGAAGGAATGTAGCTTTTGTGAGTATTATTTTCAGAACCTAAGGTTGAAACAGTGAGACGAGGCACATCATACAAGTTCGCTCTACTGAACTAGTCTATAATTAGGTCACCGTGGGTAACTCTTCCTTGGAGAATCTAATATTGAACAGACTTGCGAGGTTAGAAAGAGGACTCAAAGGGCTACCGGAGGACGATATTTCAGATATTTGAGATCTGTGGCTATAGAGATACAACAGATTCAGTATCGAGCTCTTACAAAGTAAAAAAAAGAGGTGTGTATTTTTTTTTGTTTTGCATAAGATTAGTTGGAAAAATTAGTTTGAAGAAATTCAAAGAGAATAGTGAAGAATTATTAGCATTAATTAATGCCCCAAAGAAAGAAAATGGAAACACCTAGTAAGCAACCTGAAAGCTCTAGCATGAATTTTGAAGAAGGGGAAGAAATGCAACATGATATATCAAAATTACAAGACCAAGTACAATAGATTTCACTGTCACTAAAGGTAAATGAAGCCAAGATGAATGGCGTGGAAGCTAATATGAATGGCATGCAAGTTAAGATGAATGGCATGGAAGCTAAGATGAATGGCATGGACGCTAAGATGGAAGCTAAGATGAATGGCATGGACGATAAGATGGAAGAATTGAAGATGAATTTGAATAAGTTGCTACAAGAAATGGTCACTAATGGTGAAATGGTAGTAAACGAAACTCATGATGAGAACAAAAGAAATGTTAATCATGATTTCATAGACTCTAATGTTGGTTTGAAGACCCACCATATTCCAAAAATCGATATGAGGAATTTTGATAACAAAGATCTCGCAACATGGATACTACAGATGGAGCAATTTTTCAATCTCCATAATGTGCAAAACACACAAAAGGTATGTATTGCAACTTTATATTTGGAACCAAATCAGTTTGTATGGTATCGATTACTTTGCTCTCGTAAACAAATTGTCACTTGGGTAATTTTTACGGAAGAAATGACAGCACATTATGAGGATACAAAAAGCAATACCTTTTTTAGCCAATTGATAAGTCTCAAACACAAAGGTTCAATGGTGGAGCACATTGAGGACTTCCAAAAATTGAACATAAGGGTAAAAGATATTCCAGAGGAGCATAGGATTGATGTGTTCATAGGGACTTTAAAGGATAATATCCAACATGAGGTTCACCTTTGAGAAATTGATTCATTGGAGAAGGAATTCAGGTTAGCAAGAAAAATGGAAAGCAAAATTATGGCAACCAGAAAGCCTACCACTCACAAATATCAAGATGGAAGTGCTGCTGCCCCTAGCCTTCCACAACCTATAAGTTTGACACCACAACAATTGGAAGAAAAAAGAGCAAAAGGGCTTTGTTACAGTTGTGATAGCAAATACACTAAAGGTCATAAGTGTGTTGAGAAGAAATTATTCTACATAGTTTGTGAAGAGGAGGAAGAAAAGGAACAAGAAATGTCAAAAGAAGAGGATATACTCCAGGAAAAAACCCTAGATAAAGAAGAAATGAGTCCAACCATATCTTGTAATGCATTGGTTGGAATTACCACTCCTCGAATTATCAAGATAGAAGGACATATCAAGATGAAAAAGGTATAGTGTTGATTGATTTAGGAAGTACCCACAATTTTGTTCATTGTAAGATAGCAAAAGAATTGAATTGCTTCCTATATCCAACACCAGAGTGTCAAGTGATGGTTGCAAGTGGAGGAACCATAAATTGCTCTGGAAAGTGCCATAATATCAAGCTATTGGGAGAATATGTATTGAATAGCCCAATGCTTTCCATTCCAATGGGTAGTGTTGATGTTGTACTAGGAGTCCAATGGCTACAATCCTTGGGTACAATAGATTTTAATTTTCAAGAACGTTTCATGAAATTTTCTTGCGAAAGGAAAGGAATTTGAATTAAGGGGTATTGCAGGGAAACCGGGAAAGATAATCAGCTCTAACGGTATGACAAAGCTTCTAAAAAAGGAACAACGAGGTGTAATTGCACAACTATGTTCGCTAGATGTTTCCACATCGAACTCATATATTTCTCTAGATCTTCAAAAAGTCTTGGACAATCATTCCAAGGTATTTGAGACTCCCAAAGGTATCCCACCTATTTGTGATTAGGATCATGCTATTCATTTGATTCCAAGAAGTGTTCCTCCAAACATCAAGCTGTACAAATATCCCTATGCCCAAAAGAGTGAAATTGAACGTATGGTTGTAGAAATGCTAGAGGTTGGTATAATTCAACCTAGTCAAAGTTCTTTCTCTGCTCCAATAGTATTGGTGCACAAGAAGGATGGATCATGGCACATGTGTCCGGATTATAGGGAGCTCAACAATCTCAGTATTAAAGATAAATTTCTCATTCCTGTCATTAATGAATTATTGGATGAATTACATGGATCAATTTACTTCACCAAGGTGGATCTTCGTTCAGGATATCATAAAATCAAAATGAACACTGAAGACACTCCGAAAACAACATTTAGAACTCATGAGGGTCATTATGAATTTTTGGTCATGCCTTTTGGCCTTACCAATGCACCTTCTACATTTCAAGGTTTGATGAATTCCATTTTCAAACCCTTCCTTAGAAAATTTATGTTAGTATTTTTTGATGATATACTAATCTAAAGCAAGTCTTGGAAGGATCATGTTGAACATGTTGACAGGGTGTTACAACTATTGGAGGAGAAACAATTATATGCAAAAAGCTCCAAATATTTCTTTGGAGTATAAGAGGTGGAATATCTGGGTCATATTGTATCTCATGAAGGTGTTAAGGTAGACCTTAGCAAAATTAAAGCCATTAAGGAATGGAAAATCCCCACATCCAAAAAGCATCTGCGAGGATTTCTCAGGTTGATAGGGCATTATCGCAAGTTTTTTAAGAATTATGGGAGAATAGCAGCACCTCTAACAACATTATTGAAGAAAGATGCATTTTCATGGACTCCAGAAGCAACAAAGGCCTTCGAACATCTTAAAGAGGCAATGTGCCAAGCACCGGTCTTAGCTACATCGGACTTCACAAAAACCTTTATTGTGGAATGTGATGCTTCAGGAAATAGAATTGGTGTTGTTTTAATGCAAGATGAAAGACCCATTGCTTTTGAAAGTCATCCAATCAAGGGAAAGTATTTACACAAAGCTATTTATGAGAAGGAATTGTTAGCAATACTACATGCACTTAAGAAATGGTGACCCTACCTAATGGAAAGACACTTCAAGGTAAAAACGAATCACGATAGCCTTAAATACTTTTTAGAACAAAGATTATCCTCTGAAGAGCAACAAAAATGGGTCACAAATATGTTGGGTTATGACTTTGAAATCATCTACAAAAAAGGGAAGCAAAATGTTGTGGCAGATGCACTCTCAAGAAAGGATGAGGATGTGGAAGCATTGTTGTGCGCCATTTCTATTATCCAACCAGATTGGATAAACGAAGCAAGGGAGGAATGGAAGAATGACGAAGAAGTGTGGGCACGTATTCAAAAGTTACAACAAGATTCCAATACATCTAATACATTTAGTTGGAAAAATGATTCATTATGGTACAAAGATCACTTATACCTCTGTAAAAATTCCCAACTCAAACAAAAGATTCTTATGGAATTGTACACTTCTCCCTTAGGAGGGCACTCAATATTTTTTAAAACTTACCACAGGGTTAAGAAGGAATTTTTTGGGATGGCCTTAAATCGGATATTCAAAAGTTCGTGGCGGAATGTTTGGTTTTCCAACAAAATAAATTTGAAACAATTAAGACCCCAGGCCTATTACAACCTTTATCCACTCCAAGCCAACGTTGGGAGGAGGTTTCAATGGATTTTATCACAGGTTTACCCAAGTCTGAAGGAAAGAGTGTCATCATTGTGGTAGTTGAAAAACTTAGCAAGTATGCACACTTTTGTCCATTATCACATCTATTTAATTCCAGTACAATTTCTACTGCATTTATGGAAACAATTCAAAAGCTACATGGAAACCCAAAGATTATTGTAAGTGACGGAGATCCCATTTTCACTGGAAATTTTTGGACAAAATTATTTTCTTGTCTTGGTACTCAGTTAGCTCATAGCTCATCTTATCATCCTCAATTTGATGGGCAAACTGAGATAGTAAACAAATGTTTGGAAGGATATCTTCGTTGCTTTGTATCTGATAAACAGACACAATGGATCAAATGGTTGCCTCTGGCTAAATGGCGGTATAACACTTCATTTCATATTGCAACAAAAATTACCCCATTTATGGCACTTTATGGATATTAGCCACCATCCATCACGTCATATTTACGAGAAAATTATAAGGTTCAAGCAGTGGAACATCACATCGAGCATCAACAACAAGTTCTCCAACTCTTAAAGGATAACCTCGTGTTGGCGCAGAATAGAATGAAACAACATGCAGATCAACATTGAAGTGAAAGAAGTTTTGATGTAGGTGATTGGATACTCTTATGGCTACAACCATATAAACAAATGTCCCTCAAGGAAGCTAAGAAGGATAATAAATTATCACCAAAGTATTATGATCTGTACAAGGTGTTGCAAAAGATTGGTACTATGGCATACAAATTGAAGCTTCCTGCAGCTTCTCAAGTGCACCTAGTTTTCCATGTTTCATGTTTAAAGAAGGTTATAGGCAACAAGCTCCCAGTTCAAACAATATTGCCAGAACTTTACGAGGAAGGAAAAATTATATTGGAATCCGAAGCAGTCACAGAAACGAGAACTCGACAGCTATGAAATCGATCAATTTCGGAGTATCTCATCAAGTGGAGGAACTTATCCGCTGAAGATTCCACATGGGAGGATGAGAATTTTATACAGAAGCATCCATAACTACTCAAGCGTTGAGGACAATACTTTTTTGAAGGAGAGGGGCATGTTAGGTCCCTATAATACTAGTGATTCCCCCATTATTATTGTAGTTGTATCCCTTATTAATATTGTTGTTCCCCTATTTTCCCCATATTGTTATTATTATGCCCCATAGAATCCCTCTATTGTTATTTTTGAGCCTTTATATTATTATTGTTAGGTCGGCTTGGTTATATTGTGACCTTTTAGGCTCCTATATATAGAAAGGAGGTTTTTTCATTTGAATCATCTAAGAATTGTTCATTTGTGTAATGTAAAGGAGGTTGCCCCCTCAAAGAGGCTTATTTCTAAGGCGTTGATCTATCTTTTCTATCTTTTTGTGAGCTGGTTTCCTAACATCCAATCACTGGTTCTGGTTTTTAAAACTATGATCATACATCATCATGTCATATAACTAACTAATCCCACATATCTCAAAAATTATATGCATATTCACGTTATCAATTTAATTCCTACAATATTAACAGTGAAATAAACAAAAGACAACCCCATATATAACATTAGCAATATATTAAGTAAATGGAAATTTACCAGATCCTTGAAATTAGTCATTTGCAAAGAAGGCATAGTTGATCTCCCTTGGGTTGAATATATGTCCAATCTCTGAATTTAGGCTTTTGTGGTTCATATTTTCGGTAAAAACACATTCAAAATAACTTTGTCAACACATTTTGAATCCTCAATTATGGTTCATCATTAGGACTGAGATGGAGATTTTGATCTGAGCATTCAAATAAATATTGTAAAGAGGAAAAAAAAGTCAAATGATCAAAACCCAACGATAATTTTATAAAATATTAATTTTTTTTTTTTTTTTTTTCTATAATGTCTAATAACTTTTTAATTAAAAGCCAATTTTATAAATGAGAAAATCTTGAAAGAAAGAAGGATTGGATCACAAATATATATATATATATATATATATATATATATATATATATATATATATATATATATATATATATATATATATATATATATAACCAAGAAAAGTCAAACAAGGAAATCATTGTATATGTGAAAAAAAATTAATACAAAGGACAAGATCAAAATTTTAAAATGCATTCAAAGAAATGAAGGAGCTATAATTATGTAAAAATAAAAAAGTCAAATTAGAGGATAACTACAATAAATTTGTATATATATATATATATATATATATTAAAAATTATTAATAAAGGATAAAAGAAGAAGGGAAAATGAAATAAAAGTAATGGTCAAAAATATAAAATTCCATAAAAAGAATAAAAGTTAAGATAAAGTGTATAAAAATAACAAAATCATATTATAAATAAAACACTGAACGAAAATGATGTTAGGGTTAACATTTAAAAATTAGAAAGAATAACATAGAGAATATTAAAAAGTAACACAGAATAATACTACCACAAAAAAAACACACAAATGAAGAAAGGGCAAGGATCCAACAACTACTAATTTCCCACCCATCATTTATGTTTAACGCACTAGATATTTCTCAATCTCAATAGCCTTCCTAAATTTCTGGTAATGGAAGTAATCAATCTTTGCAACGACTTGGCTTCTTCTAGATAAATATGGTGTTTCATTCTTTCTACATGATCTGCTAAACCTAAGGAACAAGTCCTATAATGTCTTATGTTTGTTGCATGCTCATGAATCTTTTGATTAATTGAGGGACCAATTTCTCCAATGTAGGGGATCCCACACGAACATGGGATCATGTAAACACCTTTTATACCTTTAGGGTTCATTGGGTCTTTAACAGATCTTAAGGAACTTTGAATAGTATTTAGGGGCCTACAGGTGGAAGGGTCTTTTGGCATCCTCAGGATCTAAGCAATCTTGTTTACGACCCCTGGAATAAAAGGAAGATGAACACCAAAAATTAGATCCAATAGATCTTTCTTTCTCTTAGTGCCAAGGATCGCTTTTGTTAATTCCATGAGACCTTGGTACTTAGTGAAGTCGTTCTCTTTGAAAACTTTGAGGAGATGGATTTTCGTATTATCCAAGTGACTTTCATCAAAAACCCTTACAGTACAAGTAGCAAGAGTGTTGAGAACCCCCAATTTTGAGCAAGATAAAGATGGGAGTTGGCATTAAGATACTACTTTGTGTGAGTTTTCTTATGAAAGACATAGTGAGAGAATGAGCCATCATCCTTCTTAGAGATAAGGACATCAAGGAAAGGCATACTACCACTAACTTCTTATTCCATAGTGAACTTCATGGAGCTCGATCGATTCCTAAGATGTTGAAAACATAAATGTAACTTACGCCCATGAGGGCCAAATGATAAATGTATCTATGATTTTTTATTTTTTCTCCCTAACATTATTATTGTTTAGCATTTTTGTTATAACATGATTTTGTCTTTTTTATAGACTCCATCTTAACTTTTTTTCTTTTTATGGAATTTTATATTTTTTACCATTACTTTTGTTTCATTTTTCCTTATTCTTTTATCCTTTATTGATAATTTTTAATTATATATATATATAGCTTGAGTGGGCCTAATGGTTAAGAGCATGTGTTTCATCCGAAGAGGTTATAGGTTCAAAACCAAAGGGGGTAAAGTATGTATGCCTTCATAGATTTAGCAGTTAAATTGTTGCGCGGAGGTGGGTCCCTTGTCCCACTAAGACGGCCAATCTTTGATAACTAGTCCACCATACCATTTTTCTCCCTGTAAATATGGGAAAAGTGTACCCCGTCAACCAAAAGAGAAGCTGCAAATAAATTTTTCTTCCTGTAAATATGGGAAAAGTGTACCCCATCAACCCAAAAGAGGATAAGTGTACCCCATCAACCCAAAAGAGGAGCTGCAAAAAAGACGGAAAAGTGTACCCCATCAACCCAAAAGAGGATCTGCAAATAAAGACTGCTTCAATGCCCAATCAATCACCATTTGTGAGTCACCACTTCAGTGCCCAATCAATCACCATTTGTGAGTCACCTTAAGTTTTTATGTTTATGTTTATGTTTATAGATGTTTATAAGAGTTTTTATTTTGGAATAAGGTCTTCTATTATTTTAATTAATCATTTTTGAGTGAGGAAATTAATTTTCATCTATTATTTTAGAATATTCATAATAATATACACAAATTATAATTAACATTTATATACAAAATATTTATGTTTTTTAAATTGTTTTATTAAATTAATTAATTTAGAAAAATATTTTATGAATAAATGTCATATAATATGAATTATGAAAAAATCTTATTCTATAATTTTCTAATTATATATATGTATGTATTAAATAATTAATTTCTATGTATTTTTAATATTAACACTATGATATATAATTATAGTAATAATAACTTTATACTTTATATATTTATAAAGTATATAGAGTTATCTTCAATTATTCTTTAAAATTTAAATTTATAATAAATAAATAAAACTAAATCTAATATAAACTAATCAATTTATATTTTATAAATATTTATAAGAAATTATCTATATAAAAAATTTGTTAAAAGAAATTAATTATCATATACACATATTCTTAAAATACAAAAAAAACAAACTAATAAAAACTAATCGATACATATCTTAGAGATAATTAAAAGAAATTACTTATATAATAAATTTGTTAAAAGAAATTAATTATCATAAACCAATATTCTTAAAATAGGAAAAAAACAAACTAATATAAACTAATCAATACATATCTTATAGATAATTAAAAGAAATTATTTATATAATAAATTTGTTAAAAGAAATTAATTATCATAAACCAATATTCTTAAAATAGAAAAAACATGTCATATTCATGGCTTTCCTTTATATCTAAATATCAATTTATACATAGGAAAAATTACTTTATTAACTATGGATAACTATTCCTTTGAAAAGAATTATATATTCTATTAACTATTGCCCTTTACACTTATCAATAGATATATAAACATAAAATTAATTTAAACGTAAAATTAATAATTTAATTAGAAATATAAATAAACGTAAATATAAAAAAATATAACGTTTTTTTAATTAAGAGTTTAAAAAAATATAATATTTTTTTAATTAAAAGTTCATTTTTTATATATAAGAAATACTGACTCAAACCTTAAATGTATTTGGTAGGAGTGAAAGCTACTCAAAATTGAGAGGAATGAAAGCAAGCATGCTACTTATAGGCCATTAATTGGTAATTCCCAGTGACTTGGTTTTCCTTAAATAAAAGTGATGATTCAGCCTCCATTAATAGATAAAAGTCACTCATAATTATCCCCTATACTGATTTGACAATTAACTTATAATAAATTTTCCCACCATAAAAGAAAAATAAAAAATAAAACAATATTTTCTTAAATGTATATTTTTCACTTAATACTTATTAAATAAATTAAATAAACAGAGACAGGAATGAAAGCAAACATGCTCTTATAGGTCATTAATTGGTAATTCCAAGTGGCTTGGTTTTCTTTAAATAAAAGTGATGATTCACCTTCCATTAATAAACAAAAATCACTCATGATTATCCTCTCTACTAATTTGACAATTAACTTATAATAAATTTTCCCACTATAAAAAAAATAAAAAATAAAACAATCTTTTCTTAAAGGTATATTTTTCACTTAATACTTTTTAAATAAACTAAATAAACTAATCACATAGATCTAAACATTTCAGTGCTTCTAAAAACATAATATTTAGTAACAATGAAGAAATCATTAAACAACTAACATATTCAAACATATATGGAATACATGTATATGTGCATTAGTTATATTCAATAAGTATATATTATATATATTTAATAAATGAGTTGTTATTTCTTTTTTAATGGTAAGTATATATTATATATATTTAATAAATGAGTTATTATTTCATTTAAAATTATCTTCTCTACTAATTTGACAATTAACTTATAATAAATTTTCCCACTATAAAAAAAATAAAAAATAAAACAATCTTTTCTTAAAGGTATATTTTTCACTTAATACTTTTTAAATAAAGTAAATAAACTAATCACGTAGATCTAAACATTTCAGTGCTTCTAAAAACATAATATTTAGTAACAATGAAGAAATCATTAAACAACTAACATATTCAAACATATATGGAATACATGTATATGTGCATTAGTTATATTCAATAAGTATATATTATATATATTTAATAAATGAGTTGTTATTTCTTTTTTAATGGTAAGTATATATTATATATATTTAATAAATGAGTTATTATTTCTTTTTTAAATGGTGGTTCATGAATATTAGGTGGCGGTGGCTATTACATTTATGAGAAAATTTAGGTAGTGGAAAATATGGCTTATCTTAATCAATATATTTAAATAAATTAATAACTAAACTATTTTATTAAATTTTTAAAATTTCATATTTTTAAAATTAAAATAAACGAAATATGGTTTATTTTAAATAACATATTTAAATGAATTAGGGGCAAAGTTGTTTTTTAATTTGAGTATAACTTTTATGTGTTACACTCAAATACAAAAATATAACTTGTATATGTTACATTCAAATACAAAAGGTTCGCATAAGCGACGATTTTTATATAAAGAAGCGATTTAATATGTAACAGCGTACATGGTTGTATTTTTTTCTAAATAAAGATAAAGCAATTATAATTTTTTTAAAATAATAATATATTTTTATATTAAATTTATAATTTTAAAATAAAATAATTTATTCTGTTTTATTTTTATTTTTATTAATTTAATATATATATATGCACATTTTAATTATGAAGTTAATATTTTTTTACAATATTATAATAAAAAATAATTGAGAAATTGTTTACATTAATGAAAAAAAATAAAATTATTAATGTTTATCTTATTTTATTTTAAAAAAATTATGTTTCTACATTGTTTTCTATTTAAGTTTTTGTTATGGTTTGTTTTTTTATCTGGTTCTAATGATGAACCACACTTATTGGTTTGAAACGCGTCAGCTAAAAATTTCTCTTATATGATTTTAACCGAAAAACTTTGCTTGATAAATTAAGCTATAGTTTATTTATATAATTAATATTAAAACAAAAAAACAAAACAAAACAAAAAAACAAAAAAAAAATCTTTTTCTATATATGTTTTTAATCTAATTGTTAATTATGTTTAGTTGGGTGAAATTATTTACTCCATCTTAATTCAAGTTGTATATATTATCATTTTAATTCAAGTGGTATATATTATCATTTTACTTATTGAAATAAAATTATTTCTAAATGAATCTATATTAACAACTAACCTAATACCATGCTCAAGACAAATAAACAAATAATATAATACTAAACATTTCAATCATTTTAATAACATAATAATTAATAAACAAAGTAGCAACCATTAAACAACTTCTCACATTGGGTTAATTTATTAATTCGTATATGCATTAATTACATTCAATATTTGTTTACTTGTTATATTTATTAAGTTAGATATTGTTTATTTTATTTATTTATTTTTAAAGCAAAACAATAATTTTGTATTTATAGAATATTGTTTAGTTTAATTAATATATTTAAATAACTGAGTAACAAAGCTATTTTTTTTTTATTTTGTATATTAAATATAATTTATAAATTAAAGATAAATTAATTATAATTTTTTTAAAATAATAATATATTTTAAAATTAAATTTATAATTTTAAAATAAAATTGTGTTTTATTTTATTTTTAATTAATTTTATTGTAAATTTGTTAAATATTTATATGTGTATGTAATATAAATAATTTTAAATATTTTAATTAAAGAGTTTACTTTTTCACTATATCCAATTATATAAATAAAATCAAATAAAAAGATTAACTTAAATATTTTAAGTTAGTGAAAATAAAATAAATTTATAAAAACAAAATAAAAATAAAAAAGACTTATAGTGTTGATACATGGTATTGTGAACCTATAGTATTCATGTGGAATATAGCTTACTTAAAGGGGAGAATTAAATCAGGCTAGATCCATCTTAAGTATGGATCTATCAAGCACCAAGAGGGATCAAATCTCTTCGCACTCTAAAAGAGGTTTGCATCTCAAGAGATTTGATCTCTCTCAACACTTGGTAGTTCCGGAGTTAAGATGGATCGACACTGGTTTAAATAATATGTTGATAGGTAAAATATGTAAAATTAATATATTAATTTAAAAATAATGAAATATTAATAATAATAAAACTATTAGTCTTAATCTTTTAAACATACTTATTAGTATTATAAAATTATGTTTTTTTTGGGTATATTTTTATTAATTAACAAAAAAATAATTTAATTAATAAAAGCATTGATCAAAGTATTTTCAAGGTTGGTTGAATGGTGGATTAGACAAAGACAAAGTAGGTTGGTTATTTCCATCGCTGATTGAATGGTGGAGTACACAAAGGCAAAGTCAGTTGGGTTATATATGTCAATTTCATCCCAATATTTAACACTTCAAATATATTGATCTAAACTAGAAAAATAACTTTTGTTAATTAATTAAACACTACTTAGAGTTATTATATTCATTCATTTACTTTCTCACACAGCGCCAAGTCATCATAGTTGTTTGATTTCGTTTAACACATGAGAAAATCATTAATAACACAAATATCTACATTATAAATATATATTTCTTTGAAATTCAAAAGAGAAAAAGTTTGTAATCTAATTTATTATTTTTTACTTTAAAATTAACATGCAAATAAACATTAAACCATAAATCCACAAATAAAAATAATTATTTACAAATCTACACTTAACTTAACCCTTTACAAATATCTAATCTTCCCATATTAGAAATATGCCTATTTAAAAAAAAGCAAGTAATAGATCAAAGTTCTCCATGGCCAATAATTATAAAAAAAATAAAAATTAAAATTAAAACAAAAATAATCTTCCCATATTAGAAATATACCTATTTAAAAAGAACGCAAGAAATAGATAAGGTTCTCCATGGCCAATAATTATAAAAAAATTAAAAATTAAAATTAAAACAAAAATAAACGATTTATGGTTTAGAATATATAAAAAACCACCAACAAAAACAACACATAAACCATTTACATTTAGTGGCCGATTGTTCATGGCCAATAATTATAAAACTAAATAAATAAAAATTAAAACAAAAATAAAGTTTAGAATATATAAAAAACCACCAACAAAAACAACACATAAACCATTTAAATTTGGTGACCTTATTTATTTACATTCTCATTAACTAACCAAAGGAGTGGTGACCTTATTAAAGATGCGCCTGTGTCATGAAAAAACATCTCTTCATTAAAGATGCGCCTATGTCACGAAAAAACATTTCTTTCATTTCGTGTATGATTTGAGTTAAGGTTGGAATTTCAAAACAGGTGTATCGGTAAAAATTTGACAGTTTTCCATATTTTCTAGTCGTTTTTATAGTTTTTTTGGCATTTTCTATCCATATCACAAATTTGCCTAAAGGGCTGTTTTCTTGCTTAAATCTGGTAAAAAATATTTCAAAAAATTAGAATATTTGAATTTTTTTATGTTGAAAATGGATTCAACACCATCAAGAACCTACACCCAAAATCCTGAAGTTTGACCGCTATAACCTAGATTTTCAAAAATTTCTGTGAGATTTTATCATAATCTTGTCATAATTTCCATTATTTTCAAAGCTAATTTATGGGAATTTTAGTACATTTTTTTGGAAGTCACAACATAGAGAGCTTACAAAGAAGTGATTAATTGATTGTTGTGAGTATCTACACTAGGATGCTATGAATGCATTCTACTTGGAATGAGGGTGAAGTGAGGAAGCGTTTGAGGAATATGGGGGTGATGGCGATGGTGATGCAAGCTTTCAGCTATGTTATTCTATTGAAGATTACCACTAGACTATTGGCAACTGGTCCATGCTCTCGCTTGGGACTCTGAACACTTTACTCCTTCACTCACTTTTGTTCGATTACTTCGACTGGGGTGGTTTTTTTCAGGTTTTTTTGGTTTTTGTTTTTCTATCCGGTCGTTGAACTACCTTTGTGTGCACTGGTATTTCCCACACTTGACCTAGTTTTTACATTTCCCCCCCCACTTTTCTCTGTGTTGCCATCTTGCTCCATTTGGTCGATTAATGGGGACTGTCTGGGTTTTAAAGACTTCCCCCTCTTTGAGAATGATTCACTTCCTCTTTTTTGTGATTTTTCACATTGTGGTCATCTTTCTTATTGACATATACATCCTCTTTTGTATGATTTGAGACCAAATACAGAATATCAGAAGGATACCACATGCCTATTTGGGTCGACATCCTTAAACTTGCATGCCTGACTTCGAACCAAGATTCGGGTTCCTGCTTTTCTATTACGAACTACACCATGGTCTGGGGAAGATGGATTGAAACATTTATCATTTCCAGACCCTGCAAAGATTTCAAAGTCAGATGTTGCAATAGGTGGTGGACGTGTTTGGGATGTTGTTGTTGTTGTTGTAAGGGATGAGATCTCCATTTCTCGGTTTCTACTAGATCAGGAATTACAAGTGAATTTCTTTGTGTCATTCACCTCGCCACTATGTTGGTTGTCGGGGTGATGCGATTTTTTCGGTGCTCTTATCAGAGGTCAGCCGTTCTTTCTCGACCATTTCAAATTTCTCGATGATTTGATTCCTGATCAAGGTGGTCAGTGTTTATAGGACGCATCCATTCCATCTAATTCTTTGTATGTTATAGTTATTTCCTCCCTATTGTCGGGTGATATGGAGGCGTGGGGGTTGGTGTGGAGTTGGTATTTTGGGATAGTCTCGTACATTTTAACATTAAATTACTAAATTGGGACAAGATCTAGCGGCGAGGTGGGTTGGGGGATTTGTGTTGCAGGTGCTACGTGTTGTGATCTCTGCATGTGGACGAGACTGAGGTTCCTTTCTTTATATTCTTTTGGACTCTACTCCTCCCTTCACTCTATCTAAGGCCACCTTGACTTTTTTGTCACTCATCCTGACTGTTAATCTTCCTACCTACCTAGATCTTCATACTGGATTGGCTACCCGACGCCCTATTTATCCTTTCTGGGGTTTATGTGTTTAAGAATCTAAGGCAAAGTGGTGTAGTGTGATTCTTCGTTACTTCATAACAATTTGTGGAGCCTTTTTACTTTTATTGTTAGCTTAATCTTCTTCTTCTTATTAATACATATGTGTGTACTTCATCAAATTACTACCAAAAGATAAAAACAAGAACACAAGATGTTGGCTCTCTACTAGGGCCAAAACCTCTCTTCTCTTGAGAGGAAAACCCTTTCGTGAATTTCTCTTATTGAAGCTTCTATTGATCAATGTCAAACCCTAGACCCCTGACAAGGATATCCTCCAAGCACAAGTCAAGTACTTCCCTCTTTATGCACCTTGTTTCTCGGCACTTTGTTCCACAACACTTCTTTTGGCACTTCATTTTCTAGCACTTTGTCTTCCTTCTTCTGGCACTTCGTTCTTCTTTCAATTGTTGGTTAGTCTTATTATACTTTCTCTAGAAGACATGCCTTAGGTTAGATACTTCCCTTATGATGATCCCTTCTCTCTCTTAGCCAACCAATGAACTTTTATGATCGTCAAGGGAGGGTTGTTATAACAACAGTGCAACCCTAATTCTCACACGTGTGAGAGGTACCCTAGAGAATTAGGTTCATTTTCCTTCACTAGAGAGAGGGACTTATTCGCTTGACTTGGGAGGCCTTGTAGGCCTAGTGACTAGCCCAAACACCAACGAATCTTGCACTGAAAACTTGTTTCTTTTATATCCATAGACCGCCCTCCTTATCCTCGCATGTGTGATTGTTTCTAGCCCTAGAAATAATCCCTAACCTTCGTTGAGTTTCCTCCTTCCTTTGCTACACTTTTGGAGACCCTTTAGACTTCCCTTACCTTCCTTCTCGGCTTATCTCTTTATTGATTTCAGAGCTTGTGTTATCTTCTTTATGAGGGAGTGGACAACCTCTATATATAGAGGATTGTCCCTCCTCTAGGCCGACATGTAGGCAGAGTAGTTAATTGTTTGTAGGCTGACTAGAAGAGTAGATTTCAGATGGTTTCCTTGGTGGTATTTCATGCTTGAAGGAGCTTCTTAATGGTTCCTTAGTATAGGAGGATACTTGACTTTTCTTGGAGGCATTCTCTTGACTTTGATACATATTTATACAAGGTGTAACATGCCCTTAAGGTCTTCAACCTTTTCTTTTGACTATTTGACTTACCTATATCACTTTAAATAGTGCTAGACCTATTTCAATGAACAAGAAACTCATTGACATATATTATAAAAATAATATTTCTTTTCTTGAATAAATAGAAATATCAAAAGTATATCTATGAAGACTAAACCTAGTTACATTTCCTTCAACACTCCCTCTTAACTAGGGAGGTATTCATACAATATTCTAGAGTGTTTGGCTATTATCAATCTTAAAGAATTCACATAAGAGAAACTGGATTTGCAATCCATCTGTTATAGCATCATATCCATCAGAATTGTCATAGTGCAAGGCCTTAACTAACAACTCCATCTCTCTATGAGACCATGAGCTACAATGCTGGTGAGACCAATGATTTATAAACACCTCCATCATTGTCTCTTAAGGTACATACCCACCCAGGTGTTCTCTGAGTAAGACCTTCTAGGAGTATTCTTATCTTGGGTTCCCATCCCTCAAAGAATATCGATCCTCTTGCCTACTCTTGTCTTGGATGCCTTACACATCCTCAAAGAGTATCGGATTCCATATGATTACCCAATCCTCCCATTCTTTCTTCCCAAGTGAAGACAAGAATGTAGTGTCTATCTTATGTCTACATTTCCATTCATGGCCTTCATCTAGACTTACGGCTGTTAATCTTGGTCTAGTGCATGACCAATGAAATGGAAAACACAATTGTCACTCCTTTGTAATCATGTTGGGTCCCTATAATACTAGTGATTACCCCATTACTATTGTAGTTATACCCCCTATTTATATTGTTGTGCCCCTATTACCCCCATATTGTTATTTTTGTGCCCCATAGAATCCCTCTATTGTTATTTTTGTGGCTTTATATTATTATTGTTAGGTCGGCTGGATTATATTGTGACTCCTTAGACTCCTATATATAGAAAGGAGGTTTTGTCATTTGTATCATCCAAGAATTGTTCATTTATGTAATGTAAAGGAGGTTGCCCCCTCGAAGAGGCTGAATTCTAAGGTGTGGATCTCTCTTTATCTTTTTGTGAGCTGGTTTCATAACATTTGGTATCAGAGCTTTGGATTCTAGGGTTTCGCTGCTCCAAACAGGTCATCGTGGCATTTTCGCTATAACTTTTTTTCTGTGACGTTTCAGAAGTCGCAAAAAAACCCATTTGAGAAGAAATCGCGCTGAACCTTGGGTCCGAATTTCAGAGCTTTTTGCGTGATATTTGCGGAGATATGATCTGAGGAAGTTGGTCTTTTTGCAGACTCCTGAATTACATTCAAAACAGGTGACCTGGGGAAAATCGTCATAACTTTCTCTCTGGGGATCGGATTGAAATTTCGTAAGAAGGTACAGAAAGAGGACGGACTGTAGTTTCTTGTATGTGTGTTTCAGATTCAAAGGTTGAAACAGTGACTCGTGGCACGTCGTACAAGTTCGCTCTACTGAACCAGTCTAAAAGCAAGTCACTGTGGGAGATTTCACATAACTCTTCCTTGGAGAATCCAATTTGGCCAGACTTGTGGCATTGGAAAGAGGACGTAGAAGGCTACTACAGGTAGCAATTTCAGAACTGGATGATTGAAATTACAGAGATACATCAGATTCAATATCAGGCTTCTATAAAGTGAAAAAAGGTGTGTAGTTTTTTTTTTAATTTTTGTGTAAGCTTGGTTTAACGGAATTCAAAGGGCATAGTAAAGCATTATTATCGGTAACTGATGCCCCGAGGAAAGAAAATGCAAACACCTAGTAAGGAACCTGAAAGCTCTAGCATGACTCATGAAGAAGAGGAAGAAATGCTACATGATATATCAAAATTACAAGAACAAGTGCAACAAATGTCACGCTCACAAAAGCTAACAGAAGCTAAGATAAATGGCGTGGAATCTAAGATAAAGGGCATGGAAGCTAAGATGGAGGATTCGATGGCAAATTTGAAGATAGATTTGAAGACAGACATGGAAGAATTGAAGAAGTTGCTACAAGAAAGGGTCACTAATGGTGAAAAGGTAGTAAAGGAAACTCATGATGAGAACAAAAGAAATGTTAATCATGATTCCATAGACTCTAATGTTGGATCGAAGACTCACCATATTCCAAAAATCGATATGAGGAAGTTTGATGGCAAGGATCCCGCCACATGGATATTACAGATGGAGCAATTCTTCGATCTCAATAATGTGCAAAACACACAAAAGGTACGTATGGCAACTTTATATTTGGAACCAAATCAGTTTGTATGGTATCAATGGCTTTGTTCTCGTAAACAATTTATCACTTGGGCAATTTTTACGGAAGAATTGATAGCACATTATGAGGATACAAAAAGCAACACTTTTTTTAGCCAATTGATAAGTCTCAAACAAAAGGGTTCAATAATGGAGCACATTGAGGAGTTCCAAAAATTGAACATAAGGGTAAAAGATATTCCAGAGGAGCATAGGATTGATGTGTTCATAGGGTCTTTAAAGGATAATATCCAACATGATGTTCGCCTTTGGGAACCTGATTCATTAGAGAAGGCATTCAGGTTAGCAAGAAAAATGGAAAGCAAAATTATGGCAACTAGGAAGCATACCATTCACAACTATAAAGACGGAAGTGTTGTTGCCCATAGTCTTCCACAACCTACAAGGTTGACACCACAACAATTGGAAGAAAAAAGAGCAAAAGGGCTTTGTTACAATTGTGATAGCAAATACACAAAAGGTCATAAGTGTGCTGAGAAGAAATTATTCTACATAGATTGTGAAGAGGAAGAAGAAAAGGAGCAAGAAAGGTCAAAAGAAGAGGATATATTCCAGGAACAAAGCCTAGATGAAGAACAAATAAATCCGACCATATCTTGTAATGCATTGGCGGGAATTACCACTCCTCAAACCATCAAGATAGAAGGACAAATCAAGAAGAAAAAGGTAATAGTGTTGATTGATTCAGGAAGCACCCACAATTTTATTCATTGTAGGGTAGCAAAAGAATTGAATTGCTTCCTATATCCAGCACCAGAGTGTCAAGTGATGATTGCAAATGGAGGAACAATAAATTGTCTGGAAAGTGCCATAATATCAAGCTATCCATGGGAGAATATGTATTGACTAGCCCAATGCTTTCCATTCCAATGGGAGGTGCTGATGTTGTACTAGGAGTCCAATGGCTACAATCCTTGGGTACAATAGCTTTTAATTTTCAAGAACTTTTCATGAAATTTTCTGTGGAAGGAAAGGAAGTTGAATTAAGGGGTATTGCAGGGAAACCAGGAAAGATAATCAGCTCTAATGGCATGACAAAGCTTCTAAAAAAGGAGCAAAGAGGTGTAATTGCACAATTATGTTCGCTAGATGTTTCCACATTGGAATCATCTATTTCTCCAGATCTCCAAAAAGTCCTGGACAATCATTCCAAGGTATTTGAGACTCCCAAAGGTCTCCCACCTATGCGTGATCATGATCATGCTATTCATCTGATTCCAGGAAGTGTTCCTCCAAACATCAGGCCGTACAGATATCCCTATGTCCAAAAAAGTGAAATTGAACGTATGGTTGCAGAAATGCTAGAGGCTGGTATAATTCAACCGAGTCAAAGTTCTTTCTCAGCTCCAGTAGTATTGGTGCACAAGAAGGATGGATCATGGCGCATGTGTCCAGATTATAGGGAGCTCAACAAGCTCACTATTAAAGATAAGTTCCCCATTCCTGTTATTGATGAATTACTGGATGAATTGCATGGATCAATTTACTTCACCAAGTTGGATCTTCGTTCGGGATATCATCAAATCAGAATGAAGATTGAAGACATTCCGAAAACGGCATTTAGAACTCATGAGGGTCATTATGAATTTTTGGTCATGCCTTTTGGCCTTACCAATGCACCTTCAACATTTCAAGGTTTGATGAATTCAATTTTCAAACCATTCCTTAGAAAATTTGTGTTAGTATTTTTTGATGATATACTAATCTACAGCAAGTCTTGGAAGGATCATGTTGAACATGTTGACAGGGTGCTACAACTATTGGAGGAGAAACAATTATATGCAAAAAGATCCAAATGTTTCTTTGGAGTCCAGGAGGTGGAATATTTGGGTCATATTGTATCTCATGAAGGAGTTAAGGTAGACCCTAGCAAAATTAAAGCCATTAAGGAATGGAAAATCCCCACATCCATAAAGCATCTGCGAGGATTTCTTGGGTTGACAGGGTATTATCGCAAGTTTGTTAAGAATTATGGGAGAATAGCAGCACCTCTAACAACATTATTGAAGAAAGATTCATTTTCATGGACTTCGGAAGCAACAAAGGCCTTTGAACATCTTAAAGAGGCAATGTGCCAAGCACCGGTCTTAGCTACACCGGACTTCACAAAAACCTTTATTGTGGAATGTGATGCTTCAGGAAATGGAATTGGTGCTGTTCTAATGCAAGATGAAAGACCCATTGCTTTTGAAAGTCGTCCAATCAAGGGAAAGTTTTTAAGCAAAGCTATTTATGAGAAGGAAATGTTGGCAATACTCCATGCACTTAAGAAATGGCGACCCTACCTAATGGGAAGACACTTCAAGGTAAAAACGGATCATGATAGCCTTAAATACTTTTTAGAACAAAGATTATCCTCTGAAGAGCAACAAAAGTGGGTCACAAAGATGTTGGGTTATGACTTTGAAATCATCTACAAAAAAGGGAAGCAAAATGTGGTGGCAGATGCACTCTCAAGAAAGGATGAGGATGTGGAAGCATTGTTGTGTGCCATTTCTATTATCCAACCAGATTGGATAAACGAAGCAAGGGAGGAATGGAAGAATGACGAAGAAGTGTGGGCACTTATTCGAAAGCTACAACAAGATTCCAGTACTTCTGATACATTTAGCTGGCAAAATGATTCGTTATGGTACAAAGATCGCTTATACCTCTGTAAGAATTCCCAGCTAAAACAAAAGATTCTTATGGAATTGCACACTTCTCCCTTAGGAGGGCACTCAGGATTTTTAAAAACTTACCACAGGGTTAAGAAGGAATTTTTTTGGGATGGCCTTAAATCAGATATTCAAAAGTTTGTGGCGGAATGTTTGGTTTGCCAACAAAATAAAGTTGAAACAATTAAGACACCGGGTCTATTACAACCTTTATCCATTCCAAGCCAACGTTGGGAGGAGGTTTCAATGGATTTTATCACAGGTTTACCCAAGTCTGAGGGAAAGAGTGTCATCATGGTGGTAGTTGACAGACTTACCAAGTATGCACACTTTTGTGCATTATCACATCCATTTAAAGCCAGTACAGTTTCTACTGCATTTATGGAAACAATTCAAAAGCTACATGGAAACCCAAAGATTATTGTAAGTGACAGAGATCCCATTTTCACTGGAAATTTTTGGACAGAATTATTTTCTTGTCTTGGTACTCAGTTAGCTCATAGCTCATCTTATCATCCTCAATCTGATGGGCAAACTGAGATAGTAAACAAATGTTTGGAAGGATATCTTCGTTGCTTTGTATCTGATAAACAGACACAATGGGTCAAATGGTTGCCTCTGGCTGAATGGTGGTATAACACTTCCTTCCATACAGCAACAAAAATGACCCCATTTATGGCACTTTATGGGTATCAACCACCATCCATCACATCATATTTAAGAGAAAATTCTAAGGTTCAGGCAGTGGAACATCACATCGAACATCAACAACAAGTCCTCCAACTCTTAAAGGATAACCTCGTGTTGGCACAAAATAGAATGAAACAACAGGCAGATCAACATCGCAGTGAAAGAAGTTTTGATGTAGGTGATTGGGTATTCCTACGGCTACAACCATATAAGCAAATGTCCCTAAAGCAAGCTAAGAAGGATAATAAATTATCACCAAAGTATTATGGTCCGTACAAGGTGTTGCAAAAGATTGGTACTATGGCATACAAATTGGAGCTTCCTGCAGCTTCTCGATTGCACCCAGTTTTCCATGTTTCATGTTTAAAGAAGGTTATAGGTGACAAGCTCCCAATTCAAACAATATTGCCAGAACTTGACGAGGAAGGAAAAATTATATTGGAACCGGAAGCAGTCACAGAAACAAGAACTCGACAGCTACGAAATCGATCAATTTCAGAGTATCTTATCAAGTGGAAGAACTTATCCGCTGAAGATTCCACATGGGAGGATGAGAATTTTATGCAGAAGTATCCAGAACTACTCAAGCGTTGAGGACAACACTTTTTTGAAGGAGAGGGGCATGTTGGGTCCCTATAATACTAGTGATTACCCCATTACTATTGTAGTTATACCCCTATTTATATTGTTGTGCCCCTATTACCCCCATATTGTTATTTCTGTGCCCCATAGAATCCCTCTATTGTTATTTTTGTGGCTTTATATTATTATTGTTAGGTCGGCTGGATTATATTGTGACTCCTTAGACTCCTATATATAGAAAGGAGGTTTTGTCATTTGTATCATCCAAGAATTGTTCATTTATGTAATGTAAAGGAGGTTGCCCCCTCGAAGAGGCTGAATTCTAAGGCGTGGATCTCTCTTTTCTATCTTTTTGTGAGTTGGTTTCATAACAAATCAGGGGTGATACAAAACTCCCTCTTGATCAGGGACCTGTCAGAGCTCCCTCTTAACTAGGGACTCTTTCATTCATCATCAACTTCTTCTTCGGGTGTCCTTCAGCTGCTTGATCTTCTTTCTTTCTTTGATGTCATGAAGTCTTTGTTCATACTTCTTCTATGTAGGGCACCATCCACCGATCACTTTCCTTCTTGGGTAGTCATGTCTTTCTTCCTTCGTGGAAAGTGGATTTCTTGTCATTTATCAGGTTTTCTTGTCATCTAGGCTACTCTTTTGTCATCTTTTCCATGCCTCAGAATACTCTTCTCATGGATGCTTTGTTGTACTTTCTTGTTTACATGCTTCGACCTAGTAGCCCATCATGACTTCATCCTGATATTGCTTCAACATTGTTTTTTTTATAGATGGTTTCTTCATCACGACATCTTCATAGAGTAGAATCAATTATCTACATCTTCTATATCTCCAAGGCCTTCATAGGTGTCAAGGGTCCTTCCTTTGTCATAGTGGTCCTGCCTTCTTTCCAAGAGATATCTTCAAAGTATCTTGTCAAATAGTGATTTTTGGTGATCATGATGTTCTTCCACATGCTTGATCTCTTTCTTCATTTGCTTCTTCTTAGATAGATAGGTCAACCATCTTATGCTTTTTGTGAGGGCATTTCTTTATTGCTTGCTTCCTAGACTAGTCGGAAATTCTTCTTGCTTCGTAGTTAGCAATCTTATACTCCTTATGTGAGCATATTATTTTGTTGACCTTCATTGCATTGTATTACATGCCTTCGAGCATGTTCTTGGTGAAAGAGATTCATTCATACTTGATAATGTTATAGAACTATTTCCTTGACTCAATAATATAAAAATGATAACATGACTAAACTTTGATGCATACATACCCCATCTTCATTATCCTTTGATCATCTTAGCTTCATTTGGTTTTCCTTGGTGTGGCCCTTCTTGCTTCATCTTAGCTTGCCTGCATATCATCCTTTTCTTGAATCCCATGAATGGGATTCCCAATGAGACATTTGCTTTGGTCCATGAACCTTCTTTTGAAGATTCCATCATAGGATCTTAAAGATCTTTGCCTTGCAAATGTTTCTTTTCTTTTTGATGAAGGAGGTATTCTAAGATTCTTAATCATGATCCATTTTCCTTTCATTGTGGATGAGATCCTTTACTAGGTATGCTTCTTCTACATGAATATCTTGAGCTATATCTACCATGCTCCTATATTCTAGAAGATATTTCTACCCACGGATTTTTATTCTCATTATAAATGCTAAACCTTCATGAGTATTTATGTACATCATGCTTCTAGATTCTAGAAGAAGTTTCTAGCCATGCAATTTTCTTTTATTCCTACATGCTCCTATACTACTCAAAACTTTGGAAGAAGTCTAGGAGTAAATAGTTTTATCTAGTCATAGTAGAGATCCAAAGGATCTTCCTTCTTTTGATTCTTTCCTTATTCTTTCATCTCTTGAGTTATGTGAGCTTCTTCCCTCTTTCTTTTGTTGTTTTTTTCCTTCTTAAGTTTAGAGAAATTCCTTTTGTAGTATCCATATTCTTGGCATCCAAAACATTGGATTTTGGACATGTCTTTGTTGTTTGTTCTTCGTGGACCAAATTTTCCAAATTTACCCTTTCTCTTGGACATGGTAGCAAATGCTTGCTCCTTTGATCCCACATCTTCCTTTTTCTTAAGTCTGGTTTCCTCTATTCTCCATAGAGACCACATTTCACTGAGAGTGGTTGCTTCCTTCTTGCGATATATTCTTGATGTGATGTTTCCCCGCTCCTCAAGTAGAGAATTGAGTACTATAGTTGTCATATCTCTGTCAGACATGACTTCCCCAAGCTCTTGAAGTTGATCTCTCATTTCAGATATTTTCATGAAGTAGGGAGTTATTCCTTCCTTTGTTATCTTCATCTTATACAATTCATTCCTCAGAGATATCACTTCTCTGGTTGTGGATACCGAGAATAGCTCTACTAGCTTATCATAAATTTCTTTCGATGTCTTGAATTTGGAGACATAGGGAATGAGAGAGCCTTTGATTGATTCTATCATAATCCTTTGAGCTCTTGTCTCATCCTTATTGTACTTGGCTAAGGCTTGAGTTTGTTCCTTAGTAGGGGCAATGATATTCTCTTTGACATGCTCTAGGAGTTTATTCTCCTTGAGAAGTAGATCAATCCTCTTATTCCATGCCAAAAAGTTATTGGTACCTACCAATTTATTGCTTTTCTTGCAAAAATACATTGATGTATATTCAGAAGGGGACATGTACTTACTTGATAGATTTTGAGATGTAGTGGATTTGATTCGTCTTTGGAGACTTGATGGCTTGCCTTCCCTGGATCTTGATGTTCTTCAAGTTTCCTTCTCCAAGTGAACTTGCTTGATGATGAGATTTTCTTGAAAACTTGTAGCTTGATGTAGGTCCTGCTTCAAACTGCTCTTTCTTTGTAAGTGCCTTTATTTAAGGCTCTTCTTCTAGCTTTGTATACCTCCTTGATGAATGATGGATTGTATATCCTTCTTGTCCTTGAAGCGATTGAGACTTATAGGTTTGATGCTTCAAATTTGTATATGTTTCACCCTTGATGAGTGTTCTTGGGATGCCCTTTCCTTGATGTGTCACCTTAGCTCTAATTCCATGTTGAAGAATCTAGGGAAAAGTGGTGTAATGTGATTCTTTGTTACTTGATAAAAATTTGTGGAGTCTTTATGGAGTCTTTTTACTTTTATTGTTAGCTTAGTCTTCTTCTTATTATTATTAATGCATGTGTTTGTAGTTCATCAAATTGCTACCAAAACTTAAAAACAACAACACAAGATGTTGGCTCTCTGCCAGGGCCAAAACCTCTCTTCTCTTGAGAGGAAAACATTTTCGTGAATTTCTCTTATTGAAGCTTTTATTGATCAATGCCAAACCATAGACCTCTGAAAATAATATACTCCAAGCACAAGTTAATTACTTCCCTCTTTTTGCACCTTGTTTCCCAGCGCTTTATTCCCCGACACTTCATTTTCTGGCACTTCGTCTTCCTTCTTCCAGCACTTCGTTCTTCTTTTATTTGTTTGTTAGTCTTATTACACTTGCTCTAGAAGACATTCCTTAGATGAGATACTTCCCTTATGATGATCCCTTCTCTCTCTTAGCCAATCAATGAACTTTTATGACTGTTAAGGGAGGGATGTTATAATAGCAGTGCAACCCTAATTCTCGCATGCGTGAGAGGTACCCTAGAGAATTAGGGTCATTTTCCTTCGCTAGAGAGAGGGACTTATTCGCTTGACTTGGGAGGCCTTGTAGGCCTAGTGACTAGCCCAAACACCAACGAATCTTGCACTGAAAACTTGTTGCTGCTATATCCACAGTCTGTCCTCCTTATCCTCACATGTGTGATTGTTTCTAGCCCTAGAAACAGTCCCTAACCTTCGCTAAGTTTCCTCCTTCCTTCACTTCACTTTTGGAGACCCTTTAGACTTCCCTTACCTTCCTTCTCAGCTTGTCTCTTTACTGATTTCAGAGCTTGTGTTATCTTCTTTATGAGGGAGTGGACAACCTCTATATATAGAGGACTGTCCCTCCTCTAGGCCGACATGTAGGCCGACTAGTTAACTGTTTGCAAGCCGACTAGAAGAGTAGATTTCAGATGGTTTCCTTGGTGGTATTGCATGCTTGAAGGAGCTTCTTAATGGTGCCTTAGTATAGGAGGAGACTTGACTTTACTTGGAGGTATTCTCTTGACTTTAATACATATTTATACAAGGTGTAACATGCCCTTAAGGTCTTCAACCTTTTCTTTTGACTATTTGACTTACCTATAACACTTTAAATAGTGCTAGACCTATTTCAATGAGCAAGAAACTCATTGACATATATTATAAAAATAATATTTCTTTTCTTGAATAAATACAAATATCAAAAGTACATTTATGAAGACCGAACCTAGTTACATTTCCTTCAACATTATGGACCTATCAGACCTCTTTAATTCTGACACAACTGCACATGAGGCGTTTATCTGAGCCATCCTGGAGGCTGAGGTGGCACACATCGTTGGAAATTCTGTGAACTCACACTCGGCACCAGGTCATGCACATTGGGCAGTGGGCAGACCTAAGGTGGGCCACTCAGTGGGGGGTCATAACCATGCTACACATCGCATGGAAACTATTACAAGTGTTGGTCATGCTGATCCTCCTCTGTTCGCAAATCAACACGCATTATCCCGTGGCCCTAAGTCTAAACAGAAGCGTCAAGTGGTTGTGAATTCTCCACAGAAACAACTTCTGAGATTCGATTATGACTTGTTGTTGGATTAGGTGATCAGTCTTCAGAAGTACGCCCTAGTAGGGAGGTGGTATTTTGTTGACCTTCTGGAGGAGGAGATGAGAGATTGGGTGGTGTCTAAGTCGAAAACTCTCCTCGAATATGTACCCATGGTAAGAAAACTCATGAACTCCTAGTACAGTTTTCATTTCCTCTGTTAAGAAGATCTGGAAAAATTTATCAGATTACTGTGGGTGCCTGAGCGTGGGTTTCTATCGTTACACCCATGGTACATTAGCTTCAATCTGCTTAGGGATACTCCATAAAATAAGTTGATATGGGTTAAACTACTTGGTTTACCCATTGAATTCTAGAAGAGGAAGGTCTTCATTGAGATTGGGAATGCAATCGGAAAATTCATTTACATTGACCCGAAGTTGACCTGAAATTTTTAGGGGCCAGGGATAAACGAGTTGCCTGGATTTTAATTGAAAGGGGTTTCACTGGGGGCTTCCTTGAGCACATTGACTTGGTCTAGGACAAGACTCACATACATTAGTGGTTTGACTTTTGGTGCATTCCCTTCCATTTCCTTATATGCCATCGCACTAGACATCTCATGGAAAAATGTATACGTAAGCATTGGAGGAAGCAAAAAAAGACCAAGGAGGCTCGAACCAAGACAACTGAGGAACGAGCTGGATACCAGATACATGGCAGTGGAACTGCGGACATTGGTCGGTACATTGATCCTTTTTGACAACAAAACTCAAGTACCCCTCCTTTGAAACTGCCTTCTCCTTCTGATTTGAAATCCATGGATTATCCATCTTCTACCTCTCCAACTGCGGTTCCATCCTCCCCCCCCAGTCCCCGCAGAACTCACTCGACTCAGATTCCCTCTTCCCGAACATGCCCCCACGCCATTCTGATTCCACTACTATCCCTCACGCATTGGTCTCGTCTGTTCCACCACCTCCTTCACTGGATTCCATGCTACCTCCACTCCTGACAACCTTAGGGATCCCGAAAAATGGGGCCAATATTCCATGTTCTACTCCTCCTCATCCACTCCCCGACAACCCAGCCTCTGACATCCCTCCCCTCTCCCCTGGTTGCATACCACTTCCCCCAGGAACTCGGTTGATAGTGACATCGAGTTCCTTCTTTCCAACAAGACCCTCCAAAGATCAGCCCCAACTTTGCACATAACATTACAGTGTGACACAAGAACAACCGAGACAGCAGACACTTCTAGGGATGGCCCAGGATGTTTCCTTTCTCCATTGTCAACTCCTCCTCTCTTATCGACATTCCAATTAGCTCCACCACTGAACCTTGGGTTGTTAGAGATTCGCACCCCAACCACCGGGCGTCATGACCTTTTTTCTATCTCATAATATGCGGGGTTTTGGGGACTCGCACAAATTCCTTGCCCTCAAAGAACTCTTTTCTTCAATTGATCCTCATATCATCCTATTACAAGAAACTATGAATAATGCACAAAAGGTGATATATTACTTCTGGAAAATGATACCTGAGTGGCATTTGGTGGTGGTAGACTCTATTGGCCTCTCGAGGGGGTTGGCTTCTCTGTGGGACCCGATATGGGTTAGATTTAAAGCTTATAAATGTTTTGTTGGTATTTTTCTATCAGGTAGTATTAGGGGACTATCGGGGCGATTTCATATTCTCAATCTATATGCTCCATATTGGAACAAGACTATTTTTTGGGATAGATTGGAAGAGGTTGATATCCTCAAAATTGATTCTCTCATTGTTGCGGGCGATCTTAATGCCACCACTGGCCTGGATGAATGCTGGGGTTTGACATGTAAGATGGACCCACTGGCTGACAAACTAAAAGAAACTATCTGTTATAATAACCTAGTGGACATTAGGCCACTGAAATTGGTCCCCACTTGGCATAATGGATGGGCTGGTACTCAACACATAGCTAAGAGACTTGACATATATCTAGTACATGAAGATCTAGTGGAAAGGATGGGCATGCTACAATCGGAGGTTATTAACACATTCATCTCTGATCATCATCTCGTCACCCTTATTTGGCGTAGGGAGCAGACAAGGATGAAAATGCCCTTCAAATTCAATCAGATCTAGCTGGAAGATTCAGACTTTAACACTCTGATTAGATATTTCTAGACACAATATAGAGATTCGAAGGTTTCCCCTATGTTGGTGATCTTTGGGAAGCTCCATGCTTTAAAATCAATGGTGAAGGAATGGGAACGTGGGAAAAAAAAGAAGTTGAACAAAGAGCTCATGGACATCAAAGAGGAGCTAGATAGATTGGGACCGACTCTAAATTTGGGATGCCCATCTGCGGACCTCTTACACAACATCAAGGAACTAGAGGATAGGAAGAAAAAGATTTTACATGTACAACAAGTTACTTGGAGGCTGAAGAGTAGGGCACTGTGGATTCAGGAGGGGGACAGAAACACCAAATTCTTTCATTGATATGCAAATCACAGAAGAATGGTTAATACCATTTGGGACATCAAGGATTCAAATGGAAGCATGGTTCATGCCCTTCCAAAGATACAACAGGCGGTGGCCACATACTTTGAAGATGCTTACAAAAAGCGAGATGTTGAGTGCACCGAAGACCAGATCTAGGGTATTGACTCATATCCTACCATGTTTGATGAGGACAAAAATGAAGAATTATACAAGGCTATAAATTTGGAGGAGATACATGTTGTCCTTAAATCATTCACCAAGGACAAATTCCCTGGCCCAGATGGCTAGACAATTGAGCTATTTTTGCATTTCTTTGATTTAATGGGACCAGACTTGCTGAGGATGGTTGAGGAGTCCAGATTGGGGGGTTGCATCACTCCTGAAATCAACTCTACATACATTGCTCTTATTCCAAAAAGGATTGATATGGGGACTTTCAACGACTATCGACCCATCTCATTATGTAATCTGATATACAAACTTATATCCAAGATCATTTCCCTCAGAATCAAGAACACTATGTCCACTCATATTACACTGGAGCAATATGGATTCCTATAGGATCGACAGATTCATGATGCAGTTGCTACAACATAGGAGTGTTTGCATACCATTCACACTAAAAAGTTGAATGTTGTTGTTATGAAGGTGGATCTACAAAGGGCATATGAATGTGTTGATTGGGCATTCCTGTGTATTGTACTACACAAAATTGGCCTCCAGGTACGCAACACTGAATGGATAATGACCTGTGTTAGTAATGTTAGATATGTCATCATTATCAATGGTTTTCCCACAAGGTATTTTGGAGTTGGCAGAGATTTGAACAAGGTTGTTTGCTCTCCCCACTTCTATTCATTATGGCCATGGATGGCCTTAGCCATAAAATCAACAATGCATGTATGGAGGGCGAGTTCTATGCTCTCAAAGTGGGCAGTGGCATAAGGATCTCACATAGCTTCTTTGTTGATGACATTCTAGTTTTTAGTATGATTTTGAGGATGGCATGGGAAACCTTACATTATATATTCTATAGGTTTGGGAGGGCTTCGGGACTTCTAATGAACAAGCATAAATCAGTGATTCTATTTGGGGAGGGACGAATGGAGGATATAGAGCACATCAAAAACATTTTTGGTGTGGATGCTAAACCGATTGGCATTGGATTGAAATACTTGGGCTTCAATATTAAACCAAAAAACTACAGAGTTAAAGATTGGCTTTGGATCGTTGACATATTTCATAAAAATATTTTTGGATGGGAACACATATGTTTAACACTTGGAGGTAGGGTCTCTCACTCAATCGGTCCTGCAACAACTTGCGGTATATTGTGCACACTTATACTGCCTCCCTGCTACTATTATTTTGAAAATTAACAAGATTATGGCTAAATTTATTTGGGTTGGTATATGAAATGCTCATAAATTCCACCTTACCAAATTAGATATGATCACCATGCCAAAGAGCCACGGGGGATGGGGTATGTTGAACATCAAATTATTTGGTTGGGCCTTGCTTATAAAAACATTATGGTGGGGGTTGTTTGGTAAATGCCTATGGGGAGATGTCATTTGATCCAAATACCTCCTGGGGATCAAGGCCACACATTGGATGCGAGAGGGGCTTGTTGGGAAACCAACTGGTTCCACTATTTGGATCAGCTTAAACAAGGTCAAATATTGGCTGCTTAAAAGGACATGTTGGATTTTTGGCTCAGGGAGGGATATTATCATTGGCAGGGACCGCATTCTTGGTATGGCCATTGAAATATTTTTCTTAGACAAGCTCACACGTAGCTTAAATATGAGAGGATACTTCTACCTGGATCAGGCTATCAGTTCATGGACTGGCACCATTCCGGTATGGAAGAGGGCAGAGGAAATTGGGCTACAAGGGGATGTGGCTGGAAATTGGGAGAAAATTCAGGTAGAGCTGCGACACTCAGGTATTTGCAGGGCAAAGTTTGGAGATCAGATGGGATGGGATGGGATAATGAAGCGAGGATCTATCTCTGTCTCGGACACCTACCATTTCATGAGTAGATGCATACATAACACACATGAGGTATGTTGGTTCACAAGATTTTTTAAGATTAAGATTCCAATAAAAAAAATTATACCCCTGGTTGGCATGGAAGAACAAATCACTCACCTAGGACAATCTGAGGAAGCGGAACATGCACGGTCTAGGTATATGTGTTTTATGCAGTTAGGAGAAGAAAGCAATTCACATATCTTAATATGTTGCCCGGTGGTTGGCTAGATTTGGTGAGAGATCTCTAGTAAACGCTCTTTCCCTTATATTAATCATGTGTTGATTAAAACTTGCTTGTTATTGTGGAGCAGAAAGACAAAACCATGGAGGGCCATCCCACATGTGAATTTTTGGGAAATCTGGAGATCTACGAATTTTATAATATTTGAAGGGAAATCTCTCAATGTTGACCACATTGTCAGCAACATTATATCTTGGACGAGTCCACTCTTGATTTCCAATCCTCGCCCAAATCGTGACCCTATCAGAGATACTAGCCCGATTATAACCTACCCAATGGTTTCTTTGATGGCACAGAGAGGTAATTGTGGATGCAGGGCTTGGATATGCTTTGATAATAACCAGCAATATAAGATACATTAGGGAGGAGGCAGAGGAACCAACATGAAAGAAGAAGTGATGGCTCTATGGGGGCTTCTATGGTTCACAAATTCTCTGAACTTTCCAAATCTGAAGATATTCGGGGACTCTCAATCCATCATAAACCATGTACTGGGGAAATCCTATATACAACACCCACATCTACAAGGTTGGCTCCAGAACATTGGACATCTCATGGGCACTTTTCAAGAGGTTTCCATACAACACATTCACAGGGAACACAATTCCATTGATGATGTTATGTCCAAGCTTGGTATTTCTGCTCCACAAGATGGTCTACATATTGCACTGGAGATGGAGGGATGTTCCTATGATGTTGGCTTCCTTCCCTTCCCCTGATGGCTTCACTTATATATATGTTATGTTTGTGCAATGATGGTTTCCTTATTTTGTTTTTCCTTCCATATGTTTGGACATATCTTTATCTGATGCAGGCAGGGCCTGCAAACCCATCTCAACCATCTACCATTCAAAAAATTCAATCTGGGCAATTTACAACAATACATGCGGAAGCTTTCACTTTCATTTATAATCTCATGAGTTATAAAAATCACACTTCAATCTTCATGATGGTACCCACTAGACTTGAAAATACACTACCAACGCACATACTGATTTTAATAATCAATATCAGCGTATATAAAGACCAGTAGCTGATGATGGACCTCTGTGTCCTTCAGTTCAACCACAACATTATATATAATATGATTTAAACACAAATTAACCATATACTGTTTCATTTCCTTCATGAACTGATCACCATATGTTAATTCAATACAACGCCTCTGCAATTCTCAGATTTGAAACATTGTTTCAGCAACCAGATAGTTCGACCTCTACAGTAATCATTATGTCCGGCAATTAAATGCTCCATACTCCACATGCTTCTGCATCTTCCAATCCGCTTCAACCTTACCCAAATCGGTCACCTTGCCGAACATTCCTGTAAATTGGAACTATGCCCTTTTTCCCTTCGGAACCCAAAGCCTTTGAAAAGGCTTTAAACAATGCTTTGTCCTTTCAGGACCAGAAACCTTTGCCAAATGCCAAAAAAATGTGCTTTAATTAAAAACAACTAGTGCTCAATTTCTTACCTCCCATCCAACTGAACGCAATTCATAACGTGCCACAGATCTGGTTCTCGATACCTTACTCACCTTAAGCTCAGTTTCCAAATTGAATATTGTTCAATTCCTGCCAACTACGGAGTCGAAATTCACTTGTCGCTCCACAAATCTGAAGGATCCGATGATTCGAATTAATTTGCAAAACGCACTGATGATGTGCTATCACTTTTAATCAATTTGCAAAACGCACTAATGATGTGCTATCAATGGGCGATCATAGAGCACAATAATTGGATGTCACACCTGTCCCAACTACACACATTGCCCATGCGATGTTTCAGAAATCGCAAATCACAATTTGCATTGCGCTCCCACCTTTGACACTCTTCAAAATCCCGAATGCGACTCAACCGGCGATCAGAATTTGCTGCTTAACTCCCAATCGGATTCTCCGAACCCGATGCAATTCAAATTTGAAATATAATTTAATTCGACTCTATCAAAAAGGATCCACGAAGTCCTTTTTAAATCATTTCTCTGTGTTTCAGTTTATAAACGATGACAAAGCCAAGATTGCATTAATACAGAATTCTTATTGAAACACAAAACGAACCCACTTCAACCAACGCATCAATCCTCATAAATTCTTCACCTATAACGTTTAAACAATATTTCAAATCCACTCAAAGCTTTCAATAGGTAAATTACACCGGTATGATATAAATCAACAATTGCAATCACTCAGGTTCGATATCACCGATTTGCTATGTTTATGACTTTTCCATTGACAAACTTTAACTACACCAGATTCATTTTAAATACGGAATTCTATAGTTAAAATAAACATACAAATCGCACACCAATAAATCAACATTACAAACATCATACCCGAACTTCCTTTTTTTGTCATTCGATTTGTACAATTCACAATTTCATTCAATGAATGGAACAGAGTATCGGCTCTTGGCCAACTACACAAAGACTCTAAACTATTTTTTTACATACACACCTCGCTACTAATTTGAGCTTTTCACTCCACACAAAACCTCACCCTCACACTATTGCTCCACAGAAAACCTACCACAATCCTCTCACATCTCCTCCTTTTATGATTAACTAATTCCTAAACCAATGCTACGCAATCTCTTATTTCTTTGAAAAATCTTAACAACAAAATCTCCTAATCTTATCACTCTCAATCACATTTGTTTAACAACCTTATCTCTTATCTAAAATAAGGCAATCTCACACTTATTACAATAACAAACTAATTGAGAAGTTTATTCTTCTTAGTAATCCCGAATTTGGCAAAACAGTCAATGAATTTTACTGTGATTAGCCACAACATGTGGACAATCCTCCACATTGCTGACTAATTCCGATGCTCCTGCATCAGACTCTCGAAGTTGAAAGTTTCCATGACCTCCTGGTCATGGGTTTCTTCTGTTGTCCATCCAGTATCCCAAACTTTAATTTATAACTGGTCATCACTTTCATTATGCTGCTGATTTAATTCTTCTGCCGTTGTCACTTCTATTCTTCCACATTTCCAAATCTTCATTTGTTGTTGTCCCCTGTTCTTGCTGATACAGATTCTTGTGGTCAATTTCTCCTTCTTGCTGTTCCTCTTCTCATCTAATTTCATCTTCCACAATTTCTCAAATTTCTTCTTACCATTTTTCTTTAACTGAACTCCACTGACATTTGTCTGTTGTACATTCTCCTTTTCCTTACATGTTATAAAATTTTTGTCAAAATCTTCCTTGTCTTTGCCATTTACAATCTGTTGTTTGTACTCTACAACCTCTCTTTCATTATCATCAAAGATAATTCTTCCCTCTATGTCTTCAAATTTGTCGAATAACTTTTCCAGCAAAATGTCAATCTCTTCATATTCAATAAACATGTCATTTGCATATAGCTCCTCCTTCATTTGTTTATCTTCAGCTCCTTTAATCATGACAATTTCCCTGTCAATACCATCATTCTCAAAATTATTAAATACATGTTCAAAATATCTTTCTGTTTCAGCCATTTCTTCCAGTAATCTCAGTTCTTCATCAACATGCATAAGCACATTGTCCAATCGTTGTTCATCACTTGTCAAACCTGAAAACATACACAACATGTCAGTTTCAAAAATGCAAGGCTCTTCATTCGAAGCCTCAATGATCAACTCCTCATGCTCCTTTGAACTATTCTGATAGTTCACTAAATTATTGAGAAATTCTTCCTCAACATCTCTGATTTCTTCCTCATCAAAGAAAACTTCTGGGATTGCAACTTCTTGACTATGCTTGGCAATTTCATCATAAGTTTGTAGAATACTTTCCTGTTCTACACAATTTCTTCCAATACTCAGTTTGTCCAAATAAGATAATAATGCCTCTTCCTTTTCTCTGATAAGACTTTGATCTTTCAAAGATTTCCTTGGCTTACCTTCTTCAGCTAAGTTCTCGGTGTCAGCTTTCCTTCTCTTCACTTCATAAATCTGCAATACATTTGTTTCCTTTCCTGTTTCCATTTCCCATTGGTTTTCTTTCCATGCTAAAATTCCTTCAAATATAATCCAATAAGTTTCCACTAAAAGAAGACATAACCATTCAACCATACCTTTTAATTTCCTCCACCAATTGAAGTCTTGAAAGTCCTTATGCATCTCCTTTCCTGCTTGTCTTGCCTTTGCTCCATTCACTTTTTCATACACAGGTTCAAATTCTTTAGGCTGCATACCTGCAATTTTACATTCACGGAAATAATTAATCCCAAAAATATGAGATCCTCTTGTCTGTGCGGATGATGTCAACACATTCCTCTCATTCTGATCTGCATAAATCAGTTCTTCTCTACTGTCATCACTATCTTCGTCCCCAAGGAGAGATCCTTTCTCTGCTTCACAGATGTATTCTATTTCTTCATTCTCAGTTCTTCGAAGTAATAATTTCTCAGCAAACAATTCTCTGACAGGCCATTTAATTCTTCTTCCCACATAAAATCCTTGTTTCCATTTTTCTCTAATTCCTTTCAATACCAACTTCTCCAAATGACTGAGTTCTGCCTTTATCCCAGCCAATTCTATGTCCCTTTCTTCTTTACTCATTCCTTTGAGTCCAACTGCTTCAGCACTCTTTTCCCTATGTCTGTGACTTTCCTTTGTACCCCTGTCATGACCATCAATAGTCAATTCCTTTCCTTCCTCTGGTGAAATTTCCTTGTTCACTAGTGAGCCACAACTAACTTTTTCCATTTCGCCTATAACAAGTCTCCTTCATGCCTCACCAAACTTTCCTGAGTTTAGCCTTTTGGCACCTATTGGTTCTTTCTTTGAACCTTTCACTGACTAACAATTCTACCCAGCACTTCTCTTGCTGGAACTGTTATCTCTTATCCACAATCACAATTGTGGAGCTGCCTCATCAACTTCTACCCAATCTCAGTTGGAAATTGTTCTCATCTCCTCTTGAATACTTCTTGCTGTAGGCTCTGCATCTTCAATTGCTCACTAACTTCTTCATTCAGTAAATTTGTTTATTGTCGGGTATTGTCACGTTTACACATCTGGGATTTCTTCTTGCTCTATCTTCTTTACATAGCTCATATGCTATGATGCTGGTACAACTCATTCCATCTTTCAGCAAATCCACTGCTTCCACTGACCTGCACAATCAGACCTTCCCGTGCATTCTCTGCTTCTCCATTCTGATCCTTATCTTCATCAAACACACTTCCTAGCAATTATACATCTGTTAAATTTAAAATTCAGTTTCCAAAAACAATCTTTTCAGAGCGTTAAGCTAGCTCTGATACCAAAAATTGATGCAGGCAGGGCCTGCAAACCCATCTCAACCATCTACCATTCAAAAAATTCAATCTGGGCAATTTACAACAATACATGCAGAAGCTTTCACTTTCATTTATAATCTCATGAGTTATAAAAATCACACTTCAATCTTCATGATGGTACCCACTAGACTTGAAAATCCACTACCAACGCACATACTGATTTTAATAATCAATATTAGCGTATATAAAGACCAGTAGCTGATGCTGGACCTCTGCGTCCTTCAGTTCAACCACAGAATTATATATAATATGATTTAAACACAAATTATCCATATACCGTTTCATTTCCTTCATGAACTGATCACCATATGTTAATTCAATACAACGCCTCTGCAATTCTTAGATTTGAAACATTGTTTCAGCAACCAGATAGTTCGACCTCTGCAGTAATCATTATGTCCAGCAATTAAACGCTCCATACTCCACATGCTTCTGCATCTTCCAATCCGCTTCAACCTTACCCAAATCGGTCACCTTGCCAAACATTCCTGTAAATTGGAACTACGCCCTTTTTCCCTTCGGAACCCAAAGCCTTTGAAAAGGCTTTAAACAATGCTTTGTCCTTTCAGGACCAGAAACCTTTGCAAAATGCCAAAAAATGTGCTTTAATTAAAAACAGCCAGTGCTCAATTTCTTACCTCCCATCCAACTGAACGCAATTCATAACGCGCCACAGATCTGGTTCTCGATACCTTACTCACCTTATGCTCAGTTTCCAAATTGAATATTGTTCAATTCCTGCCAACTACGGAGTCGAAATTCACTTGCCGCTCCACAAATCTGAAGGATCCGATGATTCGAATTAATTTGCAAAACGCACTGATGATGTGCTATCACTTTTAATCAATTTGCAAAATGCATTGATGATGTGCTATCAATCGGCGATCATAGAGCACAATAATTGGATGTCACACCTGTCCCAACTACACACATTGCCCATGCGATGTTTAAAAAATCGCAAATCACAATTTGCATTGCGCTCCCACCTTTGACACTATTCAAAATCCCGAATGCGACTCAACCGGCGATCATAATTTGTTGCTTAACTCCCAATCGGATTCTCCGGACCCGATGCAATTCAAATTTGAAATATAATTTAATTCGACTCTATCAAAAAAGATCCACGAAGTCCTTCTTAAATCATTTCTCTGTGTTTCAGTTTATAAACAATGACAAAGCCAGGATTGCATTAATACAGAATTCTTATTGAAACACAAAACGAACCCACTTCAACCAACGCATCAATCCTCATAAATTCTTCACATATAACGTTTAAACAATATTTCAGATCCACTCAAAGCTTTCAATAGGTGAATTACACCGGTATGATATAAATCAGCAATCGCAATCACTCAGGTTCGATATCACCGATTTGCTATGTTTATGACTTTTCCATTGACAAACTTTAACTACACCAGATTCATTTTAAATACGGAATTCTATAGTTAAAATAAACATACAAATCGCACACCAATAAATCAACATTACAAACATCATACTCGAACTTCCATTTTTTGTCATTCGATTTGTACAATTCACAATTTCATTCAATGAATGGAACAGAGTATCGGCTCTTGGCCAACTACACAAAGACTCTGAACTATTTTTTTACATACACACCTCGCTACTAATTTGAGCTTTCCGCTCCACACAAAACCTCACCCTCACACTATTGCTCCACAGAAAACCTACCACAATCCTCTCACATCTCCTCCTTTTATGATTAACTAATTCCTAAACCAATGCTACGCAATCTCCTATTTCTTCGAAAAATCTTAACAACAAAATCTCCTAATCTTATCACTCTCGATCACATTTGTTTAACAACCTTATCTCTGATCTAAAATAAGGCAATCTCACACTTATTACAATAACAAACTAATTGAGAAGTTTATTCTTCTTAGTAATCCCGAATTTGGCAAAACAGTCAATGAATTTTAATGTGATTAGCCACAACATGTGGACAATCCTCCACATTGCTGACTAATTCCGATGCTCCTGCATCATTATCATGTTGTTTTGGACTAGATGATGAACTATTTGATACTGTTTATTTCTGTTATATGCATTATGGATGGTGGCCAAGTGAGGCATCTTGGCCTTACATGATGCCGACTCTAAATTGGACTAGATGTATTGGTTTTATACAATATAATTTACAAAGCCAACATTCTTAAAAAAAAAAAAACAAACAAACAAACAAAAAAAATAGAAGGAGATTATCCAATGATACTTATGTTGATGGTCATTTAGCAAAACCGTGGCCGCGGTATATTCCATCTATGCAGCATCCGGTTTGCAATGTGTTTTTTTAAATATCCGTAAATATTAATGAAGACGGAGAGGCGGGCCCAAGCAGCCATGTAATCAAGTTTTGATAATCTGCAATCGGGATAAGGTTGTCTTTCTGCCATCTAACATTTCATTAGTGAGCGCACATTTCCCATGCCGGTGTAGTGTTCGTCGAGGCATAAATAAATGGAGTTGTTTTTAGTGCGACTTTTTGGACTTTCTGGTGCCAGAATTCGATGGAAAATTTTGAGGTGAAATCTTGATTTGTGTTAGTTAAACTAGTTTTTTGACTGTATATATGGGTTCAACACCCTAAAAACCCCAAGGAAACTTCAATTGTGATGGATTACCAAGCAAACATGTGATTTAAGTAAATCCTTGCCAAATTTTAGAAAAATTAGAAAAACTTCCAAAAAATCACACTAAAAAACAAAGTTATCGATAATATATAAACCACACCTTTAAAATTTATAATGGTTATAATGTATAGACCACGCCTTTAAAATTTATAATTGTTTTCCATACAAATAAATATAACTTATAATAAAATTTGAAAACGGGTTTTAATATATATACACCGGAGGAACAAGTTGCATTAACTATTTTTCAAAAAAATATTTTAAATTCAAACTTACGATGCAGTGACACTGCTTCACTGATCCCAATATCTTTAAATTCAATAAAGTATTCAAAATAATTCAATAAAATATTCAAAATATTCCAGATGTGTGGTGAGATTTTTATTACTAGACAATTATATTTTTAGTTGAATTCTGTATGAAGTGCACGCTGACGAACCAGGTAATGTCTTTATTTAACACTCACGGCACCATGGATGTCCGCATGAAAGTTTACCGTTTTGGAGCCAAATTCGCTCGGGTTTCAAGTTACAAGTAGGGCACCATGGAGCCTTCACACACCATGAAGCAAACTCTGCTCTCAGTCTCTCGCACTTCGTCATCCATCGATAGGTACCAGTGGTTGACACAGGAAAATTGTGGCCATGATCAGCAAGTGAGCGAAACCGAAGATCACGAGATTCCCCACATCAATCTCTCTGTGGATCAGATTCTGGACCAACATGTCGGTGGTTTCGGGCCTGCTCAGCTGCTTCATGTCCTCATGGTGTCTCTGGCATGGGCTTTCGACGGAATACACTCCTTTATTCCCATATTCACTGATGCTCAACCTTCATGGCGATGCACGGCCTCTCAAACGCCAGATTTCACAGACAATGTGACGCTGCAGCTCTCAGCATCGATGAGTGGGCAGAAATGGTGCACACCAAAGTCGTCACTGTGTGAAATGGATGGGAGTCTTTGGGAGTGGGTCGATGGGAAAGGATCGTCTGTGGTTTCAGAATGGGGTCTCATCTGCCATGACAAGTTCAAGTCAGGAGTTCCGGCCTCGCTCTTCTTCATTGGCTCTATTTTAGGTAAACTATCTTCTTTTAACACTTATACAGTTCATTTTCCCGTGCAGAAATTAAATATCAGCTCATTTTGTATTGGATCCCATGCATGGCAGGTTCAGGGTTTTTGGGACCTCTCGCAGATGCATCTGTTGGGCGAAAGAGAACATTAATGCTGTCGTGCTTCGTACTCTTAATCTCTGGATTTCTGACAGCTCTATCTCCCAACATCTGGATATACTCCTCCCTCAGGCTAATCAGCGGCTTTGGTCGAGCAGGCGTTGGCACCTGCAGCTTAGTTTTGTCAACCGAAGCAGTGGGGAGCAATTGGAGAGGACAAGTTGGGCTCTATGGTGTTGTCTTCTTCGCAGCGGGCTTCGCCTCGCTTCCTGGCATTGCGTACCTTACCAGATCATCCTGGCGAATGACCTACATCGCCATTTCTGCATTGTCCATGGCCTACTGCTGCCTCGTTCTTCCTTTTGTATACGACTCTCCCAGATGGCTGGTCATCAGAAAAAGAGAAACCGAAGCTCTGGACATTCTTAAAAAGATGGCTGCCCGGAACGGTAAGTGTCTGCCCGAAAACGTTCGGATAAGTTCGGCCTATACAGAGGGAGCAAAAAATTCGGCCCCTGCGATTATCAATATGTTAAAAGTGCCGTGGGTGCGAAGGAGAATTGTGGGCATATCGGCTGCCGGAATCATGGTGGGCTTGGTGTACTACGGCCTGACGCTTAACGTGAGGAATATGAAGGTGAATCCGTCTATGAGCACCGCACTCAATGCTTTCATTGAAATCCCGGCCATATGCGTTGGAAATATCCTGCTTCCGAGAGTCGATCGACGGATTCTTATATCGATTTCCTGTATCACCTGCACTTTGTGTTGCGTTGCTTCTGCGGTGTTGTGTGCGTGGGATATTGGGTGGATGCAGATGGTAGCGGAAACAATGGGGTTTTGGGCAATTTGTGTGTCAATTGATGTAGTGTATATATTCTGTTTGGAATTATTTGCTACAAATGTAAGGAGCGCAGCTGTTGGTACGATGAGGCAGGCCATAATGGCAGGTGCTGCCATCACCCCTGCCATCTCTGTGATGGGGAGAAGACGATCTTGGGTTTCATTTGTGGCGTTTGGAGGGTTCGCTATGTGGGGGTGGACTCCTGGTTCTGCTTCTCCCCGAGACCAGAAATCGTCCGCTTTATGAAACGCTGGAAGAGCAGGAGATGGAAGAAGCCAAAATGATGAAAGGCCAGATACAGGAGCCCAATCCTCCTTTAATGTCCTAAGAAGTAGCTTTCCACACCTAGATAATATATCTATATTCTGTCAGATATTCTATAATCAGTGTAAGACTTTTCAGAAGGCGTCTAAACCTTTGGAGGTTTCCCTTGAAGAACATATTTAAAAATATATTATTGATGGTATAATTTTAAAATTAAAATTATTTTATTTTATTAATTAAAAAATTTAGACATCCAATAATAATAATGTATATGAATATGTTCGTGTAACTATAATCATACTCTAAATATAACTAGTGCAATTACAGGAGGTACGAGATGTTTTTAAATTAGCGACAAAGAAATTATTCCTTTTCTAAAGATAATTAGTGCAATTACAGGAGGTACGAGATGTTTTTAAATTAGCAACAAAGAAATTATTTCTTTTCTAAACATAATTAGTGCAATTACAGGAGGTACGAGATGTTTTTAAATTGGTGAAATGAAATTATTTATTTCACAGGGATAGTGGGTTATGATGGCATTTTTAATTCATTTTCGCAGCTGACTTGTCTCGAACATTGAAGAAAAGCTGGGATATCCTGTAGGCTATGACTCACTAAATTTATATTTATATTATTGAAACACGAGTTTATTTATTTTTAGGACAAGATGAAGAATCAAATCCAGACATAGTTTAAATAGAGAGATCATTCAAACGGTAAGAAAAAAATAATTATAATTGACCAGAACAACTAAATTTGATCATAGAAACAAGATAACAGTTATATTTGACTGGTCCAAGAGACAGTTAATTCATTAATTGATTTGTTTGATATAATTATTTTTAATTTTATTTAAAAATATACTAACCTAAGAACTATAATCTAAATATTTATTAATTTATCAAAAATAATCATTTTTAATTCATGTGAATCTAAATACTAGTTAAATGTTCACAAACATTTACAATTATCTTTTACTAATAAAATATCTATAAAATAGTAGTTTTATTATTTCATTTAATTATTTTTAAATAAAATTTAAATAAATAAATCACAATTCTAATTATTTTAATTTCTTTAATCACCAAATAATTGGGTAGAGATGCTTTATATTTATATGAGAGATGCCTAGGTATTATAAGTTACATACACTCAAGGTAAAGTAAAATATAAAATGTATCGTAATGTAAAGCATAAAAATATATAAATAAATCATTTTTTTAATAATTTATTTATTTATATCTTATTTTTGATACAATTATCCATAATATTGATTATTATAAAGTGACAATTTTCCATCATGTGGATTCTTGCTCGAGAGAGGGAAAATGATTCATCTTAACCATGTACCAATTTTGTATTAAAAAGGAGATTTGTTAGACATGGGATGTCTCTTAATACTAATTCTTATTACTATTTAAAGCTTAATTATCACATTTATTAAATAAATAGTTAATATTTACTTATTCAAATTGTATAATTAGATTATTTTAATTAAAAATGAAATATTTCATCTCTCGTTATAATTATTTATCAACAAAACTATAATTTATCCTTAATAGGGTAAGATCGCGTAAGATCATGCTCACTGTTGAGTGTCATGAGCCATCAATGGATAACAACAATGTTGAAATTTTCCCAAATTGGATTAGACTTTTCTGAAATAGCATTTCACAATTACTTTGAAAATCATTTCTTCCACCATGCTGAAAGGTCTCCGCCACCTCCACATATTTTAACTCACATTATGCCACGATGCTATCAATAGATTTTTTCATTCTAATTTATAATTGATCATGGGTCAAGCATCCTTTGTCCCAAAGGCTAGAGTTATAAATCTCATATATATGAATCATTCTATTATGTGAATGGCCAACAATAAATCTCATAAATATGAATCATTCTACGATGTGAATGACCTAGTACCTATGATCATTGCATAATGCGCAAAAGGTTCCTCTAAGTTATCATCGTTTTAAAACATTTTAGTCAAAGAATCTACAATCAGGGCTTAGGCGAAATTTCTTCTAAATTGTCCTTTTCAAACATTTAGTCGGAAAAATGGGATTAAACATTTTTATCATGTAAATAGTGATTAAATGGTTTTGGGTAGCTAAAGGGTTTTTCGTTCTATTTTAACGTTTGAAAGACTTCTCATAAGGTGTTTAAACATTTCAAGGTTTCACTCAAGGAACATATTAATGTTTAAACGTTTAAAAAATACTAGCACGACCACATTAATAAATGAGGTTGATATACGCTAATAAGCATACATCATATTAATAATACTAATAATTATTCCCTGATGGGGATGAGGAGTGGAAAGGATGGCGTTCCCAAAGGAAAGCATGGGCGTTCATGTTAGGCACGTGGTATCAGCCTGGCCTCCCTGCCCTCCCTTGACACCTTAATTATGAGAGAGAGTAAATTCGGGGCATGTGAGGTTTCATGTCGCCATGGGTCTTGAGAGTGGTGGTGAGTGTCTTAAGGTTATGGTGGGTGGCAGGGGTTTTCGTTGGTCTATGCACGAGTATTGGTGTATGTGGTGTGGTCATTGTGTGAAGAAGAGAGAGTTGTAGAGGTTCCCCTGTCCAGGCGAGGAGATGGCATTGCCATCAGCACTTCCTCCCCTACTTTTAGTTGTGTGTCATTGTTACTTTCCAAAGTGGGCTTCGTCACTGCGAGTGTGCAAGGAACGAAGGGTATGGTTGTTTGATTGGGGTGGTATTCTATTGTTTCTATTTCATCTTGCACGGTTTCAGTCCAGTTCAAGTGGGAACTAGTTTTTTTCATGAATGAGCGAGTAGTAGTGGTCCTCTACAATCCATTTTTAGGTATCTTTGTTGCTGGGTGGAGCCATTGGAGCGAAAATATTGGGCTCGCAGGTGGTCGCTTCAAGGGAGGTGCATATTTATGGCTCGTGGTGGGTGGTTGTTTTGTGTACTGTGTGTTCTTGGTGTCGTGGGGTGTGGAGGTTCAGCCAAGGTCGATGGTGTCTCCTTTTGTGCGGGAAGTTCAGGTGATATCAGGCTAATGGCCCTTTGTTCATTCCAGTGGTGTCTAGAAGCCAACCATGCACCCTATTCCTCGCTCAAGCATTCCTATGCCTAGGTGCAACCTAATTCAGGCAATTCTGGCGCGAACACATCCAGGTATAGGATCGAGATGGTCACTGGCAGTGGTGGCCCTATTCAGGGTGGTCAGAGTAGTGGTGGCTCAAGTTGCGCATCATCAGGTGGCAGAGGAGGTGGGTAGTTGGGGTGCTCTGGGGACGCAGATCCTGTTGCTCAGTGTGGTAGGTGCGGGGGCTCGGTGTTGGGTCAGGGTGGCCACACTTCACTTGTTTAGGAGTGAGGGGGCTCGACTCGTCGTGGTGTTTCTGGGTGTCATGTGTTGGTGTGTCATGGTGGTCATGGTCAGTGACAATTTTGTTGTGTTGAGCAATGTCGGGACTTGATTCAGTCCATTCTATAGCGTCTCGAAACTTCAGAGCGAGTTCAACAAGAGGAGCATATTGAATTGATAGTAACTTTGAACAAAATGCATTACTTCCAGTGCCATGTCCAGGAGTGTGTAGTGGTGGTTTGGCAAGGCCATAATTTTTTATCGAAGAAGGTTGAGAAGTTGGAGGCCTGGATGGCCCATTTCGAGGATCATTTCCAATGCTCCTTTCGTCCTTCATTGCCTCTTGGAACAGCCCCAGGCAACCTAGCCTCCATCACTTCAGACAACCAGCATGGATACAGGTGTTTTATATGTTCTATATGTTTACTAGTGCCTATGGCCTCTTAAGTTTTGGATTGTGTCTCTTTATTTTTTTTTGTTTCACTGTCACCTATTTTCAGCGGTAGTCAACAAACCTGGTCAAGGTGAGACTACCTGTGTTTTCCTTCTGATGTACCTCTTTTTGAAACCATGAATAAAATATTGACTTACAAAAAACAAACCAATATTTACTCTTAATAATAATAATAATAATGATAATATTATTATTATTATTAACCATAATAATAAATAATATTATAAAAAAAAATTAATAATATAATAATAACTATTATTATTATTATTATTATTATTATTATTAACTATTATATTAATAATAACTAATATTAAGTTAATAATTATTATATTATATTGAAAAAATTATTGCCACAATGCGATGTTGGAACATGGTTGACTATGCTTGATCATGATTATATTATAGATGTTATGATAAATAGTATACGATAGGAATAGGAACCCTAAGAATAACAAACCCAAGGGATTAATATCATCAATTCAAAGGAATAATAACCTAATGGGTTAATACTAAAACCCCAAGGGATTGTAAACCCAAGGGATTAATATTATAAACCCAAGGTATATAAACCCTAAGATAAATATTGTAAACCCTAAAATAAACATGCTTGACTAAGGTTCACCATGGTTGATTTTCATATTGACGCAATCTTTGTCACAATGTGACGTTAGACCATGGTTAATCATAGTTGAGAATGTTTGATTTTCATATTGAGACAATCTTTGTCACAAATGTGATATTGGAGCATGGTTGGCCAAGGTTAACCTTCATTTATTTTCATATTGAGACAATCTTTGTCACAATGCGACATTGGACCATGATTCACTTTCATATTGAGAAAATATTTGTCACAATGTGACATTGGAACATGGTTGACCATGGTTGACCATGATTATATTATAGACACTATGAATAATATTATACACCAAGAATATCAACCCTTAGAATAATAAACCAAAAGAATTGATATTATAAACCTAAGGGAATAATAAACCCAATGGGTTAATACTAAAACCCCAAGTGATTAATATTATAAACCCAAGGTATATAAACCCTAAGATAAATATTATAAACCCTAAAATAAACATGGTTCACTATGATAGATTTTCATATTGAGACAATCTTTGTCACAATGTGACATTAGACCATGGTTGACCATAGTTGACCATGTTTGATTTTCATATTGAGACAATTTTTGTCACAATGTGATATTAGACCATGGTTGACCATGGTTGACAATGGTTGAAAATGGTTGACCATGGTTGATATTCATATTGAGACAATCTTTGTCATGTGACATAGGACCATGGTTGACCATGGGCCACCATCATTGATTTTCATATCAAGACAATCTTTCTCACACTGCGATGTTGGACCATGGTTGATTTTCATATTGAGAAAATATTTGTCACAATGTCACGTTGGAACATGGTTAACGATGGTTATAAACTCAACGGATTTATATTGAACCCAAGGATTAATATTATAAACCCTATGAATAATATTATACCCTAGGAATATGAACCCTTAAATTAATAAACCCAAGGGATTGATATTATAAACCTAAGGGTTTAATACTAAAAACCCAATGCAATAATATTAAACCCAAGGAATTAATATTATAAACCCAACGTATATAAACCCTAGGATAAATATTATAAACCCTAAAATAAACATGGCTGACCATGGTTTACCATTGTCAATTTTCATATTCAGACAATATTTGTCACAATGTGACGTTAGACCATGGATGATTTTCATATTGAGACAATCTTTGTCACAATGTGACATTGGACCATGGTTGACAATGGTTGACCATGGTTGATTTTCATATTGAGACAATCTTTGTCAGAATATGGCGTTTCACCATCGCTAATAAATATTATAAACGCTAAGATAAATATTGTAAACCCTAAAATGAACATGGTTGACCATGGTGTACCATGGATAATTTTCATATTGACACAATATTTGTAACAATGCGACCTTGGACCATCGCTGACCATGGTAGACCATGGTTGCCACAATGTGACATTGGACCATGACACAATAATTGTCACTATGGTTAACCATGCTTGACTATGATTATAGTATAAATGTTATGAATAATATTATACGCTAGGAATATCAACCCTTAGAATAATAAACCAAATGGATTGATATTATAAACCCAATGGATTAATATTATAAACCCGAGGTATATAAACACTAAGATAAATATTATAAACCCTAAAATAAACATGGTTAACCAAGGTTCACTGTGGTTGATTTTCATATTGAGACAATCTTTGTCACAATGTGACGTTAGACCATGGTTAACCATAGCTAACCATGTTTGATTTTCATATTGAGACAATCTTTGTCACAATGTGACATTGGACCATGGTTGACAACGGTTGACAATGGTTTACCATGGTTGATATTCATATTGAGACAATCTTTGTCACAATGCAACATTGGAGCATGGTTGACCATGGTTGACCATCATTCATTTTCATATCGAGGCAATCTTTGTAACAATGCAACATTGGACCATGGCTAATTTTCATATTAAGGAAATATTTGTCACAATGTGACGTTGGAACATGGTTGACCATGTATGACCATGATTATATTATAGATGTTATGAATAATAATATATTCTAGGAATATCAACCCTTATAGTAATAAACCAAAGGGGTTAATACTAAAACCCCAAGGGATTAATATTATAAACTCAAGGTATATAAATCCCAAGATAAATATTATAAACCCTAAAATAAACATGGTTGACCAAGGTTCACCATGGTTGATTTTCATATTGAGACAATCTTTGTCAAAATGTGACATTAGACCATGGTTGCCCATAGTTGACCATGTTTGATTTTAATATTGAGAAATCTTTGTCACAATTTGACATTAGACCATGGTTAACTCTAGTTGACCGTGTTTGATTTTCATATTGAGGCAATCTTTGTCACAATGTGACAGTGCACCATAGTTGACCATGGTTGACGACGGTTGACCATTGTTGTTATTCATATTAAGACAATCTTTGTCACAATACAACATTGGAGCATGGTTGGTCATGGTTGACCATCATTGATTTTCATATCGATATAATCTTTGTTGCAATGAGACATTGGACCGTGACTGATTTTCATATTAAGAAAATATTTGTCACAATGTGACATTGGAACATGGTTGATCATCATTAACCATGATTATATTATAGACGCTATGAATAATATTATATGTTAGGAATATAAGCTAAGGGATTTATATTATAAACCCAAGGGAATAATAAACTCAAGGGGTTATTACTAAAACCCTAAGGGATTATAAATCCAATAGATTAATATTATAAACCTAAGGTATATAAAACCTAAGATAAATATTATAAACCCTAAAATAAACATGGTTGACCAAGGTTCACCATGGTTAATTTTCAAATTGAAACAATCTTTGTCATAATGTGACGTTAGACCATGGTTGACCATGTTTGATTTTCATATTCAGACAATCGTTGTCACAATGTGACATTGGACTATGGTTGATGACAACTGAAAATGGTTTACAATGGTTGATATTCTTCTTATTTTTAACTTGTTATATACACCCTTAAAAATTATAATTACCTTTAAATGTAATAAACAATGTTTTATTCAAATATCAATACTCTTCTCATCCCTCTTCTTACCATCATTTTTCTGGTATTCTCAAATGCTCTACTATAATTGTATTTGTAGTTTCTTGTACATTTCCTTCATATATTTATTTATTTATTTTTATGTTAAATTCAAATTTAGGTTGGAGTTAGTTTGTGTATTGAATGGAAAAATAATGATCAATTTACAATGGGATGCTTATCATTAAGATTATAAGAAACTTAATCAATTGTGGACACTGCTTAGGATAGTTTTGAATTCCCCAAAATGACTTTGATCCTCAACCTCTCTTATAAAATTTAAAACTAGGATCTAGTAAAACTGAACACCATGTAAACTAGTTGATTTACATCTCATAGGTCAATTTGTCATCCTTATGTATAATAACTATCATATGTATCAGCTTTATTTATAATAATTTATTATATTTAAAACAAAAATGCTTGTGAGTTTTGACAACATAATTTATATATGACTTATAAAATAATAATTATAATTAATGTAATATTATTATTTATCACTTTAATAATAATTTTTTTAATATATAAAATATCATTTTAAAAATATTATATGTGTGTAGTAATGAGAATATTTGTATTAATTGCAAAATTTGTGTCTGGATTCTACACATAGAGAGTTCTTCTATCTTCAATATCATTTACATACTCCTCAATCAAAATTGTTCTCCAAAGAGGAATGCAATGAATACTAAGCATATATGGGTATTTGGAGGTGAATACCTTCCAATAAAGCCTAGAAATTAAACAAAACTTGAAATAGATATAACCTATTTCAAAATATAATTCTTGATTATAACATATTTTCATGGATCCACATTGACTAGCAAACATCTCCAAAAAAATTGATATTTGAATATAAGATCATGCTTAACCCATTAATTTACCATTAAGCATCAACTCTCCAAACTTCAAATTGAAACCTTGGTAGCAACATTCATCTGCTTCTTGGTTACTATCCCTTAGAATGTGCTTGAAATGCGTATATATGAATTAGTACTCTCAATTGGGAAAAATTTAGTGGTAAAAATTTGCTAAATATGTGTTGTTTAAATAATTTTTTGACTGTATATATAGATTTAGTACTCTCAAAAAATTTAAAACATTTCTATTGTGAAAAATTGACCTATCAAACTACTTGTAAATGAATCCTACCAAACTACTTGTAAATGAAGTTTCCTCATCTCATGGAGGAACTCAACACAATGGGGACCATTGCTTCCTAAGGGGGGAGGAATTATCCAGGTGGATATTGGTGGCCACCCGCCAAGTCCACTTGGACCCCCACCATTGTTTCTTTCAGCTTTTTAGTTTCCTTAATTGTAGCACAGTTTACTATTTTTAGCAATTTTTCGGGTCCTGAACTTCCGGAGCCGTTTTGAGGCCCTAAACGATTTTTTTTGGGAAAACTGGGAGCAACATGGGTCCATGGACTGATGTTTCTCTTCCCAACGATATAGTTCGTGGATAGATCTTTCTAACGAGATATTGTGCACATTAAACAGAGATCGTATGCCAAAGTTACGACCCCGGGAAGTTGATGTACCAATTTACCCAAACGGGGCCCACAATTTGGCGTTTCATCTTCTAGGGTTAGGTTTTTGGATGTTTAGGGTTTTCCATTATTTCTCAACAATAAATAGGCCTTCCAGCCTCATTGTAACACAGTTTAGAGGCATGTAACCGCCACATCTCTTCTCAGAGATAACCTACCATCGCCCTAACTGGTTTCTTTCCATTTCTGTTTGTAAGCATATTTCAAAATTTTACATTAATGAAATGAAGTATTATTTCCGCTGCACCTCTATGTTTATGGTTACCTCTGTAATTTGTTGCATTCTTGTTTAAATCCAGATCAATAAAATTTAGTATTTACCTATTTTTACCAATGAAACAGGTATGTTTGATCTGTTTGGTGTTGCTTTGAACATATTTACAGCTGACTTACAGAATTTGACGTGCATGATCATGAATTGTACTTTGACCAAAGAGCATATTTTTATCTCTTTTTTTAGCTCTATTAAATATCGAAAAAGGAACCCCCTTGGAGTCCTCTTTAAGCTCTTTTCAGAATCTCAAAATATGAAAAGATTGTTGAGTGCTTGTCCTTTTCAGCTTGTTAACGGATTGGAAACGACATCTACTTAGTATAAGTTTAACTCTTTTCCAGACTGAGATAGATTATTTACGAAAAAGGAATACGTTAATTGAACATGGTCAATAGGTTCTCTCTTGTATTGTTTTACGCTTTTTCGGACTTGAGAGACAAACTTACAAAAAATAACTTATGGAGTTTTCTTTTTGTCCCTTTTCAAACTCTCTAAACATGAAATGGACCGAGTTACCATTGTCGTTAAACTCATTAAAACATCAAATAGAGACAAACTTGTCCATCATGACAAGACCGATTTTCACCTTCGCTAGACTCGTTAAAACATCACATAGCGATGGATTCACCCGAAGGGTGGAATTATACAACAAGTATATGTTATCCTCCTCAAGCTTGATAAAAATAAAGAGGTATTGGTCAGCAATGACTAAGGAAAATGGGAAAAGGGGTAAACCACTTTATGGCAGTAGGTCACTCTTGAACATGACACTTTCACTTCATCATTGTGACTATTTGGGTTGGGTTATCTGCTTGATGGTAACCATACCTTGGTCTATCATACCATCCATTACTTTGGTTTTGGGTCAATGCTGCCAATTTTATTCAGTGGCGCCGACATGTTCAAGAGAAGACACTTAGTTAAATTCATCCTTTGCAATACTCATAAACCTTCAATTTCATGACCGTTATTCCTGAACCTTGTGTCATCAGTCACATTCTGTCTCCAAAAATCATTACACTAATTTCGTGTCGTTGATGTGGGATACATCAAAGCCCTCCTGCGACGAGTCACTTCTTGTCGACATCAGCACATTATCCAAGAAGTTGACTTAGAAACACCTTTTCAGTACCTTGAGGCTTGCATACATCAATGACAAGTTTCTCGCTTTCGGTGATAGGTTGACATCACTCACCTTCGACCGAAAGACTTTATATGGTGTTCGACATCAAAACATCCATTCACACCATGCAGAATGTACTACAGTACCTTGAGGATCATTATCATTATCGGTGATTTCTCTCGCATCTGTTAACGACTTACATCATTGGCTGGTAATCAGACAACATCTTCCCATGTTCGACTTCAGATCACATATTCACATGGTTAGACTTGTACTTGAGCGAACGATTGAACGAGATAGAAGACCCTAGATCTAGTTTCATCCATCCGGGTTGCGATTTCAGGAAAGTACCAAATCATCTGTACGATGGATTTACACTGATGGTCATCCCATCATGGGTCTATATCTGTAGATGACTATCTATGTACTTGTAATGAAAGTTTATATGCTGAGCATGGGTATACCTTCCCTCAGCAATTCATGAAAAATCCAAAATATCATGATATTATGTATTGTAATTGATGCAGGTCACCATCCGTTTCGGAACCTCCTCATCACATCGTAAAGCATATCACTTGACATTATCATTTTCAACTTCATGCTTTAGGGAGCAACTATTACAAATCCATTTGGGCATATCACTCCCATAATTCAAATCAGTACTATTGGGGCTCATCAAACCCTAATTCAGTCGCTACACGCCCTAGACAAGTCATCACTTTGAAAGCCTCCTTCCCTGAGAGTTTCTTGGCCTGAAGCCCTCCAGAAATGCCTCCTTGAGGGACCAGCGCAGCCTTGGTGAGGGGTAAGTGCGCTTTAGTGCAGGTAGGCCCATGTCAGGGTGCATTTCAGAGCACTTAGGCCCACTTTGACCTGCACTGGGTGAGATTGAGTGAAATCCACATAGGGTTCTGGGAATATTCTTATCTTCTGGAGATTTCTAGAAGATTCCCACACTTATCATCTCCTATGAGCTCGAAATTGGATAGGGAATAAGTTAAGTAACCTCCTATCCTCTCATCCCTTCCTCCATGGAAACTAACTCTAAGTTTGGAAGGCCATTCAATACCCTTATTTATGACCAAACCTCCTCCATTTTCCTATAAATTGAGCACTCATCTAAGTGATCAGGGGCTGGACTTTGAGAATTTGTGAGATATTGTTGGTGTGAGGTTTGAGATTGTAAGCAAGTATTGTTATGCTGCCAGAGTGTTGTTCTTTTGATGTGATTGATGAGCCCCAATTTTTGGTACAATTTGGGCTCATTTGGCCTACTTACCTTGCTCAACCATTCATCTTTTATCACTTATGCATTCATTTCTTAGTATATTCGTGTTATTTGTAGGAAGAAGGGCAGGCATTATATCTATGTGGCTAATACATGATGATTTCAGGTTTTTGGCATTAAAGAGAGCAAAAGACCACGCAAATGGAGACAAGGAGACAACAAAGGTGACATTGCGGGTTCATAGGGAGGTTGTCCACAGTCTTGATGACCTTCCTCGTGATTTTCACCTTAACTCCGAGCTCCAACAGCTCTCCCCACCGAGCTTAAAGGCAGCCAACGGATTCTACAGGATCAGCAGTTTGACTTTCAGTTGGACAGCCAAGCTCCACGAATGAAGGAAGCCAGCTTGATCTTCATTGTGTATAAATATGAAGGCCGTAGCCTTTGATAGGAGCTTTTTGAACTTTTGAACTAATACTGTAATTTCTAAGCACGAGCTACAGCTCGGTGTTTGTTTTTGTAAGCCAGTTTTGGCATGACATTAGACTCTTGATTATGAATAAAGGCAAGCAGATTTGGATCTAATTCTGAGCTTTTAAGGGAGCTATAGCTCTCAGGTTAGGGCCCAACCTGAGAGCAATAGACCTCCTCTTCTTTTTAGTGTTATTTGCCTTTCTTTTCAGCACTTTGTTTCTTTGTTTTGACATGCATTTCAAGAACACAGTCTGCTGATTTGATTTCTTTAATGAGATTGAGTAGGATTAGCTTATGGTTAAATCGCTTTCAGTTGCTTAGATTAGAATAGGAGGATTGTAATTCATTGGAGCTCCAAGAAAAGGTTGATAGTGCCTTCACTGCCATCTCTGTTTAGAGATTGGGGTGCAGTCTGTATCAACCACACAAAAAAACGCAGTCTTTTTTACTTTTATGCAAGCTGCAACACAGTCATTTTAATTATAGATCCATCCATGCACTCTGATCTAGAGCCATACTTCTTCATTCCAACTCCATGCACGACTTCTCTTCACGATTTACATTGCTGTTCATTGGTTTAATAGCACAGGTTAATGGATTCTCGTTTTTGGTGCAAGACATAAGCAATTTGTTTTATTTACACTGCTCAGTATCATTCCATTTCCTTCTTCTTCTTCTTAACCACGCCTAAAGCCACCTACTCGACCTTTGTTCAGCTCGTTTACCTTCCAACTCTTCCATTGCCCACGTAGCTCCATTTTTGTGACCTTTCGTTGCTTCCATCCTTCTATCCACCAACCAACTTCGTGCACTCTTTCTCCATCTTATTTCTCTGCCCCTGAGCCATCACAAGCTCCATCTCCATCTTACCTATCCACCCATACCGCTCCATCACTTCACCATCACCCAAAACTCCCACGGTAGAACATCCTGTAGAAGTTAGCAGACTTCCTGTAGAATTCTTGAGTTTCCTGTAGGATCCCCTGCAGACATCCTGTAGAAGCCTGCAAACTCGGTTGCCGAGCACCTGAACGTTGTGGACTTCTGTGGACTGATGCTAGGGATCCCCTGGGACCTCTCCTAGCCCTCCTGACCTTTCCCAAGCTTTCTCTCCCTTCGCGCCACCTCTGCACAGCCAAACCCTAATAAGAAACAAAATCATAATCACTCCAACCACTTAAGCAAAAATACAAAAACAATGTTCTTTTCAATGGAAGTAGTTTAAGTTCATGCATTTCATATCACTAGTAGTAATGGCATCATTCTTAGACATTTGCACTCTCACCATTGCATCATAGATATTAAGCTAGTCAGATTAGGGTTTACTAGGGTTTCCATGTTTTGGTTGGCTTTCAGTTCATTTTTGCAAAGTAGATTAATTTCCTTTGAGATAGCCTTCGTCCATCATTTAGAAAGCTTCTTCTGAGAGCATATAGAAGTTGGCTTGAGCCCTAGCGGACTTGTGCCAGCTGACCAAGTGACAGCTGCGACAAGAGCTAGTACTTGTGCATACAGCACCGTCGCTTCCAAGTTTGTACGAACTACCGGGTTGATAAAATTAGAGATAGGAAGCCCCAGGAGTTGTAGCATTATTGCTACAATACTGGAGTCCACCATCTTTTTGGCGCCGTTGCCGGGGAAGCGTCAGAGTATTAGTAATTGTTGCTTTTCTTCTATTTTCTTACTCTTGCCTTCTGCTAAGTAGTTTATTTCATTTCCATTCTGCAAAAGTAGCATAGACATTTCCTGCTTTCATAGATTAGCATTTCCTGCTTTCATAGATTAGCATTTCCTGCTTTCATAGACTAGCATTTCCTGCTTTCATAGATTAGCATTTCATTTCTGCAAGCGTAGATTAGTGTTTCAATTCTGCAAGCGTAGACTAGCATTTCCATTCCTGCAATTTCATTTGAGCAAAGTAGATTAGTTCTTTCCTGCTTTCAGTTTAATTCTGCATCTTTATAGTTAGTTGTAGATCAATCTGTTTCAGTTTTGCAGGTACCACAGAAAAACAAAAGCAATCAAAAAAGTCTTTGCATTTCATGCCTCGTAGAAACCGAGATAAATCAGGCAAATTCCTACCCAACACCCCCACCACATCACTGAGTCACCCTTCTCTCTTCTTTGGTGACAGTGACCCAGAAGAACCTATAGGTGAACATCCAGATATATATACAAAGGTCCTATAGAAGAAGAAGAGTTAGAGACCACTCCATCTGAAGCTATGGCTGACAATAGAGGAGAAGATGAGAGAATAGAAGGTGCCTTCCCCATCCGAGAGACCAATGGAGAGATGAAAATGAAGAACATTAGCCCCTCTGCTTTACCTCACTTCCATGGACTGACTACTGAAGATCCTGATACCTTCCTGTTTGAGTTTGATGTCCTTTGTAGAACCTATGACTATACTGAAGATGAGCAAACGCTGAAACTCTTCCCTTCAACTCTTAAGGATGCAGCATTACGCTGGTTCATGGGCTTACCTGGGAATAGTATCACTACTTGGGCTCAGATGCAGCAAGCTTTCAATACCAAGTACCGGGATTACTGTAGGTCCAAGGAAACCAAGGGAGAAATCTTTCGGATGACCAGGGGAAATGATGAGTCCTTAGAGGATTATGAGGAGAGGTTCCAACTTAGCTATAAGCGGGCCAGATGCACACTTGACCCTGAATCCCTCAAGTTGGTCCTTCTCCGAGGAGTCCCTAAAGACCTCTTAAATACCCTTCACATGTTAGCTGGGGGGGACATTTACCAACTACCTTATGAGGACATCAAGACTGTGTTTAGAAACCACTCCAGGGCAGCACGGAAATGAGGTAGAGGAAACCTCCTCTCAAATGGTGTCCCTTTCTCCAAACATGAGCTTGCAAATCAATTAGAAGATCTTAAGAGTGAGGTGAGACAGACCATTGCCATGCAGCTGGACACATTCAGGATCCAGCAGAAGAAAGAAGAAGCTGAGAGAGCCTTGGATGTCTTCTGCCCTAGGTGCACAAGGAGACACCCTAAGAACGAATGCCCATTGCATTCGATTGAAGTATGTTTCGTTTGTGAGGAGGACCATCCCACAAATCAGTGTCCAACCTTACCTGGGTTTAAAGCCATGTACCAAGGGACAGAAGCCCCCACTGAACCTCTCTATTTCATCAACCAAAGGAGGCCACAAGGATCTAGACCTTATCAGCAGGGAATGCAAGGGGCACCTCAAGCTTATTACAGCCCCAACCAATCGACTCCTATGCCTTCCTAGGGTCCCCCTGCTCATCCTTCCTGGTCCATGCCTCCTCCATGGTCTTATCCACCTCAGTACCCTACTCAACCTACTTCTCATTCATATCATTCACATGCCCAGCCACAGCCTCAGTGGAATGCACCTCAGTCGGGGTGGAGGCCCCAGTACAATACTCCTCCCGCCATTTTGCCTCCACCACCAGTTCAACCTCAGCCATTACCTCCTGCTCCTCCAAGGCAACCTCAAATGCCTGCTCAACCGAACCCAAACCCCAACAATAGACAGGCCCAGCAGGTATACACTGGGGAAACCTCATGCCCTACCTATGCTGTGGAGATCCAGGAGATCAATCTTCGATCTGGAAAGACTCTACCAGATCGCCAACCTCCTCCCCCAGAGGATGAGGAAGATAAACAGGAAAGTGAACCAAAGGCTATTCCACCCTTTCCTGAGAGACTAACAGCCACCACACAACCCAACCCAGAGGAGGATGAGCTTCTGGGAGAGCTCAAGCAGTTGTGTGTGAAAATACCACTTCTCCAAGCCATCAAGGATGTGCCAATATACAACAAACTGGTTAAGGAAAAGTGTTTCAAACACCCAGGCAGGCGGAAGAAAGATGCTTCAACCATCAATGTCATAGGACAACTGTCTGACCTTATGTTAGGACAAGTCATCTGCCCAAAGTACCTAGATCCTGGAAGTCCTGTAGTAGATGTCCACATCAATGGCACCATCATACCACACACCTTGATTGATCTGGGGGCTGCCATTAATGTGATGACCAGGGATACCATGCTCAAACTCAATCTTCAGGGTTCCTTGAGGAAGACCTCGACAGTACTGCAATTAGCAGATCGCTCCACTGTGACTCCCGAAGGGATTGTGGAGGATGTCTTGGTCTCTATCGACTCTTGGGAATACCCTGCAGATTTCTTGGTTCTGCAACCCAAGGCAAAGCTTACTGGATATCCTCTCATTTTGGGAAGGCCTTGGTTAGCCACTGCAGATGCTTACATAAGTTGTTGTGCAGGAAATATGACCATCAAAAATGGTCCTATGTCCAAGCAGCTAGTCCTATACCCTCCTGCCCAACCCTCCTTAGAGCATGACTTACCACTCTGGTTGGAGGAAGGAGATGAAGACGAGGTGTACTCAGCACCTCTGTGCACCCTAGATACCACTAGAAGAGACCCCCCAACCGAGGATGACTTGATCGAGACCTTGATCCAGAATCCACCTTCCAGTGCACTATCCTTAGAGAAATTGGTGGAGGATGCCCAAGCTAGCACCTTAGTGGATCTTTGTACAACCAACCCTGTCACTCCCAGAGTCAAGAATGTGGAGTTCGGCCCTGAGAGAACGTTAAAGATCAGCTCCTCCCTATCTCCTTCCCAGGAAAAGGAGCTGTGTAGCCTGTTGGCCAGTCACCTAGATGCTTTTGCTTGGAGCTATAAGGAGATGAAAGGAGTCCATCCTTCGGTCTGTACCCATCACATATACATCAAAGAGGATTGTAAGCCGGTTAGGCAACCCCAGAGGAGAATGAATCCAGCCCTTAAGGACATTGTCAAGGAAGAATTGCAAAAACTGTTGGATGCCGGATTCATCTACCCCATCTCAAATAGTGAATGGGTGTCCCCTCTGGTGTTGGTTCCCAAGAAAAATGGGAAATGGAGAATCTGTGTGGACTACCGAGAACTGAACAAAGCTACCAAGAAAGACCATTTCCCTCTACCTTTCATAGATCAAGTGTTGGATGGACTGGCAGGAAAGAAGTTCTTCTCTTTCCTGGATGGGTTTAGCGGGTACAACCAAATCCAAATCAGCCCGGAAGACCAAGATAAGACCACCTTCACTTGTCCTTGGGGCACCTTTGCCTACCGAGTCCTTCCCTTTGGGCTATGCAATGCTCCTGCTACCTTCCAGAGAGCTGTCTTAAGCATCTTCTCGGAGCTGGTCCATGATGCAGTGGAAATCTATATGGATGACTTTACTCCTTATGGGGCCAACTTCCAGGAAGCATTGTCCAATCTGGGAAAAGTCCTAACCAAATGCATTGAGATGAACTTGTCCCTTAGTCCTGAAAAATGTGAATTCCTAATGACTGAAGGGACCGTGCTAGGCCATACCATTTCTTGCCAAGGGTTACAGGTGGATCCTAACAAAATTGCTCTCATCAAGAAGGTTCCACCTCCTCAAAAGGTAAGGGATGTTCGGAGTTTCTTGGGATTAGCAGGATATTACCGGAGATTCATTAAAGACTTCAGCAAGCTAGCCTCGCCATTTTTTGGCCTGTTGGCAAAAGATGTGGAGTTTAAATGGACTGACGATTGTCAGAGGGCTTTGAATGAATTGAAGGACAAGTTGGTGTCAGCCCCAATCCTGAGAGGTCCAAACTGGGCCCTACCTTTCCACATCCACACTGATGCCTCGAACAAAGCCATAGGTGCAGCTTTAGGACAAGTTGAGCAAAAACTTCCATATGCCATTTACTTTGTTAGCAAAAACTTGTCCAAAGCTGAGCTGAATTACACTGTAACCGAGAAAGAATTCTTGGTTGTGGTCCATGCACTGAACAAGTTCCGACATTATATCACTGGCTATCAAACCTTTGTACATACAGACCATGCTGCAATCAGATATTTAATGAATAAACCAGATGTGAATGCTCGTATTATTAGATGGTTACTTTTATTGCAGCAGTTTGATTTGACCATTGTTGACAAACCAGGAGAAAATGTTGTTGCTGACTTTTTATCTAGATTGGATTTGTCTGTAGATGAGGATGGAACAGTGGATGACCAGATGCCCGATGAACATCTGTTTGCTATTTCAGTACTCTCTCCATGGTTTGCTGATATAGCAAACTACCTTGTTTCAGCACAGTTCCCTCCGCACCTATCTTCAAGAGAGAAGAGCAGAATCATCAGAAAAAGTGCCTCATTTACTTGGATCGGGGGCAATCTGTTCAAGCTTGGCCCCGATCAGATCTTAAGGCATTGTGTAAGGGAGGAGGAAGTCTTTGATATCCTCCTCACCTGTCATGATGGGCCTTGTGGAGGACATTTTGCAGCAAAGAGAACTGCCTTCAAAATCCTGCAGGCAGGCTACTATTGGCCCACACTTCATCAAGATGTCAGAAGATATGTCAGCCAGTGTGACCAATGCCAAAGAATGGGGAAACCGACCCAAAGGGATGAGATGCCTCTCCAACCTCAGGTGACTCTTGAGCCATTTGAGAAGTGGGGTATGGACTTTGTGGGCCCAATCAACCCTCCTTCGAGGCAAAGGTCTTACATCATTGTGTGCACTAACTACCTGACAAAGTGGGCAGAGACCAAAGAAATCAAAGCAGCAACAGAAGAAAAGGTGGCCGAGTTCCTAAAAGAAAACATCTTCTATAAGTTTGGCTATCCAAGAGAGCTGGTCACCGATCAAGGGAGCCAGTTCACATCCAACCTGGTTGAAGATCTACTAGCTCATCACAAGATCAAGCATAAGACTTCCACCCCCTATCACCCTCAAGCAAATGGGCAGGTGGAAGTCACCAATAGAGCATTAGAAGGGATCTTGACTAAGGTGGTGAGCAGCAGCAGAAAGGACTGTGCAGATCGCCTGGTTGAAGCCACATGGGCTTACAACACCACTTGGAAGACCACCACCGGCTTCACACCTTATGAGCTGGTCTATGGGAAGAAAGCTTTGTTGTCCATTGAATTTGAATACAACACGTTGAGGATGGCAGCTCAGCTGGACCTAGATCTCAACCATGCACAACAAGAAAGGTTATTGCAGCTGAATGGACTGGATGAGCACCGAATGCAGGCCCTCCTTCACTCAGAAGTGGTTCAACTTCAGAGAAAGGTATGGCATGACCAACATCTCCATGACAAGCAATTTCAGCCGGGAGATTGGGCTTTGTTGTATGACTCCAGATACAAAGATTTCAAGGTGAAGCTGAGAACCAGATGGCTAGGGCCATATTCAGTGGAAAAATGTCATGACAATGGATCTGTTCTTATTCGGACCATTGATGAGGAAGCCATCCCCATGCTTGTCAATGGGCATCGATTGAAGATCTACAGGAAGCCTCTCTCAAGACAAGAGTTCATCAAAACTATGGAGAAGGCAGTGTTGGTCATAGAGAAGGGTTCTGCCTCTGCTTTGGGCATACCCTGAAGAATCTAAAAAAAAAATAATAATAATAATAAATAAATAAATAATAAAGATCCTTGGGTGAAAACCTTTCTGAGGCGCCCAAGGCAGGTGGTAGGGGTGAAAACCTCATTGAGGCGCCCCTATTGTCTTTCAAAAAAAAAAAAAAAAAGAGAGAAAAATTTGGAAAAGATCCTTGAGTGAAAACCTTTCTGAGGCGCTCAGGGCAGATGGCAAGGGTGAAAACCTCATTGAGGCGCCCCTGTTATCTTTCAAAAAAAGAGAAAAAGAAAAAGAAAAAAAAAAAAAGAAAAAAAACAAGAAAGACAAAGACAACAAGTTTATCATGTGAAATTGCATGCAGATTACAGGTGTTCTATGGAGGAGAGGGAGCCTCTCAACTCAAAGCCAAGGGTCCTTATCATGCAGTCAGGACACCTCACCAGCACCTCCTCCAAGAATACTCATTTTCTCCAAGGTATGTGCAATTTTATTACAGCTTGAGTCTTCTACAGGAAGACGCAGATTTTCTACAGGAAGGTGCAGACTCTCTACAGGAAACGCAGCCTTTCTACAGGAAGCTCTGTATTTCTACAGGAAACTTCCTGTAGAAGCTCAAAACGGCCCAGAATCCATTTTGTGAGGAGATCTAACGACTAAGGATCGGTTTGGACGCATGCAAGCTATTGTTATCTCCCTTGCACATTGTTGTCACCTCGTCCTGCCATCCTTATCGACATGCAACGAAGTTACTTGCACCAGCAAAGCAGATCGATGAGTTCTCAAGAAAAAGCAAATTTTAAATGAAAAAACGCTGGAGATCTCACACCATATTCATCCCAGTCATCCAAAAGCTCCGGGAGCGTGATCGTGAGGCCAGATCCTTCGTCGTGCAGCATGCACCTAAGGAGGAAGAACTGTTACAAGACATCCCGCGGGAGTCCTGTAACAGTTAAGCCCGCTAGAGTGGATACCATTCACAGCGCCGGCCATATGCAATGAAACGTGGGCGCATGCAACCAAAGCATCCAATCCATCGTCGGCAGCCTGTAAACATGGACCTCCGGGCCTGTGTAAGTTCGCCAGCAGCAGGTAAATCCACTCATCAACGTCTAAAAAAAACCGAAACATCGTGTGCAGCCGCGCAGGTAAGTGTCTCGACCCTTCCTTCCATCAGATTGCATGAATTTTACTTTGAATTGATTGCAAAGTGTAAAGGTGAATGGGTTGAGCGGCCGTATGGCCATTTGGCCGGCCACGTCGGCCAGTTAATGGTCTAGTTGGATGTTTGGGTGGCGGCCATGACAAAAAGAATGGGCAGCACACACGTGAGAGCAATCCCGTCGGGAAAAAAACGAGTTTAACAGAAGAGGCGGCGGCAGATCTGCGGGAATTGATGCGGCAGCAAGGGAACTCGCAGGCAAATGATGGGATGACGTCGCCCAACGGTCCGACGGGGACAGCTCACCCCCGCGCCACGGATTCCGCCGATTCAAAATCTAATCGGCTAGATTGCCCTCATGCATTTATCAACCACCGTTTTGAACTCGAGTGGCTATCCTGATCTTTCTGCAGTTCGATACGCCGAGCCTTTAGCTATCAGAACGCTTGTGAAGCACACCCAGAGCGCAGACCAACTGCAGTCTTTCCCGAAAATCGCGCGCTTCTCCTACAGGAACGCTGTTTCTACAGGAATGCTGTTTCTACAGGAAGGCGGGTGCCTTACGAAAAAAAGTGGCAGATTAAAAAGGTAACCCTGAACTCTTCATGCAACTGGTTTTTAAAGGTGGCAGAATCGTCGTCCACAGTCTGGTCATAGAAAAGTGGTGAAATTGTTGTCTGCTGTGCCTATACTGTCATTCTACAGGATGTCAGGGTAATTAAACTGTGTTAAGTTCCTCAGGGATAAGTTTTGTGGATTATGTGCATGACAGAAGCGTAATTCTACGCTCTGTCTTAGTAGACCAAATTTCTTCCACAATCACCACCTCTGGTTAAGGAAACTGTTTTATCATGCCGGGTGGGTTTATTAGACGAGAACCCACTAATTCAACCAAGTTAAGGGAAAACCAGGAGGTGGTGGAGCTCTTCACACGGGTTCAATGGATATCTTTTTGTGACAAATTGCAGGGTTACGACGATGAAGTGGCAGAAGAATTTTTGCAGGCTCTGAGGCCGAAATCCAAGACACTGGCCACAGTGAACTTCAGGGGCCTAAGCCTCAAGCTCACCCCACAATATATCAGTCGAATTACTGAACTTCCAATGGGTTTGCCATGGGATAAGGAAGAAAGGAAGTTGAGCCAGCAGGCCAAGAAAGAATTCTTTCCACCTGAGGAGGAATTCTCGGAGGACAAAAATGGGGTGCGTAGAACCAGTTTGCTGCCACCATGGAATGAAGTTAGCCTACAGATCATGAAGTATATAACCTGTGAAGGCCGTTATAGCATCGTGTACGGGTATCACTTTCGGTTGCTCACTGAATTGAGGCACCGGATTGATCTTCCTGTAGAAAAGAAACTGAGCATCCCTTATTTCCTGCTACAGTCTCTAATTGAGTGTGCCACAAAGCTAAAAGAAGGCATACCAGATCAGGTAGCCCACCATGGATTGATCAAACTTCTTGTGGAGGATGCGCTTCATTCATATAAGGTTCCCCTCTCATGGGAAGCATTCAGGAATTTGACAAGAGACGGAGACATAAGGATGCTGACTGAAGAAAGTGGTTCCTCCAGCAGTGAGGAAAAAGAATCAGTGGCCGAGGGAAAGAAGGAAACAGGCCAGAAGACCCCGACCACAGTGCAGAAGAAAGAACAAAAGAAGAAGCATGAGAAAAAGGATGACAAAGAAAAAGGTGACACACCCATCTTGTCAGCAAGAGAGAAGAGGTTGCAGAGCAGAACGGACAAAGCTGAGATGGTCCACATCAGCCCAAGTACCTCATCAGCACCCGCAACCAAACCAAAAAGCAAAACCCATGCAGCAAAGCAAGCAAAGGTGGTGACACCTGTGTCTACAGGAAAGCAGAAACAGGCTTCTACAGGAAGCCCGAAAACAGAGAAAGGGTCTTCTACAGGAAGCCCGAAAATTATTGGAAAGGGGTCTTCTACAGGAAGCCCTGACAAAGTGAAACCCAAGGAGAAGAAGGCTGATATTCGTGAGAGAGAGGCAGCAGCTGTGCTGGCTGCCCTCAGCACGCCACCTAAGCCAAAAGAGAAAAGGAAGAGGGAGACCCCTCTATACTTTAAAGCTCGAAGAAGTGTCCGAATAAAGACAGGCAAACCACAGCCTTCGTCCAGCAGCCCAATTGTCATTGAAGATACCCCTACTTCTCCCAAGGAAAAGTCCCCCTCAAGGATAATAGTCACCTATGAGAAGGGGAGCCCAAAGAAAAATACGTGGCAAGAAAGGTTAGACCTGTTGACTGAAAAAGCTCGGCTACAGGAAACGGAGAAGAGGGAAGGAGAAGGACCCTCATCACCACCAAGGGAGGGTGAGGTAGAGCCACCTAAAGAGGCAGAAGAAGTACATATACCAGAGCCCAGCCCTCAGCCTAGTCTGAGTTCATACTACACCTTTTTAGAGGCGGGCAAAATCATACCACAGAAATTTACTGTACCCCTATTTTTTGCATTAGAGGAAGAAAGAGTTCGTACCCACACATGGATGCAGATCGCCAAGTCAAAGGGTGTGGCGGACATAGGTCACTTACAAGAGCAACTCAAGGAGGTCAAGAGTGAATTCGCCATGGCTAAACATGTGGCTAATTGCCAACGTGTGCTTCTACAGGAAGAAAACCAGAAGCTGAAATTGCAGCTACAGGAGCTAAGGGCAGGGGCAAGTACATCCTCCAAAGACACCACAGAAGAACAACAAGGCAAAAAGGAGCTGACCACCAGTCTTGAGGAGCCAATGACACTTCTACAGGAAGCAGAACAGCAAGCACAAATTGAAGTGCAAGCTCTAAAAGAACAGCTGCAGCAAAAGGAAGCACAATTGGCCTGCATGGCCAGTTGGGCCATGGAGGCAATACAGTGCAGACAACCTGCAAAATCCTATGGTTTGTATTTGAAAGACCAATGGCTGCAGTTCCAAATAAATACCCTGGCACAAAGAGGTATTTCTCAGATCCAGGACCCACAGCAATTTTCTGAGTTGTGCAGTACTAGTTCGTCAGAAGATAAAGCCAAATTAGCAGAGTTCTACCTCCACAATTTGGCCTTGCCTAATGAAGTTTCCTGGGATCCCAATACTGCCTTGGGAGATATGCAATTGATGGCGTTCGCTTCATGGTTGAACCATGAGGATCAAAGAGCAGCTGAAGCAAAATCGGTCATGAACCGAGAATTGAACGAGCCATTGTTCATTCGAGCAGAACCAGAGGATCCAGTGGCACTCATCTCAGCACACCAACACTTGTCTACTGATCCCACAGCTTCCTTGAGATTTATGGACCAACAGGCCCAAGCCATAGCTCATTTTGAAGACATGGAAAGACTGTTAGGAGAAACTGCTGCCCAAGCATGCACACGCAGATGGAATACCTTGGCACACAGTTTGAAGATCCGAGAGTACCATACCCCAACTCGGATGAGGGAAGCTTTGGTAAGGGTAGACCTTTACAAGAAATCCATGCAAAGCCTCCAGGCCAGCTGGATTGGCCTTAAACTCAGCCCACCACTGCTGCTAGGATTGGCTGAAGGTAGCACAGAGAAGGATGACAGTGAACAATGGGAAGAGGTGAACAGGAAAGCTGGGTTTCATATCAGCAAGGAGGACACTACCACAGAGGCTTGGGATGTAAGGGAAGCAGTAAAAGCAATGAAGGATGAATATTTGGACTAAGTTGCTCAAGGATGAGCAAATATTTTAGCTGGGGGGTGATGATGAGCCCCAATTTTTGGTACAATTTGGGCTCATTTGGCCTACTTACCTTGCTCAACCATTCATCTTTTATCACTTATGCATTCATTTCTTAGTATATTCGTGTTATTTGTAGGAAGAAGGGCAGGCATTATATCTATGTGGCTAATACATGATGATTTCAGGTTTTTGGCATTAAAGAGAGCAAAAGACCACACAAATGGAGACAAGGAGACAGCAAAGGTGACATTGCGGGTTCATAGGAAGGTTGTCCACAGTCTTGATGACCTTACTCGTGATTTTCACCTTAACTCCGAGCTCCAACAGCTCTCCCCACCGAGCTTAAAGGCAGCCAACGGATTCTATAGGATCAGCAGTTTGACTTTCAGTTGGACAGCCAAGCTCCACGAATGAAGGAAGCCAGCTTGATCTTCATTGTGTATAAATATGAAGGCTGTAGCCTTTGATAGGAGCTTTTTGAACTTTTGAACTAATATTGTAATTTCTGAGCACGAGCTACAACTCGGTGTTTGTTTTTGTAAGCCAGTTTTGGCATGACATTAGACTCTTGATTATGAATAAAGGTAAGCAGATTTGGATCTAATTCTGAGCTTTTAAGGGAGCTATAGCTCTCAGTTTAGGGCTCGACCTGAGAGCAATAGACCTCCTCTTCTTTGTAGTGTTATTTGCCTTTCTTTTCAGCACTTTGTTTCTTTGTTTTGACATGCATTTCAAGAACACAGTCTGCTGATTTGATTTCTTTAATGAGATTGAGTAGGATTAGCTTATGGTTAAATCTCTTTCAGTTGCTTAGATTAGAATAGGAGGATTGTAATTCATTGGAGCTCCAAGAAAAGGTTGATAGTGCCTTCACTGCCATCTCTGTTTAGAGATTGGGGTGCAGTCTGTATCAACCACCAAAAAAAACGCAGTCTTTTTTACTTTTATGCAAGCTGCAACACAGTCATTTTAATTATAGATCCATCCATGCACTCTGATCTAGAGCCATACTTCTTCATTCCAACTCCATGCACGACTTCTCTTCACGATTTACATTGTTGTTCATTGGTTTAATAGCACAGGTAGCACAGGTTAATGGATTCTCGTTTTTGGTGCAAGACATAAGCAATTTGTTTTATTTACACTGCTCAGTATCATTCCATTTCCTTCTTCTTCTTCTTCTTAACCACGCCTAAAGCCACCTACTCGACCTTTGTTCAGCTCGTTTACCTTCCAACTCTTCCATTGCCCACGTAGCTCCATTTTCGTGACCTTTCGTTGCTTCCATCCTTCTATCCACCAACCAACTTCGTGCACTCTTTCTCCATCTTATTTCTCTGCCCCTGAGCCATCACAAGCTCCATCTCCATCTTACCTATCCACCCATACCGCTCCATCACTTCACCATCACCCAAAACTCCCACGGTAGAACATCCTGTAGAAGTTAGCAGACTTCCTGTAGAATTCCTGAGTTTCCTGTAGGATCCCCTGCAGACATCCTGTAGAAGCCTGCAAACTCGGTTGCCGAGCACCTGAACGTTGTGGACTTCTGTGGACTGATGCTAGGGATCCCCTGGGACCTCTCCTAGCCCTCCTGACCTTTCCCAAGCTTTCTCTCCCTTCGCACCACCTCTGCACAGCCAAACCCTAATAAGAAACAAAATCATAATCACTCCAACCACTTAAGCAAAAATACAAAAACAATGTTCTTTTCAATGGAAGTAGTTTAAGTTCATGCATTTAATATCACTAGCAGTAATGGCATCATTCTTAGACATTTGCACTGTCACCATTGCATCATAGAGATTAAGCTAGTCAGATTAGGGTTTACTAGGGTTTCCATGTTTTGGTTGGCTTTCAGTTCATTTTTGCAAAGTAGATTAATTTCCTTTGAGATAGCCTTCATCCATCATTTAAAAAGCTTCTTCTGAGAGCATATAGAAGTTGGCTTGAGCCCTAGCGGACTTGTGCCAGCTGACCAAGTGACAGCTGCGACAAGAGCTAGTACTTGTGCATACAGCATCGTCGCTTCCAAGTTTGTATGAACTACCGGGTTGATAAAATTAGAGATAGGAAGCCCCAGGAGTTGTAGCATTATTGCTACAATACTGGAGCCCACCAGTGATGTTGGTTGGAACCCAAGCTGGAGTAGTGACATTAGATCGGACTTCATGGTTGTAACTCTTCCTTCTATTTAATAAAGTTGTTTACACCTTTTCCCATATTTTAGTCTTTATGTGTGATTATTATATGTGTAAATTATTTCGATTCCATTTTCTTATAGTAGATAGATCTCTTGACTTGATTGGTTTTTGTCCTCTATTTATGATTGCAGGTACTTGTCGAGCGGATTAAGTTCGAGAAGGAGCGACGAGAACCATACAAAGGAGACAAAATCGAAATATAACAAGTAGGTCCCTTGTCTTATTTATCTTCTACAGAAAAAGGTTAAGCGCTTTAAATATGTTGTTCTAGGTGTAGCTACCCACCTAGAGAAATTGTATTTATCCGTAAATGCAAAATTCCACATAACACCACCTAACATAATGGATGGGCCGGTATTCAACACATAGCTAAGTGACTTGACAGATATCTAGTACATGAATATCTACTGGAAAGGATGGGCATGCTAAAATCAGAGGTTATTAACACATTCATCTCTGATCATCATCCCATCACCCTTATTTGGCGCATGGAGCAGACAAGGATGGGGATGCCCTTCAAATTCAATCGGATCTGGCTGAAGATTTGGACTTTAACACTTTGATTAGAGATTTCTTGACACAATATAGAGATTTGGAGGTTTCCCCTATGTTGGCAATATTTGGGAAGCTCCATGCTTTAAAATCAGTGGTGAAGGAATGGGAACATGGGGAAAAAAAGAAGTTGAACAAAGAGCTCCTGGACATCAAAGAGGAGCTAGATAGATTGGGACCAACTCTGAATTTGGGATGCCCATCTGCGGACCTCTTACACAACATCAAGGAACTAGAGGATAGGAATATTTTTTTTTTACATATATAGGAGGTTACTTGGAGGCTGAAGAGTAGGGCACTATGGATTCAGGAGGGGGACAACAACACCAAATTATTTCATCAATATGAAAATCACCGAAGAATGGTTAATACCATTTGGGACATCAAGGATTCAAATGGAATCATGGCTCATGACCTTCCAAAGATACAACAAGCGACGAACTCATACTTTGAAGATGCTTACAAAAAGTGACACATTGAGTGCACCGAAGACCAGATCTGGGGTACTGACTCATATCCTACCATGTTTGATGAGGAAAAAATTGAAGAATTATGCAAGGCTGACAATTTGGAGGAGATACATGCTGTCCTTAAATCATTCACCAAGTACAAATGCCCTGGCGTAGATGGCTGGACAGTTGAGATATTTTTGCATTTATTTAATTTAATGGGGCCGAACTTGTTGAGAATGGTTGAGGAATCCAGACTTGGGGCTCACATCACTCCTGAAATCAACTCTACATATATTTATCTTATTCTAAAAAAGAGTGATACGAAGACTTTCAACAACTATCGACCCATCTCATTATGTAATCTGATATAGAAAATTATATCCAAGATCTTTTCCCTCAGAATCAAGAACATTATGTCCACTCATAGTACACTAGAGCAATATGGATTCCTACAGCATCGACATATTCATGATGCAACTGCTACAACACAAGAGTGTTTGCATACCATTCACACTAAAAAGTTGAATGTTGTTGTTATGAAGGTGGATCTACAAAGGGCATATGACTGTGTCAATTGGGCATTCCTGCATATTATACTACACAAAATTGGCCTCCAGGTACGCAACACTGAATGGATAATGGCTTGTGTTACTAATGTTAGATATGCAGTCATTATTAATGGTTTTCCCACAAGATATTTTGGAGCTGGAAGAGGTTTGAGGCAAGGTTGTTCGCTCTCCCCACTTCTATTCATTCTGGCCATGGATGGCCTCAGCCATAAAATAAAAAATGCATGTATGGAGGGCGAGTTCAATGCTCTCAAAGTGGGCAGTGGCATAAGGATCTCACATAGTTTCTTTGTTGATGACATTCTAATTTTCGGTATGATATCAAGGATGGCGTGGGAAACCTTACATTATATATTATACAGGTTTGGGAGGGCTTTAGAACTTCTAATGATTAAGCATAAATCAATGATTCTATTTGGGGAGGGATGTATGGAGGATATAGAGCACATCAAAAACAATTTTTATGTGGATGCTAAACAGATTGGTGTTAGATTAGAATACTTGGGCTTCAATATTAAACCAAACAACTACAGAGTTAAATACTGGCTTTGGATCGTTGACAGATTTCATAAAAATATTTCTGGATGGGAACACAGATGTTTAACACTTGGAGGCAGGGTTACTCTCACTCAGTCGGTCCTGCAACAACTTGCGGTATACTGGGCACACTTATACTGCCTCCTTGCTACTATTATTTTGAAAATTAACAAGATTATGGCTAAATTTATTTGGACTAGTATAGGAAATGCTCCTAAATTCCACCTTACCAAAATAGATATGATCACCATGCCAAAGAGCCATTGGGGATGGAGTATGTTGAACATCAAATTATTTGGTTGGGCCTTTCTTATAAAAACATTATGGCGGGGGTTGTTTGGTAAATGTCAATGGGGAGATGTCATTTGATCCAAATATCTCCTAGGGATCAAGGCCACACATTGGATGTGAGAGGGGCTTGTGGGGAAATCGACTGGTTCCACTATTCGGATCAGCTTAAACAAGGTCAAATATTGGCTGCTTAAAAGGACATGTTCGATTTTTGGCTCAAGCAGGGATATTATAATTGGCAGGGACTGCATTCCTTGTATGTCCATTAAAATATTTTTCTCAAATAAGCTCACACGTAGCTTAAATTTTAGAGGATACTTCCACCTAGATCAGGCTATCAACTCATGGACTGGCACCATTCCGGTATGGAATAAGGAAGAGGAAATTAGGCTACTAGGGGATGTGGCTGGAAAATCGGAGAAAATTCGGGTAGAGCTGCGACAACCAGGTATCTGCAGGGCGAAGTTTGGAGATCAGATGGGATGGGATGGGATAATGAAGCGAGGATCTATCTCTGTCTTGGACACCTATCATTTCATGAGTAGTTGCATACATAACACACACGAGGTATGTTGGTTCACAAGATTTTGGAAGATTAAGATTCCAATAAAAATCATTTTATACACCTGGCTGGCATGGAAGAACAAAACACTCACCTGGGACAATATAAGGAAGCGGAACATGCAGGGTCCAGGTATATGTGTTTTATGCAGGTAGGAGGAAGAAAGCAATTCACATATCTTAATATGTTGCCTGGTGGTTGTCCAGATTTGGCAAGAAATCTCTAGTAAACTCTCTTTCCCTTATATTAATCATGTGTCGATTGAAACTTGCTTGTTATGGTGGAGCAGAAAGACAAAACCATGGAGGGCCATCCCACTTGTGACTTTTTGGGAAATCTAGAGATCTAGGAATTTTATTATATTTGAAGGGAAATCTCTCAATGTGGACCACATTGTCAACAACATTATATCCTGGATGATTCCACTCTTGATTTCCAATCCTCGGCCAAATCGGGACCCTATCAAAAATACTGACCCGATTATAACCTACCCAACGGGTTTCTTTGATGGCACAGAATAGAGAGGTAATTGTGGATGCGGGGTTTGGATATGCTTTGATAATAACCAACAATATAAGATACATTGGGGAGGAGGCAGAGGAACCAACATGAAAGAAAAAGCGATGGCTCTATGGGGGCTTCTATGGTTCACAAATTATCTGAACATTCCAAATCTGAAGATATTTGGGGACTCTCAATCCATCATAAACCATGTGTTGGGCTAATCCTATATACAACACTTGCATTTACAAGGTTGGCTCCGGAACATCAGACATCTCATGGGCACTTTTCAAGAGGTTTCCATACAACACATTCACAGGGAACACAATTCCATTGTTGATGCTATGTCCAAGCTTGGTATTTCTGCTCCACAAGATGGTCTGCATATTGCACTGGAGATGGAGGGATGTTCCTACAATGTTGACTTCCTTCCCTTCCCCTTATGGCTTCACTTATATATATGTTATGTTTGTGCAATGACGGTTTCCTTATTTTGTTTTTCCTTCCATATGTTTGGACATTTCTTTATCATGTTGTTTTGGACTAGATGATGAATTGTTTGATACTGTTTATTTCTGTTATATGCATTATGGATGGTGGCCAAGTAAAGCATTTTGGCCTTACATGATGCCGACTCTAAATTGGACTAGATGTACTGCTTTTATACAATATAATTTACAAATCCAACGTTCTTAAAAAAAAAGAAGAAACAAACAAAACAAAAAAAAACAAAAGTGCACGCTGACGAACCAGCTGATGTCTTTACTTAACATTCACGGCACTATGGATGTCCACATAAAAGTTTACCGTTTTGGAGCCAAATTCGCTCGGGTTTCAAGTTACAAGAGGGCAGCATGGTTTCTACCGAAAAAAAGAAGTAGGGCACCATGGAGCCTTCACACACCATGAAGCAAACTCTGCTCTCAGTCTCTCGCACTTCGTCATCCATCGATAGGCACCAATGCTTGACACACGGAAATTGCGGGCATAATCCGCAAGTGACGGAATTTGAAGATCAGGAAGTTCCCCACATCAATCTTTCTGTGGATCAAATTCTGGACCAACATGTCGGTGGTTTCGGCCCGGCTCAGCTGATTCCTGTCTTCATGGTGTCTCTGGCATGGGCTTTTGATGCAATGCACTCCTTTATTCCCATATTCACTGATGCTCAACCTTCATGGCGATGCACGGCCTCTCAAACACCAAATTTCATAGACAATGTGATGCTGCAGCTCTCAGCATCGATGAGTGGGCAGAGATGGTGCACACCAAAGTCGTCACTGTGTGAAATGGATGGGAGTCTTTGGGAGTGGGTCGATGGGAGAGGATCGTCTGTGGTTTCAGAATGGGGTCTCATCTGCCATGACAAGTTCAAGTCAGGAGTTCCGGCCTCGCTCTTCTTCATTGGCTGTATTTTAGGTAAACTATCTTCTTTTAACACTTATACAATTCATTTTCCCGTGCAGAAATGAATTATCAGCTCATTTTGTATTGGATCCCATGCATGGCAGGTTCAGGGTTTTTGGGACCTCTCGCAGATGCATCTGTTGGGCGAAAGAGAACATTAATGCTGTCGTGTTTCGTACTCTCAATCTCTGGATTTCTGACAGCTCTATCTCCCAACATCTGGATATACTCCTCCCTCAGGCTAATCAGCGGCTTTGGTCGAGCAGGCGTTGGCACCTGCAGCTTAGTTCTGTCAACCGAATCTGTGGGCAGCAATTGGAGAGGACAAGTTGGGCTCTATGGTTTTGTCTTCTTCGCAGCAGGCTTCGCCTCGCTTCCTGGCATTGCATACCTTACCAGATCATCCTGGCGAATGACCTACATCGCCATTTCTGCGTTGTCCATGGCCTACTGCTGCCTCGTTCTTCCTTTTGTATACGACTCTCCCAGATGGCTGGTCATCAGAAAAAGAGAAACCGAAGCTCTGGACATTCTTAAAAAGATGGCCGCCCGGAACGGTAAGTGCCTGCCCGAAAACGTTCGGATAAGTTCGGCCTGTACAGAGGGAGCCAAAAATTCGGCCCCTGCGATTATCAATATGTTAAAAGTGCCGTGGGTGCGAAGGAGAATTGTGGGCATATCGGCTGCTGGAGTCATGGTCGGCTTGGTGTACTACGGCCTGCCACTTAACGTGAGGAATATGAAGGTGAATCCGTATATGAGCACCGCACTCAATGCTTTCATTGAAATCCCGGCCTTATGCGTCGGAAATATTCTGCTTCCGAGAGTCGATCGACGGATTTTTATATCGATTTCTTGTATCGCCTGCACTTTTTGTTGCGTTGCTTCTGCCGTGTTGTGTGCGTGGGATATTGGGTGGATGCAGATGGTAGCGGAAACAATGGGGTTTTGGGCAATTTGTGTGTCATTTGATGTATTGTATATATTCTGTTTGGAATTATTTGCTACAAATGTAAGGAGCGCAGCTGTTGGTACGATGAGGCAGGCCATAATGGCAGGTGCCGCCATCGCCCCTGCCATCTCTGTGATGGGGAGAAGACGATCTTGGGTTTCATTTGTGGCGTTGGGAGGGTTCGCTATGTTTGCTGGACTCCTGGTTCTGCTTCTCCCCGAGACCAAAAATCGTCCGCTTTATGAAACGCTGGAAGAGCAGGAGGTGGAAGAAGCCAAAATGATGAATGGCCAGATACAGGAGCCCAATCCTCCATTAATGGCCTAAGAAGTAGCTTTCCACACCTAGATAATATTCTACCTAGATATTCTGTCAGATAAGGAGAGGTTTGTCATGGTATATGATGAGGAGAGGTTTATTATCTACCTAGATAATATTCTGTCAGATGAGGAGAGGTTGGTCAATTATTCAGCACGCGCTCTTGTTCTGAATAATTTGGCTGGCAGAATCACTGGTAAACGCCAATTATTCAACACGCGGTCTTGTTCTGAATAATTTGTTTTGTCAAACAAATCTAAATGCAGGGTTTTGTTTTTTCCAATGGAGATACTACTCAAGGTATAAAAAGTTGAGTAATATTTTCAAATAAATATTATAAATTTATGATGTTCATTGATTGGACTTATAAATGTTAAATGTTCACATTTACAGTTGTTTAAAATATCTATAAAATAATAGTTATCATTTCATTTAATTATTTTTTAATAAAATTTAAATAAATGAATCACAAATCTAATTAATTTAATTTGTTTAATCACCAAATAATTGTGTATAGATATTTTATATTTATATGAGAAATGTGTAGGCATTATAAGTTAGGAAATATAAAGTGTAAAATGTAATGTAAAATGTAAAGCATAAAAATATATAAATAATTTATTTTTTTAATAATTTATTTCTTTATATATTATTATTGGTACAATTATCAATAGTATTGATTATTACAAAATGATAATTCTTTTTGTGGATGGATGGAGAGAGGGGAAAAGGATTCATCTTAACCATGTATCAATTTTGTATTAAAAAGGAGATTTGTTAGACATTTGATGTCTCTTAATACTAATTCTTATTACTATTTAAAGCTTAATTATCACATTTATTAAATAAATAGTTAATATTTATTTATTCAAATTGCATAATTAGGTTATTTAATTAAAAATGAAATATTTCATCTCTTGTTATAATTATTTATCAACAAAACTATGATTTATCCTTAATAGGGTAAGATCGCATAAGATCATGCTCACTGTTGAGTGTCATGGGCCATTAATGGATAAGAACAACGTCAAAATTTTCCCAAATCGGATTAGACTTTTCTGAAATACATTTCACAATTACTTTATAAATCATTTCTTCCACCATGTTGAAAGGTCTCGGCCACCTCCACATATTTTAACTCACATTATGCCACGATGCTATCAATAGATTTTTTTCATTCTAATTTATAATTGATCATGGGTCAAGCATCCTTTGTCCCAAAGGCTAGAGTTATAAATCTCATATATATGAATCATTCTATTATGTGAATGACCAACAATAAATCTCATAAATATGAATCATTCTACGATGTGAATGACCTAGTACCTATGATTGTTGCATAATGCACAAAAGGTTCCTCTAAGTTATCACCGTTTTAAAACATTTTAGTCAAAGAATTTACAATTAGGGATTAGACGAAATTTCTTCTAAATTGTCCTTTCGAAACATTTTAGTCAGAAAAATGGGATTAAACATTTTTATCATGTAAATAGTGATTAAATGGTTTTGGGTAGCTAAAGGTTTTTTCGTGCTATTTTAATGTTTGAAAGAATTCTCATAAGGAATTTAAACATTTCGAGGTTTCACTCGAGGAACATATTAATGTTTAAACGTTCAAAAATATACTAGCACAACCACATTAATAAATGAGGTTGATATACGCTAATACGCGTACATCATATTAATAATATTAATAATACTAATAATTATTCCCTGATGGGGGTGACAAGTGGAAAGGATGGCGTTCCTAAAGGAACGCATGGGTGTTCATGTTAGGCACATGGCATCAGGTGGGTGGGTTGGCCTCCCTGCCCTCCCTTAACACCTTAAGTATGAGAGAGAGTAAATTTGGGTGTGTGAGGTTTCATGTCGCCTTGGGTCTTGAGGGTGGTGGCGAGAATCTTAACGTTATGGAGGGTGATGGGGGTGTTCGTTGGGTATTCTACATATGCACGAGTATTGGTGTATGTGGTGTGGCCATTGTGGGAAGAAGGAAGAGTTGTAGAGGTTCCCTTTTCTAGGCGAGGAGATGGCATTTCCATCAATGCTTCCTCCCCTACTTTCAGGTGTGTGTCATTGTTAATTGCTAAATTGGGCTTCATCACTACGAGTGTGCAAGGAACGAAGGATATGGTTGTCTAATTGGGGTGGTATTCTGTTGTTTCTGTTTCATCTTGCACGATTTCAGTCCAGGTCAGTTGGGAACTAGTTTTTTTCTTGAATGGGCAAGTAGTAGTGGTCCTCTACAATCCATTTTTAGGCTTCTTTGTTGCTGGGTGGAGCCATTGGAGCGAAAATATTTGGCTCGCGTGTGGTCGCTTCAGGGGAGGTGCATATTTATGGCTCATGGTGGGTGCTTGTTTTGTGTATTGTGTGTTCCTGGTGTCGTGGGGGGTGGAGGTTCAGCCAAGGTCGATGGTGTCTCCTTTTGTGCGGGAAGTTCGGGCGGTATCAGGCTGGTGGCCCTTTGTTCATTCCAGTGGTGTCTGGAAGCCAACCATGCACCCTATTCCTCGCTCAAGCATTCCTATGCCCAAGTGCAACCTAATTCGAGCAATTATGGCACGGACACATCCAGGTCTAGGATCGTGATGGTTAGTGGCAGTGGTGGTCCTGTTCAGGGTGGTCGGAGCAGTGGTGGGTCGAGTCGTGTGTCATCAGGGGGCAAAGGAGGTGGGAAGCTGGGGTGCTCTGGGCACGTAGAACTTGTTGCTCAGTGTGTTAGGTGGGGGGCTTGGCGTTGGGTCAGGGTGGCCACACTTCACTTTTCTAGCAGTGAGGGGGCTTGGCTCGTCGTGGTGTTTCTGGGCGTCGTGTGCTGGTGCATCATGGTGGTCGTGGTTAGTGACAATCTTATTGTGTTAAGCAATGTCGGGACTTGATTCAGTCCATTCTATAGCGTCTCGAGACTTCAGAGCGAGTTCAACAAGAGGAGCATATTGAATTGATAGTAACTTTGAACAAAATGCATTACTTCCAGTGCCATGTCCAGGAGCGTGTAGTTGTGGTTTGACAAGGCCATAATTTGTTATCGAAGCAAGTTAAGAAGTTGAAGGCCTGGATGGCCCATTTCGAGGATCATGTCCAATGCTCCTTTCGTCGTTTGTCGCCTCTTGGAACAGTCCCGGAAAATCTAGCCTCCATCACTTCGGACAACTAGCATGGATATAGGTGTTTTGTATGTTTACTGGTGCCTATGGCCTCCTAAGTTTTGGATTGTGTCTTGTTGGGGGGAAAAGTATCTAATGCAGAATGCCTCTATCCCACTCTGAAGGTGATAGTACTCCAGCAACAACTGAATGCAAAGCTATTCAAATTTTCTTCTTTATGAGATGAGAGAGGGAAGAAAAGGATGATCTACTAACCGTTATCTTACGCTAATAGTCGATCCAGTCTTCACTCCTTGCCGCTTGCTCCTAGCTCCTTGCCCTTTCACCGGCCCAGCTACACACAGATCCTGTAAAAGCACAAGAAAAGGAAACTACAAGAAGCATACATCCATAATTGATTATAGGATTAGCATAAATCAAATATACAAGCATCCATTCATCATAAAGACACATGCATATAGAAGAACCTCAAATACTTTATTGATAATAGAAGTAAAGTTCTGAGAGAGTTACAACCACAATGGGCCTAATCCAGCAACACCTCTCAGCTGAAAGAAATCTCCTCTTCACCTCCTTCAAGCAAAACACCCAATAGCTCTATACACAAACCAACAGCACTTCCTTACTTGCACAAAATTCCAGCCTCCTTAGACCTCATGAGAGAGCTCTATATATAGGGTTTTGGAGAAAGGATGAGTCATCTTGAGACTGGCCTGAAGCTGACTTGTGTCCTCTCCCACTTTAGTTAATCTTCAGTTCTTGAGTCCACTTGGAGAATCTTGCTTCCACTTGGAGATCAAGACTCTCTTACTCATCACTAGGCGAATTCCTTGACCCAAGTGTCAGTTTGGAAGCTTCCTGGGCAGTTGACACCTTGCAGAATGACTGTGCCACTTGGCCAATCCCGCCCAGCGCAGGTAGCCTTCATTAGTTTTGACCTTCAGCACAGGTACAAGGAGGAGCAGTTGACATTCAGCGCAGATGCTCAGTGGAGCAGCTGACATGATCCAGAAATAGCCTGTTTTTGAGTGTTTTTGGGTGGAGAACTGATTCTCAGTGCTGTGGTTTGCAGACCTTGTTCCTCTAAGGGTAAGAACAACATGTTTAGGGACTTTGGATCCCTCAGATTATTGACATTTCATGCTCCATGCTGTTAGGCACAAAAATGTCTATAACAGTTGCCCCCTAAAGTATGAGGTCGTTTATCGGGTGAAATGCTTTATTAGGAGGATCCGAAGTTCATTCAATCGCTGAGAGGTGTCCTGCAATAAAATACAATACAATACATTATTTTTCATTCTGCTTTCATGATCTAGCTGAGGCGGGCATTCCCATGCTCAGCTTTATAAATTCATTTTGGTACACATAACAGACGACCGTCTGATTATAGACTTATAATTCTCTGCTGAAATTATCATCCTTTGAGTAGGATGATCATCTGCTGCAATGATGTACATATCAAATGTCTTTATATTTCCTGAATATATATCGCAGCCTGGATGGATGAAACTGGATCCGGGGTCTTCAATCTCGTTCGATCTTCACTCTAAGTACAAGTCGATCCATGTGATAATTTCGCTGAAGTCGAACATGGAAAGACATCGCTTGATTACCGGTCAATAATGTAAACCGTTAACAAGCGCGAGAGGAATCACCAATAATGACAATGACCCTCAAGGTACTACAGTACAATTCACGTGGTGTGAATAAAGGACTTGGTGTCGAACACCACGCAAAATCTTCTGGTCGAAGGTCATTGATGTATACCTGTCGCCGGAAGTGAGAAACTTGCCATTGAGGCATGCAAGCTTCAAAGTACTGGGGGGGTGTTCCTAGATCAACTTCTTGGATAATGAGCTGAAGTCGACAAGAAGCGAACCGTCAAAGGAGGGCCTTAATGAATCCCACATCAGTGACACGGAACGGAGCTAATGACTTTAGTGGAGGTGAAAACAAACTGTGAGATATGATTCAGGGTGGCGATCATGGGTGGATGAAGGATAATGTATGGCAGTGGATGGGACACGGTTGACTCTTTCTGAACACATCTCTTGAACATATAACGACACTAATGTGATGGATCGGTAGCATTACCCCAAATACGGATGGTTTGGCGAGGACCATGGTGATGAGACCGGTGAATGAAACAACCCAACCCTATGTGATACGGAGGACAAAGTGTCATGTTCAAGAGCGACTTGCTACCATCAAAGCTTTGAGGTTCTCCCAATTTTTCCCCAGTCATTTCTGACCAGTACCTCTTTATTTTTGTCAAGCTTGAGGAGGATAACATATGCTTGTTCTATAACCTGCCCTTCGGGCAAGCCCATCGCTATGTTTTAACGAGCCTAGCGATAGGGAAACTCGTTCTCGTCTAAAGACAAGTTTGTCGCTATTTAATCATTTTAACGAGTCTAGCGACAAAGACAACTCGGTCCTTTTCATTTTTAGAGAGTCTGAAAAGGTACAGAAAGTTAACTCCACAATTCCTTTTTCGTCATCTAATCCCTTAAGTCCGAAAAAGTATAAAACAATACAGAAGGGATGAGTTTTCGATTACTTTAATGAGCCGAATAAAACAAGCGCTCGACCTTTTTGTGCAATAATCCCTCAAGTCCAAAAAGATTAAAATCTAGAGGAGGGATAGCTCTTCCGGTCCTTTTAACGAGCTGGAAGGCCAAAACTCGGCAAACTTTTCATATTTTACGAGTCAGATGAAAAGAGCTCAAAGAAGACTCGTCTTTTGAGGAACGAGTGATAAACAGGGATAGCAGCAGATTCCAGGTGCAGGTTGGAATTTTCCAATCACGGCAGTGTCACAAGGATGGCTAAGTGGAATCACTCTTCGCAGCTGTTCCTCAAAATGGGTAAACAATCATACGGAGGTGAACGATAGGCCAAATGGAATGGAGGTGGCGGGTGCAAACACGACCAAGGCTTATAAATTTACGATCACAATGGTTATTTACCGGAACTGGGTTCATTTTTTAAAGAGCTTGAATGCGCCAAAACACTGCTCAAAAAGCTTATGTTTATTTTTTAACGAGCATGAACTATGACGCTAAAACTGCTCGGATCTCGCTTTTCTATTTTTTAACGAGCATAAATTCCGCGGTAAAACTGCTCGATATACCAGTCATAAGATAAGAAATGTCTCTTGTGAGATAGCTATTTTTTATGGAGCTTTATCTCACGAAGCTATGCTCCTCATTTGGCAAATTTTGACCTTTGTCCCACATCCTTTCTTTGTGCAAGTTTGGAAACGGCTAATCCTACGAGTTTAAAGGGTTAGACCTATAGGTTTAAAGGGAGGACCTAAAAATTTAAAAAAATAAATAGTCGTCCCTTGCTTGCACTCCAAAAGGTTGCATGCCCCCAGGTATAAAGTATGATTTCAAGGTTACCTCTCAATTTGCAGGTAGAACAATTGCTCTACCGGGAAAGGCCTACCTCTTTCAGGTTATCCAAAAAATGGTTTCATTTGCTGCCGCAAATGAAACTCTTTCTCCGGCGATGTCTATCATTAGGTTACTCAAAGATGGTTACTACTTGTTGCAGCAAAGGAATCCCTTTCTTTGGAGGCTGCCCCTACTTATCCTCTAAAACATTAGTTTTAATGGGTGAGGCTTGCCTTTTACCCAAAGATGGTTACCATTTGCTGCCGCAATAGAATCTCTTTCCTTGGCAGCCTACCTATTTAGACAAAGGTGAATGACTAGAATCATCAAACACATAACTTTGACAAAAGAATCCTGTTCTAGAACAACCCCTCTTCCTTCTTTTGGACGGGGTACGGACTAGTCATATTCTTCCGCGGAAATTCTACTTTATACCCAAAGTTTCCTCTGCCCGAAGCAGACCAGGATGCATGCCCCCTGGGTTCCAGTCCTATCTTTCCGAATCACTCGCATTCATCGGGAAGGAGAACTGGGGGTGGAGACATTTCTTGGGTGAATAGACCATTGAGGATTGGTATTTGACTATTTGCGATGCGTGATCCCGGAAATGAAAGTTGGTCTACGAGCTTGACCACCTTTCCTTCGTGTGGAAAACACATTACTCTAAAGAGTGAGGAGACTATAGCTCCCATGCAATATATATAGTCACGTCCAAGGAGTAGGTTATAATCCAAGGGTCCATGAACGACCATCACATTCAAATTAACGGTCTTCCCTTTCAATGTAACAGGCACATTGGGGAGGATCCCTAATGGTCGACTGGTTCCTTTATCAAAGCCCGAGAGATTTCTTATCTCAGGCAAAAGCGCCGGGGAACCCAGTGCTTTCCAAGCAACAGAGGAAAGGATACTCATAGATGCCCCTTCATCAATGATAGTTCCAGCCATTACCATCCTATAAATTTGGACTATGATTCTGAATGGTATACTGGCTGGTAACCGGGGTCTGCCCAGTTGGTTCCAATCAAAGGACACAACCAGGTTGCTTGGTGGTGGGACCGAATACACGGCCGGATACGATCCCGACGATGTTCCTTCCTGCGATAAAGGAATGGGCGCATTGCCCTGATGCTCATCAGAATCTGTGTTGACGAAAAGAATCTGGATGGTGTCATCCTTATTCTCTTCCGTGATGGTGTCATTTGAAGATGAATCTTCAGTGACGGTGTCATTTGAAGATGAAACCTCTGAAGGAAGAACCGGGTCAACTGCCGTATCGACCTTTAGACTTTCGTCTGGTCTGGATTCAGTAGGTTCATTTCCAATGACTGACGCTTCAGCTGACCACTTGAGCGGGCCAGCTGTGTTTTCCACCAACGAAGGACTTGGCACGAGTTTTTTGTATCCAGGAGGAAGTATTACCGGAGAAACCGGACGATCTTCCAAAACTCTCTTCGCTTCGTCTAAGAAGGGACAACGGTGGATGGCGTGACCGCCTTCACACAGTTTGCAGGGGGATCTTGCTCCCCCTCTTTGTCTTGAACCTTCACTTTCGCTGGTTGACGGTAAGCAATCAACATGGCTACCAGAGGTTGATGCTCCCGAATTGTGCAGACGAGGGGACCAGTCCCTTAGTATCCGGGGAATACAGGGACAATCTCTATGGAAGTGGTCTCCTCTACATATGACACATGGCGATTTAGGACAGGTCAGTGCTATGTGTGGGTTTTTGTCAGATGTCTTTTGCTTGCCCCCAGTCACCTTAGGCTCCTTCTTCTTCTTTTCTTTCTTCTTCTTTTCTTTCTTCTCCATGGGAGCTTGGCTTTTGCCAGCTTTACCTTTTGAAGATGAAGGATCGGAGGAAGGGTTAGAGGAAGTAGAAGGCTGGTGGGATGCTCTAGATTCATCTAACTGTTGACTCGACTGCTCAGGAACCATGGTGTTCTGAACTACACTAGTTGAGAATAGCCAAATAGGCAGGCCAATTGTCAGTCCTGGAAGCGACAATGTGGCCATGTGGGGCGCACCAACTTCTCCCCAAGAGGAGAAAGGACTAGGATTTCCATCATGTGGAGTTCCTTGGTTGGGGCATTCCATGTTCTCAACTTAAAGATCAACGCGGGAATAGGAGGTGATTATGTTCCGTTTAAAATAAATTTTATAACGACGCTTAGACACAACTTGCTTTTTCACTTTTTAAGAGTCGAGAAAAAGCTAAAGATGACTCTAGTCTCCTTCGATGTTTTAACGAGCCCGAAGTGACAAATGCTCGGATGGACTTTTTCAGTTATAGAGTTTGAAAAAGGCCAAAAGAAACTGCTCTGGAGTTCTAGGCAGAGGGTGTGCCAAACTTTTCACAAAACCACAGAATACGTTTTACGGTACGAGTGGTCGATCTTCGTGAATGCTGTGTTCACTGCATTGCTATCAGTAGGGCGGCCGACACGGTTTCCTATGGATAAAGGCTTTGATCCTATAGGGGTCTCCCAATATATACGCGACGGTACGTGGGAGCACAAGTCCGTATTGATACTTATCGCTTCACCGTGGAGGAATCACCCAACCACTCAATGCTAAGATATCACGTTTAACGACGCCGGAACACGTCTCTAGCTTAGACCTCTAGATGTTTGCGTTATGTTTCAATGCGTTGTTATGTAAATTCAATTTATTTTAAGGTTGATCTTGTTTAGCAGTTTGCCTTTATGGATCACCACGAGATGTATAGAAACACTCCTGAATGCAATCTAAGATGATAAGCAAGCTTTTCAATCTTTCAACTTTGAAAACCTTAACTACTGAGGGAGAAGGAAGATAACACCTTTTCACACAGATCACAGAGCACACACTAATGCACTTTCCTAAATCGACATGCAAACTATCATAATGCACATGCACAATGCAAGTATTTCTTTTCTCTTTCTTAATGTTGATGAAATACAAAAAGAAAGCTGTTGTATAACTTTGAATTCAATTTCAAGCGAAAGCAAACAAGTTTGTCCAAAATCGAAAGACACCTTACGATTCACTTGTTTCGACACTTAGAAATATATAAATTCAAACCATATAACGAAAGCGACAAACTCAATCAGCTATGAACAGCAAATAAACTAACTCTTAAGATCAAAACAACACTTAATCACAGGTCTAGATCTAAGAGGTCAATGCAAGACTGGTTCACTTTCGTTATGGGAAACTGTAAATGACACAAGAAATACAAAAGAACAAATACAGTTTCTTTATACAACTGAGGCGGAATAATGACAAAGAAAGTTGGTTTCAGATAGGCCTACTGACTGGTAACAAACAGCAAAACAAGAGTGAAAACAAGGCAAGACACAGCAGGAAACCTCAGTAACTCAAGCCAAGACTGGTCCAGCGCAGGTGTAACACTACCTGTTTGACCTTCAGCGCAGGTTGCCCCTTCGGGAACTGCGCTGAAATGCAGACTGCCTTTGTACAGCCTGCAATGAAGAACGAGACTTTCGTCCGTCTTGGTTTCCGGGTCACAGATTGCTCAAAAATTCACAGTTTTTGCTCAAATCAGAAGCTATCAGTCAAGGACACACTAAGGGATGTAAAGGAGGATGAAAAGCTATCACTAAGAGCTTATTAGAGTCCTTGTGGATCAGCTCTTCAAATCATAAACTTGCCCAAAAACTGAGCTAGAGTAACTGCCCTCTACTTTGTGTTTGATGGACTCAAACACAGTTCGATTCGGTACTCCCTTTGTTTATGAAATGAATAGCAAGAAACACAACAAACCAACAAGATACGCTCCCCAGTGGAGTCGCCAATTTGTTGGGGGGAAAAGTATCTAATGCAGAATGCCTCTATCCCACTCTGAAGGTGATAGTACTCCAGCAACAACTGAATGCAAAGCTATTCAAAGTTTCTTCTTTATGAGATGAGAGAGGGAAGAAAAGGATGATCTACTAACCGTTATCTTGCGCTAATAGTCGATCCAGTCTTCACTCCTTGCCGCTTGCTCCTAGCTCCTTGCCCTTTCACCGGCCCAGCTACACACAGATCCTGTAAAAGCACAAGAAAAAGAAACTACAAGAAGCATACATCCATAATTGATTATAGGATTAGCATAAATCAAATATACAAGCATCCATTCATCATAAAGACACATGCATATAGAAGAACCTCAAATACTTTATTGATAATAGAAGTAAAGTTCTGAGAGAGTTACAACCACAATGGGCCCAATCCAGCAACACCTCCCAGCTGAAAGAAATCTCCTCTTCACCTCCTTCAAGCAAAACACCCAATAGCTCTATACACAAACCAACAACACTTCCTTACTTGCACAAAATTCCAGCCTCCTTAGACCTCATGAGAGAGCTCTATATATAGGGTTTTGGAGAAAGGATGAGTCATCTTGAGACTGGCCTGAAGCTGACTTGTGTCCTCTCCCACTTTAGTTAATCTTCAGTTCTTGAGTCCACTTGGAGAATCTTGCTTCCACTTGGAGATCAAGACTCTCTTACTCATCACTAGGCGAATTCCTTGACCCAAGTGTCAGTTTGGAAGCTTCCTGGGCAGTTGACACCTTGCAGAATGACTGTGCCACTTGGCCAATCTCGCCCAACGCAGGTAGCCTTCATTAGTTTTGACCTTCAGCACAGGTACAAGGAGGAGCAGTTGACATTCAGCGCAGATGCTCAGTGGAGCAGCTGACATGATCCAGAAATAGCCTGTTTTTGAGTGTTTTTGGGTGGAGAACTGATTCTCAGTGCTGTGGTTTGCAGACCTTGTTCCTCTAAGGGTAAGAACAACATGTTTAGGGACTTTGGATCCCTCAGATTATTGACATTTCATGCTCCATGCTGTTAGGCACAAAAATGTCTATAACATGTCTCTTTATGTTTTCTTGTTTCACTGTCACCTGCGTTCAGTGGTAGTCAACAAACTTGGTTGAGGTGAGGTTAGCTATGTTTTCCTCCTGATATACCTCTTTTTGGAACCATGAATAAAATATTGACTTACAAAAAAAAATACTAATATTTACTCTTAATAATAATAATATTATGAAACTCTTTATTGATAAAAGGAAAGATTAGAAATTCACGAACACAAGCGGAGCATTCTCTTGGTCGAAGAGCGGAGTTCTTGACCTAGCTAGGGTTTATGCGTTTACGCAGCTGTAACAGGCCTGGAATTCCACAGAATCAGACTGGCAGCATTGTTTCGGAAGGGGCAACTGCTGTCGGACTGGATGGGAGAAGAGGGGTCCAGTGGGACCCCAACTTTTAAGCAGATTGTCTTGCAGAAACAGCAACAGAAAATGAAAGAAGGAGTCAGAATCGAAGGTCTGAACAGTACGATGCAGAGCAGCAGGAAAAACAAGGAAAAAAGACCAATAATGTCTGACAAGACAGACAATACATCAGAAGACAGGAATAAAGAGAAGCAGAACCGTGCAGACACACAAGACAAAACTGCTGCCAAGTCGCAGCCCTCAGAAAATGAGGAGGAACAACCAACAAAAGACAAAGAACCAAAAAACAAAAGTATAATCCAACTGGAGAAGGAGGGGGAGACCAGCGCGATCCCCAACAGAACCCATGTGACCAGCAATGCATGTAAGCCAAAGAAAGAAGATAGCCTACGGGTGACAATCACCGACCCTGAAATCCAGGCCTACAGGGAACACATGGCTGAACATGCCATCATTTGTAAATTTATGGGAATCTGGCCATCTGAGAGGACTCTGTGCCAATGGATAAGACAACAGTGGAAGCCAAAAGGAGATGTGCAGTTACATCTGGGAGCCAAAGGATTTTTTACAGTAGTCTTTACAAGTCTAGAAGACAAGGACAGAGTGTTTGAAGGCGGCCCGTATTTCCTAGCAGCAGCAGGCTTATATATGAGACCTTGGAAGCCAAACTTCGTCCCGGAGAAGGAGTCCTTCACTCAAGTGCCGGTCTGGATTAGACTTTTCTCTCTCCCAATCGATTATTGGGGTTTGAATGCCCTAAAGCAAATAGGGGATAAGCTCGGCACCTTTGTTAAAGCATCGGAGGCCACCATGCAGAAAAGATACACAACCTATGCTAGAATCTGTGTGGAACTGGATGTATCAGGCGCTCTACATGAAGGTGTATGGCTCGAGTATAGGGATGAGGAATACTTTCAGGCTTTAGACTATGAGCAAATACCTTTTAGGTGTCGGAAATGCCACGAGCATGGACATCTGGTAAGGGATTGTCCTTTGAACAGAAAGGAGGCAGAAGAAGAGAAAACACAGAACAACAGAGACAAGAACAACTTCACCAAACCAAAGAACAGGCAGCGTGCCAACAGGAGAAGGAACACTAAAGGAAACACAGAAAGAAACTACTTCAGTAACCCATTTGAGATCCTAGACCTGGAGACTGACTCGGAGGAAAAGCAGAACATACCCAATGTGGAGGCAGGGCAAGAGGGACAGGAAGAACCCACAGGAGAAGGAACGGCGGAAGGAGCATTCACTGGTGAAATCCACATGCAGGACAGAACAGCAGAAACGGAAGAAGAAACAGAGATGTTAACAAGTGAAGCAGGGAGTGAGGATTTGGAGCTAGAAGAAACCCTAGCTATGGAAGGGATGGACCTAACCGCGCTTGTAGAAAGCTGGAGAGCCAAAGGGATTGAAGCAGTACCGGAGGAAGAAATTAGGAAGGTCAATGACCTCTTTATAGCGCGGCAGAAGGCAATAATAGAAAAACAGAAGAGAAAGTTAGGCATAATCAAAGGAAGCACACCACACTACAAAACAATACTGGGAAGAACTTCGGGCTCGAGGCACAAACGCCGTAGAGGCCGCAAGTCAAGTATAGAACACCTGCAGGAGCTCGGAGAGATGCTGATCAACGCTGGTAAGATAAGGCAGCTAAGTGATTACCCGTCCTTCCAACCAACTGTTTAAATATGAAGATTGTCTCATGGAACGCAAGAGGGATAAGCAGTCAGGCCAAACAGAGGATTCTGAAGCGGTAGATGGAAAAATACAACCCGGACATGTTGTTTCTACAAGAAACCAAATGCAACAGTGCTCTCATAGATAGGCTACGAGTTAAGTTAGGAAGAAATTTTGAAGTTTTAGAGATCGAAAGCAAAGGGCGAGAAGGAGGCTTAGCAACCTTCTGGGATACAAGAAGATACCAGATTATAACAGCTGAAGCCAGCAAAAACTACTTGGCACTGGAAGTGCAGCCCACAGGTAATTCTACATCCTTTATATGCATCAATATCTATAGTACTTAGAAGTTAGAAGATAAGATCAGTTTCCTAGCGTCTTTAACCAAAATCATAGATAGGCACCCTGATGCTAAATTCATATTGGGGGGAGACTTCAACATGATAACCTCCCTCCTGGAGAAAAAAGGAGGCCTCAGAAAACTACACAGGGATGGGGAGGTCTTCATAAGTTTCATAGATAATGCAAGAATGGTTGATGTATATCCCAAGAGTGGTAAATTCACATGGAACAACAGAAGGGGGGGCGAAAGGCTCATCTCCTCCAGACTTGATCGTTTCTTAGTCTCGGAGAGCCTAATTTTAGATGGGACGGTAGTTGAATCAAACATCCTCCCAAGTGGAGGGTCGGACCATTGGCCGATCTCACTAGCTGTTGAGCTTCAGGGTACCCCCAGAAACAAACCCTTCAGGTTCGAAAAGTTCTGGATAGAACACCCAACCTTCCTCACAATGGTGGAAAAATGGTGGTCAGAGCCCTTAGATGAGGAAGGATCCAAAATGTTTATTCTTCAAAAGAAATTAAAAAACATCAAAATGAAATTGAAGGATTGGAACAAAAGAGTTTTCGGAAATATATTTCAGGAGAAGGCCATCATCGAGAATAAGTTGGAACAGATTCACAAGGATGGTGCGGCAGGACGCAGAGATGAGGAAACCAGTAAACAAGAAAACGAGCTAACTCAACAATGGCACAACAGATGCAAGCAGGAAGAATCTTTGTGGAAGCAGAAATCTAGAATCCTTTGGTTGAAGGAAGGGGAGCAAAATACCAAGTTCTTCCACAGATCAGCCATGGACTACAGAAGTGCCAACAAAATCCTGGAACTAAAAAACAGTGAGGGTGAACTCCTTAGAAACCACAATGAGATATCAGCCTCCCTTTCAGACCACTTTAGCCTCATAGCGCAAGAACCAGGGATTAAAAGAGAGGAAGCCATCAAAGAAATTACCAATGTTATACCTAGAACAATCACAGAAGATCAGAACTGGGCCCTAAGAAGAACAATCACTATGGAAGAAGTCGAGGAGGCAGTCAGAAGTATGCCCAATGATAAAGCTCCGGGTCTGGATGGATTTACCATTAACTTTTACAAAGCCTGCTGGAACATTGTTAAGCAAGACATATGGGAGATTGTGGAAGACTCAAGACGATCCAAAACTATCCTAAAATCTCTAAACTCTACCTTCATCGCTCTTGTTCCCAAAGTGGAGGAGGCTAATACTCCGGAAAAATTCAGACCCATAGCACTCTGTAATGTCATCTATAAAATCATTTCAAAAGTCATAGCTAACAGGCTGAAGGCAATCCTCCCTGGCATCATTTCGCAAGAACAGTCTGGCTATGTGGAGGGCAGGTAAATTTTAGACAATATTTTGCTTGCTCAGGAGATGATTCACTCTCTTCATTCACGAAAAGAAGCCGGAATGCTTATGCAGTTAGATCTTTCCAAAGCTTATGACAAGGTAAGCTGGTCTTACTTGGAAGCAGTTTTAGAGGCTTTTGGTTTCAGTAGACCATGGATCAAATGGATTCTAGCCCTCATTAAATCGCCTAGATACTCCATCCTTGTGAATGGCGCACCCTCAGCTCCCTTCTGCCCTACCAGAGGCATCAGACAGGGGGACCCCTTGTCCCCTTTCCTGTTTGTCATTCTAATGGAGGGCCTAAGCAGATTAATTGCCAGGAAAAAAGCAGAAGGTCAAATTAGAGGTCTGCAACCCATCAGAGCATGTCCAGCCACAACTCATCAACAGTTTGTGGACGATACTATGTTACATGGCACCCCAACAGTAAAAGAAGCCTTGGCCTACAGAGACATCCTCAATCTGTTTAGCAAAGCCTCGGGTATGGAGATTAATTTTTCCAAATCCACCATATTCTTCTTCAACACGCATCAAGCTATCCAATCTCATCTTTCTAGGCTTCTGGGGTTTAAAATTGGTTCCTTACCCTCAAGATACCTTGGTGCCCCCCTGACTCTCAAACCGTGGCAAAAGGTCCATTGGGAGAAAGTCCTAGCCAGCATGGAAAGGAAGTGCAAACATTGGACCAACAGGGCTCTGAATTTTGCAGGTAGATTAATTCTAACAAAAGCGGTTTTGCAGGATATCCCTCAGTATATGTTATCTATTCTTCCTGCTCCGAAAGGAATCTTAAATCAAATAAGAATCATCCAGCGCTCCTTCTTATGGAGTGGAAGCAGCGAGAAGAAAAAATGGTCTCTGGTAGCCTGGCAGAAACTGTGTAAACCTAAGGACAGGGGGGGTCTGAATTTGGTTGATCCCTCAACAGTAAACAAAGTCTGCGGAGCCAAAATTTGGTGGAAGTGGATCTCGGATACGAGCCTACCTTGGGCCATACATTGGAAGGAGAAGTATATGCCGAATAGCAACAATCTAGACCTAGTAAGAATGCAGGACACCCCCAACGGTTCACCGATATGGAATCATGCTCAAGACAACAGAAGCATTGTCCAAGACTATAGCTTCTGGGAGATACGAAATGGTACTCAAGCACTCTTCTGGGAGGATGCCTGGCAGCAGTCTCCAAAACTGGACTCCCCTCAACTCCAACCCCTAAAGCAAAACCATCAAAATGAGGGCAGATTCAAAGTGAATCAATACTGGAACCCAAACAGTGAAGACCCGGATTGGAGGGAATGGATGGTTTTCAACTCCACCCACAATGAAGACACTCAGGAAATCATTCAAGATCTAAATCAACAAATCTTAAAAAGGAAAATTCGAGTTGCTGCTGAAAATGACAAGCTCAGATGGGGTCCAAAAGGCAACGGGGATTTTTCCCTGAAAGAAGCCAGGAGCATCATAGAGGGGGAAAAACAGCCTGATTTAATGCCCTGGGCCAATAAAGTCTGGGATAGCCTTCAATGGCTGAAGATCAGAACTTTTCTATGGCTACTCATGCAGAAGAGAACTCTAACTTGGGAGAACTTAGTGAAAAAAGGGTTCAGGGGACCTTCCAGATGTCCTATGTGTATAAAGGAGGAGGAAACAATGAATCATCTTTTTAACTCCTGTGATTGGGCTTCCCAGCTTTGGCAATGGATGGAAAGCATTCTTGGAACTTCTGATCGGAACAGGGACTCCATTCAGGAGACTATCACCAACTGGAGAAGAAACTTTTCTAGAATTAGAAGAGTGGAAAGTATCTGGAAATCTGCCCCAGGCTTTATTGTTTGGACAATATGGAAAGAGCGAAATCGGAGAATTTTCAAAGAGGAAGTCAGAAACATAGAATTTGCAAAAGAATCTATAACAATCAACATCAAACAGCTCATACAGGCAAAATGTAAGGCAGAAGCGAATGAAAAACCCACGGTTCAGGACTTACGCATTTTAAAGGTGTTTCAATTGGAGGCCTCCAGCAATCAACCAACTGGGGGAAACTTTTCTCAACTTTCATCGCAACTCCTCAGATGGCAATGCCCTCCAGAGGGCGGCCTGAAATTGAATTTTGACGGGGCTTCGCGGGGCAACCCAGGCACAGCAGGTATCGGAGGTGCCATTCGCAATCAGGCTGGGGAAATCATCCATATTTATTGCAGGGCACTGGGTGAAAGCACGAACAATGAAGCAGAGTTTGCTGCGCTTGAGCAGGGTTTAAAAATTCTAAGAACCATCCGGCGAGGGAATGTAATAGTCGAGGGGGATTCACTTTTGGTCATCACGGCGGCTAAACGCCTACAAGCAGGCAAAAGCGTCAGCAAGGATACCAAGCACTGGAGGCTAGCCAAAGCCACGGAGAGCATAGCGGAGCTAATAGCAGGGATGAGAGGCATAGTCTTCCAGACCGTAAGGAGAAAGGCGAATGGATTGGCTGATTTTTTGGCAAACTATGGTGCTGACAACCCGAACAATATTATGGACAGGTGTTGGCAGGAGGTCGCTTGCCCAATCATCAAGGTAACATGCGCACAGTTGGCAGAAAAAGACTTACTCCAGGCCAGCCCATCCTAGTTGGTGACGGCATCAGGCCACGGTACCGGAATGTTGAGGAAACCGGTAATAGATGTAAGGACAAACCAGACAATGGAATGATAGGACGTCTCAGGCGGTGGAGATCCTGGCGGCGGCAGGCTGCTCAGAAAAGCGATCATTACAGATCGAGAAACAGAATTCACAGCATCAGCAAGATCACGATCAAAACACTTGGAGGGGATCCGTATAGCAAGGCTTCAATTACATTTATGGCAATTCTGAATGAGGAGGGGTGGATCGAGGCTCCGCGGAGGAAGGCCGGGCATGCAGGCATACAGGGCATTTCAAACACTACTATCCACCATAGCTACCGTTCGAACGTACAAAACACATGGCACAATGTCAGTTGGATTGGGTGCAGCCACTTTCATTCCAATTCGACCTGCATCGGCCCCGTTTGTGCGATCTTCAATCATACTTATTGTCATAGTACTCCCACCTCCAACGACATTAATACCATCCTCATGAGGATTCACAAGAGAAGACGCTATATAGCAGCGGGCAGTCACCCTGTTTTCCCCACAGTCTATTATGTTAGTGTCGAGCACGAGACCGTGAACGGGAATTGCTTAAGCTGGGAGGAGCACGAAGCGTTAGTTATGGATGCGGGAGGATGCCGTTGTGCTGCTGCAAATCGGGACCTTCAGGAGGCGAAGGGAGGTTATGAAACCCGAACAGCAGCCAAGAACAAACGGAAAATCGCTGAACTGGAAGCAAAAGCCAAGCAGGAGGAAGAAGGGCGAACGGAGGAGGAAATTGCAGAGGAGGTGGATTGGCTGAAGGACCCGGGAACCCCCTCGAAAAGGGCAACTCAGTTTGTCAGGACAAAGGCGGAGAGCTGGCGGACCAAGACTCTCATCGCCAAGGCTCTGGAGTCGATTGAAAAGGAGAAGCAGCACATTGTGACTGAGGTGAACCTCACGGAGGCTCAAATGGCTAAAATTATTGACTATAATAGCTCGCTGGATGGCCGTATCTCCACTGTGCATGAGGTTGTTCAGACAGTCAATAGGAAGCTGACTCTGCTCATTAGGCTTCTGAGAGACACTGTAAACTCAGCTCCCCTGACTCCGCAGCCGGCTACCACTGAGGCGCAGGAGACCGAATCCATTGCAGCCATGCAAGCGAAGGTGGACCGTCATGTTCGGGAGATAGGGCTGGACACCATCAGCCAAATGGGCAAATATATCTAGGGCAGTACCTTTGTTGCTCTCTTCGGCTTTCTCTCTGTTTCGGCTTTAGTCTTTCTGTGTTGCTATCTTATACTGTAATGTGTCGGTAGTATCGGTTTTAAGGAACTAGCTCAGATCGGGCCACCCTGCGCGGTGTGCTTTTTGTAGTTTCTTTTTGTTGAACTCTTGAGCAGGTGATTAGCTTTGGATTTTTGTACATCCCTGCTTTCGATCTGCTTCTGCAGATTTTTGTACTATACTCTGTTTCATAATATAAACTTCTGACTTACACAAAAAAAATAAAAATATTATTATTATTATTATTAACCATAATAATAAATAATAATAATATAATAATTATAATAATAATAATAATTATTATTATTATTATTATTATTATTAATAACTATTATATTAATAATAAGATTAATTATGTTAATAATTATTATATTATATTGAAAAAATTATTGCCATAATGTGATGTTGGAACATGGTTGACTATGCTTGATCATGATTATATTATAGATGTTATGAATAATAGTATACGATAGGAATATCAACCCTAAGAATAACAAACCCAAGGGATTAATATCATCAATTCAAAGGAATATTAACCTAATGGGTTAATACTAAAACCCCAAGGAATTAATATTATAAACCCAAGGTATATAAACCCTAAGATAAATATTATAAACCCTAAAATAAACATGCTTGACTAAGGTTCACCATGGTTGATTTTCATATTGAGACAATCTTTGTCACAATGTGACGTTAGACCATGGTTAATCATAGTTGAGCATGTTTGATTTTCATATTGAGACAATATTTGTCACAATGTGACATTGGACCATGGTTGACAACGGTTGACAATGGTTGACCATGGTTGATATTCATATTGAGACAATATTTGTCACAATGCGACATTGGAGCATGGTTGACCAAGGTTAACCATCATTGATTTTCATATAGAGACAATCTTTGTCACAGTGCCACATTGGACCATGATTCATTTTCATATTGAGAAAATCTTTGTCACAATGTGACGTTGGAACATGGTTGACCATGATTATATTATAGACGCTATGAATAATATTATACTCCAAGAATATCAACCCTTAGAATAATAAACCCAAAGGATTGATATTATAAACCTAAGGGAATAATAAACCCAAGGGGTTAATACTAAAATCCCAAGTGATTAATATTATAAACCTATGGTATGTAAACCCTAAAATAAACATGGTTCATCATGGTAGATTTTTATATTGAGACAATCTTTATCACAATGCGACATTAGACCATGGTTGACCATAGTTGACCATGTTTGATTTTCATATTGAGACAATTTTTGTCACAATGTGATATTGGACCATGGTTGACCATGGTTGAAAATGGTTGACCATGGTTGATATTCATATTGAGAAAATCTTTGTCACAATGTGACATTGGACCATGGTTGACCATGGCCCACCATCATTGATTTTCATATCAAGACAATCTTTCTCACACTGCAACGTTGGACCATGGTTGATTTTCATATTGAGAAAATATTTGTCACAATGTCACATTGGAACATGGTTACCGATGGTTATAAACTCAATGGATTTATATTGAACCCAAGGATTAATATTATAAACCTTATGAATAATATTATACCCTAGGAATATGAACCCTTAAATTAATAAACCCAAGGGATTGATATTATAAATCTAAGGGCTTAATACTAAAAATGCAATGCAATAATATTAAACCCAAGGAATTAATATTATAAACCCAATGTATATAAACCCTAAGATAAATATTATATACCATAAAATAAACATGGTTGACCATGGTTTACATTTGTCAATTTTCATATTGAGACAATATTTGTCACAATGTGATGTTGGACCATTGTTGATTTTCATATTGAGACAATCTTTGTCACAATGTGACATTGGACCATGGTTGACAATGGTTAACCATGGTTGATTTTCATATTGAGATGATCTTTGTCGGAATATGAAATTTCACCATCGCTGATAAAGATTATAAACCCTAAGATAAATATTGTAAACCCTAAAATGAACATGGTTGACCATTGTGTACCATGGATACTTTTCATATTGACACATTATTTGTAACAATGCGACATTGGACCATCGCTGACCATGGTAGACCATGGTTGTCACAATGTGACATTGGACCATAGCACAATATTTGTCACTATGGTTAACCATGCTTGACTATGATTATAGTATAAATGTTATGAATAATATTATATCCTAGGAATAATAAACCAAATAGATTGATATTATAAACCCAATGGATTAATATTATAAACCCGAGGTATATAAACCCTAAGATAAATATTATAAACCCTAAAATAAACATGGTTAACCAAGGTTCACTGTGGTTGATTTTCATATTGAGACAATCTTTGTTACAATGTGACGTTAGACCATGGTTAACCATAGTTGACCATATTGATACAATCTTTGTCACAATGTGACATTGGACCATGGTTGACAACGGTTGACAATGGTTTACCATGGCTGCTATTAATATTGAGACAATTTTTGTCACAATGCGACATTGGAGCATGGTCGACCATCATTCATCTTCATATCGAGGCAATCTTTGTAACAATGTGACGTTGGACCATGATTAATTTTCATATTAAGAAAACATTTGTCACAATGTGACGTTGGAACATGGTTGAACATGGATGACCATGATTATATTATAGATTGTTATGAATAATATTATATTCTAGGAATATCAACCCTTATAATAATAAACCCAAGGGAATAATAAACCAAAGGGGTTAATACTAAAACACCAAGGGATTATAAACCCAAGGGATTAATATTGTAAACTCAAGGTATATAAATCCCAAGATAAATATTATAAACCCTAAAATAAACATGGTTGACCAAGGTTCACCATGGTTGATTTTCATATTGAGACAATCTTTGTCAGAATGTGACATTAGACCATGGTTGCCCATAGTTAACCATGTTTGATTTGAATATTAAGAAATCTTTGTCACAATGTGACATTGGACCATGGTTTACCATGGTTGACAATGGTTGATTTTCATATTGAGACAATATTTGTTGCAATGCGACATTGGACCATGGTTGAACATGCTCCACCATCATTGATTTCATATTGAGACAAGCTTTCTCACAATGTGACACTGGACCATGGTTGATTTTTATATTGAGAAAATATTTGTCACAATGGCACATTGGAATATGGTTGACCATGGTTATAAATTGAACGGATTTATATTGAACCTAATGATTAATATTTAAAACCCTATGAATAATATTATACCCTAGGAATATGAACCCTTAGATTAATAAACCCAAGGGATTGATATTATAAATCCAAGGGAATAATAAACCCAAGGGGTTAATACTAAAAGCCCAAGGGATTAATATTATATACTCAAAGTATTTAAACCTTAAGATAAATATATAAATATTATAAGTATGGTTGACCAAGATTCACCATGGTTTATTTTCATATTAATACAATCTTTGTCACAATGTGATGTTAGACCATGGTTAACTCTAGTTGATCGTGTTTGATTTTCATATTGAGACAATCTTTGTCACAATGTGACAATGCACCATAGTTGACCATGGTTGACAATGGTTGGCCATTGTTGATATTCATATTAAGACAATATTTGTCACAATACAACATTGGAGCATGGTTGGTCATGGTTGACCATCATTGATTTTTATATCGATATAATCTTTGTTGCAATGCGACATTAGACTGTGACTGATTTTCATATTAAGAAAATCTTTTACACAATGTGACATTGGAACATGGTTGATCATCATTAACCATGATTATATTATAGACCCTATGAATAATATTATATGGTAGGAATATCGACCCTTAGAATAATAACCCCAAGGGATTGATATTATAAACCCAAGGGAATAATAATCTCAAGGGGTTATTACTAAAACCCTAAGGGATTATAAATCCAATAGATTAATATTATAAATCCAAGGTATATAAAGCCTAAGATAAATATTATAAACCCTAAAATAAACATGGTTGACCAAGGTTCACCATGGTTAATTTTCATATTGAGACAATCTTTGTCACAATGTGACGTTAGACTATGGTTGACCATGTTTGATTTTCATATCTAGACAATCCTTATCACTATGTGACATTGGGCTATGGTTGACCACAGTTGAAAATGGTTTACCATGGTTGATATTCTTCTTATTTTTAACTTGTTATATACACCCTTAAAATTTATAATTACCTTTAAATGTAATAAACAATGTTTTATTCAAATATCAATACTCTTCTCATCCCTCTTCTTACCATCATTTTTCTGGTATTCTCAAATGCTCTACTATAATTGTATTTGTAGTTTCTTGTACATTTCCTTCATATATTTATTTATTTATTTTTATGTTTAATTTAAATTTAGGTTGGACTTAGTTTGTTTATTGAACGGAAAAATAATGATCAATTTACAATGGGATGCTTATCATTAAGATTATAAGAAACTCAATCAATTGTGGACACCGCTTAGGATAGTTTTGAATTCCCCAAAATGACTTTGATCCTCAACCTCTCCTGTAAAATTTGAAACTAAGATCTAGTAAAACTAAACACCATGTAAACTAGTTGATTTACATCTCATAGGTCAATTTGTCATCCTTATGTATAATAACTATCACATGTGTCATATTTATTTATAATAATTTATTATATTTAAAACAGAAAATGCTTGTGAGTTTTGGCAGTAGAATTTATATGTGACTTATAAAATAATAATTATAATTAATGTGATATTATTATTTATCACTTTAATAATAACTTTTTTAATATATAAAATATTATTTTAAAAATATTATATGTGTGTAGTAATGAGAATAGTTGTATTAATTGCAAAATTTGTGTCTCGATTCTACACATAGAGAGTTCTTCTATCTTCAATATCATTTACTGACTCCTCAATCAAAATTGTTCTCCAAAGAGGAATGCAACGAATACCAAGCATATATGGGTATTTGGGGGTGAATACCTTCCAATAAAACCTAGAAATTAAACAAAACTTGAAATAGATATAACCTATTTCAAAATATTATTCTTGATTATAACATATTTTCATGGATCCACATTTACTAGCAAACATCTCCAAAAAAATTGATATTCAATTATAAGATCATGCTTAATCCATTAAGGGATGGAGCACAGTGTTACTTTACCCTTAAGCATCAACTCTCCAAACTACAAATTGAAACCTTAGTAGCAACATTCATCTGCGTCTTGGTTACTATCCCTTAGAATGTGCTTGAAACACGTATATATGAATTAGTACTCTCAATTGGGAAAAATTTAGTGGTAAAAATTTGCTAAATATGTGTTATTTAAATAGTTTTTCACTGTATATATAGATTTAGTACTCTCAAAAATTTTAGAACATTTCTATTGTGAAAAATTGACCTATCAAACTACTTGTAAATGAATCCTACCAAATTTCAAACTACTTGTAAATGAATCCTACCAAATTTCAAACCAATAAATTTAAGAAAAAAAAACAAACACACTTAAGAATATTCTTATTTTGTGCTCCCTATTTAGATTTTGGAGTCATTTAACTTCCTTGGGTTCAAAGAAAAGAGATCGGGCGAGTTTACGAGGCAGACGACCTTTCTAGGCCTTTAATGTTCACCCATCTGGTGGATGAGGGAGCGCTAGGATACCAACACCAAATTTAATAATTACATGTCGCAGAGTTAAGTTGAATTTAGGTTTTGGGCCAGCATTTATATTCAGAGTTTCAATGTGCAGTTTTTATTTATACTATTGCTTTTCAGGTTTAACCCTTCATTTTTAACAATTTTGGCTAAGATAAAATTGTAACTTAAAACTGGCACTGCGTTTTTAAAAAAAATTGACTGCGCACTTAGATGCCTTTTTGCCTTAAACAAAAAACTGGTTATGATAATGTTTCGTGTGGTTTTAGGTTCTAGGCTTTACACGCCATTGAAATACATAAATCCAAAAAAAAACATTCTCCTGCGCGGCAAGAAACATTGACTATATGCCCTCCATATCGTCACATATTGTTATTGATATTTAAAGCACTGTTTTCTAAGTTTAATTAAGAGATAGCATACGGGCTCATCTCTGCCGCTTGAAATAACAGACTTTATTTCAAACTCTCGGTGGCTTCACATAAATCTACACACGCACCAGCGATTTAAAATTCAGGCTCCACGCAATAGATTGACATACCTTTACTCAGCCCACCGCACAGCAAACGCACCAGGTATATCAGCGCGCACGGAGGCTGTCTACGCCTTTCAGGCAGCACGCAGGTATAGAACCTTTACTCAGCGCATAGACACGCAGCAGCAAATATTTATACGCTGTCAAACATCCACGGACCAGCACGCAGGTCCAGCCACGATCACGCCGTAGCGCTCCACCTCCTCCCTCAGTGCTCCAGGACAGCCAGCGCTCCACCGTGAGCTCTGATACCAATTGTTGGAATTCAGAGGCAAAGCAAACAAACAATAAACACACAGCAGAATATCAAGCACATATGACACAGTATTTAACGTGGTTCAGCCAACGCTATGTCCACCAAACATAGGCATCAAGAATTTATTAATCAAATTGGAGATTACATCAAGAAATCCTCACAAAACTCTCACACTCTTAGCAAACATCCCAATGGTTACCTGTTATATAGCACAGAGAATCTAACAGCCTCATTAACTCACTCACATCAAATATAAGAGGCATTAACTCCATCCCAACAACCTGGAGCTAATCTAGGACCTGAATTCTATTGTTGTCATCAGCTGAGATTTTTCCTATTTTGCTCCAAACAGAAAATCTCAACAGCCTTCACACACCATGAAGCAAACTCTGCTCTCAGTCTCTCGCACTTCGTCATCCATCGATAGTCACCAATGCTTGACACAGGAAAATTGTGGCCATGATCAGCAAGTGAGCGAAACCGAAGATCAGGAGATTCCCCACGTCAATCTCTCTGTGGATCAGATTCTGGACCAACATGTCGGTGGTTTCGGGCCTGCTCAGCTGCTTCATGTCCTCATGGTGTCTCTGGCATGGGCTTTCGACGGAATACACTCCTTTATTCCCATATTCACTGATGCTCAACCTTCATGGCGATGCACGGCCTCTCAAACGCCAGATTTCACAGACAATGTGACGCTGCAGCTCTCAGCATCGATGAGTGGGCAGAAATGGTGCACACCAAAGTCGTCACTGTGTGAAATGGATGGGAGTCTTTGGGAGTGGGTCGATGGGAGAGGATCGTCTGTGGTTTCAGAATGGGGTCTCATCTGCCATGACAAGTTCAAGTCAGGAGTTCCGGCCTCGCTCTTCTTCATTGGCTGTATTTTAGGTAAACTATCTTCTTTTAACACTTATACAATTCATTTTCCCGTGCAGAAATGAATTATCAGCTCATTTTGTACTGGATCCCATGCATGGCAGGTTCAGGGTTTTTGGGACCTCTCGCAGATGCATCTGTTGGGCGAAAGAGAACATTAATGCTGTCGTGTTTCGTACTCTCAATCTCTGGATTTCTGACAGCTCTATCTCCCAACATCTGGATATACTCCTCCCTCAGGCTAATCAGCGGCTTTGGTCGAGCAGGCGTTGGCACCTGCAGCTTAGTTCTGTCAACCGAATCTGTGGGGAGCAATTGGAGAGGACAAGTTGGGCTCTATGGTTTTGTCTTCTTCGCAGCGGGCTTCGCCTCGCTTCCTGGCATTGCATACCTTACCAGATCATCCTGGCGAATGACCTACATCGCCATTTCTGCGTTGTCCATGGCCTACTGCTGCCTCGTTCTTCCTTTTGTATACGACTCTCCCAGATGGCTGGTCATCAGAGAAAGAGAAACCGAAGCTCTGGACATTCTTAAAAAGATGGCTGCCCGGAACGGTAAGTGCCTGCCCGAAAACGTTCGGATAAGTTCGGCCTGTACAGAGGGAGCCAAAAGTTCGGCCCCTGCGATTATCAATATGTTAAAAGTGCCGTGGGTGCGAAGGAGAATTGTGGGCATATCGGCTGCTGGAGTCATGGTAGGCTTGGTGTACTACGGCCTGCCGCTTAACGTGAGGAATATGAAGGTGAATCCGTATATGAGCACCGCACTCAATGCTTTCATTGAAATCCCGGCCATATGCGTCGGAAATATTCTGCTTCCGAGAGTCGATCGACGGATTCTTATATCGATTTCTTGTATCACCTGCACTTCGTGTTGCGTTGCTTCTGCCGTGTTGTGTGCGTGGGATATTGGGTGGATGCAGATGGTAGCGGAAACAATGGGGTTTTGGGCAATTTGTGTGTCATTTGATGTATTGTATATATTCTGTTTGGAATTATTTGCTACAAATGTAAGGAGCGCAGCTGTTGGTACGATGAGGCAGGCCATAATGGCAGGTGCTGCCATCGCCCCTGCCATCTCTGTGATGGGGAGAAGACGATCTTGGGTTTCATTTGTGGCGTTGGGAGGGTTCGCTATGTGGGGTGGACTCCTGGTTCTGCTTCTCCCCGAGACCAAAAATCGTCCGCTTTATGAAACGCTGGAAGAGCAGGAGGTGGAAGAAGCCAAAATGATGAATGGCCAGATACAGGAGCCCAATCCTCCATTAATGGCCTAAGAAGTAGCTTTCCACACCTAGATAATATTCTTGGTAGATAATATATCTATATTCTGTCAGATAAGGAGAGGTTTGTCATGGTATATGATGAGGAGAGGTTTATTATCTACCTAGATAATATTCTGTCAGATGAGGAGAGGTTGGCCAATTATTCAGCACGCGCTCTTGTTCTGAATAATTTGGTTGGCAGAATCACTTATAATCGCCAATTATTCAGCACGCGCTCTTGTTCTGAATAATTTGTTTTGCCAAACAAATCTAAATGCAGGGTTTTGTTTTTTCCAAATGGAGATACTACTCAAGGTATAAAACGTTGAGTAATATTTTAAAATAAATATTATAAATTTATGATGTTAATTGATTGGACTTATAAATGTTAAATGTTCACATTTACAGTTGTTTAAAATATCTATAAAATAATAGTTATCATTCCATTTAATTATTTTTAAATAAAATTTAAATAAATGAATCACAAATCTAATTAATTTAATTTTTTTAATCACCAAATAATTGTGTATAGATATTTTATATTTATATGAGAAATGTGTAGGCATTAAGTTAGGAAATATAAAGTGTAAAATGTAATGTAATATAAAAGGTAAAGCATAAAAATATATAAATAATTTATTTTTTTAATAATTTATTTCTTTATATATTATTATTGGTACAATTAGTATGGATTATTACAAAATGATAATTCTTTTTGTGGATGGATGGAAAGAGGGGAAAGGATTCATCTTAACCATGTATCAATTTTGTATTAAAAAGGAGATTTGTTAGACATTTGATGTCTCTTAATACTAATTCTTATTACTATTTAAAGCTTAATTATCATATTTATTAAATAAATAGTTAATATTTACTTATTCAAATTGCATAATTAGGTTATTTTAATTAAAAATGAAATATTTCATCTCTTGTTATAATTATTTATCAACAAAACTATGATTTATCCTTAATAGGGTAAGATCGCATAAGATCATGCTCACTGTTGAGTGTCATGGGCCATCAATGGATAAGAAAAACATCAAAATTTTCCCAAATCGGATTAGACTTTTCTGAAATAGCATTTCACAATTACTTTGAAAATCATTTCTTCCACCATATTGAAAGGTCTCGGCCACCTCCACATATTTTAACTCATATTATGCCATGATGCTATCAATAGATTTTTTCATTCTAATTTATAATTGATCATGGGTCAAGCATCCTTTGTCCCAAAGGCTAGAGTTATAAATCTCATATATATGAATCATTCTATTAGGTGAACCACCAACAATAAATCTCATAAATATGAATCATTCTACGATGTGAATGACCTAGTAGCTATGATTGTTGCATTATGCGCAAAAAGTTCCTCTAAGTTATCACCGTTTAAAAACATTTTAGTCAAAGAATTTACAATTAGGGATTAGACGAAATTTCTTCTAAATTGTCCTTTTGAAACGTTTTAATCGGAAAAATGGGATTAAACATTTTTATCATGTAAATAGTGATTAAATGGTTTTGGGTAGCTAAAGGGTTTTTCGTGCTATTTTAACGTTTGAAAGACTTCTCATAAGGCGTTTAAACATTTCAAGGTTTCACTCGAGGAACATATTAATGTTTAAACGTTTAAAAATATACTAGCATGACCACATTAATACATGAGTTTGATATACGCTAATACGCATACATCATATTAATAATATTAATAATTATTCCCTGATGGGGGTGACAAGTGGAAAGGATGGCATGGGCGTTCATGTTAGGCATGTGGCATAAGGTGGGCGGGTTGGCCTCCCTGCCCTCCCTTAACTCCTTAAGTATGATAGAGAGTAAATTCGAGCATGTGAGGTTTCATGTCGCCTTGGGTCTTGAGGGTGGTGGCGACCGTCTTAATGTTATGGAGGGTGATGGGGGAGTTCGTCGGGCATTCTACATATGCATGAGTATTGTTGTATGTGGTGTGGCCATTGTGGGAAGAAGAGAGAGTTGTAGAGGTTCCCTTGTCCAGGCGAGGAGATGGCATTGCCATTAGGGCTTCCTCCCCTACTTTTAGGTGTGTGTCATTGTTAATTGCCAAATTGGGCTTCGTCACTACGAGTGTGCAAGGAACGAAGGGTATGGTTGTCTAATTGGGGTGGTATTTTGTTGTTTCTGTTTCATCTTACACGATTTCAGTCCGGGTCAGGTGGGAACTAGTTTTTTTCTTGAATGGGCGAGTAGTAGTGGTCCTCTACAGTCCATTTTAGGCTTCTTTGTTGCTGGATGGAGCCATTGGAGCGAAAATATTGGGCTTGCGGGTGGTCGCTTCAGGGGAGGTGCATATTTATGGCCCGTGGTGGGTGGTTGTTTTGTGTACTGTGTGTTCTTGGTGTCGTGGGGTGTGGAAGTTCAGCCAAGGTCGATGGTGTCTCCTTTTGTGTGGGAAGTTCGGGCAGTATCAGACTGGTGGCCCTTTGTTCATTCCAGTGGTGTCTGGAAGGCAACCATGCACCCTATTCCTCGCTCAAGCGTTCCTATGCCCAGGTGCAACCTAATTCAGGCAATTCTGGTGCGGACACATCTAGGTCTAAGATCGAGATGGTGAGTGTCAGTGGTGGCCCTGTTCAGGGTGGTCGGAGCAGTGGTGGGTCGAGTCGCGCATCATTAGGGGGCAGAGGAGGTGGGAAGTTGGGGTGCTCTGGGCACGTAGAGCTTGTTTCTCAGTGTGGTAGGTGTAGAGGCTCGACATTGGATCAGGGTGACCACACTTCACTTTTCTAGCAGTGAGGGGGCTCGGCTCGTCGTGGTGTTTCAGGGCGTCGTGTGCTGGTGCATCATGGTGGTTGTGATTAGTGAAAATTTTGTTGTGTTGAGAGATGTCGGGACTTGATTCAGTCCATTTTATAGCGTCTCGAGACTTCAGAGCGAGATCCACAAGAGGAGCATATTGAATTGATAATAAATTTGAACAAAATGCATTACTTCCAGTGCCATGTCCAGGAGCGTGTAGTTGTGGTTTGACAAGGCCATAATTTGTTATCGAAGCAAGTTGAGAAGTTGAACGCATGGATGGCCCATTTCAAGGATCATGTCCAATGCTCCTTTCATCCTCCGTCGCCTCTTGGAACAGTCCTGGACACCTAGCCTCCATCACTTCGGACAACTAGCATGGATATAGGTGTTTTATATGTTCTGTATGTTTACTGGTACCTATGGCCTCTTAAGTTTTGGATTGTGTCTCTTTATGTTTTTTGTTTCACTGTCACCTGCTTTCAGTGGTAGTCAACAAACCTGGTTGAGGTGAGGCTACCTATGTTTTCCTTCTGATATACCTCTTTTTGGAACCATGAATAAAATATTGACTTACAAAAAAGAAATACTAATATTTACTCTTAATAATAATAATAATAATAATAATAATAATAATAATATTATTATTAACCATAATAATAAATAATATTATAAAAATATAATAATAATAATAATTATTATTATTATTATTATTATTCATAACTATTATATTAATAATAATATTAATTATGTTAATAATTGTTATAATATATTTAAAAAATTATTGCCACAATGCGATGTTGGAACATGGTTGACTATGCTTGATCATGATTATATTATAGATGTTATGAATAATAGTATACGATAAGAATATCAACCCTAAGAATAACAAATCCAATGGATTAATATCATCAATTCGAAGGAATAATAACCTAATGGGTTAATAACAAACCCCAAGGGATTAATATTATAAACCCTAAAATAAATGTGCTTGACTAAGGTTCACCATGGTTGATTTTCATATTGAGACAATCTTTGTCACAATGTGACGCTAGACCATGGTTAGTCATAGTTGAGCATGTTTGATTTTCATATTGAGACAATCTTTGTCATAATGTGACATTGGACCATGGTTGACCATGGTTGACAACGGTTGACAATGGTTGACCATGGTTGATATTCATATTGAGACAATGTTTGTCACAATACGACATTGGAGCATGGTTGACCAAGGCTAACCATCATTGATTTTCATATCGAGACAATCTTTGTCACAATGCCACATTGGACCATGATTCATTTTCATATTGAGAAAATCTTTGTCACAATCTGACGTTGGAACATGGTTGACCATGCTTGACCATGATTATATTATAGACGCTATAAATAATATTATACTCCAAGAATATCAACCCTTAGAATAATAAACCCAAAGGATTGATATTATAAACCTAAGGGAATAATAAACCCAAGGGGTTAATACTAAAACCCCAAGCGATTAATATTATAAACCCTAAGATAAATATTATAAACCCTAAAATAAACATGGTTCATCATGGTAGATTTTTATATTGAGACAATCTTTGTCACAAAGTGATGTTAGACCATGGTTGACCATAGTTGACCATGTTTGATTTTCATATTGAGATAATTTTTGTCACAATGTGATATTGGACCATGGTTGACCATGGTTGATAATGGTTGAAAATGGTTGACTATGGTTGATATTCATATTGAGAAAATCTTTGTCACAATGTGACATTGGACCATGGTTGACCATGGCCCACCATCATTGATTTTCATATCAAGACAATCTTTCTCACACTACGACGTTGGACCATGGTTGATTTTCATATTGAGAAAATATTTGTCACAGTGTCACGTTGGAACATGGTTAACGATGGTTATAAAATCAATGGATTTATATTGAACCCAAGGATTAATATTATAAACCCTATGAATAATATTATACCCTAAGAATATGAACCCTCAAATTAATAAACCCAAGGGATTGATATTATAAACCTAAGGGCTTAATACTAAAAATGCAATGCAATAATATTAAATCCAAGGAATTAATATTATAAACCCAATGTATATAAACCCTAGGATAAATATTATAAACCCTAAAATAAACATGGCTGACCATGGTTTACCTTTGTCAATTTTCATATTGAGACAATATTTGTCACAATGTGATGTTGGACCATTGTTGATTTTCATATTGAGACAATCTTTGTCACAATGTGACATTGGACCATGGTTGACAATGTTTAACCATGGTTGATTTTCATATTGAGACAATCTTTGTCAGAATATGACGTTTCACCATCGCTGATAAAGATTATAAACCCTATGATAAATATTGTAAACCCTAAAATGAACATGGTTGACCATGGCGTACCATGTATAATTTTCATATTAACACAATATTTGTAACAATGTGACATTGGACCATCGTTGACCATGGTAGACCATGGTTGTCACAATGTGACATTGGACCATGGCACAATATTTGTCATTATGGTTAACCGTGCTTGACTATGATTATAGTATAAATGTTATGAATAATATTATATGCTAGGAATATCAACCCTTAGAATAATAAACCAAATGGATTGATATTATAAACCCAATGGATTAATATTATAAACCCGAGGTATATAACCCTAAGATAAATATTATAAACCCTAAAATAAACATGGTTAACCAAGGTTCACTGTGGTTGATTTTCATATTGATACAATCTTTGTTACAATGTGACGTTAGACCATGGTTAACCATAGTTGACCATGTTTGATTTTCATATTGAGACAATCTTTGTCACAATGTGACATTGGACCATGATCTTTGTCACAATGTGACATTGGACCATGATTGAAAACGATTGACAATGGTTTACCATGGCTGATATTCATATTGAGACAATCTTTGTCACAATGCGACATTGGAGCATGGTTGACCATGGTTGACCATCATTCATTTTCATATCGAGGAAATCTTTGTAACAATGTGACATTGGACCATGGCTAATTTTCATATTAAGAAAATATTTGTCACAATGTGACGTTGGAACATGGTTGAACATGGATGACCATGATTATATTATAGATTGTTATGAATAATATTATATTCTAGGACTATCAAGCCTTATAATAATAAACCCAATGGAATAATAAACCAAAGGGGTTAATACTAAAACAACAAGGGATTATAAACCCAAGGGATTAATATTATAAACTCAAGGTATATAAATCCCAAGATAAATATTATAAACCCTAAAATAAACATGGTTGACCAAGGTTCACCATGGTTGATTTTCATATTGAGACAATGTTTGTCAGAATGTGAATTAGACCATGGTTGCCCATAGTTAACCATGTTTGATTTGAATATTGAGAAATCTTAGTCACAATGTGACGTTGGACCATGGTTTACCATGGTTAACTATGGTTGATTTTCATATTGAGACAATCTTGGTCGCAATGTGACATTCGACCATGGTTGAACATGGCCCACCATCATTGATTTCATATCGAGACAATCTTTCTCGCAATGCGACATTCAACCATGGTTGGTTTTTATATTGAGAAAATATTTGTCACAATGTCACATTGGAACATGGTTGACCATTGTTATAAATTGAACAGATTTATATTGAACCCAATGATTAATATTAAAAACCCTATGAATAATATTATACCCTAGGAATATGAACCCTTAGATTAATAAACCCAACGGATTGATATTATAAATCCAAGGGGATAATAAACCCAATGGGTTAATACTAAAACCCCAAGGGATTAATATTATATACTCAAAGTATATAAACCCTAAGATAAATATATAAATATTATAAGTATGGTTGACCAAGATTCACCATGGTTTATTTTCATATTAATACAATCTTAGTCACAATGTGACGTTAGACCATGGTTAACTCTAGTTGATTGTGTTTGATTTTCATATTGAGACAATGTTTGTCACAATGTGACAATGCACCATAGTTGACCATGGTTGACGACGGTTAACAATGGTTAACCATTGTTGATATTCATATTAAGAAAATATTTGTCACAATACAACATTGGAGCATGGTTGGTCATGGTTGACCATCATTGATTTTCATATTGATATAATCTTTGTTGCAATGCGACATTGGACCGTGACCGAATTTCATATTAAGAAAATCTTTTTCACAATGTGACATTGGAACATGGTTGATCATCAGTAACCATGATTATATTATAGACCCTATGAATAATATTATATGTTAGGAATATCAACCCTTAGAATAATAACCCCAAGGGATTAATATTATAAACCCAAGGGAATAATAATCTCAAGGGGTTATTACTAAAACCCTAGGGGATTATAAATCCAACAGATTAATATTATAAATCCAAGGTATATAAAACCTAAGATAAATATTATAAACCCTAAAATAAACATGCTTGACCAAGGTTCACCATGGTTAATTTTCATATTGAGACAATCTTTGTCACAATGTGACGTTAGACCATGGTTGACCATGTTTGATTTTCATATTCAGACAATCCTTATCACTATGTGACATTGGACTATGGTTGACAACAGTTGAAAATGGTTTACCATGGTTGATATTCTTCTTATTTTTAACTTGTTATATACACCCTTAAAAATTATAATTACCTTTAAATGTAATAAAGAATGTTTTATTCAAATATCGATACTCTTCTCATCCCTCTTCTTACCATCATTTTTCTGGTATTCTCAAATGCTCTACTATAATTGTATTTGTAGTTTCTTGTACATTTCCTTCATATATTTATTTATTTATTTTTATGTTTAATTTAAATTTAGGTTGGAGTTAGTTTGTTTATTGAATGGAAAAATAATGATCAATTTACAATAAGATGCTTATCATTAAGATTATAAGAAACTCAATCAATTGTGGACACCATTTAGGATAGTTTTGAATTCCCAAAAATGACTTTGATCCTCAACCTCTCCTATAAAATTTGAAACTAAGATCTAATAAAACTAAACACCATGTGAACTAGTTGATTTACATCTCATAGGTCAATTTGTCATCCTTATGTATAATAACTATCATATGTGTCCTCTTTATTTATAATAATTTATTATATTTAAAAAAGAAAATGCTTGTGAGTATTGAAAGTAGAATTTATATATGACTTATAAATAATTATTATAATTAATGTGATATTAATTAGGCCGATAGGCCTTCCTTTGAAAGAGCATTTCGTTGTCCTTTTGATTCTCACATAGACATCTAGCGCATCTTTAATTGACATCTGACCTGTGTTTATCTGCTCTGATTGACATCTGTTCAAGTAAAATATCTCATACATCGGCATGGAAAGCGGGATACTGTTAATCGCCATAACTGTGGCATGCGGGGCACTGTTTCTTGTCAGCGCCACAGCCTGCTTGGTGATTTCTCTTGTGAAAATGGAGCGCAAGAGACGGCGACTGAGAGAAACCAGTGATGACCAAGAGAATAAACTGATCATGTTCTACAACCCAATTTCTTACGCCAATGCTCTGGAAGCCACAAGGCATTTTGATGAAGAACATGTACTGAGCAGAACCAGGTATGGAATCGTGTTCAGACTGGCAGCCATTCCAGCAGATCCCTCTTCATCTGCACCCACCCCTGCTGGCTCTCTCGGGTAAGTTTCTCCTGAAATAAATTCAACGGGGCAGATGACAAAAGAATCTGATGTCTACAGCTTCGGAATTGTATTGTTGGAACTTCTTACTGGTAGGAGGCCGGTCATGTTCACCCAGGACGAAGATATAGTGAAATGGGTGAAAAGACAACTTCAAACAGGGCAGATTTCAGAGCTGTTTGATCCAAGCCTTTTGGAACTGGATCCACAATCTTCAGAGTGGGAGGAGTTTCTGCTGGCAGTGAAAGTGGCTCTTCTGTGCACAGCCCCTGATCCTCTGGACATGCCATTCATGACAGAGGTGGTGTTCTACTTGAAGGTCATCCATGCTGAGGTGGTTTCTTGATTTACAATAAATTAGATCCTCTCAATCCATGTTTCTTGGCTTTTGAAATTAATTCCTTTGAATTAGACCCTCTTCATCGACGCTGAGAGGTGGTTTCTTGTTTTTCAAATTACATCCTCTTCATCCATGCCGAGGCAGGAGCATAGATTCCTCGTTGCACAGAAAGCCAAAGAAACTGGGCCTGCCAATGTCACTGTTGAATATGGCTAGCATCGAAGCATTTTTTTGGAGGAGAAATTCCTGTAAAGTGGAGATGTTAAAGATGGAGTAAACGGCGTAATTACACCTTCGTATACAGTGAGTGCATAGGGCAAGGAAAAAGGGATTGTCAATGTGGATTCATCCCTCGCAGGTAAACATTTTGTTGACTGACACTGTTTTTTTTTTTTTTATTGCTACGAAGATATTCAAATGCCTAGCAGAATGTTTTACACAGTTTGGTCCTTCTGTTAGTGCTGTCGGAATCTGCTATAAGATTTACAGTTGGCAAATTGCAAGAATTGTCTGTTGTTAGTACTCAATCTACTGTTGCTGGTAAAATCATTACTGTTGTTTTATTTCTGATGATGCTGTTGTTGGCACTTTCAGTTTCCAGATTTTTATTTCAAAACAATTTTAAAATTACAAAAGGATCAGATTAAAAGTTTTGGAACATAACAACGAGCCTTGATATTACAATATGTCTTCGGCAATGTTAGTCAAATCTTGAGTAGTTATAGATTGTAATATTGGGCTGCAATTAAGCAATTTTTCAGGTGTGAGACCTGATATCACATATGCTATCAGTAATATAGTTAAATTCTTGAAAGGTCCTTATTCACAATAGTCAACAGCAGTTTAGCAGATTTTCAAGTATTTTATGTCCAACGGACTTCAGCATCACATCAGTGGAAGTTTGGACGATGCATTGCCGCTAATCAGATATTGTGATGTGGATGGGCAAGAGATTTTGATGTCGTGGGCCTACATGAGATTACTGCTTCAAATAGAAGGGTGGAATCGTCTCATAGGCCAGTAGGAAGCAGTCCAATATTTCTCTTTTGAGTGCGGAAGCAGAGTACCTAGCAGCTTTTTATGAAATCAAGCAGCTAGTCTGGTCAGGAGAGTTGATTGCAGATTTTGAAACGGGGCAGTTGAGTCCCACAGTTTTGAGATGTGACAGCCAGAGCTGCATTGCCATGACAATCCACTTAGTTCACCAAGTGAAGAAGCAAAATGCACAGGTGGAATTTTGTGAGATTGGGTCAATTTTAGATAATGCATGAGAGAAAGCTTTTCAGAAGGACAAAATTGCAATATTGCAAAGGTGGCTTCGGATTGAACTACAACATTGCCTGAGTTCAGGTAAATGTTTGACTGAGTGGGAGTGTTAAGTAATTCAAACTAAAATATTTACGTTTCAAGGGTGCCTTCATTTGTTTTCTTGGCCATGTTTTTGTCTGTGATAAGAATCCACATGGATGATTGGATCCGCATGAGCATAGATAGGCAAAGCGCGCGCAATGTTTGATGTGTAGATCTGGGATAATAATATATGCAAAATAAAGTGTTGCGGGCCAATATATTTGCCGCATGTAATCTGTGATTCTTGTGAATTTTAACACCACGCACGCAAAATACAAAGTGCTGAAACTTAGACAATATATATAACAGGTAACAAACTTGAATCAAGTAACAGCAACAAGAAAAGTGCAGCCAAACAATTCACGAATCAAAAAGGATGGAAATAAGGAACAAAATTATGCTTCTCTGGTCCGTCGGTCTGTGGTAGCTATCGAGGCAGACGACCGCTACCTTAACGACCCGGGTTCAAACACTGGAGAGTATTAAGCCTTTGATTATAAGTTAGCCAAGTTCGAGAGGTTAGATGCAGCATTAATTCAAATAAAAAAAGTTTACATTTCTGCTTACTTCTCGACCCTGCAAATGACCTGGGAAATACATGAAAGCAAACAAAGTTTCATTTAAAAATATGGATGTTCGAGCCGCAACTCAGATTGCGCAAAACCAGATCACATAAAATACAAATTATTGGAGTATTGTTGCCGAATTTGAGTTATTACATAAATATCAGCAGATAGACAAGGTTGATCGAAGGGTTTGAAAGATGTAATTGCAAACTAATGGTTATGGTTCCAAGTATGTATTTCACATTCCCACCGCCACGGTAGTTCGCAGCTGGATAACGTATGTGATGGTTAACCCATTTGGGAATTAGGTTTCTGCATATCTTTATGGGTAAACTATCTTTTTAATTTATTCTTTTCATCATATATATGACTCACATGAAAATTAAATGGCATCTACTTGGCTTGGTAGTTATAAGTGAGCCTTCCAGCCCTCTTGTAATTCTGCATGCATGAGGTCTCATTGTATTACTATTTACTATGTTTGTTCTGTTGTATCAGTTTATTTAGTGGGACGTATCTCTTTTTTTTCATGTTGAACTTCACGCTCTAACTAATTTCAAGGAAACTGGCATGACACTTATCATGCTAATCAAGCAAAAAGCTACAACTACAAAAAATGATCCCACCATTTAAATTAGCTGGTGGTTGGAAATTCTTTGAACTCGAGGAGTGATCTACAAGAATCCACAGTAAGTCAGAAGAAAATGCTCCGTAAGATAAGATGATCTAATTTTATTAATGTCCCACAAATTATCATAAATAGATCAATGGGACAAATTATCATAAATAGGTCAATGGGACAAGGATACAATTAGTATTAGTACAATGTGGGAGTGGTAACAAGAATCCACAATAAATCAAATGAAAATGCTACATAAAGTAACATAATATAATTTTATTAATGTCTAACAAATAACCATAAATAGGTGAATGGGACTGAAGGATACAAATAGTATGAGTCTAACAAATAACCATAAATAGGTGAATGAGATTGAAGGGTACAACTAGTATGAATACAATGTGGGAGTGCAAATATAATTTTATTAATGTTTAACAAATAATCATAAATAGGTCAATGAGACTGAAGGATACCATTAATATGAGTACAATGTGGGAGTGCAAACGCAACTCTTAGAAAATGCCAAAGTTCAATCTAAGATAACATGAAATGAAGTAAAAAATGATACATAATAGGATAGCCACAGTGAAGTTTAGTATTGTTATCCACATGGACATTAACTAAGGAAAAAAACGCTGACCATACTTATTGAAAAACAGAATAATACATAATATCAAGTCTTTCTCACCATCTCTTCTCTATTTCAGTGAAAGTAATATGTGAAAACCCATCAATCTCTGATGTAAGTTTCATGTCTGTTAAGCAAGTCACATGATGGTTGTTTTGTAGTTTTTCTCTATGTTAGGACAGCTTGATCATTTTCATGAGAAATGCAAGGGTGTCACTCTTCTTAGACACCGGTACCACTATCCAATTAGGAGAACTTTAGAGGTTGTAGACAATTATATGAGAGACTGTGTACAATTGGATGATCTTTGGGCGCTGAATTACTTCTTAACCAAAATTGGCAGTGAAGGTCAAGTGAACTCATAAGTTATTTTGTTTTCTCTATTCTAAAATTTGACACTGAATTCAAAACCTTCACTGTTTTCCTGACACATTTGTTCTTCTGGGTACTGTTTTGTATGGAGGGTTCTTGCTTGAATCCCCTTTGTTATTTTATTTTTGGATGAACCTAAATAAAATCTTTCCCCATTTCTACTTTCTACTTTTGAGTGTGTAGAAAAAGGTGAATTGATACCCTTCAGTATCTTTCCAGACACCCTAGATTTCTCAGCAGCTGCTAAAAGGTCCCTACTAATAATGTGCCACAGCTTTTGGTAGAAATCAATAGGGAAACCAACAGGCCTGGGGCCCTTACCTATTTCCTTTGAGTACACAACTGATCTCAGTTCTTCCTGGACGAAAACCCATGTTTAGTCTGCTATTGGGATTTGAGATATCAAAAGGCTCTGTTAGCAGGTTTTGGTAGTAATATTTTGCTGCTGTCTTAATACACAGAGCTGATCTGAGTTCTTCTTTCCAGCCTTATTCTAGATGCCATGTTTTCTTCTCTTCTCCCTTCGGTAGTTGTGTGAAAGAAAGCAGTTGTCACGGACCAGAGCTTTCCCCCTTCACGGTTCATTCATCAGACAACACCAGTAGGCTATGATATCCTCATGGCTGTGGCTTTATGGTCCCCAGACGTTTCTATTTTTTTGCTCATGGCTAAGATCTTGTTTTTAGATATAGAGGTCCATTTTTATAGGAGATTGCTTTTGCACTCCCCTTTGGAGCAATTGTATGTATGTGGAAGGAAAAGCAATTATGATATCGTTATTGATTTGCCAAACCATTGTTATGTACTTTTTCAGGTCTGAAGATGTGTAATTTGTGGTTTAGCTTGGTACATTCTCTTGTATACCAGTTTCCTTTGAATTTGTCAATATCATGGCAGAACTGTTTACTGCATTGGGCTTGAACTTTTCTAAGTTGTATTTAAAGGAATATGGTGTCCAAAAAGCATAGAACTCCAAATATCAAATCTCTTTGCTCCTTGTAGGCTTGAACCAACATCTCTTCTAGAGAAATTCAACAATTCTAATTTAATAATCCTATCGGCCTCTCTTTGTACCTTTAGGGACAATTGCTAGTATTTATCACTTTAATAATAACTTTTTTAATATATAAAATATTATTTTAAAAATATTATATGTGTGTAGTAATGAGAATAGTTGTATTAATTGCAAAATTTGTGTCTCGATTCTACACATAGAGAGTTCTTCTATCTTCAATATCATTTACTGACTCCTCAATCAAAATTGTTCTCCAAAGAGGAATGCAACGAATACTAAGCATATATGGGTATTTGGAGGTGAATATCTTCCAATAAAACCTAGAAATTAAACAAAACTTGAAATAGATATAACCTATTTCAAAATATTATTCTTGATTATAACATATTTTCATGGATCCACATTGACCAGCAAACATCTCCAAAAAACTTGATATTCAATTATAAGATCATGCTTAATCCATTAAGGGATGGAGGGCAGTGTTAATTTACCATTAAGCATCAACTCTCCAAACTTCAAATTGAAACCTTAGTAGGAACATTCATCTGCTTCTTGGTTACTATCCCTTAGACTGTGCTTGAAACACGTATATATGAATTAGTACTCTCAATTGGGAAAAATTTAGTGGTAAAAATTTGCTAAATATATGTTGTTTAAATAGTTTTTTTGCTGTATATATATATTTAGTACTCTCAAAAATTTTAGAGCATTTCTATTGTGAAAAATTGACCTATCAAACTACTTGTAAATCAATCCTACCAAATTTTAAACCATAAATTTAAGGGAAAAAAAAAACACTTAAAGAATACTCTTATTATGTGCTCCCTATTTACATTTTGGAGTCATTTAACTTCCTTGGGTTCAGAGAAAAGAGATCGGGCGAGTTTACGAGCTAGAGGACCTTTCTAGGCCTTTAACATTCACCCATCCGGTGGATGAGGGAGCGCTAGGATACCAATGCCAAGTTTAATAATTACATGTCACAATGTTAAGTTAAATTTAGGTTTTGGGCCAACATTTATATTCACAGTTCTAATGTACAGTTTTTATTTATACTATTGCTTTTCACGTTTAACCCTTCATTTTTAACATTTTTGCTTAATATAAAATTGTAACTTAAAATATCTTTTTGAAATCTGGAATTATAATTTAATAGAAACTAAATCTGGTATAAAATAATTGATTTATATTTTATATTTATTTAGTTATATAATAAATTTGTAAAAAATATTTAATTAAAATAAATAAATACTTATTTTTGTATTTAAAAAAATTATTTTATTAATTAGTTTTCACCTTTATCATTAAATAAAAAAAAATATTTTAATCTCGGATTTATAAGTGTTTAAAAGAATAAAATCTCTTGAAATGTAAATCTTTCTTCATATTTCTAGAGTTGCAAATTTGCACCTCTTCATAATTTAAAATATAAAATCTTTAGAAATGCAATGTCCAGAGAGTTGCAAATTTACACTCTTCACAATTACTTTGCAAATCAACCTCTTCCACCTTGTTGAAAGATCGTAGACACCTCCATATATTTTAACACATACTATACCATGATGTTATTAATAGAATTTTTATTTTAATTTATAATTGATCATGGGTAAAGCATCCTTTGTCGCAAAGGCACAATGTTGAATCTCATATATATATGAATCATTCTACTATGTGAATGGCCAATTACCTATAATGATTATAACGTGCAAATTTTACCTAAGTTATCATTGTCTTAAAACATTGTAGTCAAAAAATCTATGATTAAGATTTAATGTGTAAAAATTATTCATTTAAAAACTTATTGTATTAATTAGTTTCATCTTTATCACCAAATAAAATATCTATCTTAATCTCAAATTTATAAATATTTAAAGAAATAAAATCTTTAAAAATGCAAATCTTTCTTCATATTTCCAAAGTTACAAATTTACACTTTCACAATTAATTTTTGCAAATCCACCACATTCACCATGTTGAAAGATCTCTGCCCCTTCCACATATTTTAAGACCCACAATGCCATAATGTTATTAATAATTTTTTCAAAATTTATAATTGAGCATGGGTGAAGCATCCTTTAGTCAAAGACTTTGTCAAGGAAAAATGAGATTAAACATTCTTATCATGTAAATAGTGATTAAACGGTTTTGGAGGCCTTTTTTAACGTTTGAAAGACTTTTCAGAAGGCGTTTAAACCTTTGGATGTTTCGCTCTAAAAACATATTAATGTTTAATGGTTTATAAAGATATTATGATGGTATGGTATTAAAATTAAAATTAGTTTATTTTATTAAGTAAAAATTTTAAGCATATTCAATAATAATGATGTATATGAATATGCTCATCTAACTATAATTATATTCTAAATATAATTAGTGTACTTACAGGAGGTACGAGATGTTTTTAAATTGGTGACATGAAATTATTTCTTTTCTAAACATAATTAGTGCAATCATTGAGGAGGTACTACATGTTTTTAAATTGGTGAAATGAAATTATTAATTTCACAGGGATAGTGGGTTATGAATGGCATGTTTAAATCATTTTCAAGCCGGGGAGGGAAGTATCGAACATGGGAGAAACGCTGGGATATCCTCTCGTCTATGGCTGACCAAATTCATATATTATTGAAACATGAGTTCATATATTTTTAGGTGGTAACATGTAACACACAACAATATATATATTATTAGTTTATGGTATATTTTACATTAATCAAAATATTTGAAATATAAATAAAATTATTGAAAATCGATTTTAAACACTGAAACTCCAAAAACCAACACTCAAAAAATAGCAATATGTATAATCATGCTGACCATATGCGATAATCCAAGCTATTCATTCTGTAAACTTCTATTTGCCAGACTGTAACTTACTATGATGAGGATGCACACTGCATATCAAAAATGTAGGGGAGACACGATAGCCTCCCAATGCTACAATTGTTCACTAAGTTGTGGGAATACATGCTACTTAAAAGTGACCAAAATTTGGGCAAAAGAATTTCAAAAAACCTTATAGAGACTATGACTCACCAAATTCATATATTATTGAAACATAAGTTCATGTGTATTTCTAGGTGGTCACATGTAACCCACAACAATATTAGTTTATGTCATCTTTTACAGTTTTATTAGTCAAAACACTCAGAGGAAATGTCAGACAGTGTAATCATGCCATCATATGTGATAATCCAAGCTATTCATTCTGTAACTTCCATTTGCCAGACTGTACTCTTCCAAATCTCCAAGCTCACACAGACCTTGTATATATAAGTTATTGTTTGATGAGACAAGCACTGCATATCAATAATGTAGGGGAGAGGCTTGGAATTTCAAATTCTCTTTGCCCGTCAAATGAGAATTTCATGACGTTTTTACATTTTACATGCCCTTCACTTTACGTTTTACTCCAATAAAATACCTTTCATGCTAATAAACTAAACTAGTAGCATTGGATCTTCCCTCGTTTAACCCTTCTTTGTAATAATCAAGAAATAATTCTATGTTTGTTCATAAAGCTTCCAAGTATAATCATATAGTTTTCACATAGAACATCGATAGCATGAGCATGGTCCTCCAATGTGAGTATAATATTAATCATATTACATTGTATGATGTTGAAAATATAGTGGAATTATGGCAATTTACTAAAAGTAACAGCTACCAACGTTTATTCATGCTTAACACAACATTCTTTAAACCAAATTACCAAAGTTGTGCTTATAATTGCAAACTTCCAAATGTCACATAGATATATCTATCTCTAACAAAAGCAAATGGCTGAAATATCAACAGGGGATCCCCAATCTTGACAATCTTCAAGTAGCAAAACACTTGAAAACAAATATGGAAAGTGTGGGCTTTTAATTGACCATTCAACTATAAATTTTCAACCATAAAGCAAGAGGATTGAACAATTACAAATTGTTCTCGTAAATTTATCTTTGGGTTGACAATTCCAAACGTTGCTAGAACAATAATTTAGGTTTTTTTTTAACAGATCAAGACTAGAGTTCAATTCATAAATGGTTCAATTCATAAACGACCTTCAGCATAAACAGATCCTTCTCATGCGTGTACAAACTAGATTGAAGCGATTTTCCTCATAAACTCTAAAACAAGGAAGGGAAAATTCTAATTACGAACCTTTTTTCATTATTCTAAAAAGTCTTTTAAAATTCTAATCACGCACATTTTTCATTCTTCTGTAATATTTTATGTAGTTTTACCATTAGCAACACATCTGCAACAATGTACAGAGGACAAAATGTTCAAACATTTGTCAACCCGGAAACATTATTTTTAACATATTCTGGTCTATACGTATATTATATATGAAAGTTTTCAATCTTCCCTCACTAACAGACTCGAATTCTAGTTTTATTACAATTTCCAGATCCAAAAAAATAGGATGTGTTTGACTAAAATTAAAAAGAAATATTTGTTTTTCATTTTTTTAACTTAATTAAATAAAAATAAAAATGCAACTGACACGAGTTAGTTTTCAATCTAGTTTTATTATAATTTCCAAATCCAAAAAAATAAATTTCAAGTAAATTTCAACCCATATAAATTCAGATATGATAAGGTTAGGATGTGTGAATGATTTAAAATTCAATTTAATTTTTGATTTATGATATTTATATGTTTAATTTCCAAAAAAAATATTCATTATTTGAAGTTTGAGTTAAGAAATCTGTATTATATTTTGGTATTTTTTTAATAGGAATTTCTATATGCATTTGAAAAAAAGAATCCAACAACTAAATCATGATTTCTTAAAAAAATAATTATTTTTTTAGTGAAGTTTGAATTAAGAAATCTGTATTATTTATTGGTTTCTTTTATAGGAATTCGTGTATGCATTTGAAAAAAAAAATCCAAAAGTCAAACCATGATTTCTTAAAATTATCACCATGAAATTTGCGACCTGTTAATAGCATGTAATTTCAAAGTATACAGAAATTGCCAAATATGATGGTTCATAGTGATTTTTTAAATATATTTTTAAATACATAAATAGATTTAATGTCTAGTGATATTTGAAATAGAATTAAATTGGTTATATTTTAGTTAAATTGGTTAAATTGGTTAAAAACCTCTTATCTACTGCAATTTTGAAAATTCAAAATCCTCAATTTTGGATTCCAGAAAACTACCAAATAGCATTAAACATCTTATCCACTCCAATTTTGAAAATTTAAAATCCTCAACTTTCGTTTCTAGAAAACTACCAAATAGCATTAAACACTGTTATACAGATTTTAGATACTGAAAATTCTACGCTTCAGTTAATTACTTAAAATTTATTTGGATGAGTGTTGGATTACTTAAAATTGTTGGATAGCTTACTAAGCTTGGACAAGCTCCTTAGTTATGAAGTTCCTTATTTAACAAGGTTTCAAACCTTAAAAATTTTGTAAAACAATTTTCAGAACATCATGCACAAAATTGGGGAGAAATGGATGAAAATGTTGATTTTGAAATTTTGATTCATAAATAAATCTAATACTTTAAAAACCTCTTATCTATTCCAATTTTGAAAATTCAAAATCTTCAACTTCCAATTCCAAAAAAAAATACCCAATAGCATTAAACTTCTTATCCACTCGAATTTTAAAAATTCAAAATCCTCAACTTCTGATTCTAGAAAACTACCAATTAATGTTAGAGATCGTTATACAACAAGAACAAACTTTAGATACCAAAAATTTTACGCTACATTTAGTTAGTTATTTAAACTTTAGATACTGAACATTCTAAGCACGCTACATTTAGTTAATTACTTAAACTTTATTTGGATGAGTATTGGATATATTACTAAGTCGTGGGCATTGGGCAGGCTCCTTAGTTATGAAGTTCCTTATTTAACAAGGTTGCCAACCTTAAAATCTTCTTAAAACAATTGCTAGAACATCATGCAAAAAATTGGAGAGAAATCGAAGAAAATGTTTTTGAAATTTTGATTCATAAATAAATCTAATACCTTAAAACCTTTTATCTATTCCAATTTTGAAAATTCAAAATCTTCAACTTCCCATTCCAAAAAACTACCAAATAACATTAAACCTCTTATCCACTCCAATTTTGAAAATTCAAAATCCTCAACTTCCGAAAACTACCAAATAACATAAAACCATAAAACACATAATAGATTAGAATACAAAAAATAAAATACACACTTTTTTTCTTGAATTTGAGGGTGTATCAAGCTACCAACCTGAGTTTGAGCTGCTCCACAAGCTGGTTGGAAGAAATCACGCCTTAATTTACTTCAAAATTTCCTTAGGGGCTCCCTAAGCTGGTTGGAAGAAATCATGCCTTAATTTACTTCGATACAATATCAAAATTTACATATAACTTGTAAGTATTTTTCACGTTTTACAATAACTAACGACATAAGTAAATAAAGAAACCACGCCTTAATTTACTTCAAAATTTCACTTGTAAGTATTTTTCAGGGTTTACAATAAACTAATGGCATAAGTAAATAAAGAGTACATACCTGATAGGTTGATACCACCAGTCTAGCAATTTTGAACGAGAAAGCATGCCATATTCAGACACTAACAAATTCAAAAGTGCAGTAGGGTAAATTAAAAGATTGCAGGGATGTTATTGCTTTTTCCAATTAGCAAGAAAGAGCAATGGCAGAAGAAAATGTAAGAGCATAAAACACATAATTCATCAAACCACATATGGTTAGATGCCAAAGGCGAAAGTGGTAAATTCTAAAGTTGTTTTGGAAGAGAGTGAATTCCAATGCTACTAAATATGTCATTAAATTTTGTCATCAATATTCATATGGCCGACCGTTACTCCCATAATGTCCCATTAATTCTCAACAATAGAGCTTGAAAGAATATAGCACGCTAGCCATAGCCCTGCCATATCCCTGTAGTCGCCCTAATGTCCCATTAATTCTCAACACCCAGACCTTGAAAGAATATAGCACGCTAGCCATAGCCCTGCCATAGCCCTATAGTCCGTAGGCTATAGGTACAAAGCAAGCCCACTGGATCACCAATGTGGATCACCTATGTGTAATATGTACATTATGATTAGATTTTTGTAAACTCAACCTTAATTATAATAAATAATTTTGGAGATTTGTAAATTCCAGTATAATAGATTTTCACGGTTTAGATTTCTAATTAAACATCGAAATGACGAGACCCCAATATATTTTAGACGTCAAATCTAACGTGCACAAATTTTCATCAACTGTAAAATACGAGCTGAAACTTAAAAGACGTCAATTTCCAGGCCCAGTTGGGGGAGACGCAACAGCCGCCCAATGGTACAATTGTTCACAAAGTTGTGGGAATAGCTTTGGCGGTAGAATGTAGCTTGATCTCAGCTACTTACGCTATAACAGTTTAATATTATCCCACAATATTTTATTTTTAGCACATTCCGGAATCACTTATAAATGCCAATTATTCAACACGCGCTCTTTCCATGAATAATTTGTTTTGCCAAACAAGTCTAAATGCAGGCTTTTGTCTTTTCCAATGATATAAAATAAATATTATAAATTTATAATGATAATTGATCGTCTATATAAATGTCAAATGTTCCCAAACATTCACCATCTCCCTCTACTCAGTTGTAAAGTGTTTTCCCGGCACAGCAAACATATAAACATAAAACTAATATTTTTATGATAAATGAAGAGATGGTAGGTATTATAGTTTAGACTAGTGTATATGTATGTATCTATATATATAAAATAAAAAAATAAAAATGAATATTTATAAATGTAAAATGTAAAATATAAGGTAATGTAAAATACAAAGTGCAAAATACTATATAATGTAAATGGTAAGGCATAATATATAGAAATTGGTATATAATGTAAAGTTACCATATTATTGTTATTTTTTTATATATTATTTTTGGTAAAATAATCAATAGTGACAATTTTTTAGCATATGGATGGACATGGGAGAGAGGGAAAAAGATTCATCTTAACCTTGCAGTTATCAAGTGTCTAGAGGGATCAAATCTCTAGTTGTGTAAACCCTATCTGCAAACCCTTCTTCAAATCTCTAGAGATACAAATTTTTACTCAAATTTGATCCCTATCCACACTTATACTAATTTTTATTACTATTTAAAAATTAATTATCACATTTATTAAATAAAAAGTTAAATTTTACTTAAATAAAAATGAAATATTTCAATCTCTCGTTATAATTATGTATCAACAAAACTATGTTTTATCATTAATAGGGTAAGATGGCATAAATATCATGCTCACTTGTTAAGGGTCATGGACCATCAATGGATAAGAGCAATGTTGAAATTTGCCCAAAATCGGAATAAAGGTTAGAATGAATCATTTTATTACGTAAATGGCCATCAATGAATCATTCTACCTATTACCTATGATCGTTGCATAATGCACAAAAATTTCCTCTAAGATATCATTGTTCGAAACATTTTAGTCAAAGACTTTGTCATGGAAAAATGGGATTAAACATTTTTATCATGTAAATAGCAATTAAAGGGTTTTTGGTAGCTATTTTAACATTTGAAAGAATATTCATAAGGTGTTTAATCGTTTGGAGTTTTCGCTCGAAGAACATATTAATGTTTAAACGTTTAAAAATATATATTAATGTTTAAATGCTTGAAAATATATTATTGATCAATTGCGCTCTACTGCCTATGTGATACCCAAATTTTTTTGCAACCATGGCCCCTCCAACAGGGTTTCACCTTCCTACATCTCCTCATTCGGCTTAGCAGCCTCCAGAAGAGTGTACCTCAGCCTTCGCTTCCTTGATCTCTTATCTTGGTCCCCCTCGATTAAAACCATCTATTTCCAAATTTGTTAAGAAGCTTCATGATATACCAGAAATCGTCTTACCCCTCTCTATTGCTTCTCATGCAGCTCTCTCTCTTTCAAAACGAGGTTTGGTGGGTCAGTTTATAGGCCTTTGGTCTTCGACTCGTTTGGTGCAAAAATGGGTTGACTAGAATTGGTCACACTCAATCAATGGGAAGATCTCCATTTGTTTATGTGGAAGAGGATATTTGACATTCCACTTCGAAACTAAAGAAGACAAAGATCTGATATTCAGGAACGGGCCATATTTCATGGACACAAGGGGACTTTATCTAAACATATGGACACCAGACTTTGACCCTGAGCTGGATGTCCCAAGTGTTGTTCCAATTTGGGTTTGCCTCCCCCACCTCCCCCTCCACTGTTGGGGAGATGAATCAGTAAAAGCAATAGGAAACGCAGTGGGAAAATACATAGATAGAAAGGAACCAAAGGAGAATATGCATGACTACGCAAGGATCTATGTGGAAGTCGACTTGGGAAAAGGCCTCCCAGAAGCAGTAAAGATCAAAGTTGATAGTTGGACTCACATTCAGCAACTAGACTATGAAAAAATCCCATTTAAATGCAAGGTATGTCACGAGTACGATTATTTTTCTAATAGATGTCCAAAAAACCAAGAAAATGATGATGTATAAGCCTAAGAAACAAAATGGGAACTAGTAAAGAAAGCAAACAAGTCAACCTCTCAGCAAGCTCCATCCCAATAAGCTCCTTCGAACCACCCCCTCCCTATCAGCCATTCTCCAACCTCCTCTCCATGACTCCAACCCCTTTGGGCCCCTTGACCCTTCCTTCGATCCTCCTCTGGCCCTTAATGAACCTATACTCCCCTCCACCTCTCCCCCCTCTTCCCCCCTTGGCCCATCCTCCCTCCCCCCTTCTCCCTCTCCTCCTCCCCAAACATTTCCCTCAATCCCCCTCCTCCATCCTTTGAGAGAATTCTCACTAGGAACTAGTCTAGAGACTCCCTCTCCTCCTTAGACCTCCATAAAAGACAAGGAAGGAAGACCAACAAGGAAATAAGAGACAAAGTAACATCAAAGGAAATGGCAATGGGAACTCAACAACCAATGGATTCTTTCCTTGAAAAAAGCACAGGAAATAAGGAGAAAAATCACCACCCTAATCGAGGGAAAGGTCCCTCTGCTCCAAACCAAAATAAATAATGAATTTGGTCTCCTGGAATTGCAGAGGAATGGGACACTCTTCTAAACTCAATGCAGTCAAAGACATCTTATCAACTGAGAAACCAGACATATTTATGATCCAGGAGACCAAAATAAATGAACAAGAAATGGGGAAAATTATCCAAAAAATAAGGAATTATGATGGAATAGCTCTCCAAGCAACAGGGGCATCTGGAGGAATATGCACAATATGGAGAAAGGACATCTGAGAATTACAACATCAACAAAAAGACCAACACTGGATCAAAACAGAGTTAAGAAATAAAGTAAATGAAGAGCAAATTTGTCTTTTCAACATTTATGCCCCAAATCACTACAGAGAGAAAGAATTATGTTGGAACTCCCTCAAAGACATATTACTTCAGGACCAGAACAAGAGCATCATTGTTGGAGGCGATCTAAACCTGGTTATGAATGCTGAAGAGAAATTTGGAGGCTCTTTCCATGTTGACCCATCTCGGGATTCACTTGAAAGTATTATAGAAAGTCATAATCTTCTAGACATCCCTCCAAATAACGGGAAATACACATGGAATAACAAAAGGATAGGCCAAATAACCATTAAAGAAAGGCTAGACTGGATTTTAATTCAGGACAGCATTATAGCTAAATTCAGTTCAGTGACATCAAAAATCATCCACTCTTTTGCCTCTGATCACAAACCGGTGGTAATCAGCTTAGGGATCTTAGGAAACCTGGGGCCTCTCCCATTCTGTTTTTGCCCATCATGGAACAACAAAGAAGCAACAAAAAAAATAATAGCAAAAGCTTGGTCGCAGAAAATTATTGGTTCCCCAAACTTTGTTTGGGAAACAAAATTAAAAGTTGTAAAAAAAGAATTAAAAGTTTGGGCCAAGATCAATCACAATGAATCACAAAACAGGAAAAAAGAACTACAAAAAGAAATGGATTCAATCCAGGAAAAGAGAGAATGCATGGAAGAAACAAAAGAGAGCCAGCTTAAGGAAAAAGAATTATATTGGGAAATCTACAAAAATAACAGAAAGGAGGAAGAGGAATGGAGGCTCAAATCCAGGAGTCTCTAGATACAAGCTGGGGACAAAAACACGACTTTCTTCCACAATACAACAAAGATGAGAAGAATAATAAATTAGATCGACACTCTAAAGGGTGAAGGAGAACATGAAATTAAAGGGCAAGAAGCTTTGAAAAAAGAAGCATACATCCATTTCAAAAACCTTCTAACAGCTGATCCAACAATTCCTGATTTTGAGAACTTCATAAAGCACATCCCAAAAAGGATAAATGGAGAAATAAACTCAGATCTTTTGAAAGAGGTTAAGAATACGAGATCCAAACTGTTGTTTGGAGTCTCCAACCTGATAAAGCTCCTGGTCTAGATGGGTTCTCAATAGCTTTCTACCATTTCAACTGGGCCATCATTAAAAAAGATCTCATAAGAATGATTAGAAATGTCTTCCAGAAAAAGAAGATAGGTGGATACACAAACTCGACATTCCTAGCCCTCGTTCCAAAAGAACCAAATCCCTCATCCTTCAGTCGATTTCGGCCCATCTCCTTGTGCAACTCCTCATATAAAATCATCACCAAAATCCTTGCTAACCACCTAAAACCTCTCCTTCCCAATCTTATCTCAGAAAAATCAAGGTGGATTTGTGCCCAACAGACAGATCATGGACAATATCATGATCATTCAAGAAGCGTTGCACTCAAGTTTAGCAAGAAATGAGTAGGGCATCATCATAAAACTTGACATGGAAAATGCCTTTGATAGAGTTAATCTATCTTTTCTAGCAGTTGTTCTTAAAAAAATTGGCTTCTCTGAGGAATTTATAGAAATCATAAAATCTTGCACTGTCGGTCCATGGATAGCACCCCTCATTAATGGAAGACCGAGTGAATATTTTCAAATCTCTCGAGGACTGAGACAAGGTTGCCCTTTGTCTCCTTTCCTCTATATTTTATTTTCATTGAGTAGACATCTTGAAAACTACAGAATAGATCGTACCTTAACTGGTCTATCTATAAGCTCTGGAATCAAAAGCATAAATCACTCTCTCTTTGCAGATGACACCCTCCTAATGGGAGGACATCTTGCATAGTCGCTCAAAGGTTCAAAAAAGTCCTAAACAGTTTCATGGAAGTTTCAGGAGGTCTTCTTAACAATAAAAAATGCAGAATTTATGGATGGAATGCACCATCCTGAACCCTTCAAATAATTGCACAAATTTTGGAGATCCCCCTTCAGGTTCGATGGAGCCACTTTTTATATCTAGGTCTACCTGTATCAAAAGAAAATCTGAAATCAGAATTATGGACCAAATACATTGAAAAAAAAAAAAAATCCAAAATTGGGGAATGATTTGGTTAAATCTAGCAGGCAGAGTAATCCTAATCAAATCAATGTTGACAACTCTACCTATTTATCAATTTGCAGCAATCTTAGCTCCGGCAAGTATCCACAAACAAATAGAGCTAATCATAAGGAGTTTCCTGTGGCAAGGAGGAAAATCAGAAACAAAAAAGTTCAGCCTTGTAAAATGGGATCAAGTAACTTCACCCTATGAGAAAGGAGGACTTTCAATCAGACTTCCGAGATTTATGAATCTGGCCCTTGGAGCTAAAATTGCCTGGAGACTTATTACTAGGGACAACTGTTGGTGGAAGCAGGTTCTGGAATCCAAATATTTAAACCACTCTCGCTTCTCCCTCCTCTCAAAAAGAACTCCAATCAGGCCTTGTACCCAAATGTGGAAGCTTATCAAAAAGGTCCTCCCCCTCCTCAAGGAAAACACCTCAAGGCTGCCAGGGAATGGTCGTGAGATAAATGTTTGGAATGACAGCATAATGGGAATGCCACCTTTAGCTGACCTCCCAAGAATCCAACGATTAAAAAGGTGGATGAGTACAAGAGGGCTCACCTCACTTGAGTCAATTTCACAATGGCATCCACATGATAACACTTGGGAAAATTGGAAAGCTCCCAATCTTCCCCAAATCCTCAAAAATTAGTGGGAAGCCTTAATTTCACTTCTTAAGGGAGTTGCCCCTATCAATCAAGACACCCAAGATTCCTTCATTTGGGATCCTTTTGGAGTTGATTATACAGTGAAGTCAAGATACTTGAAACTCCAACAGCAACAAGGGAATCAAGATTGGTCTCCTTGGAAGTCGGTGTGGAAAACTGAAAGCTTACCAAAAGTAAAAATATTTATATGGACTCTCCTAAAAGGGAAAATTCTTACTGTAGACAACTTAAAAAAAAAGAATTTTCGGGCTCTTCTAGTGTCCAATGTCACAAGGCTGAAGAGAGCATTCAACATCTCTTCCTCGACTGTACTTTTGCAAAAGAGTGTTGGACCCTGCTAGTAAGCCCCTTGGATCTAGATCTGAACCTCTCTCGATCCTTCAATGAGTTCTTTCTAGCATGGGGAAAAGATTACCCGTATTCTCTAAAAAATAAAAACACCATCAAAAGATACTGGGCTAGCATCCCCTCCTTTCTTTGTTGGCATATTTGGCTTGCTAGGAATCAACAAATCTTCCACAACCACACTCCAAAAATAGGCAAAGTGCTCTCCAAAACATGGGGATTAACATCTGAATTCTTGTCAGCTAAAGGAACGAAAGCAATAGAATTTAATCAACTACAGCAGGAGGAACGAATTTGGATCTCCTATGCAAACAACAGGCCCAATCTGCTAGCCATTCCAAAAAACAAAGAGATCCATATGAAACGGGAAATCAGACTAAAAGAGGAATAATTCATCCTATGTGTAGTATACCAAGGGGGGATATTATGGGGTACAGAGGGAGGTACCCAAGGGAATAATGTAATAATGTGATGGGCCATAGTTAATAAATAATGTGGTTAACCTGCATCATGTAAGGGACCACAAGTAGTTAGGAATAATGTGATAAGTCCATTGTATTATATATATGGTATTGAGAGACCCATGGTATTGTATGTATGAAGCCTATGTAGAGGATAGACACTCCCCATTGAGATATGTCAAGGATTATTGTATTCGCAAGCATATGGCTTTTGGAGTGTTCTCCTTCCTTAAGGAGTGATTGTATAGTGTTACCCTACCTCAAGGGTTCTGATTAATAAAGAGAAGCAATTCTACATTTTGTGTTTGTAATTATTTTAAAATTATTTAAAGTTATTGGGTATATTTTAATTCTTATATATTTACAGGTTATATCTATTACAAGTGGCATTAGAACACTTTCTTGGGCAAAGCGGGAAGATTTTATTTTTTTTTGTGGGAATTTTTTTGGGCGACGAGTTTATAGATCAGATATGAAACTTTTGGTGGTAAATTTGTAAAAACAAATAAGATATCTAGATTATTTGTAGAAAAATACAAACATTCAAAAAAAAAACACATCGAGCGAATCATATCATATGAGCGAGATATCGTTCATTTAAAATCAGCTTTATTGTAGAACTTTTTTTTACGGCAATTCGTGGACAGTGGATCTCCAGTAATTTTTACAATTTTTTGTGGGGAATTTTGAGAATTTAATTGTAGATCTGAGATCCTATTGAAAAATCACCCAATTTCAAAAACAAATCAGTCGAATCATAGTCTAGATGAGGGAGATATCGTTGATTTAAAATCAACGATTTTTTCATAAATTTTTGTGACGACGAGAGAGTTGCAGGGAATTCGGGTTCCAGAGTGCCCAGATCAGGATTTCTATCTCGACAGAAGATGCAGAATGACCGTTCCATTTCCGGAAACCTACTATAATAAGGATTCTAAGCCATATTGACCAAGTTGTGGCCCTTTTAAATTTGCCACATAAAGTAGGTAATTTTTTTCAAAACCCTCATTCTACTTCATTGCATCTACTGAGATGATTTTTACAGGATGTGATGATGGTCCCACTTTTGAAGAATTTATACAATATCACAAGCCTAGTTCCAAACAATTTTAGACAAGTTGCCTACTATTTAATATAAAAGATGAGGCTTCTAAATGGTGGTATTCACTTGATGATTCAGTGTAGCGACTTCCTCATGAAAAGATAGAAGAAGTCCTTTTAGAAAAATGGTCTCATGCTAGAAAATAGGAGAATGAGACATGAAAGGGGTTATTTTCTAATGGTATCTCCTTATTAAAGGTTCATGGATGTATTCAAAAGGAGAAGATCATTGTGTCTGTAAATCCTAGTTGCAAGCATAATTTTATCAATGTTAATTTGGCAAAAAAATTACAAGTTCCAGCAAAACATATTGAAAACACACAAGTTGATAATGAGGATGTTCAAATTTATAAAGATTTGAAGATTTTTGTGGACAAGTATGTATTGCATTACGATTTTTATGCTTCAAATATGGCTAATGTGGGCGTTGTTTTAGGATACCCTTGGATGGAATCTGTTGGTACTATCAATATTAATGTGTAGAATAAATTCTTGAAGCTCTGGTATAAAAAGAAGAAAATTACATTATAGGATATTTCCATCAACAAATAGGTAGAATCGAAGGAGGTTGAAGCAGAAAATTTTGCAGGTATGGACACATCAAATCAGGAGTTTGTGGTTGAAGTAATATTGGAAGATAAGCAACATCCACAGACGCCACAACATGTACCAGATACCAATCAGGCTCCATCATTTGGTGAATTAATGACCTTGATGTTAAGGTCTTCGGTTTAAAACCCTTGGGTAGCCCCACTTGCCTAACCAACAAGAAAAAACATTACTAGTGTTTACATAGAAGTGAACCATGATAATATCAACTTGGCAATATATGTTGTTGAAACCTTGAACCTTCTAATCATAATCACTTGTTTTACTCCATTAAAATCATGCACAAGCTTTCTATTTTGAACAATATTAATTGTTTTACTCCATTAAGATCATGCACAGCTTGTTATTTTTAATATATTTTTAAGATAATGAATTAATAAAAAATATCTCAACCATGGTGGATGAGAATACCAACATGCTAATTGATTTAGATGGTGAAAAAAATGTGACCAAGTCTAATACAAACCAACAACCTAATCTACCCTTTCCTAATGAGGTGACCATAAAGTCACGTTAAAAAACAATTTCAACTCTAAAATTATAAGCATTCCAAAACTATACTTTTATTTATATATTTTATTAAAAAGATATCCCATAAACCAAACATATCAAAGGTAAGGTTCCCTGCGTTCGCGCATTGTTAGTGTGTGAAGGATATACTCGCGAAGCAAAAATCAGGGCAAAATTATCATATTGTTGTCTTGTTTTATTGAATTTTTACTTCACAAAGAGCAAGGATTTGCATTCTTATACATTCTATGATTCCATGGACGGTACGCGTATAATTGGACTAGGGAAGGGAAGTGAAAAAGTGTAGATGTTGTGTGTTCTACGTTGAATAGGCCAAATGGCTTCTCTGCAGAAGCATTTTGGAAGATTTTAGGAGCAAAGAAGCTCAAGCAAGGTGTTTACCGAGTTGTATATGCTTCAAAGAAAGATTGAGAAGATTTTTCTGATTTTTCTCACAATTGTTTTTAGTTGGTTGGCTTCATTATGAGGGATTTGATGTTTGTGGGTGCAGTAGTTTTTGGACTACAACAAATCAGTTCTCATCTAGACTCCAAATCCGAGACTTCAAGATTCATTCCTAAATGAGATGGACTCTGTGTGAAGTAAGAGAAATTAAAAAAGATCTTATATGGGGCGGCACTGTTGGGATTCACAACACTTGTTGAGGACAACAAATCTCAACAGTGTTACCAACAAGAACCTCACAATATAATGCTTATCAACATAATAATAAAAGGAAAAAAGGACTTATATTTGATATCCAACATTTAGAGGAATGTTATAATTATAACTAGGTTCAGTCTTCATAATCGTCATTATATCAATATGTATTTTAAGTAAAAACAAAAGAACAAAAAATTATTATTTTCTAGCGTGATCTTCAGGCTTTATTTTGGTCAAAATAAAAATGTAAAAGGGCATGTTCTTCATGGCCCTTGAAAAAGAAGCAAAAATGAATTTTTGAAAGGAAAAAAAAAACGTCATTTGTCCCTCCAATTTACCAAGTTGGCCATCCAAATAGACAAGTCGTCCTGCCCAAAGGACGTGCCTCTTCATATGAATGAACAACTATATATTGGCATCTATTCTCCATCTTTTGGAAACCAATTCGGTGATCATCTATGGAAGATTAACTTGGGTATGTGGCAAGGGAATTTGAAGCACATTCTTTAGAAATAAAGCGAAATTCTAAGGTACCTTTCTCTATGTGATACGAGCGACATGAAGGCTACTTTCTTTGTGTGATGCGAGCTATAGGAAGGTTATTTTCTATGTGATGTGAGGTACAGAAAGGCTTCTATCTTTATTTAATGTGAGCTATAGGAAGGCTATTATTTCAATGAAGAGTGAAATATCTATCTCTGTGGGACGAGACATCTAAAGGACAGGAATGTGGCCGGTTTATTAAGTATCTTGTGGACAAAACATGGTAGAGCTTGGAGGGATGACTTGGAACTTGGATCACTGATTAGTTTTACTGGGATTTCTTGTGTTGATGAAGAATCTATAAGGAAAGGATTGATGGGTTTTCCCCTTGTGAGTTTTACTCTGGCCTCTTGCCTAATTTCGGATGTTTCTTATCTTTTCTTGCATTTTATTTGTATAATTGCTTGATGACCTAATGAATGAAGTAAATAGAAAATGGAAAAATATATATAAGCAATATCACAAGTAATTATCATGATTATTCAATCTTTCAATCAAATTTCAACAAGGAAAAGGAAAGAAAGTCTTGAATATTACATTCGGATACAAATATAACAAATTTGACATTCAACCACTTGCTAAGGGGGTTGTATTTACAATGCATATGGATTCGACCACACTTAAAGAAAGATACTTATTATTATTATTTTTAATTCAAATTGGGACTATCGTTATCTGGGTATTTGACATTTGCCTTCATTCAACTTAGAAACTATAAGAAAATTTCATATTTCTCTTGAACATAGTTTTTCCTTTCAAAAATATGAAATCCTATAATAATAAAAATTAAGAAATATGTGAAATTGAACCAAATATGTAAATTTCGAAATGAAAAATCATTGAAATAGGCAAGAAAACTTGTGAAAATTATAAAACAAAACAAATCAAAATGTGTACAATTAAGTTAGAGTCAAAGTTAAATAGTCACAAATCATTCAAAACCATAATATAAGAAAAAAATTGAACAGTCCCCATTATTTTATGACTAATTCATGTCATAATGAGAGGGGGGTGTTGTTGTGTAGGCTACAACAATTTGCAATTAACTAGGCGAACCAATTATCTCTACCATTTGATAATTTAGGAAGGTTTTTATCTGAAATATAGTAAAATAAGTCTTTCATTTCAAATTCTAAAAATTAAAAAAAACTAGTATACTAGTTACTTGTAAAAAATAAGCTTGTAAGTCAAAATACAGAACACTCAATACTAGTTTTGAAAAGCTTACTAAATTAGTTTAATTTAATCTAAACTATTAATGGAATTTTCCAACAATACCTAAGGTTTTCCTACCATCAATACTCACATGTTTTTTCTTTTCATTTCATCTTACCTAAATTACTTCACTACTTGTGAGTGTTCATGGCCATAAAGAAAGTTTCTTAGTACCATACAAGCATGGCCTTGCTTCTAGTGAGCATCCATAGCCTTTATGGGTTTACTTGTACTTCTCACATTTAAAGTGATTCCAACTTCCTTCATTTGTTAATAAATTCCCTGCACCCTTTTGATATATAGATATAGATATTGGTTTTAGGAAGTCACGTGTTATAGGATTTGTTTTGTTTAATAAACTATTGAAGTATAAACCCCAGTCTCAGGATCGTTTTCCACTTCTAGTTTTCTTTTAGTTTATTTAATTGTTTATAAGAGTAAATCTCTTGCAAAAACAACAAGAGATTTTCTTTGGAACATAATATTCTGAAAAATAAGTATGGCTTAAATATAAAGATTATGTACAACAGATCTTCATTGAAAAATCATACTTCTGTGATATTCTTCAAAGAAAGTCTCCTTAATATTGGTGAACTATTAGCCATATATATTTATTGCTATCAAGAACCAATAATTAATGCAAATCTCTATAAACAAATCCAAAATGATTTGTAAGCAACACAACCAAAAGAAATTTGAAAATTTTCAAGAAATCTCAAATAAATAATGAAGCAACTACAATATGTACAAAATAAATGAAAATTTGTTGAAATAAATGACTTGATGCCTATAATCTCTTCAAAACTTGGCCATTCATGGGGAGGCTTTCTAGCTTCCCCTCCAATGATTGCAAAATGTATGTTGAAGGGTTAATCTTTTGGGAGATCTGAAATGGACATAATAAGAGGGTTTGAAATTTAGTATATTTTCTTTTACCATCATGAGCTTTGTCCCATTTAAGCACTAAATCACCAATAACAAAGTATTTTTTATCAAATGAGGATATGTCAAAGCATTTTTTGACAATTTGTTGATGAATATTAATTTTTTCTTTGGATTTTTCTCATTCCTCTTTTCATTTTAATAGGGTTTCAAGTCTTCTCTACATTACCAGGTGAGGTTCATCTCTTCCAAATTCGGCAAGCTACAAAGAAGGAATACATTGTGGTGGGGGGGGGGGAGGGGATATATTCCTTGCCACATATTAGGAACACTAAAGAGTTCCCTAAATCTTCCTTTGGTGTAACTTGATCTTCTCACAAGTATTTGGAAGAGGTTTGTGCTAATCCCTTTGGTTTTACTTAATAGTTTTCTTAATAATTCTAATGAGATTTTTATTAGTGGATTCCTTCCATGTGGATAATAATTTGGATAGTATTTAATTTAACCAATTTATTAACAACAAACACAATTAATTTCAAGACAAAAAATAAGATGCATTGTAAAAAACTAAAGAATTAGGGATACCAAAACTTGTGATAATATTTTGTTCAAAGAAAAAGATAACCTCATTGTCATTTGTAGTTTTAAGTGGGATGACCTTTATCCATCCTATAAAGTAATCTATCGTAGCAAGAATGTGTTTGTGTAATTATGATGAATTTGAGCAATTTATCCAATTACATCAAGTCCCATTGTAAAAATGGACTTTTCGATTATCATTGGTTGTAAAGGAAATGCATGTTTTATCTCTTTACCTACTTTCATTTCTTATAAAAAGCATGATTATCCTTGAATAGTGTAGGCTAGTAATATTGTTATGAAACCAGCTCAAGAAAAGATAGAAAAGATAGATCAACGCCTTAGAATTCAGCCTCTTCGAGGGGGCAACCTCCTTTACATTACATAAATGAACAATTCTTGGATGATACAAATGACAAAACCTCCTTTATATATATAGGAGTCTAAGGAGTCACAATATAATCCAGCCGACCTAACAATAATAATATAAAGCCACAAAAATAACAATAGAGGGATTCTATGGGGCACAGAAATAACAACATGGGGGTAATAGGGGCACAACAATATAAATAAGGGGTATAACTACAATAGAAATGGGGTAATCACTAGTATTATAGGGACCCAACATGCCCCTCTCCTTCAAAAATGTGTTGTCCTCAACGCTTGAGTAGTTCTGGATACTTCTGCATAAAATTCTCATCCTCCCATGTGGAATCTTCAGCAGATAAGTTCTTCCACTTGATAAGATACTCTGAAATTGATCGATTTCGTAGCTGTCGAGTTCTTGTTTCTGTGACTGCTTCCGGTTCCATTATAATTTTTCCTTCCTCGTCAAGTTCTGGAAATATTGTTTGAACTGGGAGCTTGTCGCCTATAACCTTCTTTAAACATGAAACATGGAAAACTGGGTGCAATCGAGAAGCTGCAGGAAGCTCCAATTTGTATGCCATAGTACCAATCTTTTGCAACACCTTGTACGGACCATAATACTTTGGTGATAATTTATTATCCTTCTTAGCTTGCTTTAGGGACATTTGCTTATATGGTTGTAGCCGTAGGAATACCCAATCACCTACATCAAAACTTCTTTCACTGCGATGTTGATCTGCCTGTTGTTTCATTCTATTTTGTGCCAACACGAGGTTATCCTTTAAGAGTTGGAGGACTTGTTGTTGATGTTCGATGTGATGTTCCACTGCCTGAACCTTAGAATTTTCTCTTAAATATGATGTGATGGATGGTGGTTGATACCCATAAAGTGCCATAAATGGGGTCATTTTTGTTGCTGTATGGAAGGAAGTGTTATACCACCATTCAGCCAGAGGCAACCATTTGACCCATTGTGTCTGTTTATCAGATACAAAGCAACGAAGATATCCTTCCAAACATTTGTTTACTATCTCAGTTTTCCCATCAGATTGAGGATGATAAGATGAGCTATGAGCTAACTGAGTACCAAGACAAGAAAATAATTATGTCCAAAAATTTCCAGTGAAAATGGGATCTCTGTCACTTACAATAATCTTTGGGTTTCCATGTAGCTTTTGAATTGTTTCCATAAATGCAGTAGAAACTGTACTGGCTTTAAATGGATGTGATAATGCACAAAAGTGTGCATACTTGGTAAGTCTGTCAACTACCACCATGATGACACTCTTTCCCTCAGACTTGGGTAAACCTGTGATAAAATCCATTGAAACCTCCTCCCAACGTTGGCTTGGAATGGATAAAGGTTGTAATAGACCCAGTGTCTTAATTGTTTCAACTTTAATTTGTTGGCAAACCAAACATTCCGCCACAAACTTTTGAATATCTGATTTAAGGCCATCCCAAAAAAATTCCTTCTTAACCCTGTGGTAAGTTTTTAAAAATCCTGAGTGCCCTCCTAAGGGAGAAGTGTGCAATTCCATAAGAATCTTTTGTTTTAGCTGGGAATTCTTACAGAGGTATAAGCGATCTTTGTACCATAATGAATCATTTTTTCAGCTAAATGTATCAGATGTACTGGAATCTTGTTGTAGCTTTCGAATAAGTGCCCATACTTCTTCATCATTCTTCCATTCCTCGCTTGCTTCGTTTATCCAATCTGGTTGGATAATAGAAATGGCGCACAACAATGCTTCCACATCCTCATCCTTTCTTGAGAGTGCATCTGCCACCACATTTTGCTTCCCTTTTTTGTAGATGATTTCAAAGTCATAACCCAACATCTTTGTGACCCACTTTTGTTGCTCTTCAGAGGATAATCTTTGTTCTAAAAAGTATTTAAGGCTATCATGATCCGTTTTTACCTTGAAGTGTCTTCCCATTAGGTAGGGTCGCCATTTCTTAAGTGCATGGAGTATTGCCAACATTTCCTTCTCATAAATAGCTTTGCTTAAAAACTTTCCCTTGATTGGACGACTTTCAAAAGCAATGGGTCTTTCATCTTGCATTAGAACAGCACCAATTCCATTTCCTGAAGCATCACATTCCACAATAAAGGTTTTTGTGAAGTTCGGTGTAGCTAAGACCGGTGCTTGGCACATTGCCTCTTTAAGATGTTCAAAGGCCTTTGTTGCTTGCGAAGTCCATGAAAATGCATCTTTCTTCAATAATGTTGTTAGAGGTGCTGCTATTCTCCCATAATTCTTAACAAACTTGCGATAATACCCTGTCAACCCAAGAAATCCTCGCAGATGCTTTATGGATGTGGGGATTTTCCATTCCTTAATGGCTTTAATTTTGTTAGGGTCTACCTTAACTCCTTCATGAGATACAATATGACCCAAATATTCCACCTCCTGGACTCCAAAGAAACATTTGGATCTTTTTGCATATAATTGTTTCTCCTCCAATAGTTGTAGCACCCTGTCAACATGTTCAACATGATCCTTCCAAGACTTGATGTAGATTAGTATATCATCAAAAAATACTAACACAAATTTTCTAAGGAATGGTTTGAAAATTGAATTCATCAAACCTTGAAATGTTGAAGGTGCATTAGTAAGGCCAAAAGGCATGACCAAAAATTCATAATGACCCTCATGAGTTCTAAATGCCGTTTTCGGAATGTCTTCAATCTTCATTCTGATTTGATGATATCCCGAATGAAGATCCAACTTGGTGAAGTAAATTGATCCATGCAATTCATCCAGTAATTCATCAATGACAGGAATGGGGAACTTATCTTTAATAGTGAGCTTGTTGAGCTCCCTATAATCCGGACACATGCGCCATGATCCATCCTTCTTGTGCACCAATACTACTGGAGCAGAGAAAGAACTTTGACTTGGTTGAATTATACCAGCCTCTAGCATTTCTGCAACCATACGTTCAATTTCACTTTTTTGGACATAGGGATATCTGTACGGCCTGATGTTTGGAGGAACACTTCCTGGAATCAGATGAATAGCATGATCATGATCACGCATAGGTGGGAGACCTTTGGGAGTCTCAAATACCTTGGAATGATTGTCCAGGACTTTTTGGAGATCTGGAGAAATAGATGATTCCGATGTGGAAACATCTAGCGAACATAATTGTGCAATTACACCTCTTTGCTCCTTTTTTAGAAGCTTTGTCATACCATTAGAGCTGATTATCTTTCCTGGTTTCCCTGAAATACCCCTTAATTCAACTTCCTTTCCTTCTGTAGAAAAATTGATGAAAAGTTCTTGAAAATTAAAAGCTATTGTACCCAAGGATTGTAGCCATTGGACTCCTAGTACAACATCAGCACCTCCCATTGGAATGGAAAGCATTGGGCTAGTCAATACATATTCTCCCATGGATAGCTTGATATTATGGCACCTTCCAGAGCAATTTATTGTTCCTCCATTTGCAATCATCACTTGACACTCTGGTGCTGGATATAGGAAGCAATTCAATTCTTTTGCTACCCTACAATGAATAAAATTGTGGGTGCTTCCTGAATCAATCAACACTATTACCTTTTTCTTCTTGATTTGTCCTTCTATCTTGATGGTTTGAGGAGTGGTAATTCCCACCAATGCATTACAAGATATGGTCAGATTTATTTGTTCTTCATCTAGGCTTTGTTCCTGGAGTATATCTTCTTCTTTTGACCTTTCTTGCTCCTTTTCTTCTTCCTCTTCACAATCTATGTAGAATAATTTCTTCTCAGCACACTTATGACCTTTAGTGTATTTGCTATCACAACTGTAACAAAGCCCTTTTGCTCCTTTTTCTTCCAATTGTTGTGATGTCAACCTTATAGGTTGTGGAAGACTAGGGGCAACAACACTTCTGTCTTTATAGTTGTGAGTGGTATGCTTCCTAGTTGCCATAATTTTGCTTTCCATTTTTCTTGCTAACCTGAATGCCTTCTCTAATGAATCAGGTTCCCAAAGGCGAACATCATGTTGGATATTATCCTTTAAAGACCCTATGAACACATCAATCCTATGCTCCTCTGGAATATCTTTTACACTTATGTTCAATTTTTGGAACTCCTCAATGTGCTCCATTACTGAACCCTTTTGTTTGAGACTTATCAATTGGCTAAAAAAAGTGTTGCTTTTTGTATCTTCATAATGTGCTATCAATTCTTCCGTAAAAATTGCCCAAGTGATAAATTTTTTACGAGAGCAAAGCCATTGATACCATACAAACTGATTTGGTTCCAAATATACAGTTGCCATACGTACCTTTTGCGTGTTTTGCACATTATTGAGATCGAAGAACTGCTCCATCTGTAATATCCATGTGGCGGGATCCTTGCCATCAAACTTCCTCATATCGATTTTTCGAATATGGTGGGTCTTCGATCCAACAATAGAGTCTATGGAATCATGATTAACATTAGTTTTGTTCACATCATGAGTTTCCTTTACAACCTTTTCACCATTAGTAAGTATTTCTTGTAGAAAATTTGTCAAATCTGTCTTCAAATCTGCCATGTCTGTCTTCAAATCTGTCTTCAAATCTGCCATGTTTGTCTTCAAATCATCCATCTTAGCTTCCATTCCCTTTATCTTAGATTCCATGCCATTTATCTTAGATTCCACGCCATTTATCTTAGCTTCTGTTAGCTTTTGTGAGCGTGACATTTGTTGCACTTGTTCTTGTAATTTTGATATATCATCTAGCATTTCTTCCTCTTCTTCATGAGTCATGCTAGAGCTTTCAGGTTCCTTACTAGGTGTTTGCATTTTCTTTCCTCGGGGCATCAGTTACCGATAATAATGCTTTACTATGCCCTTTGAATTCCGTTAACCCAAGCTTACACAAAAATTTAAAAAAAAACTACACACCTTTTTTCACTTTATAGAAGCCTGATATTGAATCTGATGTATCTCTGTAATTTCGGATCATCCAATTCTGAAGTTGCAACCTGTAGTAGCCTTCTGCGTCCTCTTTCCAATGCCACAAGTCTGACCCAAATTGGATTCTCCAGGGAAGAGTTATGTGAAATCTCCCACAGTGACTTGCTTTTAGACTAGTTCAGTAGAGCGAACTTGTACGACGTGCCACGAGTCACTGTTTCAACCTTTGGATCTACAACTCGCATACAAGAAGCTACAATCTGTCCTCTTTCTGTACCTTCTTACGAAATTTCAATCCGATCCCCAGAGAGAAAGTTATGACGATTTTCCCCAGGTCACCTGTTTTGAATGTAATTCAGGAGTCTGCAAAAATACCAACTTCCTCAGATCATATCTCCGCAAATATCGCGCTAAAAGCTCTTAAATTCGGACCCAAGGTTCAGCACGATTTCTTCTCAAATGGGTTTTTTTTGCGACTTCTGAAACGTCACAGAAAAAAAGTTATAGCGAAAATGCCACGATGACCTGTTTGGAACAGCAAAACCCTAGAATCCAAAGCTCTGATACCAAATGTTATGAAACCAGCTCAAGAAAAGATAGAAAAGATAGATCAACGCCTTAGAATTCAGACTCTTCGAGGGGGCAACCTCCTTTACATTACATAAATGAACAATTCTTGGATGATACAAATGACAAAACCTCCTTTCTATATATAGGAGTCTAAGGAGTCACAATATAATCCAGCCGACCTAACAATAATAATATAAAGCCACAAAAATAACAATAGAGGGATTCTATGGGGCACAGAAATAACAACATGGGGGTAATAGGGGCACAACAATATAAATAAGGGGTATAACTACAATAGTAATGGGGTAATCACTGGTATTATAGGGACCCAACAAATATCTAGGTTGCAAAACTTTGTGTGTAGTGATGTCACCACTGGAGTGTTCTCTTGGTGGGTTGGTGTACAAATATGCTAACACTTTCTCAAGATAAGCCTTTTCCATTCATCTCAATAAAACAATGTCTTATTTTTTTTGAAACAACACCCCATCAATGATATGGTATTAAGTAGCTTTGAGCCTTAATTCTCTCTCCTTATTTGAATCCAAATATTGTGGAGTGGAACCATAGTTGAGATAGAATTTTAGATAGGTGTACAAATAGTTAAATGAAATGGGGAAATAAAATACTTCTTTAACATTCATTTCAACCTCATTCTCCCATCTCGATTATTCTTTTATTTAATAACCTTCTAATTCAATTGATAACTTGAAAATATTGTCTATTCTAACACTGTTTGTAGGCTTTACCTCCGGATAATTCTCCTAGAGTGTGGTCATTAAGTTTTCCCTTTTGTCTTTTAATTCCTTATGAATTAATAGATGATGTATAATTAGATATCAAAAAATGATTTTCGTGTTTTACTTTAATAGATATGATTGAAAATGTTTCATTTCATTAAAAACAACAAAAACTTTATTTTCCACTTTTAGATATCTTAATTTATCTCCCTAAAGAATAGAACTCATAAAAGAAATGGGCACTTCATTGACTTCCAAGTTTTTTTGATTTATGATTGCAATAAAAAAAAATCAGTGGCAAAAGTATATAATATAAATTCTTGATAAAATTAGGACATATAAGTGTTAGGCTTGTGCAATGGCTTTTTATATTGAACTAAAAGATTTAGTTTCTTCATTATTCCACTTAAGGCATTTTTCTTGATCATATCTTAGAGTGGTTTAACTATAGCGGGAAAATTGGGGATAAATATCCTCACAAATTCTATTTTTCCTTAAAAATATTACATACACTTTTTTTTTGTGAGGAAAAGTAATTTATGATATAGTTTTTGTTTACTTTAGCTCTATCATAATATCAAATTTTGATGCAACAAATCCTATGATTTTACCTTATGTTTCTGCAAATATAGTTTTATTGGGTTGAGAGATATGTCATACCTTTGACAGTGATAATTTTTGTTGCTTAGATAATGTAGATGGTCCGTTCTATACCTTTGAGAAAATTGTTACATCATCCAAATATACTATTACTGATTTATTAACTAGTCCCTTGAAAGCAATATCCATTTCCCTTTGAAATGTGGCAACAATGTTAATTAATTCAAATGGAATTTTTATATATTCATATATGCCCCATTTCATCTTAAAATTGGTTCTTATACACTAGAGGATTTGTTTCATGGGTGGAACATGGTAATTATCTTTATTTGATGCATTGTTCAGATTTATGAAATCAATGTAAATCATTATTTTCCCATTTTTCTTCCTAACAGGCATGATATTAAATACCCAATGGGAATGTTAAATGAGAAATATTATTTTGGTTTTCAACAAATTAGCAATATGCCACACCTTTGGAAGTGATATTTTTTTCCTTAGATGATGTAGATGGTCCTTTCTATCCCTTGAGAAAATGTTACATCATCCAAATATACCATTACTTATTTATTAATTAATCCCCTAAAAGCAATGTTCATTTCCCTTTGAAACGTGGCACCAATGTTAACTAATTCAAAAGGAATTTTCCTATATGCATATGTCCCCCATTGTGTCTTAAAAGTGGTTCTTATTTCATCATTATGTGCTACTCATGCATGGTTGTAGCCTAAATAACCTTATAAGAGAGACAACATTTCAAAACCTAAAATACACTTGAGGATTTATTCTATGGGTGGAACATGCTAGTTATCTTTATCTGATGCCTTTTTCAGATTTATGAAATCAATGTAAATCATGATTTTCACATTCTTCTTCCTAATATGCATGTTATTGAATACCCATTGGGAATGCCAAATGAGAAATATTGTTTTTGTTTTCAACAATTTATCAAGTTTTTTTTAATTTTTTGTTCCATCATTGGATACATCTTTCACAATTTTTGTTGAGCATGCTTTACATTTTTTTTAGTGTTATCACATGTTGAAAATTTTCAGCGTTGTGGGTATTTAAACCACTATAAGTCTAGGAAAAAATATCTTTATATTCCCGGAACAAATTAATAAATGTGACTCTCTTAATAGGCGTGAATTCTATACCTATATTAATATTGTGTAGGTATTGTTTAGTACCAAGATTGATTACCTCATATTGCATTTAAAAATTTGTTCATCTTATATTTTTTTTGCTTCTTTTAACTTGTCTTGTAAATCATGATATCTCTCCATTCCAACCACATATTTAGGAATTGAGTTTTCGCTCTTTGATTCAACATCATGAGACAATGTATTAATTTGATATTCATGTTGATTTTCATCGATGATTGATCTCATGAAAGTGTATTCTTATGTATGAATTCCAAAATTTGGGCATCATCATCAAAAACTTTCCAATTTGTAATAGTGTCTAGTACTGAAGGCCTAAAACTTAGTTCAATAGAAAATCTTATTAGGAGAAACATTTTCTGATGGTATTAATCTAGTAGCTACATTTGAAACTAAATTAGCATCTACATTTTTACTTTGAGATGTAGGCATAATACTAAATACATCAAAAACAAAAATAAGATTCAATAACTCATCTCTATAATTATTAAGGAGATTTGAAACACAATGAATTGAATTTCTTGCTTGATAACTATTTTTGAATCGCCTATTACCTTGATCTATTCAGTATCCAAAAATCAGATTTTTAAGATAAGCCTCCTAATTAGCAATGTAATTTGTGCATTGGAAATAATATATTTGTTTCCTCGAGAATCTGTAACAATGCCTCTAGCCTTTCACCCTCATTTGACTTAAAGCGGTCAAAAAACAAAGGTCAACACTTTTTATTTACATATAAATTTTCTAAATCCAAAAATGAATTGACACATAAATTTACATAATTTATAGCATTATCTACAACAATTTGATTTGAATGAAGGATCTCCTAATGATTGTACACATTTGCAAAAGGTGAAGCCTCATTGTGAAATTTCCAAAAAATGAGTCAAAACATTAGTCACCCACTGTAGAGTTAGAGAACTTGATAGGCTAATTTTCATAATTCAAATTAGTAACTATGTATTTCATATGCATCTCTATTTATACTTTAATTTGATTAAGGTTACCATTATATGGTAGCCAAATATGTGGTTGGTCTATTGAAAATGTCCATTTGACTTTTCAAACCAATGTTTGCTTAATAATAGGTCATATGGCTCAAGAATATTGACAACAACTATGTCTATAATTTGGTGGACTTTGAATTAGAGGAAAGTATGATAAGCACACATTTTACTTCACCTATAACTTTAACATTTGATCAACATAGTTGAATAATTTTAATAGTTTATTTACTAGGTTCTACATTCAAATCTTTAGAAACTAAATATGGCATAACATTACAGGATGCCCTGGAATCAACCAAGTATTATAAATTTTAAATGTTAACAAGAATAGTGGATTACTTGAACTATTTTTTCTTTTATTAGTGCAACATTTATATTTGATTTGTTTCGCTACAAAAAACTTGAGCAAGTTTGTAACTTTATATTTTTCTCCAATAGTTGAATTATTATTTTCTAAATTATTATGAAGTGCTTGCAACAACTTATTCTTCTAATGTGTTAATTTAGATCATTTAAAAAGTGAAATATTTGCTCTTTTTTCCTTTAAATCCTCTAGCATATCATATTCTAAATTATCCATAATTATAGTGGATTTACCTATATTGAAATTTGTTTTATTACTAGAAGAAGTTGCATGCACATGATAGGAAGTACAAGGATATCTAGAGGTGGATTAGGGAGGGCCTTTGGCACTTGATTGCAGAGCACAATATTTCTCTGGCTCATCTCATCTTCATCAATCATCCCTCTAGAAATTTCTTAGATAATGTTGATTGATAGTTCAAGGCTCTCTTCATTTTCCTATTTATTAATTGAAGTTTAGTTACATTATATCTCTATGTTTCTATTCTAAATTTGTATTTCGTTTAGTTCCTTCATAAATTCAAATTAGCTCTTGTGTTTTAGGTAAATGAATAGATAGTTATGATATTATTGATTCAGAATGATGTGAAGGTTTTGGAACGTCCTTAGGTTGTCTTGAGATGTATCCCTTTTGATAATGTATCGAGTTTGTTTTGGATGGCTCGGTTGTTTGTGATGTTTTACCTGCAATTAATAAACATGAATATTATTCTAGCACTAGTTATTGTTAATGGTCAGATTTTACTATGTCAATAACAATGAGGAATTTCACTTGATCAAGGTTCCAATTAGACCTATGCTCATTTGATGTGATGATATTCATTGATATATGCATCCAATTTCCTCAATAAAAGGTATGGTATATCACGAAATGTCAACCCAAAGGGAAAAATTATGACTTAATACTAATACACACTAACTATATTAAACATATATTTATATGTTATAAACTAATATATAGTACCGCATATTCCTAGATAGATAGGAGTGGGTTATAAACATTTTTAGATATAGATGGAAGATTAATTATACAATTGCATGAATAATTTAACAAATCAAGTAATGAATTTCATCAAATACAATATCATAACTATTTTAAATAAATTATTATTTAAAATAATAGATAATGTATTTTGTATATGATTACTTCTTCTTAATGAATTATGAAAATTCAAAAAGGAATTTCAAAATTTTATAATATAAACTTCAAATCATGCATTTATAGAAATTCAGTGTGTAAGTTTGCTAGTTCATACCATCAACCTCCCAACAAAATCTTTGCCTTTAATTTAGATTATTTGACTGATACAAATATACAACTACCACAACAGTTTTTCTAGGCATAACATCTTGAATTATTTCCAGCCATAATGTGTTGTACCATATAGTTCTTACTGGATCAAGATGCATTTGAAAATTGAATTGATATGACATATGAGTATTTAGATATCCACCAATGAGTGACTTCATATCAAGTACCATATTTGGATGTGATCATTTATTGTTAATTATATCTAGCATCTAGACATCAAAGAGCTTTAGTATAATGTGTCTTCCTGGATCCAAATGTATTCGAAACCTAAAGTGATTTGACATTTGGGAATATCATTAAAGAGTCACTATAAGCCAATTTTTAGATCCATATGTGATCATCCGTTGTTAAATTGATCTAACATCCAAGCATACACATGTAAGTAGTGTTGCATAATATATTTAGTCCTAATTCCATATGAGATACTTGTTAGTTCCCCTTCATCAATCCTACTCAGTAGCAACATATACATGACTCAAGAATTGATGCCAAAGTGGGATAACACATCATGAATGCCATGTCAACAATCCAATTTTATTAGATTGTTACGTTATCATTGAATGGTAGAACGTGAACTATATATAAAAAATAAAAGGAAAAATGGACTTAAAATTGATATCTAGATTCTGAGGAAAAGCAGAGAAAGACTCACAGATTACATTCGGATCTAGATATAACACTTCTAGCTTCCACCACTTGCTAAGTGGATTGTATTGGCAATGATAGTTAAAGCAATATATTTATTTATTTATTTATTAGTGGTTCACGGACACCCATGATCACTCGGTGGCCACTACATCTATAGAAATACCTGAGCTTGATCAAGGGTATCAAGCCTCGCGGCCAATAGCTAGGTCTAACCCCAAGGGCTTTAAGGAGAATTGACCCTGTGACCTCCCGAACGACGAGGCACTTATTTGACTAGTTGAGCTAACCCTTGGGGCTGTTTATTTATATTTATATGTACCTTTATTTGGGGATTTCCATTCAAATTTATTTAGCTTAGAAGCTAAAAGATAAGTCTAGATTTCTCTTAAACATAATTTCCTCTTGTAAAGTTATGACATTCTGCAAAAAATAAAATAGTTATGAATTGAACCAAATTGGTAAATTTATCAAGGAAAACTCATTATAACAAGTCAAAAAACTTGTGAAAATTATAAAACAAATCAAATCAAAATATATACAATTATGTTATAATCTAAGCTAAATGGTCACAAATCATTCAAAGTCATAATATAAGAAAAAATTAGAAGGATACCCATTAATTTATGAAGAATTCATGCCATAATTGGGGAGAAAGGGGGTTGTTATTTAGGCTACAATAGTAGGTTGATGGGTGATCCGAGTTGGCTCAACTCTCAGATTTAACCAAGATCTTTTGCTTTCGTGATGTGATTAGAATTGCATTTAAAATAGCATAAAGGAACATAAATGCATGTTGTAAAGAAGAAGGAACATGACAATCATCAACAACATAAAATAACAAGACGTTGATAATGGAGTTCATCCAGGAGGGACTACGTCTCCGGGCCCCGGTGTCAAGATGGTGTAGGCCGCTGCATTAAGTGTTGTCAATAGTGATGATGTACATAAGAGGTGACGTCGCTATCATACAAGGAAAATGCCCTCACGCAGGAGTGGCTCCAAGAGATGTTCTGCTACAGGAACTCTCAGTCAAAAAGGACTCTTATCAGTATGACATAAACTCATGCATGATGATAATGAGCATCCCGCCAACATGGCATAAAAGGGATCTCAATGAAAACATACATGGTAACGCATGAGTATCCCATCAACATAACAACAAATGGATCTCAAACAAAACATGACGAATCATGACAACAAGTACATTCCACAAATGATTCCGCGTCACATCAAGTAGGAATCATGAAACAAGTAAGAAACAAGATCCCACATTGAACATCAAATAGGGATCTATACAACACAATGCATCTTGCAAAAGAAGTACATGAACATATTGCATATACCTCACATCTTAGGGCCATCTGAAGAAAAGGATGTCAAACTGCTGAAGTTGGTCGTATCATCAATCTCGCTACGTCAAATCTCATGGAATCACTGCTCGCACGTTGAATGCTAATACCTACACTCCACTTAGAAAAGTGGTCAAACAATGAAATGATCAAATGGGAAATCTGAATGCACCATCAAATTTGTGGCGTCGAGTAGTGCAAAATCAACTGTCAAATTTTTGAATTCTAAGAAAATGAAAATCTGGGGCTTAAGGAATCTTTTAGATTCCCCCTAGATTCCTCAAAGATTCCCTCCTCCGGGTCGTCTGAAAATATGTTTCTCATATCAAAATTTTGACTACGCCACGAGGTTCCTTGTAGAATTTTGAGAAAAATGAGTATAAAGTTGGCTGCATTCTGACTCTCGTGAATTTCAACATCCAAGGAATCTAGAAGATTCCCTCAAAGATTCTTGAATATTCTCCTCTGTTGGGAACCTGAAAATATGCTACTCAAAAAGCGAATCCGACCTCTCCATGGTGTTCCCTGCGAAAATCTGAGAAAATTGACTGTAAACTTGGTTACATTCTGATAAAAAGAATTTTTACCTCCTCGGAGAATCTTCGGGCATCAAAGAATATTCTGCCTTGAAATGCGTGTCAAGGTTCTACCTCCTCTGTCTCGAAATCCATGCCGCGCTTCTTCCTTGGCCTCCGTACACTAAACGAATGAGTTTATATAAAAAATTTCGGGAGGAAACATCAACATCGAGATTCGTGGCCCAACAGTGGCGGAGGAGACTAGGTAGGCAGAGGTTATGGTTTCAAAACCCCCGCCTCCCAAAAGCAGTGGTTTGGTTTTTCTTAAAATATAAAGCATGAGCAGATTTTTATGCTTGGTATAACTGTTTAATTAAAATGGGCGCGTTTTGGTTGTATTTCATATGGGCAGAGGTTTGAGTATTAAATGTAAGTTGGTTGGTGCCACATGGGGCTGCCACGTGGGTGGGGCTGGCGAACCCGCCGGCCATGGGTTCAACTCCCACCGGCCTCTTCGCATTTTTTTGTTAACACATATATGAATATGGTATATTGATGTGTGGTTTGATGGTAAAGTCGCTTGGGCGAAGCCTGGGAGACCGAAGTTCAAATCTCATTGAGTACACTGACCTGTTGTGTTAGAAGCTAAAGGGGCAGATTCCCCAATCCCGTCTTGGCGGCACGTGAGTCTGCTCTTGCTAAAATCATAGGATCTAAGTATACCCGACTTGCAGGTGGTTGGATGTACTCCTGGTGTTATAGAGGCAGCTACGAGGATTGATCCTGGGTCTCCCATAGATTAGGATATGTGTTTTTTTTTTAACCACATGGTGAATCGGTAACTGCCAATCCTAATCTATGGTGAGTGCGATGTATATATATATATATATATATATATATATATATATATATATATATATAGATATAGATATAGATATATATATATAAATTATTTTTTTTAAACCATATAGCTATTTTTTAATTTCCGAAATTGGAGCGTATGAGACATTTTAATGAGGCCAAAATTTCGCCTGGAAGTTGGCTGGAATCTGGTGGCTGGATTTTGGCAAAATTGTGCCTTCCTTAAGCTTGCCTAGTCACCCAGTCAACCCTGAACTTTGACTACCTCTAACTTTCGCATACGAGCTCGGTTTGACGAACCGTTCACACCGTTGCGATCAGGACGAAGAGATTTACGCTTTAGTCCTAGTTTTAAAACACTCTAATCACTTTGATTTTTGAGCTTCCGTAAGCCCTCTTTGCCCTGTGTGGGTCCCTGGAGCCACCTGGTTCAATGGGAGATGAGAAACTATGGGTTGGAGTGTTATTGGGGTTTGACACCTTGACCCTAACCATGTTTGGTATTGTTTATCTAGCATATCTAGCTTTAGGAAATCCTTTTCCCTTATGGATTCATGGCCCTAGCTTTGGGGTGATCCATTGTTGAGAGCGCTGGAGTATTGAAGTCTATGAATGGGAGGAATGTCCAATATCTGTAGCCAGATGATTTACTTGTAAAAGATAAATACTTGTTCTTTGTGATTTTTTGAATGCAATGTTATTATGTTATCTTTCTTTCATATGTACATATTTTCATGGTTTATATTTCCATATGTTGTTTATATTTGGTTTATATAACGGTTTATTCCATTGTTCTTTATCCCTTCATATTCATATGCCCCTTTTCTTGACACGAAAACCAATCTTGGATTCATGCTCCTCAAACTTCTATTCAGAGGTTTCCTCAAATGCTTTTCTTTAGAGGTTGTGCCTCAATTGATGCTTTATTTGCTTTGTCACCCCTTGCCATGGATAATGGTTTCCTTAACTTCAATAATTGCTTATATGTTAATAACCCTTTATGGTAATAAAATTAAATCTTATATTCCCATTAGATGTGCATTCTTGGTTTTCTCTATAGTGGATCTTAACTTTGATATATTTGTTTTATCCTTGCATGAACATTTTTCATAGTTGTATTTTGGATAGCAATATAAGTAGTGACATTTCCAATGAGGTTAAGAATATGCATTTTATAGTGTGAGTTTTTCAACTTGTAATTTTCATACACATGTCCCTTTAAATGTGAGTGTGGAGATATTTTTTACACTCACTATGTACAATTTGCATGTAGATGACAACGAAATCCTTGCACTTATCCTTGTGTTTCCTTGTTTATGTTGGATTAATTTCCTTTGAATCGCTTAATGATAGGTTTTGTTTTGGATTCGAAACATCGACTTTAAAATGGAAACTGAGATTTATTTTTTAGTCTCACTCTCTTCATATATATATATATATATAAAATTGATTGACCCATCAAAATTTGAATTAATGACATATCACAAGAAATACATTAACAATATACTTATTCATAATTAACCCAAATCTTCAAAAACTAAATTACTTTATATTAATTAAACCTATGTTACCATTTTAATTTTGTATATATAATTTAAGAATATATATATATATATATATATATAATATTATAAAATTTATCAATATAAAATTTAATAATAAAATTTTAACAAATAAATATAAATTTATTATCATATATTTAATTATATGGATCATCTTCCACACTACTTATAATTATTATTAAAACATAAACTTTCACAAATTTAAAATAAATCTTGATTATATAAAATATAAAACAAATGCTCTTAAACATGCACATGACCAAATACGCTTAGTTTTAGATTACAGTATAAGTTAAAAGTTTTTTTTCCAAATGAAAACAAAGGTTAATTGCCTAATATTTAAAGGCATGAACAAAACTTTAGTTCTTATAAATTATTAATTAATTATTTTATATTTTAAATTATGGGATTTAAAAATATATATACAGATATAGTTGTGAGGCTTAGAGTTACAGTATATTAAGAGAATATTAAGAGAATTATAGAAGAAGTTCAAGTTAATCCAAAATAATTTATAGTCTATAATTTTAAGATTAAAGGAACTACTCCCTATTTCATTTTCTTGATTGAAGTTAGCCTTTCCCTCATTGAAAATATGGTTATGTTTAAGATTATAATGTATAAGAATAAGATTTCCAACATGGAAGCCAAGAGGTTTCCCAAAATTGCTTCTAACTCTAGCCAAAATCCCCACCTCTGACTCAAGCGAGGATGGCATAAGGATGCCCAACCTTGGCTCAACCATTGGGGAATAAAGGAGGAAATTATCTTGGAGAATAAGGATAATATTAAAAATACTATTACCTCCAAATTTAAGGATAAGTTGTGGGATGATAAGGAGCTAGAGGGAAAAAGGAAGTTAAGGTATTATAAGGAGGTGATCAACCCCACTCTTGTTAACTAGAATTATATTTGTGTTTTGACCAGTGCAAAGAAGAAAATGAATATTGCAAAGATTAAAACTAATTCCCATGAGCTTCGAAGTGAAATTGGGTATTGTTCTATTCCCAAAACACCCTAGGACGAAAGAATTTGTCACATTTGTGATACTAAGAGGGTTGAAGATGAAAAACCCTTTCTCTTGGATTGCCCGGCTTTTACTCACATTCGTTCTCATTTCCAAGACATTTTCCACACTACTAACCTTGTTGACTTGTTAAGTCAGCAAAACTATAGTGATCTAGGAGTGCTTATTTCCCTTATTTTTTATCATAAAAATAAAATATTAAAAATCACAATTAATCTTTTACTTTCTTAAGATCCAATAGACCACATTAATTTTCATGAATGATAATCATCATCATCACCACCAATAATAATTAATTATTATTAATTTAGTAATTAAATTATAATAGAAAAAATTATTAACAAAATATGAAGTCAAAGGAATACGTGAAACACTTTAAACACATGAGTTGAAAGTTAACTGGCTAAAAGGGAGAAAGGATGAATAAAGTGTTCTCTTAAACACAAATCCACAAAAATCTTTTATACAGATAACCAAAAAATCAACAAATTAATTATTATCTTTGTCGTGGAGTAGATAATGTATAGACTTTTTGGTCAAACCTATATTATTTGCAGTTGTCTATAATGCGACTTTTTGGAAGCCTTTCCGGTGGGTTTTTCCGGTCAAAATCCGGCAGCAATTTATTGGAATGGCAAGTTTGATAGCTAGTTTCTGCACAATCAAAGCGTCCCAGGGGTTTTCCAGGGTGCTGAATCCATATATGCAGTCAAAAAACCATTTTAACTGCAACAAATCAAGATTTAACTTCAATTTCTTCTGCCGGATTCCGTCACCAGAATCTCCAAAAAGTCACATTATAGACAACTCCATATTATTTTGGGTTTCACCACCGAAAATTTTGCAAAATTTATTATTTAAAAAAAAAAAAACTATTTATTTTTTAACAATCTAATTAGCTACAAGTTTAAATTCTTATTGTTCATTACTTTGAAATTTGTGTCCTGCATTTATGCTAAATTGTTACTTCGTACGTTGAAATATTGGATCTGATACACATCATTGGTCTACGTTAAACGTCAACTTTTTGAATGAGGACAAATGGAATATGAAATCACATTCGTGATAATTTGTTAAATTAAATTATTGGAAAAAAGATATTGTTTTGAAATCGACATAAGGTTCAAAATGGTTTAATAAATTATTTTGGAGTCTTATTCACTTAAACATAATAAGGGCGACGTAGAAGTGCATTAATGGTTGTTCATTAAATATGTTGAAGTCATGGTATAAGAGAGAGCGATTTATTCCAGAGGAGGGAATAAAAAAAAGAATTGTTTATAATGTGATTTTTGGAATTTTTGGTGTCGGAATTTGGTGGAAAAATTTGAGGTGAAATTTTGATGTGTATTATTTAAAAAAGTTTGACTGTATATATAGATTCAGCGACATTAAAAACCCTAGGGCATTTCTATTATGCAGGATTTACCCATCAATTTTGTTATTTCAATGAATCCCGGCAAGATTTTAGAGAAATTAAACCAAAAAAATATATCATAAATCCACCAGAAAAAATTTCCAAAAAATAACACAAAAACAACTCTATAAAAAAAAACATCTTCTCACAAATAGACAAAGTTAAAGAAATAGAGAATTGTGTTATGTGTTCTCAATTGGTAAACAATTAATATGGATTTAAAAGTTAAATTTAGCAATAGAATATTCCTCCCCAAATGAAATGCTAAAAATTGACACCAACATCTAAACCTAAATGGGAATTACCCCAAATGAAATGCTAAAAATTGAGACCAACATCTAATATTAAACCTAAATGGGAATTATTAAGTTTGACTTTAACTTCCTTTTATTAATATAATATCAAATTATATTTATAATACCAAATAATATAATAAATAAATTAGTATAGGTTATAATTTTTTATTTTTTATTTTTTTAATATTTGATTGGACATTGTTTCCAGTATAAGTGCTATAGTAATGTAACTTGTCTCGTATCAGTGGCAGATTCACGTGAATAGAAGTGTCATTAATAAATGAGTTAATATATGTTATTATCTTTGTGTAATTCAAGATTTTTGACTTCACGTTAACGTTTTTTCCAAGGAATGTTAATTCTATGTTTTGCAAATACCACTGCTAATTGTCTTAATTTAATATGAGATAAATTAAACATTAATTTGCAGACAATGGGACGAATTTTTATATCACGCTGAAAATTTAATGTTTTTTTGTTGAGTTAATTTAGTGATTAATGTAATATGTAAAGTTGTGTGAATATAACCTAATAAAATTAAATTAAGTGTCAAGTTTTATTGTAACTAATTTAAAATATCAAAATTTCAATCACAATGGCAACATATTCAATATATTCAATTTAGTGTAATTAAAATTTTTCTAGTATTTAGTGTGTAAACTTTATATTTTCTAATTACAATATACTATTTATATATAATATTTTTGTAATTCCTAAAATGTTAAGTTATATTTTTTAATTATACTATATTTTTTATATATAATATTTTTTGCAATTTTTTAAAAATTAATAAAGAAATAAAAATTATTTTAATTAATATCTAAATCCGGTATCGTGGGTTGTGGCTCAAGCTCGCTTGATGTGGCTTTGAAGCTTGTATATGACTATCACTTCCCCCCTATCAGGTACAAGGTGAGAAGATGGAGAAAACTCAATTGCAAGGCCGTTCAATACTCTAGAACAAGTTTTGACATATGACTGAAATATCTTCTTGGTTGTTGAAGCCCATTGCCAAGAAGTGATCCATCCAAGATGAATCTTTGTTCTTTCAAGAGGCTTGTTTTTTAAGCATTTGTTTGAAGAATGAGTGGTTTTATGACAGTGCTCACATGGATGAAGATCAAAACAGTGATCTTTCATATGGCCAACTCGGTCACAATGTTGGCATTTAACATTTTGTTGTGGTTGTTGTGGAAGAGGAGCAGAATCTGGAACAGTTAAAAATGAACTGTCATGAAGAAATCTAGCACTCTAAAATTTGATGGGTTCTGAGTAATCTGGAATATGAAAGGATGCCTCCTTACCATATCCAAAACCAGTTATGTGCTTTTTGTCGACAAGCTCTTCCCAAGGTCTGATGATTGACTTGAAAAATGCAACCTAAATTTATGCTTTTGCATGCAAATATGCTCTTGAACTAGGCACTGAATATGAATCAATCTTAACTTTATATTCTTTATGCTAATAAGAGCCTGTTTCAATACTCTGAACAAAAACAAATTCAGAATAATGACTCTATTATAAAACTTATAAGAATTAATAAAAAAAAACATATTTCATATAAATTTATTTTAATTTTAAATTTATTATATTTTTAGAGGATTAAATTGTTCATGCCTAAATTTTTACAAATTTTTTCATCTTACAATATATATGTGTGATTTTTTACATTTAATATATATAAAAATTTCAAGTTATTTCAATACTATTTTTAAAATTATTAGTTATAAAATTCATATACCAATTTATACAGAAATATTTGTGAAATAATTTCAATTTTAACTTTTATTCTTTTTATTTATATAATTGTTATAATGAATATTAAACTATCATATTTATAAGTTCTATTGGTTTGTTTGGTTTCCTTTCGTTTTAATTTATATTGGTTTGGTTTTTTTTAACTAAACAGGTCACTTTTATAAAAATTCATGGACGGGTCTATAAAAGACCTTTTTTTCATATAATAAAATTTACAATTATATTTAGGTCGATAGGCCTTTCCTATGCATCAACAATTGTCAACACTTTTATTCTAATATATTCGATCAAGTGAGACGCTTTCAACCATTGATTTGAATTGTGACTGCTTTTTCCAAATATCAGTTGAGTTGCCTTACTGCTTTTTTCCATTCTTTTATGTCACTCTTGAAGATATTTTTACTACTTTTTCCCTTCCAGTTGTTGTTGTTCTTCTTCTTCCCTGGCTTTTGGCAAGCACTGATTAGTATTAAGCATCTCACAGAGCGCGTTCTCACTTTCATCTCATCATTTTCTTCAAGACTCTGCATTGCATTGCCTTGCCTTGTTTCTTGTTGAAGTTTATTTTCTTTGTTGCATTGCCATGCATTTTGGATTTTACAGTGTTTTATTTTCATTGTGTTTTTCTCTGTTTTGAATTTAATTTATATTTTTTTTTAAAGAGTGTTTGCATGGTTTATCCTGGTGATTCTATTTTGTTGTTGTTATGTTGAGCAAAAGAATCGATAGAGATGAAATTCTTGATCCATTGGAATGAAATTCTCGAAATTTTTTATGGATAGAAGCAGGTATGCTTTTGGTTTTCAATATCTATGGGTTTAGCAAACCTTCAGTGTATCGTTGCGTTTGGTTCGAGTCATGCTTCAGCCTCTCTGATCAACTCTTATTGTTGTGAAGAGAACGAGAATGAAATTTTCGGGGCTTGTGAAGAAGTGTTGGGTATATTGCATCTGATTCCTATAACCCACGAAACTACAAAATCACTGACAGAGACAGCGTTCATTAGGTAAATGGCCTTGGTCTTGCATAAGGGAAACACTGAAGCTAGACTTCACGCGGTAGTTTTATTGCAGAAGGTTTCCACTTGGATATCTGATTGGGAATTTATCGGCAGGGAAAAGATTGATATTTTCCAAGGTCTCCTAGAGATCATAAAGGGTGAATCCTGCCATCAGGCGATCATGGCTGCCTTGGTTGTCCTCATAGCAATATGTAAAAAGTCCAGAAAGAACAGATTAATGGCTATAGAGGCAGGCACAATATTTTGTCTGATTGAATTACTTCCAGAGGCCGAGAAGCCCAAGTGTGAAAAGATATTAGATCTGTTGGACATGCTAGTGGACTATGCAGAAGGAAGGGCTGCCATGGCTGATCACGCGATGGGCATTGCTGTAGTCTCCAAGAAGATTATTAGGGTTTCAGAAATTGCCACTCAGAAAGCAGTTCGAATTCTTTGGTCGCTTTGCACATATTCTTCAACTGCGTCGATTCTTCGGGAGATGCTTCAGTGTGGGGCTCTATGTAAACTGTGTACGCTTCAACAACTCGACTGCACAAACAAAACAAAGCAAAAAACGAAGGAGGTATTGAAATTGCATGCAAATACTTTCAGAGCCTCCGCTTGTCTTCCCCACCTGATGAGAAGTGATTATCCAAATTATATTTAAAATTATACGTAGAGAAAACTTGAAAAATTATCAGATTTTCTTAATTTTTAGTGAGAATGGAAGAATTGTATAAATGCTTAGTAGATCCAGACATATTTGAGATATATGTTTATCTTTATTGTGCTGATCGTAATTTTCGCTAAATATTCTAGCAGTTTGTCTTAGCATTTGCATAACAGATATGATGAAAGAAGTTAAGATGTCCAAGTTTCGTTTTTGGTGTATTATCGCATTTACAAGTCTCATTGTTTCTCCAATAAATCTTACGCACAAATCTCCAATCCTTTCTAATCCGAAACCAATTTACTTTATGTTCTGTCATAACAATCGCTGCATTCGTATAGTGTCAATTTCCTGCAGGCTGTAGTTTTGAGTAGATTTCATGAGAGTTTTCCAAATGATTTCATTTTGCACAGAATGGACTATCCGTGCACATGCACAGTGATCCCCTTTGTTGATCAAATATCATAAACCTGAGGAAAAACCTATATGTAGAGTCTTAATTATTTGAGTTAAAAAACTAGGAAACTGGAATACATTAAGTTGCTATTGGGAAAAAGCATGACCCTTTGCACATGCAAAAGCTATCCATTGTTGATGTTCTTTCGCTTAAAGACTTTGGAAAAGCAAAGGCAAGGGACCAATTAGAAGTAATACGATTCGTTTCAAAATAAAACATGGGTCGAAATCTTCTCAACTATTTCAAGGGGTTTAGATTCTAAAAATAACCCATAACAATTTTTTTTGGGATGCGTATTATAAAATGTTAAAAGAAAGGTTAGATTTTTCATAACTATTAATGCTCTTACTTACTTCAATGTTTGAATGTTTAGTTTCTTGGTTAATTATTTGTCACATAATACTTTCTCTTAGTATCTAGTTAAAATCATTTTTATTTTATTTTGGCTTTATTTATGATAAAATAGGGTGTAATTTTCCATAATAGAAAAATCATCACCTATCTCATACATATATAAATATCCTAATAGTAGAATAGAAAAATCATCACCTAACTCATACATATATAAATATCCTATTACTCGAATAGAAAAATCATCACCCAGTTCATACATATTACTAATTACTTATATAGACGATTTTTTCTGTCACTTAATGAAAGCTTTTCAAAGGAAATTTGACACATTATCTTTTTGAATCCCAAACTGGAATTTGTGTTATGAATATTGTTCAAGTTTAGACATATTATTTCTATGAATGGCCACTTGAATTCATTCATGTGTTATGAACATTGTTGATTCTTGTTAGTTTAAGAAAGGGCATTGCATTTAGTTTAAATAACGTTTTTGAATCCTACCATCACCATAATGCATATTGGTTTGCCTCCACTCTTAGGCTTCTTTATAGATGAAAATTATTATTTATATTTTCTATTTATGTATGTAAATTGTAATAACATTGGGAATTTATTAGTAATATTAATCACAATTTAATTGTTCAATGTTAATGTCAATTTGAAAAGAATATACTAAATATGATTCGTTTCAAAATAAAACATGGGTTGAAATCTTCTCAGTTGTTTCAAGGGGTTTAGATTCTAAAAATAACCCATAACAATTTTTTTGGGATGCGTATTATAAAATGTTAAAAGAAAGGTTAGATTTTTCATAACTATTAATGTTTTTACTTACTTCGATGTTCGAATGTTTAGTTTCTTGGTTAATTATTTATCACATAGTAGTTTCTCTTAGTATCTAGTTAAAATCATTTTTATTTTATTTTGGTTTTATTTATTCCATGATAAAATAGGGTGTAACTTTCCAGAATAGAAAAATCATCACCTATCTCATACATATATAAATATCCTAATACTAGAATAGAAAAATCATCACCTCGCTCATATGTATATAAATATCCTATTACTTGAATAGAAAAATCATCACCCAGCTCATACATATTACTAATTACTTATATAGACGATTTTTTCTGTCACTTAATGAAAGCTTTTCAAAGGAAATTTGACACATTATCTTTTTGAATCCCAAACTGGAATTTGTGTTATGAATATTGTTCAAGTTTAGACATATTATTTCTATGAATGGCCACTTGAATTCATTCATGTGTTATGAACATTGTTGATTCTCGTTAGTTTAAGAAAGGGCATTGCATTTAGTTTAAATAACGTTTTTGAATCCTACCATCACCATAATGCATTTTGGTTTGCCTCCACTCTTAGGCTCCTTTATAGATGAAAATTATTATTTATATTTTCTATTTATATATGTAAATTGTAATAACATTGGGAATTTATTAGTAAGATTAATCACAATTTAATTGTTCAATGTTAATGTCAATTTGAAAAGAATATACTAAATATTTAATGAACCTAAGGTAATCAAGTCATTTAAGAATCACATATTCCATCATTCTCACAGTAGTGCTAGCATATTCACTCAAAAAACATTATTGAGTTCATATTGGTATATGTTTTTCTTGTTAAAATTCATAAAATGGTTACTTCTTTTGTAACTAATATCATTATTGTTCCATCCTCCTTTTAATATGCAAAACATTGCACTCCTGATTTTCTTTAGTCTTACCTCACACTCCTGAGAAGACCAATGCATTAATGGGTCACGGGACACTCCTCATCTCCTTGGGAGACATGGAGGATCCATAGACAATGATGTCCTTTCGTCTTACCTCTCTTTGAGTAGATAATGTATTAACGGGTCAGGGGGTTTTGTTTTTTGTGGTTCTGTTATGGCTCATGAATGGATGTGTTTATGGATTGAAATTTAAGGAAAATATGGGTTTACTGTAGCATATGAATGGGATGCATCCAAGCATTGAAATTTCAGAAGTTGGGTTTATTGTGCATATGAAATGGCATGTGTTCATGCTTTTGAAATTTTACTCAGAGAAAAGAAAAGATGGATTTGGTATTGCATATGAATGAGATGTATTCTTCGTATATGCTTGGCCATCTATAGAGGTTATTTTGGGTAATTAACTTTACCTCTTGATTTTGGGTAATTAACTTACTCTAAAATGAAATAAGACATTCAATGTGCTCCTTGTAATATAGATATAAACAAAACATCTAAAGAAAAGTAATTGCACAATGATCCAATCCAAGAAAACAAGGTTTTCCACAAACCAATTAACTCTTCTAGAAAAATTCAACAATTCCAATTTAATAATCCTATCGGCCTCTCTTTGTACATTTTGGGACAATTGCTAGTTATAAGTTATATTGGTTTGTTTGGTTCTATTTTGTTTTAATTTATATTGGTTTGTTTTTTTTAACTAAACGTGTCACTTTTATAAAAATTCTTGGACGGGTCTAAAAGACCCTTTTTCATATAATAAAATTTACAATCTCATAAATAATTGTTCGCTAAAATTAAAATTAGTGATGGTTTATTAATTTTTAAAAGAAACAAGAGAGGCTTCATGGCAGTTAGTTCTTGCTTGGAGTGGGAAGGGACTCTCTACAATGAAAGTGAGCTTGCTTGGTTTTGAGATAAAGAAAGAAAAAATTATAAATGAATCAAAGTGATAGTCATTGCAGATATGCATATTAGAACCAGCAACCCAAGGTGATAGTCGTTTATGCAAATATGCATATTAGAACCAGCGAGTCGTTGATGTAGATTAGAACCAAAACTAGCAAGGAAGTTGGAATAAATAATTAAACTCAAAATAACATGGAAACCATTGAATACTACATGCTTTTAACATGGAAACCATTGAATAAACAAACTTCATAGGTTCCTTCACTTTTTTGGAAAGCCAATTTTATTCAAAAGAAGCTTACTCAGTTGCTATATCAACTAAGTTAAATATCCCTTCTCCAAGGGAGAATGGCTCTTTAGAACCTTTTATAGGCAAAGTGAAAATGAAATCTAAGACTATTGATATTTTGAACTATTGATTATTCATTCTATAATCCATGTATTTTGATAATAACAGAAGTTGTAAAATAATATTATTGGTTATAGATTCAGAGTGAGAATTTTCACTTCACATGCTCCCAAAAGTTCACTGCGATTAAAAAATTCATTAAGAAGATAGAAATAACTAATAGTAACTTCATAAAATAATGCAAATAATAGTAACTTCTCTTTTTAGAAATTGAAGTTGTTGCTTTTTTGTAATCTGAACTTAAGTAGAAAAGCAGTCTTTGGGAATAATCTTGATTTAGTGACTGAGACTTGGCTTAAAAACCCAGCTTTAAACTTCATTAAGCATTAAATTAAATAAAAAAGTAGTGGTTTCCTTCTCTAATGGACCGGTCTTGTCCCATATATCACGCAGTTACCGTCGACGGTGTACGGAGGTGTCATTTCCATGGGCCTATGGAACCAGCCTATAATTATAGGGGGAGAGAACCTTCACGCCACAGTAGCTTGTCTATCTATGTCAGTCATTGATGATTATGCCTAAGCCCCAGTGATCGGTATATCCGTAATGAATGTAAACTACAATATTGAACATCTCGCCAACAACATAAATCACTCACTTACGGCACGGGAAGCATCCTTGCGTGCATCCCTTCTAGGTCCTATTAAAGAGTAAGTAGGTCCTCTAGTTGTAGAGGAATAAACAGTTTGCACAGTTCCACAAGCAAAACCAATTCGAGTTTGAGTTCCCTATTTAGTTATTGTTCGAGTAGATCGAGTACGAGTAATATATATAGCATCAGTAGTAGCTTTACCAAAATCCCTTCCAGGTCGAGTTACTGATACAGAGCTAGATTCGATTGATACAATTAATCCAGCTTATGTACCAGCACGACCAATAGCAGCAGGAGAAGTATAGACAATAACAACAGGAGCTTATGTACTAGCAAAATAAGTAGTAGCATCCCTTCACAAGGATACATATTGAAAAGCAACAACATCAATAGAAGCATAAGTACCCACCACTTTAGCAGCATTAGCATCAGTGGTTTCAGCATCACTAACCAATTCAGTAGATCCAATAGCACAAGTAGCAGACCCAGACCTAGAACTAGTAGACCCAGGCGCAATAGATCCAGTTGAATGAGCAGCAGCATCATAAACTTAGTTCACTCCTTTTTCAATATGAAATTGAACTGCAAATAATGAATAGCAAACAATGAATAATAAGTAAATTGTAGACTTAAACAATAGCATCATCCCCTATCCTAGCTTACCTTTGCTAAGTTCCATATCCAATTCCAAGATAATTTCCAATGGCTAGTTGACCAGGTGAAAGCACCAAGGAAGGGGAAAAAGTCCACATAGACATATATAGGAGCATCAGTGTAGAGAAAATCTCCACTTCAACCTCCTTGTTCAATAGCTTCTTCTATGATCTTTTTTTGTATGATTAGTTTTGTTGTGCTAATAACAATTACATATTTATAAACATGTGCTAATAACAATTACAGGTAATTTTCCTTAAGTTAAAAAATACATTCATGAGAAAAATAGCTTCAAAAATAAATACTGAATAACAAACATGTACAGTGCAGCAAACCATCAAAGAGACACATTAACACAATGTTTTCATGAAGGAGTTCACCCCTCCTGGGCTACATCTCCTTGGTCCAACTTCCATGGCTTGGGCCTCTGTATTAACTCAATTTGGAAAAAATGTTGTTTACAAAGACCTATGGCTCCTAATACTTGCCCCAATGTGTTCAAAATGTCCAAATTAGCCAAAAATGACTCTTGGATCTCTGAAAACTAACTTTGGCTTCTCTGGATATGACCCCCTTCCTTGGTGGTTCTAGGCTTCCTTGAACTTCCCTATGGCAAAATCACCTATAGAAGTCTTCTATTTCCTCTAAAACCTATACCAATGTCTTCAGAAGGTTGAAATCATCCAAAATTGACTATTCATTTTTCAAAATTGGTCGAAAATTGAGCAAGATATGCTTCATTCAATTTTTCCCTAGGAAACCCCACTAAATCTGGAGGAGACTCCAGTTAAGTCCGCTAAGTTTGGTGGTGGTTCCAAATTTGGTGGCTCTGTCATAAATGACACCAACTTAACCAACGAATTAATTAATTTAAAATGTGATTAACGGCACTCTAAACGCGCTTAACCGTGTAGCACGGGCCATTGGTTATACGGTGAGGTCATATGGTGAGGGAGTTGGCTCACGGCACTAGCTCCCTCCGCTCTGCCCTCGGCTTACACTGTAGGCATAAGTATAATGTCATGGAAAATGTTTTAACAAATGCGCGCTTGGTCTAATGGTAAGTATTGGAGTTTGGGAGGGGGCATTCCCATAGTTCGTTGACTTTATAAATCATTGTGCCATTCGAATATGTATTATTTGGATTTATATATATATATATATATATATATATATATATATATATATATATATATATATATATCAGATTATATATGCGGATTTTATTGAATCAATATTAAATATATTTAATATATAAAATATATATATATATATATATATATATATATATATATATTATATTATAATATAATATATATAGTTAAAAACCATATAATATAAAATAAAATTATATATATATATATAAATATATATAACTAAAAAAAAAATTACCACTGAAATTTTTACGCCATTCCCATAGTTCGTTGACTTTATAAATCATTGTGCCATTCGAATATATATATCTATATATATATATATATATATATATATATATATATATATATATATATATATATATATATATATATATATATCAGATTATATATGCGGATTTTATTGAATCAATATTAAATATATTTAATATATAAAATATATATATTATATTATAACATAATATATAGTTAAAAGCCATATAATATAAGATAAAATTATATATATATAACTAAAAAAAAAAACCACCTTGGAGGCCAATTAGGCAATTTCACCTTCACACAACCAAACTGGTGAATCCGAAGGTGACACTTGTCACAGTCCCATTGGGCGAAAACTGAAGAAGATTCCCCTTGCTGACTAGACTATTGACCGCACTACTATGTTATCATTCTGTCATATTCTACAATTTTTTTATTTTTTTTAGGAAACGAACAGTGGGCCTTTTATCCTTCATCCGGACTCTATTTTTCAGTGAAATGAATTGTGTTGCGATCGTCTTGACGAGAAGGACGCAGTCGTACAGTTTTCGAGCCAATCTGAGAACTTTGATTTTTGAACTAAATATTGAACACCTAGTCATTCCTCCCCACTAGAAGCCTTTTGGACCTCAAAAGATACTATTATCTGAAAAGTAGATGAGGAAATTGACCCCTCATCTTTCTAAGCTCGATCCAATTGGCTTTTGACGAATTTGTTTCCTTGAGATCCTCTCTAAGGAAATCAACATTCACTTGCCTTGAGGACCTCGTTCTATACTTGTACTTGTCTTTGCCCTTTTCAAGCTGATCTTGCATTGTTTGTTGCACAATTTTCAGTGGTTCATAGAAACTCATGGTTTTTTCCATGTCACCATCAAAAGCAACATCTTTCTTACCATGACGACAGAACAAAATATAATGCAAATGGATGAAAATTTTCACTACTTGATTTACATGACTCAAGCTCGATTGTACATCTTGAAAGTATGAAATTTTCTGAACATAACTTTCATGTAAAACATAATGATGCCTGAATACAACAGTAAAGGCATAACAATGAACTTGCTACTTATACCTCTTTTGTAACTTCGAACCAAGTGAAATTTTTGACAAGTATCCATCCAATGAAAGTGCATGAATCGCTGCAACTTAATCTTTACACCATGGAAATCTTCTAAATAAAATAAGATGGTGAAGTTCCTTGCAAAAACCTGAAACTCAAATTAACCTTTCAAGTTTGAAAGAGCATAAAAAAGAATTGAACTGATCTTTTGGTTTCCAGCAACACATGCCTCTTTCTATTTGCCTCCCCACAGGAAGACTTTGCACACACATGACAATGCATGCCAAGGAGTTTCGAAAGAAGAAATTGCAAAAACAACTCTCCTTCAACATTGGGCTGCTCCCAACAAACCTCTTATCAAAATGACGATCTTGGGCGTTGACCAATCAACAATGGCATCCAATTTGTAGAGGCTTGCTTTCAGCTTACCTCCTCCAATATCATGGCCCAAATGCATCAAATAAGTGAAACCCAACTTATACTTTGATATCTTCAAAACATCAAACAATTTTCCTTCATAGATGACATGTGCATAAGAAAATTTTCTAAACATGTCTATGTCACCAAAGTGGACAATTTCTTCAAGAAGGAACTCTTTTTTGCCATAACTCAAATACTTGTATGTAATAGAAGTGCTACAAATAACATACAACATTAAAATCCATACAAACCATTCTTGTTTGGTGTTATATATTCTTGCACTGACCTCTTTTTACAACTTTTCTTTGGCAAAAACTACTCCTTTTGTCCTCTTTCTTGAAATACTTACCAGTCTTCTTTGGAACCATAACCATTGGTGCACAACATGGCATAAGGCATGATTGAATGAGCCCATTGTTCAACAAAATTTTGCATTGCATTGGTGTCTCTACACTTTGCAATTTTGTCAACCCTTGCATGCTAACATCACAAAGAGAAAACCTATTGTTGCAAGGATATTTCATGTGAAGTTTCTTTCTCCTTGAAGGACGATTCTTTCACAACTTGAAATAATTCATCACTCTGATGAACTGAACCAACCAAATCAGAATTGAAATTTGCATTACATGTAACAACATTTTCATAAACAATATCATCATTTGGCTTGAACATGAGAAGTATTAAACTTTTACTTGAATTCACTAGTCTTCTTTCCTCCCCTGCATTAACCAAAGAAATGTTCAGCTTTTTTTGATGGGTTCTCACTATGTACTCCACACCATCCTTGAACAAGTGATACTTGTTTTCATGGTGGTAAACGACTACTTTGATACAAATATAGACTACCCACCACACCTGAAATATCAAGTGGTACCACATCTAACTCTACTTGGTCAACAAAATTTGCAATGATTGCAAACTTAAACAAACATTTTCTTGTAACATGTAAACTGGTGTCTCTTGTTATCCATCCCAAAGGGTATGGTTTATGGTGAGGTACAGTTTCAAGATTCAATCTATTGACTAAGTCTTCGAAGATTAGATTTTATTGTGACCCACTATCAAAGAGTGTGTCAATCTTGGTGTGTTTAGATATGAGCCTAACATGAAATAACTCAATTTGTCTCTTTTCATCAGTAGTAGTAGTGTTACAGTTTTGTGAACTAGTGCTTGCAATATCTTGTTTTCATTTAAATCCCATGACAGTGATTTTGTTTTCATCACCTGATTCATAACCTAAATCTTCTTGAGTGATAGCAGTGGTTTTCTGTTTCCCTTTATTGTTGAACTTATTTGGTCTCATTTCTAGATGCAATTTCCAGTAGTGGGCTTCATCATGCCCCTCTTTGGAACAATGTTTGCATGTGATTTTCTCCCCTTCTTTCTTCACACTTGCATTCTTCTTTCCCTTCCATTTTCCTCCTTTCTCTTTCTCCTTACCCTTAGGTGGATTTTTTTACTACTCTCTTCATAAGTGTTCTTTCCTCTAGATTCAAGATGCATAGCTTGCACACATACTTCATCCAAATTAGTTGGATTGAACATAAGAATATTGTGTTTTAGATAGGAATGTAAACCCCCAATATATTTCAGCAGTGTATCTTGGGAATTCAATTTAACTCTTAATAACAAAGCCCTTTTCCTGAACTCCTATGTATAATCTTGGATTGTTTGGCCTTTAAGCTGCCTAAAATTATGCCAACTAATATTGGTTTTTTGCATATAGGCTAAAGGATAAAACTATATTTTAATTGCATAAACAAATTCAACCCAAGTAATGGATATCTCTCCATGGATTCTCATTTCCTCTTGAGTCTTTGCTTCCCACAAAACTAGTGCAGCTCCTTCTAGCCTTAGTGAAGCCAACTCGATCTTTATGTCATCTTCTTGAAGGTTCTGAATTCTGCAGTATACCTCCAACTGTCGAATCCAATTGTCCAGTTTTTCTGCATTCACTTCTCCATTTTACATGGGAAGTTCAAATTTTATGTCTAATTTCAGTAATGGAGTTTTTCCTTTCAAGGTTTTGGAATGAGTATGGGCAATTTCAGTGGTGGTAGTGGAATATGATGTTGTGTGAGATGATTGAGATGATGAGGAATATGATGAGGATGGTGGATATGGAGGTGGCTTTCCACTATTCCCTTTAGAATCCTTCTTCTCATCTTTTTTGTCCTCTGAGCTTCCTTCTCCATGTGGAGGTTTAGAACTCTCTCCAACCATTCTAGTGTTCCTCTCTTCATAAAGGACTTCAACCATCTCATTCAAAGTATAGAAATATTTCTTAAATTATTCCTCTTGTGAAGAAGGACCTTCAAGCTCTCTTTCTCCAGACATAATGGTTATGGATTCAGGCTCAGAAATTTGTACTACTTGTACCTCTTCAATCTCTATTGAAGACATAACTTGAGGAGTTTCAAGTGCAGCTGGAATTGAAACTTTGGGTGGTGGATATTTTGGCCTTGTGGCTCTCCTTATTCTAGGCATTAACTCAGGAGTTGTAACCAATAGCTTCCCTTCTCCTTTCTGCGACTTTAACCTTGTAAGCATCACAATTTTGCAACCATTAAAACCCTAATTGCACAAACTCAATCAATCAAGAAATTCAACTTTTGCTCTGATCCCAACTTGATTTGTTTTTGTATGATGAGTTTTGTTGTGCTAATAACAATTACAGATTTATAAACATGTGCTTGCTTCTTGCTTTTTGTGTTGAGGTTTCCTTAGTTGTTGGTGCTTACAAATAGGTAAGTTTCCTTAAGTTAAAAAAGACATTCATGAGCAAAATAGCTTCAGAAAGAAATATTGAATAGCAAACATGTACACTGCAGCAAACCATCAAAGAGACACATTAACACAGTGTTTTGATGAAGGATTTCACCCCTCCTGGGCTACATCTCCTTGGTCCAACTTCCATGGCTTCGGCTTCTGTATTATCTCAATGTATAAAAAATGTTGTTTACAAAGATTTATGGCTCCTAATACCTACACCAATGTGTTCAAAATGTCCAAATTAGCCAAAAATGACAATTGTCAGCATGATGATCATGAAAACACAAGCTTGATCATCAAAGAGAAAGAAGCCCAAATCAAACAATTGCAAACTCAATTGGAAAGAGCTAAATATGTCATTTCATTTCTTGAGCAAGAAAACCAACAATTGGAAACAAAACAGTTGATCATGGAGGTGGACCTTCTCAAAGCCAAAAGAGAAGAGAACAAGGCTAAGGCCTTACTTGATGAAGCATATGGAAAATATGGTGATCCTGATGAGTTGGAAGAACAAGTTCCAAGGAAAAGGCCAAGAACCAAAGGCCTAAAGAGAGCATTGGAACTAGAGAAACAAAAAGAAGTTGAACTAGCAAATGAGCTTACCCTAAATGAGCAATTGGCCATAATGATCAATGAAAACAGGGAGCATTGGCTTGAGAGGGTTAACAACCATCTTGAAAATCTCCTAGACAAGGCTAAAAGAGACAATGACATACAGAGGAGGATGGCAAAGTATTATTGCCGAAGAAGCCAAATAGCAAGGTCAAAACTCAAGAAAGTGAAGTCAAAGCTTGAAAACCTAAATGTGCAAGAGGAGAAAGGAAAACTGGAAATCCTTGTTGAGGCCTCTTTCCATGCTTAACACACATCATCAACAACTCATACACCAATTTTGATAGGATTCTGGGCACTTTTTGGCATTTTTGGGTTTTTTATGCAACATTGGACAGTTGTGGCACAGTTGAACTGTCCTATGCTAGAGGCCTCCAAATGGAAAAACAAGACCACCATTGGATTCAGAAGGCCATGAACATACAATTTTGACTATTGTCACACCAAAATTGGACAATTTGACAGGGAGAAATGGCCAAAAACACCTCAAAAATCACCTTTCTTCCCTCTTTTTCAGCTAGGCGTTGCGCACATAAGCAATCTTGGGAGATTGATCTTTTGGAGGGTCAAATATTGTTAGTTTTTGGAACCAAGTGAATTGATGGAAAGTAGACAGGTTAAGATTTCCAATGAGCTATCTTGAGCTCAATTTGGACATAAGCAACCCCTTCAAAAATCATCTAGAAGAAAGCATTGCACACAAGCTAAAGGTGTTGTGCATAGAGCACTGGCACTGCGCATAGGACAAATTGCGTGATTTTTTCATTGTTTTGCTCCAGTTTTGATTTTCATCCTTAGGAATAAATTTTCATTGATGTAATTGATATGGTAAATGTAATTATGGTCTTTTACTATTACCTAGGGGTAAATACATTAGGTTAATAGTCTTCATCAAGTCAGATGAATCAGTTTCAATGTAATTAGGGATGAGTCACTTTGACCACCCTACACTCTAGCTATCAGTTCAAATTTTGGTGGAACTACTCCTCCTCTCATGGATTCGACCCTTGAGGTTGAGAGGAGTTTGTTTTGATGTCTATATCTTCCCTTTCTTTACTCTTTTCAAAGGTTGGACTCAGTTGGATGTTGTACTAGTGATCAGAGACACTATTGTATCAGATTTTGGCCAGTTTTAATAGATGAGTTGCAGCTATTTCCTTGGGATACTTGTGGTATGAATATTTAACATTTTTTCTTCTATTGTTTCATATGTTTGAATGTGTTGTTTATTCCAGCAATCATTTCATGTCTATTTTGTGATAGTTTTCAAGTTGATGAACAGAATTCATGAGTTTCCATGCTCTGTTTTGGCGAAACTTTCACATTTTGTAATAATTTCTTCAGTTTAGGAATAATTCACATGTTTCATGCTCTTCCTAACTCCTCATCAATATTAAACCATCTCACCAAATCACCTTAAAGTGTCAGGTTTTCTTCCTACCCTTCCCCTTTGAATGTTTACAATCATATCTTATTTGCCCTGACCTAGCCTCTTTGACCTAATATCCTCATCCAGCAATAAACCTAATCAAATCAAATCAAAACAAACCTCTGCACTTTATACCTAGCCTAAAACCCTAATCCATCCAGCCCTCCTTGTTGCGATTCTTTGGAGAGAGCCCTCTCCGGCCTGGTACGGCTAGCTACCAAGTCAAAATATTGGTCTGTGGTTACCTCAGTTGGACTCTTCCTCAGCCTTGGAGATCCGAAGGAGTGATAATAGAAGAGACAAACAACAATCATTAGTAGAGAAACATTCGTATGATGGTTCCCATAAAGAAATAGTATCGGGAAGGAATTCTTCCTATGCTTTGTACACCAGTGGGAATGTTATCCATGCTAGCAATGGATGGAATGTCATCTAGCAAGGAAGATTCCTATCACTACCGAATACAATCAAGGCTATCAAGGGATGGGATTGAGGGATACATTGTACAATCAATCAGGGAAGGAAGGAGGGCTTCTCTACCTACTACTACCATTATGTGATTTGTATGGAGGGAAGGCCACCCATGGTCAGATTGACGCACCATCCAACATTAAGGCTTTAGCATGAGTGACGCACAGTGAAGGTTATGTGTAACCATTATAGTCTATTACCCTATAGCTTTGGTTTTGAGGGCCTGCCTGCCATCGTTTTGAATAAACACTTGGCATATCTATCATATAATATAATAGGAGCCCGCCCAATATAGTGAGAGACTCAGTTGGTCACGGTTCAGGTCATTGTTATATCGTATGTATGTATGTTTTTTATTATTCGTAATCTTCTCTATTTGTTTACTTGTGTACCCTCCCTTTATTCACTCTCTCTTCATTATCCTTTAGCAGTTTTCTTGTCCCCTCTATGCTCTGCCTTATTCCACTATGCTGCGTGCTTTTCCCCGTTCGCTTTAGGGGTGGGCTTCCTTATTAAGGCTTGCTATGGTGGGCTTCACTATGACTCAATTGCCTACTACGAGCCTCCACTAAATATCTATAACTAAATATCTCTAATGAGAAAGGAAAGTCCTAAATCAAAGCCACTCCATTACGCACCAACAATCAGTGGGCCTCCTCTTGTAACCCACTGTAGGGGCGATCTTGGTTTTGTTGCATCTCTCTCAAAAGGTAGGAAGGAAGGGGCCTGATACTTTATCATTCATATTTTCCATTTTTTATCGCTCCCCACATAAACACATCATAATATATGGTGAAATTCAATAGATCAATTAGTGAATGCATCGATTACCCAGGCAGAGCCAGGGCGGGACCTCACGCGAGCTGCCCCCTACCCTATCTAAGAATTTCATAAACTAATTATTAAATTTGTTCTTTCCTATAGATATATTAACTTCACTTAAATAGGGATTGAGTGACTGAATAAGCATTGGAACAACCCCTATATGCTCGTGATATACATGTCATTACCTACTCTCCATACCCCATTCCAAAGTAATCTGAAATATCATAGATAGATCGCAAGGAGAGATGAGGGGAAGAATAAATATTGGAGAAGATTATCTCTTCCTATTCATCCCATCCTTCTTCCTCGAAAAGATGAGATTGATTGAGGTCTCGTTATGTTCATTAATTCGTAAATTGAGTTTTTCTCGTTCTACTGATTGCTAGCCCACTTAGAGGGAGGGATTAGAGGTTCCCCTCCAACTTCTATTTTGTTTCCTTTTTCATTATCACTGCCCCCTCTATACGGACCACCACCTTTGGTTGGATTCAGTATGTTTTCCCTGTGTTTCTCAGGCACTCGCCCATAATGAAATAAATAAAGTAGTCCTATGCGACCGTTTCAGGATCCTAGTGCATGATCAAGATAAGGAGGTCTTTCTTTAGTCAAAAAAAACATAAGTGAGTTCTGCGGGCTAGGTATCTCAACTATGATGTGTTTATATCCTCGTGGATCACCCCAACCAATAAGAGAATAAAGAAGAAATCTCGAAGAACTCCACTTTCTGCCAGTTCACGACCATGGAAGCGGCATAGGCTTCTTTCTTAGGCATTTAGCATTTTCACGGCCCCTGGGATATCCCCTTTTGCATACTCTATTATAACCATTCAATGTAGTTGGGGACTGGAAATCAGATTAATGAGAGCCCTCTAAACCCTTATCGATCACCCACCCCTTCTGTCCCAATCACCTTGCCCTTCCAACCCGCATTTGAAACCCTTCTACCCCAATCGCCTTTCCAACTGGACCCACCAATAAATCATTTCAGCACCAGAAATGTGTTTCCTCCATCCATATCCATAAGCATGGTTGTCCTTCAAGTTGGTGGCATTATTATAAGGACACCCCCAGGCGCTTCCCCTTCATAATTCGAATTTCCATCCATTATGTCGTTGAAATGATCAATCAATAGTCATCATTCTAAGAAAAGCTACCTACCTAGCTACATTACTTAATGGAGAAGCTTTGGGGCATTATGTGGCTCCTTACGCAATTGATCTTCTAGGGTGAAAATAACTAGGCCCACCTGAGACATAGACATTCAGGGTGTATGTTTGATGGCTTGCTTTCATGCCACTGTTGTTGTGCTTTCATCATTTTTGTTTCTTCTGATGTCAACATCAAAAGAACCAAGAATTACTAACTGCGAGGAAATAAATAGGTGATCTAAAGGAGGAACCATACTTCTTATCTATTCTGGGAGTAGGTAGACTTCCCTAAGAACTGAACGAATGACTTGCCAAAGAGATAAATACGGTTGGAAAGAAAGAATAGTTAGCCAAGAATCAAACAATAAGGAGCGTGATGTCAACATAGATAGCATGAGAGAAGGAATAAAATAGGGTACCTTAGCTGAGATAGATTGAGGGCAGAATCTCATATAGTTTTATAAATGATTTTTACTTACTTCCATCGCCTCAAAGAGCTCTGTGAAGGCCTTATAACGAAGGTTCGGGGAAAAGGGATCGTATAAAAGGGACCATATTGAACAGGGCAGAAGTGAAAGTGTTAAGTAAGGCTCGACAACTAGGATGGGAAGATATCTAGAGAACAGAACAATTCCTAGAACAATGTTATATGCTTCTTCCCCCTTCGAGCAGGTTTGTGAGCCAGGTTCTCTCGATTGTCATAATAAGACAAGATCCTCAAGGTAAGGACAAGGAAATATGCTTTGGTTCTATTCCCCCATCATCCACAAATGGAATATATTACGCTAGAACGAACAAGCAAATAGATAGACTGGAGTGAAGTTGGGCCCCTATATTATATGGTTAACCACTTCCCCAGCGAGAGCCCACATACATATATGAAGGTGAAAGACGAATTTTAGGGTTATCATCACTCGATTACTTGACTTCCATTAACTACCCTTGTAACTACGTAAAGTTGCTTAGGGACATTAGCTTATGATCTGGGATGTTCCCGACTTGGAACCCAAACTGTCTGCTTACTTAAATGGCTAAATCCTATATCGATCATACAGTCAAAGTAAATAATACCATTTACGCTCACGAGCTATCTAATGTTAGCTTGAGCCTACCTCTGCACACCTCCATCTATTACTTCCTTTTCGATTATTCCCAAATAAAGAAATCAGATCGATTAGCAGGCAGTTGGGTGTGAATCACAGTGTCGATCATTCATCCTTGTGTTGTACCAGGTTCATTGCGTCAACCCTTATTCATATGATCCATCACAGGTGCATTTTAAGTAAGATTGTGCATCGGTTAAAAAACATCCAAGAAGTCGTTGACTCCTATCATTTCCTTCATTGAGTACCAACATTGAGTGGATCACCTCTTTCTTGTAGAAGATAGTGATCACCGCCTGAATTGAGTGAGTACCACCAGATCATTACTTGACATCAAATCTTGGATCGATTCTTCTTGGATCAAGTGACCGCCACCACCTAGATCATGCCTATCAGCACCACTTGGGATTGCTTTTTGTATCAGTTATTGGCATCGACCATAATTATGTGTCTTGTTTACTTCAAACGCACCGCCCAAATCACTCCGTAAGCGGCGAGTTGGTCTCCGGTGCGGATACAATAGTAAACTAAGGCATCTAAAAAGGGCAAATCCCCTTCTAAAGTTGTTGGTGGGTTTGACAAGTCCAATTATTCTCATTTCTGAGATGCTTGCTATGAGCTAGGGTGTCGGCCCTATCTCAAACAGATATAGAGACAGACATGTGACCTATGGGAGAGGTACGTTAGTGACTCAACTGATAAGGAGAGGAACGAACGCTCGACTAATAAGGAGGCGGAGGTTTGAGCACTCCCGATGGTGGCCTTATATTATATTGGGCCCCCTCTCCTTATAAGTGAATTTGGGGTGGCCTTTTAGTCGAGAGTTCGGCAGGCTCACCCTCATCCATACTGCTTATAAACTATTGGCTATTGGTAATGAGAGAAGGCGGGTACTGCTGGAAAATAGTCCTGTATTTATTACCAACATTGAAACCTTACATTTCCTTCATCGAGTACACCATATAGTGGATTATCTATTGGCATGGAGTAGCAAGAATCAGCTTGCATTATACACGTTATTATGCAACAATGTGCTTAGCAACATCTTATGTGCGTTATCATCATTCATTAGCAGTAAGCTCCTCTCATTGTGAGTAACGCATTATCTATCAAAATCGAGTAACTTCAGCTCTAGTAGGGTGAGTTTGAGGGTTGAGGGTATAGATCGAGGCAGGTAGGTAGTTGTGTTCAAGTTTTAGGGGTCAAGGGTTGAGGTTGGAGTTTTGAGTAGAGTTGTTTGGAGGAGGGAATTTTGGAGCAAGATAAGTCCCCTTTGGCCGCCTAGTTAAGGTTAGTCGTGGGCCAAGGGTTGGGTACCAACGTGTGGGTAAAGTGGTGATAAAATGAAAGGAAACAGAATTTTAAGATGCTTTAGAAGAACTGATGCAAGCTCATATAGCTATTGATATTAGTACAGGTACAACCATAGGGACTCCTACTTTTGCTACAGCTAGAGATTAGACAAGCAGACCAATACACACTTACTATCAACCATACTCAGAACCTTCAATCGATAGATACCAAACATACAAGCTAGTTATCCTTATTAATAGAACTACTACCCTAGACCTACTAACAAGAGCTATGAAACCCAGCTAACTCAACCAATAAAACTAACTACACTTACACAATTTGACATATTAACGAAACCAAGCTAACTCAACCAATCAAACAGGCATATACTTATGAAAATGAAACAACCAGACAAGATAGCTAGCCATATACGCAATCCCACCTAACAAACCATCCTACCGTCCTATCTTACAAGCCATGCCACCCATACCCATACATCACATATACAAACAACCTAACCTAACATAAACTACTAACCCATTAGAATGGTACTGCTAGCCATACTAGAACACTACAACTAACACTACAGCTAACTCATCATCATCTCATCATACTGAGAAACAATATGAATATAATGTTGAAGCTTGTTCTCCATTATGCCTTTCCAGCTTGAGCCACTCTTCTTCCGATTCAATTCTTTGAGGGTGGGTTGGAAGCTATTCTTATTTCCATCAAGGTCAGGAATAAGCTCTCATTGGTTATCCGTTATGCCTTTCCATCTTGAGCAAGACCTACTTCTTTTGGTTGAATCTTTGACTGCTGGGTTGAGCCTAGTTTTCATGCTTCTACCTCTACCTTCAACGATAAGAAGGGTGCTCTCGGTTGGTTCCTTATACTTAGAGCTAGTATATGTTCCAGACACCAAGAACCTACCTTCTTCTTTATATACATGATTCATCTTCCTCTACTTTGGAGAACGATCCTACCAAAGTTAGCAAGCTTATCCCCAAGATACTTACACTAACCCCGGTTAGGAAGGTCTTACCCAGTTACTAAGGTCTTCACCAAGGAAGGAAAGGTCTGAACCGACTAGATCATCTCAATAATAAATCGCATATAAGAAAGATTTAACCAACAGAAGGATGGAGTATAAGCCCTAACTAGATTATCTCAATAAGCCAAAAGAGTGGATAATGTTAGTAGGAGGGCAGGCTCCTCAATCATGCTCTTAAGGACTGAAACAATAGTATTTCCATTCCACAAGCTAGGGAATGAGTCACTCAACTGATTGAATGGAAATGAGCCTGCACATGGGACTAATACAAGAGTAGTATATGTGGGAGCTGGCAAATGAGAGGGTCAGTGTGTTGCTTTAAACTAGATAATGTTGTGTTGGGAGCGCTAGGGATAAAGGTAATGTGTTTGTTCTACTGGAGATTTGATGGATCAATAACAATTCTTTTGGAGATGATAGGATGTGCATGCTCAAACAATGATTATGTATAATGTCAAGGAGAGGGGGGATGAATGAAAAGAGACTATCCTTAAAGGTTGTTGTTGCATTAGTGCAAAACCTTAGATCGAGGGTAATGGTATTAGTCAGATCGTGTAAGTGAATGTGATGGCAATAAATTAGAACAAATACAACTATGAGGTAGAGTGCTAGAGCATGATTCGTCCCAAAGCTGAGATGAAGAGGCAGTCAGGAAATAAATATATCATATATGTGATGATTTGTAATGTGAAACAAAGAGATTTTCATGGGTTGGTGACCAAGAAAGGTTGTCAAAAGGCATTGATATCTTCGTGTGATAGGTACCCCAAGGACTATCCTAAGTGGATGTCTAGTGAAATGAGCCATTGTGATAAGCTGAGTGGAAGCACAAAAAGTGCACTGAAGGAGGAGTATCCAACAGATCCGAGAGAGAAATTGTGTGAGGGTAACCTGCCCCTGTGTGAGGAAATGAATAGAAAAAATATAGATGCATTGTGTGCGTCCCATGAGATATCTAAAAATTCTAACAAGGTCTTGTGTCTTGGTTGGGATAACCTTACCTTGGTTGGGATAACCTTACCTCTTCAATTCAATAGGCACACCCATGCTTTCCTCACTCTCGACCCATGCCATCAAGCATGAATTGAAGGCAAGCGCACAAAACGTATCCAAGCCATCAAGTATGCACATGCCTTCCTCACCCAGGCACACATCTATCTCCACCCATGAGGCAAGTAAGAAAGCAAGGGCACTGAACGTCAAGCCATCAAGATGGATTCACTAACGGATTCAACAACCAACATATTTTGAGAGGGGCAGTCCAACAGACGCATAAAGCCCACATTATGCCTTCAGGTCAATGTCAATAGCCGCTACTCCTTGACAAGAGGTCGCCATTGACAGATAGAAGGTCCCCGATAGATGGTGCTCGATACAGGTATCAATCATTGATGACAAGAGTCTTAGGTGGCGAGGCACTCGATGATAGGTTTTTCTTATGCATTATATGTCGATATTCCATGTCTAGTGTAAATTCTAGGTTTCAATGCACTCAATACCAAGATTCAATCCAACAGTTGATCATTCCCAAAAGGTGTTGATTACAAGTTGCTAATACCATAGAGAGAAACCCTCTCCCTTTGGTAGAGTGGCTCATATTCTCACCCCTTATTAACAATCATAGCCCAAAGCCATTGTCCTCAAGCCATACCTCGACCTCACTTAATGCTATGGAACACATGTACCCCTCTTTAGATATATCACCACCCATAATTCCCAAAATAGATATCTTACTTGAAGAAACATATCTGACCACCCCACAAAAACACAATTCTCGGTTCATTTTGGATTCGTCCATTCGTTGGCCCACTCATATCACTCGAAGACCTCCCTACCCTTGGCAACCATCTTAGTCCCTCCAGGTAAAAGTATCAAATTCATTCCACTTACTAGTTTGTCCTTCCTTCTTTGACAATGACTTTTTCCAATTTTTACTTAGCTTCTTCAAAAGTATTCCCATAAATAGTAAAATCATCCATACACACTTCTACACAATCATGGATCATGTTGGAAAAGATACCTAATACTACTCTTTGAAATTTAGAAGATGCATTACATAAACCAAAGGGAAGTACTTTATAAACATACATACCTCATGGACGTGTAAAAGTTGTTTTATCTTGATCTTCAGGTGTGATTTGAATCTAATTGTATCCGTTGAAACCATCAAGAAAAGAGAGATATTTCTTTCCCGCTAATGTACCTACAACTTGATCAATGAAATGTAATGGGAAATGATCTTCTAAAAATGCTTTTTTCAATTCTTAATAATCTATGTACACTCTCTAATTCCCATTTTTCTTATGCACAATAACCAAAGGTGAAACACATTGGCTATCTAGGATTGGATAAATAAAATTCACATTGAGCAATTTTTGTAACTCTTCTTTGACAATCTCCCTTATATTAGGATTCATCCTTCTCTCCAGTTGTCTTACGGGTTTGATACTCTCTTGTATATAAATATGATGCATACATGTAATTGGATTGATTCCTTTCATGTATGTATATTCTCATGCAAATGAAGAGGAATGTTACTGCAACATCTTAATTAGATGTTATTTTTGAAATTCCTCTAGGTTATTGTTGATATTTAATGTTTTTCCTGGATTAATTAATCTCTACAAGAGAATTTCCAAATTTTTTCATTAGGTTCAATGATATTTTGGATTGTCGAGATGAAAATTATTCAATACTACAATGCTCTTAAAAACTTTGGTCTAACATATGCACACAATAATTTTGTTGACAATACGAAGAAAAATCATGATTATTTGTTAAATTCATTAATTGATCGTCCTCGTCATTTTGTGAAATAGTTAAAATTAGTTGAATATCTTCATAATCTTCATTATCATCTTCAATCCATTCTTCATTCTCTATTTCAGTTATTGCTCTTTCTAGTGGATATAATGTGAACTTTTTAGTGGTATTGCCATCAGAAATAAACATTTCATTGAATCTACAACTAATAAATGCATTAGTTGTGGCTAGCAATGGCCTACCAAGTATCAATGGATGACCTCCTATATTAGTTTTCGGAGTGAATATCATGAAATCAACTGGATACTCCCATGAATCTAGGGATATTGATACATCCTCTAATATACCTCTAGTTTGATAACATACATGTCTGCTAATTGTAATAGAGTAGGAGTATATTGAATATTGGTTAATTTTAGCTTATCTGTAGTATTCCTTGTCATGACATCTATAGTTCTACCCAAGTCAATCGATATGTTTGGAATTTCGATATTATGGATATGTATCTTTACAATGGGACTCCCTAGATCTAAGTATTTTTCAATTGTTGTCTTTCTCATCATAATTTCTGCAATTTTCCTATGAGTTGTAATTTTTGTATTTCTTTTCTTTTTCTTCTAGGTTTTCTAATACATAACTCTATTTTTTTGCAAAAATGGGAATTTCTTTTATTTCTTGAAGCAAATGGATTTTAATGCAAATATTTTTCAACTCATCTAACATATCATAATCTTGTAATATTATTTGCTTCTCTAAACCTTTATCAATTTGTAATCTCTCCAGAAAAGGAGGGTTTTGTAAGGATATAGAGGGTTTCTCAACTAGAGGTGTTGTGGAAGTTGGTATTATTTCGTTGTCATTTGTTTGTGTATGAATTTCTTCCATTTGAGGATTCTTTTTCTTTGCAGGAGTTTTGTCCTCTTTATATTCTTGAATGACAACAGAAGGTGTTTTCTTTTGTAAAATTCACCCATATCTAAGATGAACATCAATTAAATCTAGAGGAGCTATCATGAAGATTGAAAATTTTGGACTTCACCATTGTAAATGGGTTGCTAAGGTGCTTTATTATTGGGATTGGGGAGCGGTTGTGCAGGAAACCAGTTTGGTTTCTTAGGAAATTAGGTAGATGGTAATGGAAGAGGTTGAATTATAGTTATTTTAGGTTATATTTGGGGTTGAGCAGGTTGTGGAGGTTGGGGTGGAGAATAGTATTGAGGTTTATTTTTAGGATATTATTGAAACTATTGGGGTATTGTGGATTTATACCATAGGAACCTTGTCATCCTTGTGTCCAAGTTGAATTTTAAGGTTGAGGTGGCCAAGTTTTCCAAGGTAGGGGTGTATTCCAATTACTTTAAAGTTGTGCATAATATTGAAATTTTGCATTAGGATAATGTGCCATATCTGTTTGACGAGGCTTCCAAGGTCTTCTAGGAGCAACATAAAAAAGTTGTTCTGGCATTTGACTTGTCCCGACTTCTTCTTGGTAAACAACCTTTAATATTCGTATTGAAGGGAAATCCTTTGTAGAATGAATCTTTGCATAAATAACACAAATTTCAATACTATCAAGAGGGAATTCTATTAATGCATGTTTCTTTCTACATCTAGGAAAAAATATAGACAAAGAAACATTTTCAACTTTTTGCTTATTCTGCATTCTTAGCATATCAATTTTCTCACTAAGATTACCAAGAATAATAGTTTTAAAGTTATCAAGCAAAGTACCAAGTTCTTCTCAACTCACCGTTCCACATGCAGATTTACTTACTCTTGCCATAATTGGATCTCTGAAATTCCTGCAATATTTTGTCTTTCCTCTTGAAATATGTTTGCATAATTCACAAATATATTCAAATGATAAATCAGACATGTCTCCTTTACCAATCAAGTTAATAAGGTCAATCCATTCATCCATTATAGCTCTACGTAAAAGGGTTTTTAATGTATCAGGTATTAGATTATGTAATTTTTCCCTTTTCATAGTAGATGCAAATCTCTCCACTAAATCTTCAAGGCTTTCATCTTCTTTTTGAGTCATTTTAAAAACTTATTCTCTAAGGTAATGATGTATACAATAATTATTATATTTCTCTAAGACAATTATTTTCATGTCATCCCTTGTCCTTATAGAATTAGTTCCTAAACCCATAACCCATTTGTGAGCCCCATCTTTCAATGTGGCTAGAAACAATTTCAATTTTTGAGCATCAAGCAAGTAATCATAAGATCTACACAATACCTAAAATTAAAAGAGAAATGTTTCTAAATCCTCAGTTCTCATACCATGGAAGATAGGAAGAACATATGGAGAAATATTTTTCATAGTAACAATAGTATCAGTTTCTTGAATTTGAAATCCAAAATATCTTCCTCTTCATGGTAATCTACATCATTTCCTCTTCCTCTTCTTCCATAGCTACCACCTCATCCGCATCCAAGAGGAAGACTTCCACCTCTTATGCCACCACCAAATGGTGGTGTTTTTTCTCCTCCTCCTCCTATGTGTCCATCATATATCTCTACTTCTTCTTCAGGAAATGTTGATTCTTCATACCTTATATAAGGCTCGTCAACTGGATTGTCTTCCTTTGGTTCCTCTAATGGTTCTTTAGGAAAAGTTTCTTCCTCTTCCTCTTCTTCTCTTCTTCACCGGGTACTTCTAATTCTTGTCCAATAAGTGTTGGCATTATGTTTTCTGGTATGGCTATATGTTACAGATGTTGTACTTGATGGCAACTCCCATGACAAGGCTCTCAATTTATGAAAAATTAAGAAAGACGCAGGATATCAGTTCAGAAGGTGCGTACCCGCAGGTATACCATGCAGGGACCGCGTCCAGAGTCGCAGGCCAGCCATTCAGGAGGTGCGTCCACCCAGTGCACACATTTCTAGGCAGAGAAAAGCCCACGTGGGGGTTTATTGTGTTTTACTCTTGGTATCCGCCGACGGTATTGTGTTATTATGGTGTCAGCTCGTGGTATTGTTCCATGATTTGAGGAGGAGCTTGCCTATATAAAGCAAAGGAGATCATTTGGCTTAGGGATGTCTTTGGTTGAATATCTTATTGGGTGAGATCTGGTCTAGATCTAAAAGGCGAATCTACTGAAGGACTGAGATCTCTTTGGCGCAAGATCAGATCTGTAGATCTGACTGTTTGGGTTACACTTAAAGTCTTGAAATCATTCATACCCGAAGGGACGCAGGTACAGTGAAAGGAAAGCGCGCCGGGACGCAGTGCAGAATCTGGAGATCTGCGTGGGGACGCAGGGCAGACGAAGTTCAGGTGCGTCTGGGACGCCGCTGAGTGACTAGAGATCTGCGTGGGGACGCAGAGCGATCAAGGTTCAGGTGCGTCTCTGAAGCAAAAGGACGCGACGCGATAGTGTTTTTGGGTGCGTCCCTGTAGCAAAAAGACGCGGAGCGATAGTGTTTTTAGATGCGTCCCTGAAGCAACAGAACGCTGAGCAGTTAAAGGAACAGTGCGTGGGCACGCAGCGCAGCAGAAGGATATCTGCGTGTGGACGCAGGGTAGCAGAAGGTTAACTGCGTCTGGTCGCAGGCCACAGAAGGAAAAACTGCGTCTCTGTCTTAAGATGTTCTGTTGATTGAATTTCTCTGTTGATAAAGTGTTCTGGGTTAGTTCTGTTATTGCTGATCTGATATCTGTAGTGGACTGTAACTGTTATGTACTTGTTGATCATCTGATGCTTTATGAAAAGAAGTAGGGGGTTGTAGCTCCCTTCCAGGAGTAGACTGGAAAACGAGAGAGAGAGAGAGTTGTAGCTCTCTGCAGGTTGCAGCCTGCGTACTGGTAAAGGACTGCACCAGTACAAAATCATTGTAAAAGAAGTTTCTAATTTGAAAGAAGATAGAGACATATTGCAGCAGGTGGTTTTCACCCACATTGGGTTTCCACCTTACATCTTGTGTTCTTTGGTGTGACTATCTGTTTTCTTTGTTCATGCTCATTATTTTATGGTACTGACATGCAAAAATAATTCAAAGATCAAATAAGGAAGATTTATTAAATTGCTAAATAATACTGATTCACCCCCCCTCTCAGTATTATTTCCAACAATTGGAATCAGAGCAGGTCCTTCAGAGAAGCTTGATCGCTTGAAGGTAGATCGTTCATCATGAGAAACTACGAGAGAGAAGCATCAATCAGGCCACCGGTTTTTGATGGGACAAACTTCAATTATTGGAAGGTAAGAGTTACTGCATATCTTCAATCTCTTGGTACAGAAGTTTGGGACATTGTAGAAACAGGCTATGCTTTTCCTTCAGCTACTCCTACAGATCCAGCTGAGAAAAAGAAGTATGAAACAAATGCAAAAGCAGTCAGTACTCTATTAGGAAGTATATCCCAAACGGAATTCATGAAGGTAATGCACTTCAAATCAGCAAAAGAGATATGGGACAAAATGGTCACGAGCTATGAAGGAGATGAACAGGTAAAGCGAGCTAAACTTCAAACTCTCAGGATTCAGTATGAGACTCTCAAGATGTATAATGATGAAAGTGTGGCTAATTATTTTCTTCGGGTAGATGAGATTGTTAATTGTATGAAAATTTTGGGTGAAGAAATAAAAGAGGCTATAGTAGTTGAAAAGATTCTAAGATCATTATCCCCCAAGTTTGAATCTAAAGTATCTGCAATAGAAGAAAAGGAAAATCTCCGAATTCTCACTATGTCTCAGCTACATGGAATTCTAACTGCTTATGAAATGAGAAAGGGAGGTCCATCAGACAGAAGGGAAGCTGCTTTCAAGGCATCAGGCAAAGAAGATTACTATGAAGCAAGCCATGTTCCAGAAGAAGAGGAAGAAGAATCAAATTTTGTCAGAAATCTTCAAAGGGGTTCTGGAAGGTTCAGAGGTAAGCTACCTTTCAAATGCTTTGCTTGTGGAAGAGTAGGTCATTATGCTGCAAAATGTCCTTATAAGGATAAAGGAAAGGAACCTGCTAGATGGAACAAGAAACAAAGTGCAAATAATAAAAGCTACTACACCCATGAAGATAGTGATGGTCTATCAAACAGTGATGAAGATGAACGAGGTAATGAATATAAGTTATTAATGGCATTTGAAGATGATGATTATATGGATGCTATAGATGTGGATAACCTTTATGATGAAATCACTAGACTCAAGAGATGTATAGAAGAAAAGAATGTGATCATTGATACTCTACAATTTCAAATTGATGAAAAGGAAAAACATCTTGAAAAACTAGAAGGAGAAATTGTTGGTCTTAGAAAAGAGATTGAGAAAACAAAAGCTATTAATCTTAAGTTTGTCAAAGGATCTGAAACTTTGGATAAGATCATCAATGTGCAGCGGTCTCCTCTAAACAAGACAGGTCTGGGCTACAATGGAGAAACCTCTCAAGCATCCACCTCAAAGAGTTATCTTGATGCAGCAAGAAGAAATGAGCAAAAGAACAATGAAGATCATCAGGTAAAGCAGGGACGAATTACAAACAGAAACTATCAAGGGCAATCCATCTTAAGTGTGAACCAACCACAGGTAAAATCTTCTCAATTTGGTCCAAGAATAGATGAAAATAGAAATTACAATCAGTTGGCTGGTATATTCGATAACCGCAGAAGTTTCTTCAATGGACAATGCTTTTCTTGTCATAACTTTGGTCACAAAGCAGCTCAATGTGTTGCATATAAAACAATCATGACTAGGGAAGCTCAAAAACAAAGAAGTATGACAGGGATTACAAAAAGGACCTATAACAACTTTTCGGTTCTTGAAAATGAAGTCGAATGTTCTATTTGCAATAACTTTGGTCATGAAGAATCTGAATGCAGGAGCAGGTTTCAGCAGAAAAAGGAGCAAGCCTCAAGCACCAAAACATGGAGAATAAAGGAACCTCAAACAGAAAGATGTGGAATAGCATTTTATGCAGAGGGACAGGAAAATCTATGGTACATTGACAGTGGATGTTCGAAGCATATGACAGGTGATAAAGAAAAACTTGAATCTTATTCTGCTCTAGAAAAGGGAAAGAAAGTCTCTTTTGGAAATGATACTCCTGCAACTATAAAAGGAAAAGGCATTGCCCAGTTAAAAGAAAAGGTCAAAGCTGGAAATGTTTTGTATGTTGATGGATTGAAGCATAATCTTCTAAGTGTCAGCCAGATGTGTGATCAAAGAACCGAGGTTATTTTCAGATCGAATGGATGTCTTGTTCGTGATCTTGATACAGGTAAAACAGTACTCAAAGGCAAAAGAACTCCAAATAATCTGTACATATTTGAAGAAGGACAACAAAAATGCTATCTGAGCAAGGATGAAGAGCACTGGTTATGGCATCGAAGGTTGGGACATCTAAGCTTCTCACAAATAAGGAAAGCATGCAAATATCAGGCAGTTCGTGATCTTCCAGATATCAAAATTCCTGACAACACCATATGCAGATCATGTCAGTTTGGAAAACAAACCAGAACTAACTTTCCAGAGAAAGAAGGATCAGCTAGCATGCCTCTTGAGCTAGTACATACAGATACATGTGGTCCATTCAGGAAAAGAACACCTAGAGGAGAGGAATACTTGATATTATTTATTGACGATTTCTCCAGGTTTGTCTGGTTAGGACTTATGAAGCACAAAGATGAAGCATTCGAAAAATTCAAATCCTTCAAAGCCTTGGTTGAAAATGAATCAGGTCACAAAATTAAGTGCCTCAGATCCGACAGAGGTGGGGAATTTACTTCAAATGAATTTTTCGATTTCTGTGATGAACATGGGATAAGGAGAGAATTCTCTACAGCTAGAACTCCTCAGCAAAATGGAGTTGTTGAAAGAATGAACAGAACAATCCAACAAATGGCTCGTGCTATGCTTGATGAATCAGGAACTCCCACAACTTTCTGGGGTGAAGCTGCACATGCTGCGGTTGTTATTCTCAACAAAACAAATGTCCGGGTGAACAGCACTCAAACTCCTCATGAGCTTTGGAGTGGCAGGACTCCTTCGGTAAATCACTTCAAAATCTTTGGGAGCAAATGCTATATCAAGAATACTGATGAGCAGCTTGGCAAACTTGAACCTAGAGCAGATGAAGGCATTCTTCTTGGTTACTCTCCATATAGCAAAGCATACAAGTGCTACAATAAAAGACTTGGCAGAATTGTTGACAGCATTGATGTAGTGGTTGATGAGAAGGGATACATTCCTAGGCAAGTCCATCATGAAGACATCGAAGAAGATGAAGGCTACCCTCAAAGACATAATGATGAAGAAGAAGAACCTCAAGAAGAGCCAGAGGAGCAAACAAGAATAGAAGAAAAGACTCCATCCAGATATGTTCAGAAGAATCATCCAGAATCTCAGATTGTGGGGCAGAAAGAAGCAGGTGTACAAACAAGAAGAACAGTTGCAGAAGCCTCAAGCTATTTGGCATTACTCTCCTCTACTGAACCACAAAATGTGAAAGAAGCATGCAAAGATGAATGTTGGGTGAAAGCAATGGATGAAGAACTTGAGCAAATCGAAAAGAACAACACTTGGGAGCTGGTTCCTAGACCAAAGGATAAGAATGTTATCGGAACAAAATGGGTCTTCAAAAATAAATTGAATGAAAATGGAGAAGTAATTAGAAACAAAGCCAGACTTGTTTGTAAAGGGTATGCGCAGCAAGAAGGAATAGACTTTGAAGAAACTTTTGCTCCTGTTGCAAGACTTGAGGCCATCCGAATGTTCCTTGCTCTCTCAAGTTTTCAAAACTTCAAAGTATTTCAAATGGACGTGAAATCAGCCTTTCTGAATGGAGACTTGGAAGAAGAATTGTACATTGAACAGCCAGATGGGTTCATTCTTGGAAATGATCCAAATCTTGTATGCAGATTGAAAAAGGCTCTCTATGGTCTCAAACAAGCTCCAAGGGCTTGGTACTACCGGTTGGACAAATATCTTCATCAACAAGGTTTTTCAAAAGGTTCAACAGATAGCAATCTGTATATAAAAGTTGAAAATGACAAATTGCTAATACTTGTTGTGTATGTAGATGACATTATTTTTGGCAGCAATGAAGAAGCTATGAGTCAAAGCTTTGCCTCGGTCATGCAGAAAGAATTTGAAATGTCCTTGCTAGGAGAACTGACATATTTCCTTGGTTTGCAAATCCAACAAAAAGAAGGAGGAATCTTTTTATCTCAAACCAAGTATCTCAAACAGATTTTGAAGAAATATGGCATGGAAGATGCAAAACCAGTATGTACACCCATGGTCACAGGATGTAGTCTCAGTGCAAATGATGAATCTGCAGCAGTACATCAACCAACCTACAGATCTATGATTGGAAGTTTACTATATTTGACAGGTACCCGACCGGACATCATGCATGTAGTTGGAATAGTTGGAAGATTTCAGGCAAATCCGAAGGAGACTCATCTTCAGGAAGTGAAGAGAATTTTCAAATATCTTCAAGGGACTTAAAATTATGGCTTATGGTATCCTAGAGATACAGATCTTACTCTTCATGCTTATACAGATGCAGATTGGGCCGGAAGCGTGGATGACAGGAAAAGCACAAGTGGTGGTGCGTTCTTTATGGGTTCCAGACTGGTATCTTGGTTCAGCAAGAAACAGAGTTCGATTGCCTTGTCTACAGCTGAAGCGGAATATGTTGCTGCTGCATCTTGTTGCACCCAACTTCTTTGGATGATGCAGACTTTGCAGGATTTTCAAATCACTTGTACACCACCTATCCCCATCTTATGTGATAACACAAGTGCAATCAGCATCTCAAAGAATCCGGTTATGCATTCAAAAACCAAGCACATACCAATCAAGTATCATTTTCTCTGGGAACAAGTGCTTGAACAGAAGGTCAAGTTGGAGTATGTTCCTTCTAAGGAACAAGTTGCTGATATTCTCACCAAACCATTTCCCAGGGACACTTTTGAGTACCTCAGGCAAAAGCTGGGGGTTGTTGATGCATCATCTTATTGTTGAACCTTTTCTGATTGATGGTACAGGTTCAGGGGGAGCATATAATGCATTGTTGGCATTATGGAGGATGGTCAGAAGGAGATCTTGGAAATAGCTGCAATATGTCTCTATCTCTTTCATGGAGGATTATGGTTCTTTGTTACAGATCTGGTTCAGGGGGAGCATGATCTTAGGGGGAGCATACCCCTTTGCCCTTGATGTCAAAGGGGGAGAATGAAGCTAAAGTTTGTAAGGTTGCCATCAAGTCCAAAGGGGGAGATTGTTGGCATTATGTTTTCTGGTATGGCTATATGTTACAGATGTTGTACTTGATGGCAACTCCCATGACAAGGCTCTCAATTTATGAAAAATTAAGAAAGACGCAGGATATCAGTTCAGAAGGTGCATACCCGCAGGTATACCATGCAGGGACCGCGTCCAGAGTCGCAGGCCAGCCATTCAGGAGGTGCGTCCACCCAGTGCACACATTTCTAGGCAGAGAAAAGCCCACGTGGGGGTTTCTTGTGTTTTACTCTTGGTATCCGCCGACGGTATTGTGTTATTATGGTGTCGGCTCGTGGTATTGTTCCATGATTTGAGGAGGAGCTTTCCTATATAAAGCAAAGGAGATCATTTGGCTTAGGGATGTCTTTGGTTGAATATCTTATTGGGTGAGATCTGGTCTAGATCTAAAAGGCGAATCTACTGAAGGACTGAGATCTCTTTGGCGCAAGATCAGATCTGTAGATCTTACTGTTTGGGTTACACTTAAAGTCTTGAAATCATTCATACCCGAAGGGACGCTGGTACAGTGAAAGGAAAGCGCGCCGGGACGCAGTGCAGAATCTGGAGATCTGCGTGGGGACGCAGGGCAGACGAAGTTCAGGTGCGTCTGGGACGCCGCTGAGTGACTAGAGATCTGCGTGGGGACGCAGAGCGATCAAGGTTTAGGTGCGTCTCTGAAGCAAAAGGACGCGGCGCGATAGTGTTTTTGGGTGCGTCCCTGTAGCAAAAAGACGCGGAGCGATAGTGTTTTTAGATGCGTCCCTGAAGCAACAGAACGCTGAGCAGTTAAAGGAACAGTGTGTGGGCACGCAGCGCAGCAGAAGGATATCTGCGTGTGGACGCAGGGTAGCAGAAGGTTAACTGCGTCTGGTCGCAGGCCACAGAAGGAAAAACTGCGTCTCTGTCTTAAGATGTTCTGTTGATTGAATTTCTCTGTTGATAAAGTGTTCTGGGTTAGTTCTGTTATTGCTGATCTGATATCTGTAGTGGACTGTAACTGTTATGTACTTGTTGATCATCTGATGCTTTATGAAAAGAAGTAGGGGGTTGTAGCTCCCTTCCATGAGTAGACTGGAAAACGAGAGAGAGAGAGAGTTGTAGCTCTCTGCAGGTTGCAGCCTGCGTACTGGTAAAGGACTGCACCAGTACAAAATCATTGTAAAAGAAGTTTCTAATTTGAAAGAAGATAGAGACATATTGCAGCAGGTGGTTTTCACCCACATTGGGTTTCCACCTTACATCTTGTGTTCTTTGGTGTGACTATCTGTTTTCTTTGTTCATGCTCATTATTTTATGGTACTGACATGCAAAAATAATTCAAAGATCAAATAAGGAAGATTTATTAAATTGCTAAATAATACTGATTCACCCCCCCTCTCAGTATTATTTCCAACAATAAGTTGTTCACCTATTGAAGAAAGGAAGATGATTCCTTTGGCTATAGGTTCTTCTACAACTACTTTTGTAATTGAATTTGGTTCTTCTCTGGGTAGAATTTATGATCTTTATACCTCACGAAAAGTCTTGTTCTACTTGGGAAATATGGAATGCGTGATATGGAAGGTGATGTGGCTCTTACAGCACAATGTGGTCTAATGGGGGTGGTTGGTGATGATGGAATTGAACTACATCCTCTAACAAATCTACCTCTAAAATCTTTTTCCCTATACATGCATCCTAAATGATTTTAATATGAGTTTTTAATTATGCATATAAGAATGAATGCAACTAAAATGGAATGCAATTGCAATAGCTTTGGTTAGGAAGAACACCACAATCATGATATGTAGGTTATGACTTCTCATCTTACCGCTCCTCCTAAACAAAGTTGTGAGAATAAAAAGACATTCTAAATTGAAAGTAAGTGCCTATGTTACCTCCCCAGAAACGACACCAAAAATGTTGGGTAATTTAATTGTTGGTTAAATTACTTGGCATTAAATTATCAATCCAAGTTTGTACACTTGCATTATATATGCTAGGAAATTGACTTTCAATTTAAAAAGGAAATCTAATCTCTTGATGTAAATTGCAGGACTAGAATCAAATCCTAATCATGAAGATATCTAACATGAGCACACATACTTCCTAGGAAAGCAAGACTCAAAACTTCTTAAAGAGGAAATGATATTGTTCTAGGAAAGCGATAAATTCTAAGCTAGAAAGCAATGTGATTTTAATCTACTTAATTGAAAATACACTTCTATTCTAGGAAGAATAAATGTGATATATTCTATGAAATTAATTTTATGTTATGAAGGACAATTAAATTTCAATATTATGAAAGCATTCAACTTCTTATGCTAGATTCTATTTCTATGAGAGCTTCCTAAATCTATATTCTTATTCTAAATTCTACTTTAATGAGCATGAAAATGAAGTTAAAGCCATAAAGTTTATTTTATAAGAATTCAATTGACAATTCTATTCTAGAGAGCAACAAAACTTTGTTTCTTAGAAAGCAAACCAAATCATATTTCTAAGAAAGCAAATGAACTTTGTGTTATGGAAATTAAAGGTTGTATATTCTATCAAAGTAAGCAAAGGATTAAACTGGAATTGCATCTATCAAGGCAAATTGAGATTATTGGTGTGCACATTCAAAATTAGAGCCATTCATGTCTATTTATTATCTATAAATCTGAGACTATTTAAATAAAGAAATAACTAAATAAATATTTTGGTTGTTTTTAGTTTTTATTCAAGCGCTTGATCTGCAAAAGGACAAGAAAGAAATGAGCATAGAAAGACTATGAAAACAATGCATGAAAACAGAGCATTTAAATCTAAAGCTTTAAATAAAACAAAGCATTAGAAATCAAGTGAATTCTAAATGAAAATCAAACTAATCTAGCTTGTTCTTCTTCAGTGGGCCATCCTGAGATGCACGAGTAATTGTAAAACTCATATTGCGAACTTTAATCAACCACAAATCTTCTTAAAAGCACAGCCATAACTAAGATTATATTACTAGAAGTACATACATAGAGTTTTGCAAAATAACAATAAAGTTGGAATTTAACTTGACTCTCAAGACTACTTGTTCACTTCCAAATGAAGCAATTTCTAAGGATTTCAAAATAACAATTCTAAGAAACAACTGGCTAAAAACTAGATGCATGAAGAAACATCTCGATAGTTTATTTCAAATAGAGTTCTTCCTTTTTAAAATTCTCTATCGGAGAAGCGAATCATGAAGGAACACATCATCATTCTTCATATATTGTGCCTTCTTCAAATCATAATATCTCGCTCAATTGAGAAGAATATCGTTGGATTGATGTTTTGCCTTCTAAAGTTGCGTTAGCTAGTGCTTTGACCGAGAGTTTGAATTTAGTGTTGCGGTTGATCTATGGACTTCCATCTGTGCCTGATAGGTGGATCACGACCTCAACACCATTTGGCAACTTCCTATATGCTTCTGCTAATTTGTAGCTTATGGAATCTTATAGAACCTTCAAATGAGCTAAAGAATGTCAGTGGAGCTGAAAAATATGCAACATTGCGTAACTTATGCTTAATTAAGTCAATTTCATAAAGAAAAATGTATATATTTTAGCAACAATGGACTTTACCTTATTAATTCATTTGTACAGCTCTGATGGCTTTTGAATAAAAAATAGGGTTATGGTGATATGAAGATAAGTGGCAAAATGAGTGAAATACAGGAGATAAACTATCAAAATGAGGAAATTTTGGAGGCTTGACAATGTTCTCAAAAAAGAATGGGTATCAAGCTCTAACAATTTGCCTCTTTCCAGCCATGACCATTTACGCTCCCTTACTGACCCCTTAATTGGGCTCACAAGTGGCAAGTATCTTCATCTTATTCAAGAGAGTGGTGCATTTTCTATTTATTCTCCCTTGGGTGGGATCTAGGGTGGATTGTCTCGGCTGCAGAGTATATGACCTCGAGCAGAAGAATGGAGTTAAGGCATTCATCTAACTCCATTGATCCCATATCAATTCTATGTCTGATTGATCTTTGGGTAATGGATCTAGATTTATTGTCGTTGTTTGGCTCATGGAATGGTTATGTCTCTACCTATATATCGAATTCCTTGTTCCCTCAAAGTATCATTGTGTTCTCGCCTCATCCTGGTTATGAAGTTGGTGTTTTCATTGTCAGTGGGTCATATAGTTGAGTGTCCAATTTATGGTATGCAATGGAAAATTCCTTTGTCCCTTTGGACAACATTGATGCTAGCCTTATGCTGGACAAACTTATGGATGCTTCTCAAGCTTTGTTGGTTTCCAACAAAAAGCTTGAAGATATGGTTGAAAGGTAGAGAATGTCATTCCAGCTCTTCCTAGAAGCTAAGTTCCTCCGTCATCAAGCATAAATGGAACAAGTGGTTAAAGGTCTCAGCGAGGAAGTGCAAGCTCAAGGTATTCATTTATCTACTATGGAAGTATCAAGAATTGGAAATGTGCAATTAGCTCCAAGTGATGAAGGTCCCAGCGTCATTGTTGGAGGGAAACAGACTCGTCGACTCAAAAGAAATGGTACCAACGGAAACAACCGTTGTTGAATTTGTGGACATGAAGTTATGGGTAGCGTCTTGTGCATAAATGTTTTCCGATGATGCTATGTAAATTTTGTTCATTACTTGGTAGTTTCTGTAGGGTCTACAATATTAATATATTTAGTGTAAGATGGAATAGTAGCCCTAGAGCTTGCAACCTTTTTTAATAGTCTTTTATCATCATGATTTTTGTATCACAATTGTTAAGTAAAGATTTTAGTCTTTAATCTTTATTAACATGAAAACCCTTACTTGTTTTGTTATATATACATATATACAATAATAAACCTTAATTTTTATATTAAACCTTAATATTAATAATATCAATTATATTAAACCATAATGTTAACAATATCAATAATATTAAAACCTATCCCAAAAATTAAAAAATAACGAAGGGAGATTGTAGATTTTATACATTGCAGCAATGTGGATAATTACACTGAAGGTGTTTCTTGTTGAATCGGTTCACTGCCCACTGTCGTCTACCCTTTTGGTTTCCACCATTCATTCGAGAAAACAAGTGTCACTATTTCCACCATCGGATTTGTAAAGAACGTTGCCGCACACTGTTGACCATACTCCGTCAGTCTTCATGAATTTCTGAATGGCTTGTGCGCATCATGCAGGACAGGTAAAGGTTTTCGTCCACAATTGGCAATTCCTGGTCATCATCCAGCACTTGCCGACAGTAACTTGTTGAGGTTGCAAAGAAAATGGGGGACACAGTGATGTGGTTTGGCTTCATTCCAGTTGATTGCATTTTTAAAAAGAGTTCAAGGGCTTCCTTGTAGAGCCCATGTTACACATATTCTACAAGAATGGTATTTATGAGACCAAATTCAGTTGGGAAATATTACTAAAGACCTTGCACACGTTGTCTGCTCTGTTCTATAGCTGCACATTCTCCAAGGACACCCATAAAGGTGTAGTGGTTTGGCTTCACACCTTGTCTACCCCGTTCTATATCTTCACATGCTCTGAGGACACTCGTAAAGGTGTAGTGGTTTGGCTTCACGCGCCTATAGGTTGTGTTAGCACCTGGATTGAAACTCAGGCTGAAAGAAGGCAATGCTAGGGTAACCACAAACCACGCTTAGCCAAGTAGCTAGCCCTACTAGGCCAGGAGAGGGCTCTCTCCGTAAGGATCTCAGCCAAAATGACTGGATCAAGAAACTGATATTAGGCTAGGTATAGTAGCACAGGGTTTTGATTTGATTTTGAAGGGTTTTGCTGGATCAGGAGGAGCCAAACAGTTAGGGCAAGGAAATTAGGTCAAAACTGCAGGGTGTTCGATGGGGCAAGGTAGGCACAACGATAAAAACCTTAGGGTTTGATGGATGAGGTGAAAAGACAGGTGAGGAGCTAGGAAGAGCATGTAAACCTCATGGATTCTTCCTAAACTAAAGAAAACACAGACTGTGAAATATCTACCCAAAACAGAGCATAAAAGTTATGGATTTTGCGTTTTAGACTTATATACATTCACATAAAGAGTATGAAATGATGAAATGGAGTCAAAAATACATTCTAACACATGAATACAAAAGAAGAACTGAACTAAGCATCATACCACATGGATCCCAAAGAAATAGTTGCAATTTTTCATTAATCTCGTGTTGTAACTGATACAAAATGATATCTAATCAAAACATAAGCATCCCACTGAGTCCAACCATTACAATGACTGAGGAAAAGCCTCATATAGACCCCAAACAACTCATCCTAAGCTCAGGGAGTCGAATCCATGAGAGGAGGAGTTGTTTACAACAAAATCTGAACTGCTAACAAGAAAATAGGGTGGTCAAAGTGACTCGTCCTAATCCAAACAAACTGATTCATTACACCTCATGAACTTGATTTACCTAATGTATTTACCCTAGTAATTACTATAAACATGATAATTACATTCAACTCATCATTTACATGCATAAAATCATGATTTTCCAAGGTGAAAGTGAAAATTGGGACGAAACGGTGAAAATTTGGATAAACTGTCAAACGCGCGGCGCCAATGCTAGGCGTGCAACGCCAATGCCAGGCGCACCCTTAATCTTCATGTGGACTTTTAAGTGTTTTCTCGGTGTCCAAATTGGGCCCAAAATATCTTGTTGGAACGCTAATCAAGTCTATTTCCATAACATCTTGAATTTTTGCATTTGGAGTTCATTTGCCCTATCAAAAGTCAATTCTCCCAACACTGCTTAGCGCGTAGTGCCCAGGCCAAAAAGAGGGCAGAAAGGTCATTTTTTGAGGGTTTTTGGCCCTTTTGGTCAACCAGTTCTGCTCCAAAACCTTAGCAAATGCACAGGGTGCATGTACTCATCATTGTGAATCCAAAAATGCTGACCATTTCCTCATTGGATGCCCCAAAAAAGAGCACAGTGCCCAAGGTGTTGCGCATTTGACCTCCATGACTGTGCTAAAAATTGTCTGAAAAACACAGCAAGTGATTTTATGTCCCAAAATGGTTAAAAGTGTCCAAAAATGTGTTTTATAGCTGATCATATGTTAGAGGCATTGAGAGATGCCTCAGCAAGAATATCTAACTTTCTTTTCTCCTCTTGCTTAGTAAGTTTTTCAATTTTTTCTCGAGCTCTGTTGAGCTTGGCTCTAGCAATTTGGTTTCTCATGGAATAATGCTTTTCCATCCTCCTCTGAATGTCATTTTTCTTCTTAGTCTTGGCCAATAGATTGTATAAATGCTCATTGACTCTATCAAGCCAATATTCACGGTCTTGATTGATCATGTTTTCCGATTTTTCATCAACAGTGAGTTGTTTAGCAAGCTCAGCTTGTCTTTTCCTTTAATGACCATTTGAAGTTTCTATTCACCCTCCATTGTGTCCAAGTCTATAAGTTCAAAATATGTTTCTTTCTCATGGAGGCATTTCTATTCTTGTTTCATGTGATGAAAGCCTTTAGGTGACAAAATTCTAAACTTTGGAGGTGTTCTGCTGAGTTTTGAGTGGCCCTAGACCTCACTGGGCAAATGTACAGGACTCTTAATAGGCACACAGCACCCTTAGGAAACGTGCAACGTCCTTGACAAATGCACAACACTCTTAATAGGCGTACAACACCTTTTTGCAGGCCACTTTTGGAGGCTTTCCTGGTGTCCAAATTAAGCTTGGGATAGCTCATTGGAAATCTTGTCAAGTCTACTTTCAATATCTACCTTTATTTTGCAATTTGAGCTCATTTCACCTATCAAAAACTCAATCTCCCAAAATTGTTCAAAAAATGCAGAATGAGGGTGAAAAAATGTAGAGTGTTGTTGCAGGCAACTTTTGGAGGTCTTCCTAAACTCCAAATTGAGCTCATGATAATTCATTGGAAATATATTCCATTCTAGTTGTCATTTGACTTATCAAGCAAGTCATTTTTACACTCCATCTAGGAGAAAACTTGATTTTCCCAAGGTCGCTCCAGAAGTGCAGCAACTCTCCTGTGGCACCTGTATTTTTGACATTTCTCCAAAACCATGACACCTGTGTAAAAAATGAAGGAGGTTTTTCTTCTTTGTTCTATGATGGACAAAAACAACTCTCACTTTTTTCCAATTCATCTTTTCTTGGTCAAAAACACAGTTTGAAGAAAAATTGGCCCTTATGTGTGGCGAATGACTTGTCCCTTGGAATGACTTCTTGACAAATGATGGAGACATGATGTTGATGATATGAAATGGCCTCATACCTGCTGATATCCCTTATGCCTCCTCTGCTCAAATGTATGTAATTCCATAGCAAACCCTAGCTCAGTGGGAAAGGAAATTAGGGTTTAGTGAAGGGAAAACAAGGGATTTGTAGAAATGAAGGGAAATGAAGGGGATGGGGGATTCTAAATTCTTAGGAAAATTTTGGGAGGTAACCACAAACCACGCTTAGCCAAGTAGCTAGCCCTACTAGGCCAGGAGAGGGCTCTCTTCGTAAGGATCTCAGCGAAAGTGACTGGATCAAGAAACTGAAATTAGGCTAGGTATAGTAGCATAGGGTTTTTATTTGATTTTGAAGGGTTTTGCTAGATCGGGAGGAGGCAAACAGTTAGGGCAAGGAAATTAGGTCAAAATTGCAGGGTGTTCAATGGGGCAAGGTAGGCACAATGATCAGAACCTTAGGGTTCGATGAATGAGGTGAAAAGACAGATGAGGATCTAAGAAGAGCATGTAAACCTCATGGATTCTTCTTAAACTGAAGAAAACATAGATTGTGAAATGTCTACCCAAAACAGAGCATAAAAGTTATGGATTCTACCTTCCAGACTTGTATACATTCATATAAAGAGTATGAAATGATGAAATGGAGTCAAGAATACATTCTAACACATGAATACAAAAGAAGAACTGAACTAAGCATCATACCACATGGATCCCAAAGAAATAGCTGCAAAATTTCATTAATCTCCTACTGTAACTAATAAAATGATATCTATTCAAAACATAAGCATCCCACTAAGTCCAACCATTACAATGACTGAGGAAAAGCCTCATATAGACCCCAAACCACTCATCCTAAGCTCAGGGAGTCGAATCCATGAGAGGAGGAGCTATTTACAACAAAATCTGAACTGCTAACAAGAAAATAGGGTGGTCAAAGTGACTCATCCCTAATCCAAACAAACTTATTCATTACTCCTCATGAACTTGATTTACCTAATGTATTTACCCTAGTAAGTACTGGAAACATGATAATTACATTCAACTCATCATTTACATGGATAAAATCATGATTTGCTAAGGTGAAAGTGAAAACTGGGATGAAACATTAAAAATCTGAACAAATTGTCAAACGCGCAGCACCAATGCTAGGCGCGTAGCGCCAATTCCAAGCGCGCCCTTCATCTTCAGGTGGACTTTTGAGTGCCTTCCCGGTGTCCAAATTGGGCCCAAAATAGCTTGTTGGAAAGCTCTTCAAGTCTACTTTCCAGAACATCTTGAATTTTTGCATTTGGAGTTCATTTTCCCTATAAAAACTCAACTCTCCCAACATTGCTCAACGCACAACACCCAAGCCAAAAAGAAGGTAGAAAGGTCATTTTTTGAGGGTTTTTGGCCCTTTTGGTCAACCAGTTCTGCTCCAAAACCTTAGCAAATGCACAGGGTGCATGTACTCGTCATTGTGAATCTAAAAAGGCTAACCATTTCTTCATTGGATGCACCAAAAAAGAGCGCAGCGCCCGAGGCGCTACACATTTGACCTCCATGACTGTGCTAAACATTGTCTGAAAAACACAGCAAATGATTTTATGTCCCAAAATGGTTAAAAGTGTCCAAAAATGTGTTTTTTATATCAAATCATATGTTATAGGCATGGCGAGATGCCTAAGCAAGAATATCTAACTTTCTTTTCTCCTCTTCCTTAGTAAGTTTTTCAATTTTTTCTTGAGCTCTTTTGAGCTTTGCTCTAGCAATTTGGTTTCTCATGGCGTAATGCTTTTCCATCCTCCTCTGAATGTCATTTTCCTTCTTAGTCTTGGCCAAGAGCTTCTCTAAATGCTCGTTGACTCTATCAAGCCAATATTCCCAGTCTTGATTGATCATGTTTTCCCATTGTTCATCAATAATGAGTTGTTTAGCAAGCTCAGCTTTTCTTTTCCTTTAATGACCATTTTAAGTTTTTGTTCATCCTCCATTGTGTCCAAGTCTATAAGAACAAAATATGTTTCTTTCTCATGCAGACATTTCTATTCTTCTTTCATGTGATGAAAGCCTTTAGGTGAAAAAATTCTGAACTTTGGAGGTGTTTTGCTGAGTTTTGAGTGGCCCTAGACCTCACTGGGAAAACACACAACACTCTTAATGGGCGCGCAATTCCCTTAGGAAACGTGCAATGTCCTTGACAAACGCGCAACACTCTTAACAGACGCGCAACACCGTTTTACAGGCCACTTCTGGAGGCTTTCCCGGTGTCCAAACTAAGCTTGGGATAGATCGTTGGAAAGCTTTTCGAGTCCACTTTCCATGTCTACCTTTATTTTGAAATTTGGAGCTCATGAACCCTATAAAAAAACTCAATCTCCCAAAACTAGTCAAAAAAATGCAGAATGAGGGTGAAAAAATGCAGAGTGTTGTTGCAGGCAACTTTTGGAGGTCTTCCTAAACTCCAAATTGAGTTCATGATAGCTCATTGGAAATATATTCCAGTCCAATTGTCATTTGACTTATCAATCAAGTCATTTGGAAACTCCAGCTAGGAGAAAACTTGATTTTCCCAAGGTCGCCCCAGAAGTGCAGCAACTCTCTTATGGCACCTGTATTTTTTACATTTCTCCAAAACCATGACACCTATGCAAAAAGTGAAGGAGGTTTTTCTTCCTTGTTATATTTTGGACAAAAACCTCTCTCACATTTTTCCAATTCATCTTTTCTTGGTCAGAAACATAGTTTGAATAAAAACCGGCCCTTATGTCTGGCGAATGACTTGTCTGTTGGAATGACTTCCTGACAAATGATGGAGACATGACGTTGATGATATGAAATGGCCTCATACCTAATGATATTCCTTATGCCTCCTCTGCTTAGATATCTTTGATTCCATAGCAAACCCTAGGTTAGTGGGAGAGGAAATTAGGGTTTAGTGAAGGGAAAACAGGGGATTTGTAGAAATGAAGGGAAATGAAGGGGATGGGGTATTCTAAATTCTTAGGAAAATTTTGGGAGGTAGAGAGGGAAATGAGCTTTAAAATCACAACTGAGGCAACAAGGTATAAGATGACCCACTCACTTACAAATGATAGTTTGGAACCTATAATAATGATGACAACTCTTTTAATGATGGTACACTCAGCTGAGGGGTGACATGGACTAGTACTTGGAAAACTTTGGAAGGAGTGAAAACAGTCCTAGACCTAATACCCAGTGACCAAATTTTTACTTGAAGACTCACTGAAATGAAAAAATTTGACTTTGACACCCTAAGACCACTTTGTAAGAGCATGTTTGATCATTGGTGGAAGGCTGCAAGTACTGACACTAACATTGGCCTTATTGGGGATGGAAGCTCCTTGGAGGTGTCAAGAACACCGTAGACCAAGTGCCTAACCATGTGGGCCAATACGGTCAAAAACTAAAGAAAACTTACTAATTGTTGAAACTCAACATAACAACTTGACTCAATACTTACTAAAATAAAAATCTTACTAAACTTATTGATGGCAGCAAATCACCGAGACGTGAGGGCTTCAAATCCTAATGACAACCACCTGCTTGCTAAATACATATGTACAATCAGGCGATATCAAAATTCCAGTGTAACCAATCAAGCAAATGCCTCCTCGATTGATTCTCCCAATCAGATTTTCTAGACAACAATAAATATTTACAATTTGATAGCCAAAAATAGAGCTGACAATGATCTCCATCATCACTGAATACTGCAATAATTACCTTCACTGCTGACTGCAATAAACTTGCTACTGGATCTTGAAAAACATGAAAAATTACCTCTCGCTGATCTAGAAGAAACAAGGTACCTTTTTCTCTTGAATCTGATCTCTCTTCATAATGTACCTCAACAAGAGTGTGTTCGTAGTCTTCGAAAATTTCTGAACAAATAGGTGAGCAAATGTCTTCTTGAAATAACAATTCAAAACATGAAATATGAGAAGAAAAATATGAATGACAGTCTTCAATTCCCTGGTCTTCTGCAATTTGAATACATTGTTGATCATCTTCATATGACATGGCAACCAGATTGTCATGTTTCTTATCGCACTCATCAGTTATACGAGCGAAAACTTCAGATAGTTCTTGAAACTTGTTGAGCCTCAAACCTGCACTTCTTTACACATCCTCTCAGCCTCCTTTTCCTATTCATTTCCTTCTTTTGCCACTCATTCCCTCCATCAAATTGCTCAAATCATTGTATTTTAGGACTTTTTACATGGTTTGCTAATTATGCTAATGACTGTTGTTGGTTTAGAATTTTGGTTCAAAGTGCTGCGTTTCCACAGCTCACACAGGTTTTCCGCAGCTGATCCCGGTTTCCGCAGCCAACCCCGGATTCCGCAGCTGTTTTATTAAATGATATGTTCCAGGTGTCCTCCAGGAAGAAGAGCCACATGGGCAAGTTCGTGGAACCGAGGACATGGTGTGTGTCCTTCCAGCTCACCCAAACCGGTCATAAAAACCCGTGGTCAACGAGGAGGAAAATACGGTCAACAGAATTCATTGGCAGTGGCACGGCTCTGCGTGTTCTGTTTTGGAGCACGTGAAGAACAGGTGGCATCTTCCTCAGCCACGAAGACAGTGGGAAACATGAATCCAACAGCAGATTGAATGCCCACAACGACCGTTGCCTAAATCCGAGGACGCAGCAAGATTACGTGTTTTTACACAGCTGCTTGAATAGCTTAGTTTTCGTTAAGTTAGTTTGCTTTCCTCTGTTATAAATAAAGCGTCTTTGAACGCTGGACGAGTTAGTCGTTGGATAATCATTTTGTATGTAATTTTGAGCTCCCCACTGTACTTTTACATTTGCTGTTAATCTATGAGAAGACTGTTCTGTTTCTAAGCGTGTAACTGCTCTTTGGATTGGCTGAAGTAGGCAGAGGGCCCCTGTTTGCTGAAGCCCTGTACAGTACTTTTAATTTCCAGCATTTCTTTTTCTTGTTTCATGTATAATAGTTGTACAAATGTCTTTTAATTGCTACATTTTTATTTCTTTTCAACATGTATAATAGCTGTACATAAACTTTGAATTCTGCTGATTTACATTTCTGCACTTTTGTTCATGACTGATCAGTGTGTTATGCAGGTTTCTTAGGTGTGCCCGGGACAGTTTTCTTTCCTTTCTTTTCATAGCTAGTGGCATGTGTGATCATCTTGTCTAGGCTGCTGACCTTTATTTTTCTGCAGTTTGATTTTCATTAGTATCATTTCTTTAACTTGCACTTTACTTTCTGCTCAGTAGTTATCAAGTTGTTCATTTATTGATGGTTCTTTTCCTATAATCAACTAACTTTATTGGAGCCAAAATATCACTTAGTGCAGCTTGGTTTATTTTGCTTTAAGACTCACATTACTGACCTATTCATAATTGTTCTCACATGATTAAGAAAAGGTTGAAATAGTGTGATTTGTCTCACTTAAATTTCACATTGATTAGATTTAAATGAAGAGTTAAAATAGTGTCAAGTAGAGTAAAGTAGTTGTTCTTGCTTTTAATTGAGTTAATATAGATTTCACTTTCATTTTCATCAGCAGCAGAGATACTGGGCCGATGCCATTAGTTCTTTATTTGATTTTATTGCATTTGTTGTTCAAGCTTTCTTGTAGAATACTCTTTAAGTTTCAAGAAATCACTTAGAAATCATCACAATCACCCACATTAACTCGCTTTATTACATCTCCATCACATCACATTAGGAAAGATACAATCAAAAACAAACTAAAAAGATAAAAACGACAAAAGACTTAGAAAAGGTTATCTAAGTACATATAGTACACCTCACTTCATTAGCTTACGAGCCCCGGGTTGACATTTAAAAGTTGCAATTTAGACATCACTAAATTGACCAAACATTTTGGCGCCGTTGCCGGGGAAGTGAAATTAGGTAGCCAATTCTTAAAAAAAAACAAGAAAATTTCAAGGAAGGAAAATTAATAACCTCTCAAAGTATGCTCTCCTCTTGCACCTAGAGTGATCTGGAGGATCATAAAAGAGAAAGTTATTGGTTTAATAGTTTCTTGAGTATGCTCTCTTCTTGCACCTAGAGTGACCTGGAAGATCAGAAAGAGAATTATTACCCCGACTTGAAGGAAAATAAAAAATGACATGCATAGAGCAAGAGATTCTAGGGGAAGGTTTTTAGCTAGAGCTAAGAGTTCGATTTTTACAAGTCCATCTACTTCAAGGAATAGATAAGAGACACCTCCATATTCTCCAACTTACACTCCAAGCCCTAGGATTCCTGAAATTCAAGAGGCAATAGTTGACTCTCCCACACCATCCATCGAATCTGAATCAGAAAGAGATCCTTTCCTTCCTTCTCCAGAAAGACAAATTGTAATAGAAGAAGTAGAATCATCTAAAGAAGAGGGAGAAATTCCTTCTCATTCACCCTTTGTAAAAGAACCAGAAGACTCTGAAGTCTCTAGGGAAACTACTATGACAGAGGAAGGAGCAACTGGATTTGGTAGAGGTAGAGGTAGAGGAGGAGGAGGAGGAAACAATGGAGGAGGTAGAGGTAACATTGGGGGAAATAGGGATGGAGACAACTCATTTGGATTTCCTATAGTTGATGAGGACTCCCGAGCCACCATGAAAAACATCTCACCATCTGTCCTCCCAAACTTCCATGGGATGAGGAATGAGGACCCTGAAACATTTCTATTTGAGTTTGAAGTCGTTTGTCGAACTTATGATTATCTGGAAGACTCTCAAAAACTCAAACTGTTCCCTTCAACATTGAAAGGAGCAGCCTTGAAGTGGTTCATGGGATTACTCACTCAGTCCATTAGGTCTTGGAATGATATGAAACAAACATTTTTGGATAGGTACCTGGACTATTGTATGCCCACCAATCACAAGGATGAGGTATTCAAAATGATGCAAAAAGAGGATGAAAATTTGGAGGATTTGCTTGAAAGATTTCAATACAACTTGAAAAGAGCAAAAATGAACAACTTAGATGAGGAGACCTTAAAAGTCCTTCTATTGAAAGCCATTAGAGATGAATGGATAGATATTTTGAACATGATGGGAAGGGAGATATATCTCAACTTTCACTCAATGATATAGCAGAACTATGTGTCCATCTCTCAAGGGGGGAATCTAAAACTCAAAAAGGGCCTAGAGATCCTTCTCTCATCAGAGCAAACAAATCTGCAATTGGATCAGTAAGTAGGGCTGAGATTGGCAATATGCTTGATGAATTCAAAACTGATATCTTAGGAAGTCTTAGTGAACAACTATACACTCTTAAGATTCAAAATAAGCAGAAAGCAGAAGCTGAGGCTTTGGCCATCTTTTGCCCAAAGTGTAGAAAGAAACATGTTCTAAGGGAATGTCCCTTGGATGCAAAAGTTGTAGAGACATGTGTAATTTGTTCAGAGAATCATGAGACCAAGGATTGTCCTTCAATCCCTGGGCTCAAAGCTGTCTTTCAAGAAGATCCAAATACTCTCGAATCTCTCTGTTTTGTCGCAAGGAGACCTTGGCAGGGGCAACAAAATCAAGGGTTTAACAACTCTATGAATTTTCAACCCCCACCAAATTGGAATCCTTGGCAACAACCTTGGTCCCAACCTCAAAATCCTTTTCAATCATGGGTACAAGGTATGCAAAATCCTTATGGGAGATTTGCTCAATTTTACCAATATCCTCCATCTTTTCAAAACCAACAAGCTCCACAACTTCCAAATCAAAATCCACAACTATCATTGCCATTTCCACAACAACAACAACCTTCTCAACAGAATCCAAACTCTCAACTCTTGCTTCCATTCCAACAGAAATCAAATCAACTTCCTTCTCAGCCATTGCCAAACCCCAATAATAAAAACCCTCAAAATGCTTACATGATGGAAGGACAACAATTTCCTACCTATATGATTGTTCCTCTCAATGAAGTACAACTCAGATAAGGTAGAGTCCTCGATAAACCTTTCATAAATGCTCAAAAGCAAAGCATTTTTTAGGAAGAGTCTCTTGAAGCCAATAAGGGTTCTGAAGCATCTCTTCAAAACCCAAACACTCAAAAAGAAAAAGAAAAAGAATTAACCCCCACAACTCCCATGGTTGAGCAACCTGCATCTTTATCCACACCTCCTTTTCCTGAAAGATTACAAATTGACAAAGGAGTGGAAAAGCAAATTTGGTTGCCTGACTATAATTTTCTAGATGAATTGAAGAATGTCTGTATCAAGATTCCCTTGTTACAAGCCATTAAGGAATTTCCTATTCTAGCAAAAACAATAAAGGAGTTGAGTTTTAAAAGACCAGGAAGGAAACCAAGAGATACCAGAAGGATCCACCTGGTAGGAAAAATTGCAGATATCATGATGGGAAAAATTACTATGTAGAAATATGTAGACCCTGGTAGTCCAATTGTCAAAACACATATCAATGGGGTAGAAAGACCAAATACTTTGATTGATTTAGGGGTTGCTATCAACATCATGAGTAGACAGACTATGGAACAGCTAAAACTTCCTAATCTTCTTTTTACACCTACTTTATTGCAATTGGCAGATCGATCAATTATTAAACCAGATGGTGTATTAGAAGACATTCCAGTCTCCCTAGACTCTTGGGAATATCCAGTGGATTTCATGATTTTAACTCCTAAGAGTAATCTAGGAGGACATCCTCTTATTTTAGGAAGACCTTGGCTAGCCACAGCTGATGCTTTCATAAGTTGTAGGTCTGGGGATATGTATATTTCTGATGGTAATTCGACAAAGAAGTTCAATCTGTATCCTCCAGCAAAAGCAATTACAGAAATAGGGGATAATGAGTGGGTTGATGATGAAGATACTATACAACCTGTCTTTACCATTTCTGAGATTAGTGAAGATAGTCAAATTCTGAACACATTAGAAAACTTTGAACCATCTTCAGAATATGACTCCACACAATTTCAATTGGATTCTAACATTGAGTTTCTATCATCTAGACAAATGTCTCTTTTCTCTATGGAAGAGTTTGGTAGTTCTGCCATTGAGATTTTTCCAGGAAAAACATTGAATATCAACAGAAACTTGGAAAAATCACAACAGGAAGAGCTAACCAAAATCTTGCAAAAACATTCTACTGCATTTGCATGGGAGTATACCGATATGAAAGGTATTGATCCTAAGACTTGCATTCATCACATCTACATTGAGGAAAACAGTAGACCAATCAGACAACCTCAAAGAAGGATGAATCCAAACCATAGGGAGATAGTGAAAGAAGAGCTCCAAAAGTTACTTAATGTAAACTTCATTTACCCCATTTCAAATAGCCGGTGGGTTTCCCCTTTGGTTATAGTACCTAAAAAGAATGGTAAATGGAGGGTTTGCATTGATTACAGGGAATTGAACAAAGCAACTTTGAAGGATCACTTCCCTTTGCCCTTTATTGATCAAGTATTAGATACTTTAACAGGAAAAAAGTATTTCTCATTCTTGGATGGTTTTAGTGGTTACAATCAGATTCAGGTAGCACCTGAAGACCAGGACAAGACCACATTCACCTGTCCTTGGGGAACTTTTGCTTACCGAGTACTTCCTTTTGGATTATGTAATGCACCCGCAACATTTCAAAGGGCAGTACTAGGAATCTTTTCTGATCTAATTCATGATTGTGTAGAGGTCTATATGGATGATTTTACAGTTTATGGTAATTCATTTGAAGAGGCATTAGAAAATTTGGAAAAATTCCTTATAAGATGTAAGGAAACAAATCTTTCATTAAGTCATGAAATATGCTTTATGATGTTTACTGAAGGGATTGTTTTAGGACATCATATTTCAGGAGATGGAATTAAAGTTGATAGATCAAAAGTTGAAGTCATCTCCAAGTTACCTATTCCAAATTGTAAAAAAGATGTTAGAAGTTTTCTTGGATTTACTGGATATTATAGAAGATTTATTGAAAACTTCACCAAGATAGCATCTCCACTCTTCAAATTACTTACAAAAGACTGTGAATTCAATTGGGATCCTGACTGTCAATCTGCATTTGAAACTCTAAAAACAAGAATATCTGAAGCACCCATTTTGAGAGGACCAAATTGGAAACTTCCTTTCCATATTTCTACAGATGCTTCAGATACAGCTCTAGGAGCTGTGTTGGGTCAAAAGGATTTAGTTCCTTATGCCATTTATTACACCAGTAAAAATTTGACTCCCACTGAGTTAAATTATACTGTGACTGAAAAAGAGTTCTTAGCCGTTGTTCATGCAATCAACAAATTTAGACATTATATAACAGGCTATGAAACTTTTGTCCATACTGATCATTCTGCAATTAGATATCTCATGAACAAACCTGTTACTAATGGCAGAGTTACAAGATGGCTTTTACTTTTACAAGAATTCAATATTACTGTGTTAGATAGACCAGGAAAACAAAATACAGTAGCTGATTTCTTGTCTAGAATCCAAAATGCTAACGAAGATTCTCCCGTAGAGGATAAGTTTCCAGATGAATATCTGTTTGCAGTAACTACTAAAACCCCTTGGTATGCAGATATTGCTAACTATTTGGTTACAGGGAAGCTACCTCCACACTTATTTCCTAATCAGAAAAGGAAAATCATTCAGGAGAGTTCAAAGTATTCATGGATTTCTAATGAATTGTTCAAAACAGGGCTAGATTGTGTGATCAGAAGATGTGTTCGGGAAGATGAAATGCCTGACATCCTTAAGGCATGTCATGATGAACCGTGCGGTGGACACTTTGCTGACAAGAGGACGGCCTATAAAATCCTTTCTTTAGGATATTATTGGCCTTCTATCTTCAAAGATGCAAAACAATATGTTAGAAGGTGTGACAGCTGCCAAAGAGTTGGGAGACCAACTCTTTCAAATGAAATGCCATTACAGCCACAGGTACTCATCGAACCCTTTGAGAAATGGGCTTTAGATTTTGTTGGACCTAATAATCCACCATCTAAATAAAAGAAGTATATATTGGTTTGCACTGATTATGTTACTAAATGGGTAGAAGCCAAGGCATTGCCTTCTGCCACTGAAAATTCAGTTGTTCAATTTCTTTTTGAGGATATTTTTACTCGTTTTGGTGTCCCAAGAGAAATTGTGACAGATCAGGGAAGTCAATTTACATCTAACTTGATGGAGAAGCTGATGGAGGAATACAAAATCAAGCATAGAAAATCTACTCCATACCATCCGCAAGCAAATGGTCAAGTGGAATCCACAAACAAAGTTCTTGAGAGCATCATCACCAAGACTGTTCATCTTCACAGAAGAGACTGGGCAGAAAGGCTTCCTGAAGCCTTATGGGCCTATAGAACTACATGGAGGAACACAACAGGACATTCTCCCTATGAACTTGTTTATGGGAAAGAAGTCCTGCTCCCCATTGAGTTTCAAGTCAAGACCTTCAAGATGGCAGTTCAGTTGGGGATGAGTCTATCAGAAGCCCAAAAGCACAGAATGGAGCAGCTAAATGAGCTAGATGAAATAAGACAAGATGCAATTTTAAGGACCGATCTAGTTCAGCACCAAAGAACTAAGTGGCATGACAGATATATCAAAGAGAAGAAGTTTCAAAAGGGAGATTGGGCGTTACTGTTTGATTCAAAGTTTAAAGACTTCAAAGGAAAATTTCAAACTCATTGGCTTGGGCCATATGAGATTGATGAAGTCTTTAGCAATGGAGCAGTTCGAGTCAAGACTATTGATGAGTTTCAAACTCCTCTCATTGTGAATGGCCACCGATTGAAAATTTATCATAAGCCACTCTCAAAAGAGGACTTTGTCAAAAAAATTCAAGAGAATTCTGCAATGAGGCTGGTTGAGAAGAATTCTTCTCCTCCATCAGCCTAGTCTTTGTTTTCTTCTGTTTCAAAAAAAAAAAATGTGTATAAGCCTGAAAACCAATCTCAGATTGGCGGTCTTATACAGAAAATATGGAGTGAAAATCAGGGACACCTGACACTCTATATTTTCCAAAAAAAAATATCTCTTTCTCTTTCCATCTTCACTCCACCTCACTTGTCATCTTCACCTCCATCTCATCTTCATCTCTATTCCACTACACTTCCATCTCATTCCATTTCCATTTCATTCCATTCCATTAATAAAAGTCCTTCTTAGGACTATTTCATTCAGTTAGTCCTTTTTCTAACTAAATTTGTGCAGTTAAAGGGGTGTTGTCTCAGTTTCCGCAGCTGGGAACCGTTTCCGCAGCTCGCACCAGTTTCCGCAGCTCGAAATGATTCCGCAGCCAGCATCACTCTGTCTCTACAGCAGCACTCTGTTTTCAAAAGAAAATCACAATCAAAGGTCAGCATCATCATCACCAAAGGCAGCAAAGATATGAGGCACCTGCAAGATCAAAAAGCAATAATGGGTCAGCAACCTTAATCAACAAATGGCAAACTTATGAAGGTATGATCAAAATCTTTTCCAAACAACAATTTAATGTCATTTTATGCATAGTTATTAAATCGTGGAAAGAGCCACTAAATGCAATGATTCGGCAAGATCATCCCACTCCTCCTCCACGATAATGCTTCGTCCACCTCATCCCTTTCTAACGGTTCCATAATCACTCTTAATTCAAACTCGAAATGGGACTGCGTTTTCATTTATTAGCCGTACGAGGAAGAAGTGACCTACTGTACTACGTCTCTCCTCCACCATCACTTCCGCAGCCAATCGCTGAGACGTGTGCGTAAGCCACCCGACTCTAAAGGATTCGGCCGTTATTCCGTCCACTTATCACTCCATTTCCGCATGCATTGAACTCATTTCTCGTGTTTGTCTTCTACTCCCTCGTACTCACACCATTTCCACTCTCATTTTCGCTCCAAACTCCACAGCTCTGTTTCAAACCCCGATTACGGTTCTGCAATACGCCTTGCATTACGTTACGGCTACTCTACTTACAGTCGTAATCCACCTGTTTTTTTCCCGTAAGCATCCTCCTTGAGCATCCACACACAGTCAAAGCTTCAGCCGAAGTTAAGAGCCGAAGATGGGGAAGCTGCTTAGAGCTGAACCTGAGGGTCCGAAGTATTTAGAAGGGTATCCACAGACGAAGGAAGCATTAAAGAAGGCAAAGTGGTTGAAGTTTATTCAAAAATTCAGAGGGTATAATAAGGAGGTAACGAAAGCATTTTCTCGATCCTTCAATGGACACACCGTGGAAGTAGGGGACCTGAAATTCACAATAATAGAGGATACAATAACAGTAGCAACCAGTTTACCACAACAGGGAGACAGATGGTTTAAGAACAGAGGGCTGGAAGATCAGGGATGGAAAGACATGCTTAAGAACCTAGGTATGGACACTTCAATATTCACTAAAGGGATTCATGTGCATGTAATTAAGGAAGAATGGACTGCATTGTTATTACTTGTTCAAAAGTTTATCTCATGTGAGGGCCGCTTTGGCATTATGTATATGTACCATGCAAGGATTATGATGAATTTCATGGAAGGCCATGCCCTCAATTTACCCCACTTTCTGTTAGCAAGCCTAAAGAAAATGAGTTCCACTGTCCAAAAGAATGTAGGCCATATTGAACCCCACTTGTACCATCACGGGTTCACTAGAATTCTCATAGAAGAGAAATTGAAGAATAACAAGGATACATGGGAAAAGTTTCTAATCAGAAACCATTTCCAAGAGGTGACTGAAGCCTCTAGCAGTTCCCCTAGAATTCCAAAAAGAAGTAGGAGAAGAAAAAGAGATGTTGCAGCCCAAGATCCTCCTACAGTAGAAACTCAAAAAATTGCTCAAGAAGAAGAGGAAGAGGGAGATAAAACCAAGAAACAGAAAAAGGATAAAGGGAAAACAATTGTTCAAGAATCATATCCATCACCTAAACCTTCAGTAGAAGAAGACGCTCAAACCTTGGCTGATAGACTAGCACAACTTCAAGCTGCTGCCCTCTCAAAGAAGAAACCGAAAGAAAAACAGAGTGCCCAGCAAAAGAGCACTAGTGCACAAGTGAGAAGAAGCAGTAGAATTAAAGGAAAAATGAGTGTGACTAAAGAAAAACAATCACATTTCATTGATTTGGGAGAAGGTACACCTGAAAAGGCTCCAACTCAGCTTGACCTTGAGTTGAGTCCTCCACGTGTTGAGTCCACTCCTCCACGTGAAGAGAGTCCCTTTCAGCCAGAACCTCAAACAGAATTTGATTTTGAACATAGCCCAAGAAGAACACCTGAAATTGACCCTGACCAGCAGGAGGTATACAATTATTTGGAGACCTTGGAGCAATCAGTTGCAGGTCCAAGCACTATATTGCCTCTTGATGAACAGGTCCAATCCTTAAAACAGGAAGTGTTTGAGCTAGAAGTCCTGAACCGGCATATTAAACAAGAAAACGAAGCATTGAAAGAACAAAGCAAGGTGGACAAAATTGTCCATGACAATACCATGCTTCACTTAGGACTCTGGCAGAAGAAGAACAAAAAATTGAAGAGAAAATGTAAGAAGCTGAGCAGGGCATTGATCAATTTGAAATTCAGGTGTTTAGTCAGAAAACCAAGGACAATTTTGGCAGCAAGGAGAAAGAGAATAAGGCTAGATGTTTTGGCAGAAGCATCTGAGCACATGGATTGAAAAACAATGACAAAGTTTTGGTTGCATGAGGACATGCAACACCTTCACAGTGGGGGTATGTTGAGCCTCAAACCTGCACTTCTTTACACATCCTCTCAGCCTCCTTTTCCTATTCATTTCCTTCTTTTGCCACTCATTCCCTCCATCAAATTGCTCAAATCATTGTATTTTAGGACTTTTTACATGGTTTGCTAATTATGCTAATGACTGTTGTTGGTTTAGAATTTTGGTTCAAAGTGCTGCATTTCCGCAGCTCACACAGGGTTTCCGCAGCTGATCCCGGTTTCCGCAGCCAACCCCAGATTCCGCAGCTGTTTTATTAAATGATATGTTCCAGGTGTCCTCCGGGAAGAAGAGCCACATGGGCAAGTTCATGGAACCGAGGACATGGTGTGTGTCCTTCCAGCTCACCCAAACCGGTCATAAAAACCCGTGGTCAACGAGGAGGCAAATACGGTCAACAGAAGTCATTGGAGGTGGCACGGCTCTGCGTGTTCTGTTTTGGAGCACGTGAAGAACAGGTGGCATCTTCCTCAGCCACAAAGACATTAGGAAACATGAATCCAACAGCAGATTGAATGCCAACAACGACCGTTGCCTGAATCCGAGGACACAGCAAGATTACGTGTTTTTACACAGCTGCTTGAATAGCTTAGTTTTCGTTAAGTTAGTTTGCTTTCCTCTGTTATAAATAAAGTGTCTTTGAACGCTGGACCAGTTAGTCGTTGGATAATCATTTTGTATGTAATTTTGAGCTCCCCAATGTACTTTTACATTTGTTGTTAATCTATGAGAAGACTGTTCTGTTTCTAAGCGTGTAACTGCTCTTTGGATTGGCTGAAGTAGGCAGAGGGCCCCTGTTTGCTGAAGCCCTGTACAGTACTTTTAATTTCCAGCATTTCTTTTTCTTGTTTCATGTATAATAGCTGTACAGATGTCTTTTAATTGCTGCATTTTTATTTCTTTTCAACATGTATAATAGCTGTACATAAACTTTGAATTCTGCTGATTTACATTTATGCACTTTTGTTCATGACTGATCAGTGCGTTATGCAGGTTTCTTAGGTGTGCCCGGGACAGTTTTCTTTCCTTTCTTTTCATAGCTAGTGGCATGTGTGATCATCTTGTCTAGGCTGCTGACCTTTATTTTTCTGCAGTTTGATTTTCATTAGTATCATTTCTTTAACTTGCACTTTACTTTCTGCTCAGTAGTTATCAAGTTGTTCATTTATTGATGGTTCTTTTCCTATAATCAACTAACTTTATTGGAGCCAAAATATCACTTAGTGCAGCTTGGTTTATTTTGCTTTAAGACTCACATTACTGACCTGTTCATAATTGTTCTCACATGATTAAGAAAAGGTTGAAATAGTGTGATTTGTCTCACTTAAATTTCACATTGATTAGATTTAAATGAAGAGTTAAAATAGTGTCAAGTAGAGTAAAGTAGTTGTTCTTGCTTTTAATTGAGTTAATATAGATTTCACTTTCATTTTCATCAGCAGCAGAGATACTGGGCCGATGCCATTAGTCCTTTATTTGATTTTATTGCAGTTGTTGTTCAAGCTTTCTTGTAGAATACTCATTAAGTTTCAAGAAATCACTTAGAAATCATCACAATCACCCACATTCACTCGCTTTATTACATCTCCATCACATCACATTAGGAAAGATACAATCAAAAACAAACTAAAAAGATAAAAACGACAAAAGACTTAGAAAAGGTTATCTAAGTACATATAGTACACCTCATTTCATCAGCTTACGAGCCCCGGGTTGACATTTAAAAGTTGCAATTTAGACATCACTAAATTGACCAAACAAAACTCAAAACTAACACTTCTATCATTTACCACTGAGTTATCTAAAGAATATTTTTCACTTACTTGAACAAAGATCTCATCTTGTTTTTCATAAAAGGATTGGATTACCTGCTTGTGAAGGCTTTGTTCTAATGAAATGAGAACACTTGTGTCAATAACTTTCTTTTGTTCATTCCATATGATCTCAACACAAAGCTCTCCTTCATGGGATTCAGAACAAGGTACACTTCATCATCACGATATGAATCTAGATCTGAAATAGCCAACTTGACTTTGTCACAATCTGAAATTGAAACTTGATTTTCCTGCATATTGTCTTCTGCTATGAGTAGATTTGAAATAAGACCTTGCCTTCCATAATTTTCAATTGCACTAAGATCTTGAACCTGCTGCAAATTTTCATGAGCATCTTGATAAGTATCCTCTAAGCTCTCTTTATGCTGCTGAAATGGATTTTCATACAGGGCTTCCATGATCTCATCGTCCATGAAGTCATCATCTTCATAAAATTTCTCAATATTTTCAATAAAACTATAAACATGTTTACAACAGTTCTAAACTAATATTAAGGATGGACAAGATTCTTTAAACCTTTCAAAGAACATGGCATGAAAATCCTTTAAACAATGAATACAAGTAGGTGGAAAACTTTCATACCAAGATTGGGCTTCACCTTCCAGAGTGGCCATGAATATCTTCATCAAGCAGTCTTCAGGAAAATCAACCTTCAACTTGCGAGTATGCATGTGAAATCTAACCAGATGTAAAGCAGCATCATTCTTATCATCATCTTTAAACATAGGCAAATTCCTTTTCCAATCTACCTTAGGAATTTTATTTGGGAAACCTAGAATGTGATCTCAGCTTCGAGCAAACGAATCCATTTTGATAACAATGAATTCACCAAGAAATTCTTTAGGCTATTGGTTCTTGAAGAGTGGAGTTTCCATAAAAATTCTGAACCTTGGGATTTTTCGACACTGGAGTCGCCAGGTGAATGATTTCAGCCTTCACATGCATCTGACCACTGTTCACCATTAGCAATCAGATCTGAACTTTGATGATCTTTCCCAGAGAAGATTTGTCACCTCATTTCCCCAGTATGGTTGCCACTATGTTAGCACCTAGATTGAACATCAGGCTCAAAGAAAGCAATGCCAAGGTAACCACAAACCACGCTTAGCCAAGTAGCGAGCCCTACTAGGCCAGGAGAGGGCTCTCTCAGTAACAATCTCAGCCAAATTGACTGGATCAAGAAATTGATACTAGGCTAGGTATAGTAGCACAGGGTTTTGATTTTATTTTGAAGGGTTTTGCTGGATCAGGAGGAGGCAAACAATTAGGGCAAGGAAATTAGGTCAAAACTGCAGGGTGTTCGATGGGGCAAGGTAGGCACAATGATCAGAACCTTAGGGTTTGATGGATGAGGTGAAAAGACAGGTGAGGAGCTAGGAAGAGCATGTAAACCTCATGGATTCTTCCTAAACTGAAGAAAACACAGACTGTGAAATGTCTACCCAAAACAGAGCATAAAAGTTATGGATTCTGCCTTTCAAACTTGTATACATTCACATAAAGAGTATGAAATGATGAAATGTAGTCAACAATGCATTCTAACACATGAATACAAAAGAAGAACTAAACTAAGCATCATACCACATGGATCCCAAAGAAATAGCTGCAATTTTTCATTAATCTCCTGATGTAATTGATACAAAATGATATCTAATCAAAACATAAGCAGCCCACTGAGTCCAACAATTACAATGACTAAGGAAAAGCTCATATAGACCCCAAACAACTCATCCTAAGCTCAGGGAGTCGAATTCATGAGAGGAGGAGCTGTTTACAACAAAATCTGAACTGCTAACAAGAAAATAGGGTGGTTAAATTGACTCATCCGTAATCCAAACAAACTAATTCATTACATCTCATGAGCTTGATTTACCTAATTTATTTACCCTAGTAAGCACTAGAAACATGATAATTACATTCAACTCATCATTTATATGGATAAAATCATGATTTACCAAGGTGAAAGTGAAAACTAGGACGAAACAGTGAAAATCTGGACAAACTGTCAAATGTGCAGCGGCAATGCTAGGCGCACCCTTCATCTTTAGGTGGACTTTTGAGTGCCTTCCCAGTGTCAAAATTGGGCCCAAAATAGCTTGTTGGAAATCTCTTCAAGTCTACTTTCCAGAACATCTTGAATTTTTGCATTTGGAGTTCATTTGCCTTGTCAAAAGTCAATTCTCACAACATTGCTCAACGCGTAGCGCCCAAGCCAAAAAGAGGGCAGAAAGGTCATTTTTTGAGGGTTTTTGGCCCTTTTCGTCAACCCATTCTGCTCCAAAACCTTAGCAAATGCACAGGGTGCATTTACTCATCATTGTGAATCCAAAATTGCTAACCATTTCCTCATTAGATGCCCCAAAAAAAGAATTGACCTCCATGACTGTGCTAAATATTGTCTGAAAAACACAGCAAGTGATTTTATGTCCCAAAATGGTTAAAAGTGTCCAAAAATGTGTTTTTATAGTTGATCATATGTTAGAGGCATGGAGAGATGCCTCAACAAGAATATCTAACTTTCTTTTCTCCTCTTGCTTAGTAAGTTTTTCTATTTTTGCTTGAGCTCTTTTGAGCTTGGCTCTAGCAATTTGGTTTCTCATGGCATAATGCTTTGCCATCCTCCTCTGAATGTCATTTTCCTTCTTATTCTTGGCCAAGATCTTCTCTAAATTCTCATTGACTCTATCAAGCCAATATTCTTGGTCTTGATTGGTCATGTTACCCATTGTTCATCAACAGTGAGCTGTTTAGCATGCTCAGCTTGTCTTTTCCTTTAATGACCATTTGAAATTTTTGTTCAACCTCCATTGTGTCCAATTCTATAAGTTCAAAATATGTTTCTTTCTCATGGAGGCATTTCTATTCTTATTTCATGTGATGAAAGCCTTTAGGTGACAAAATTCTGAAATTTGGAGGTGTTTTGTTGACTTTTGAGTGGCCTTAGACCTCAGTAGGCAAATGCCCAACACTCTTGACAGGCGTGCAGTGCCCTTAGGAAACGCGCAACTTCCTTGACAAACACGCAACACTCTTAACAAGGGCACAACACCTTTTTGTAGGCCACTTTTTGCAGGCCACAATTTGATAGCTAAAAACAAAGTTGACAATGATCTCCATCATCACTGAATACTGCAATAATTACCTTCACTACTGACTGCAATAAACTTGCTACTGGATCTTGAAAAACATGAAAAATTACCTCTCGTTGATCTAGAAGAAACAAGGTACCTTTTTCTCTTGAATCTGATCTCTCTTCATAATGTACCTCAGCAAGAGTGTGTTCGTAGTCTTCGAAAATTTCTGAACAAATAGGTGAGCAAATGTCTTCTTGAAATAACAATTCAAAACATGAAATATGAGAAGAAAAATATGAATGACAGTCCTCAATTCCCTGGTCTTCTGCAATTTGAATACATTGTTGATCATCTTCATATGACATGGCAACCAAATTGTCATGTTTCTTATCGCACTCATCAGTCATACGAGGGAAAACTTCATATAGTTCTTGAAACTCAAAACTAACACTTCTATCATTTACCACTAAGTTATCCAAAGAAGATTTTTCACTTACTTGAACAAAGATCTCATCTTGTTTTTCATAAAAGGACTGGATTACCTCCTCGTGAAGGCTTTGTTCTAATGAAATGAGAACACTTGGGTCAATAACTTTGTTTTCTTCATTCCATATGATCTCAACAACAGAGCTCTCCTTCATGGGATTCAGAACAAGGTACTCTTCATCATCACAATCTGAATCTACATCTGAAATAGCCAACTTGACTTTATCACAATATGAAATTGGAACTTGATTTTCTTGCATATTGTCTTTTGCTATGAGTAGATCTGAAATAAGACCTTGTCTTCCATCATTTTCAATTGTACTAAGATCTTGAACCTGCTGCAAATTTTCCTGAGCATCTTGATAAGTATCCTCTAAGCTCTCTTTATGCTGCTGAAATGGATTTTCATATAGGGCTTCCATGATCTCATCGTCCATGAAGTCATCATCTTCATAAACTTTCTCAAGATTTTCAATAAAACTATAAACATGTTTACAATAGTTCTGAAATAATATTAAGGATGGACAAGATTTTTTATACCTTTCAAAGAACATGGTATGATAATCCTTTAAACAGTAAATACAAGTAGGCAGCAAACTTTCATACCAAGATCGGGCTTCACCTTCCAGAGTGGCCATGAATATCTTCATCAAGAAGTCTTCAGGAAAATCAACCTTCAACTTGCAAGTATGCATGTGAAATCTAACCAGATGTAAAGTAGCATCATTCCTATAATCATCTTTAAACATAGGCAAATTCCTTTGCCAATCTACCTTAGTAATTTTATTTCGGAAACCTGGCATGTGATCTCGGCTCATGGGAGCATACCTTCGAGCAAACGAATCCATTTTTGATAAAAATGAATTCACCAAGAAAATCTTCAGGCTACTAGTTCTTGAAGAGTGGAGTTGCCATAAAAATTCTAAACCTTGGTATTTTTCAACACTGGAGTCGCCAGGTGAATGATGTCATCCTTCGCATGCATCTGATCGTTGTTCACCATCAGCAATCAGACCTAAACTTTGATGATCTTTCCTGGAGAAGATCTGTCACCTTGTCTCCCCAATATGGTCACCACTATGGTAGCACCTGGATTGAACATCAGGCTGAAAGAAGACAATGCCAAGGTAACCACAAACCACGCTTAGCCAAGTAGCTAGCCCTACTAGGCCAGGAGAGGGCTCTCTCCGTAAGGATCTTAGCCAAATTTACTGGATCAAGAAACTGATATTAGGCTAGGTATAGTAGCACAGGGTTTTGATTTGATTTTGAAGAGTTTTACTGGATCAGGAGGAGGCAAACAATTAGGGCAAGGAAATTAGGTCAAAACTGCAGGGTGTTCGATGGGGCAAGGTAGGCACAACGATTAGAACCTTAGGGTTTGATGGATGAGGTGAAAAGACAGGTGAGGAGATAGGAAGAGCATGTAAACCTTGTGGATTCTTCCTAAACTAAAGAAAACACAGACTGTGAAATCTCTACCCAAGACAGAGCATAAAAGTTATGGATTCTGACTTTCAAACTTGTATACATTCAAATAAAGAGTATGAAATGATGAAATGGAGTCAAAAATACATTCTAACACATGAATACAAAAGAAGAACTGGACTAGGCATTATACCACATTGATCCCAAAGAAATAGTTGCAATTTTTCATTAATCTCCTGTTGTAACTAATACAAAATGATATCTAATCAAAACATAAGCATCCCACTGAGTCCAACCATTACAATGACTGAGGAAAAATCTCATATAGACCCCAAACAACTCATCCTAAGCTCAGGCAGTCAAATCCATGAGAGGAGGAGCTATTTACAACAAAATATGAACTGCTAACAAGAAAATAGGGTGGTCAAAGTGACTCATCCCTAATCCAAACAAATTTATTCATTACACCTCATGAACTTGAATTACCTATTGTATTTACCCTAGTAAGTACTAGAAACATGATAATTACATTCAACTCATCATTTACATGGATAAAATCATGATTTTCCAAGGTGAAAGTGAAAACTGGGACAAAACAATGAAAATCTGGACAAATTGTCAAATGCACAATGCCAATGCTAGGCACGCCCTTCATCTTTAGGTGGACTTTTGAGTGCCTTCCCGGTGTCCAAATTGGGCCCAAAATAGCTTGTTGGAAAGATCTTCAAGTCTAATTTCCAGAACATCTTGAATTTTTTTATTTGGAGTTCATTTGCCCTGTCAAAAGTCAATTCTCCCAACATTGCTCAGCTCGCAGCGCCTAAGCCAAAAAGAGGGCAGAAAGGTCATTTTTTGAGGGTTTTTGGCCCTTTTGGTTAACCAGTTCTGCTCCAAAACCTTAGCAAATGCACAAGGTGCATGTACTCATCATTGTGAATCCAAAAATGCTGACCATTTCCTCATTGGATGCCCCAAAAAAGAGGGCGTTGTGCATTTGACCTCCATGACTGTGCTAAAAATTGTCTGAAAAACACAGCAAGTGATTTTATGTCCCAAAATGGTTAAAAGTGTCCAAAAATATGTTTTTATAGCTGATCATATGTTAGAGGCATGGAGAGATGCCTCAGCAAGAATATATAACTTTCTTTTCTCCTCTTCCTTAGTAAGTTTTTCAATTTTTGCTTGAGCTCTTTTGAGCTTGGCTCTAGCAATTTGGTTTCTCATGGCATAATGCTTTGAAATCCTCCTCTGAATGTCATTTTCCTTCTTATTCTTGGCCAAGAGCTTCTCTAAATGCTCATTGACTCTATCAAGCCAATATTCTCGGTCTTGATTGATCATGTTTTCCCATTTTCACCAACAATGAGCTATTCAGCAAGCTCAACTTGTCTTTTCCTTTAATGATCGTTTGAAGTTTCTGTTCAACCTCCATTGTGTCCAAGTCTATAAGTTCAAAATATGTTTCTTTCTCATGGAGGCATTTCTATTCTTGTTTCATGTGATGAAAGCCTTTAAGTGACAAAATTCTGAACTTTGGAGGTGTTTTTCTAAGTTTTGAGTGGCCCTAGACCTCACTCGGCAAATACGCAACACTCTTAACACGCGCGCAACACCCTTAGGAAACGCGCAACGTCCTTGACAAACACGCAACACTCTTAACAGGTGCGCAACAACTTTTTGCAGGCCACATTTGGAGACTTTCCCAGTGTCCAAATAAAGCTTGGGATAGCTTGTTGGAAATCTTGTCGAGTCTACTTTCCATATCTACCTTTAGTTTGTAATTTGGAGCTCATTTCACATGTAAAAAACTCAATCTCCCAAAACTAGTCAAAAAATGCAGAATGAGGGTGAAAAAATGCAGAGTGTTGTTGCAGGCAACTTTTGGAGGTCTTCCTAAACTCCAAATTGAGCTCATGATAGTTCATTGGAAATATATTCCAGTCTAGTTTTCATTTGACTTATCAAGAAAGTCATTTGGACACTCCAGCTAGGAGAAAACTTGATTTTCCCAAGGTCACTCCAGAAGTGCAGCAACTCTCCTGTGGCACCTGTATTTTTGACATTTCTCCAAAACCATGACACCTATGTAAAAAATGAAGGAGGTTTTTCTTCCTTGTTCTATGATGGACAAAAACCTCTCTCACTTTTGTCCAATTCATCTTTTCTTGGTCAGAAACATAGTTTGAAGAAAAATCGGCCCTTATGTGTGGCGAATGACTTGTCCCTTGGAATGACTTCTTGACAAATGATGGAGACATGATGTTGATGATATGAAATGGCCTCATACCTACTGATATCCCTTATGCCTCCTCTACTCAGATATCTCTGATTCCATAGCAAACCCTAGCTCAGTGGGAGAGGAAATTAGGGTTTAGTGAAGGGAAAACAGGGGATTTGTAGAAATGAAGGGAAATGAAGGGGATGGGGGATTCTAAATTCTTAGGAAAATTTTGGGAGGTAGGGAGGGATGTTAGGAAACATGGGAAAGTGGAATTTCAAATATTGAGTGAGGGTAAGGGGTCCAAAAGGGAAAAACACAGGCCTAGCCTAAAAAAAGTGTCAAATTGTAACAATAGGCTAGGGTTTGTGGGAAAATGGTGAATTTGAGGGATATAACTGATGGGAAGTGTTTAAGAGGGTCTACGAAGGGTAAGGGAAGGTATATGAGCATTAGGATATAAGTTTTGTTTATTTTTTTATCATGGGATTCATGGAACCAAGAAAAATGCCCTCAAAACCTTAGGAGAGGGAAATGAGCCTTAAAAGCACAACTGAGGCAACAAGGTATAAGATGACCCACTCACTTACAAATGATAGTTTGGAACCTGTAATAATGCTAACATCTCTTTTAATGATGGTACACTTAGCTGAGGGGTGACATGGACCAGTACTTGGAAAACTTTGGAAGGAGTGAAAACAGTCCTAGACCTAATACCTAGTGACCAAATTTTTACTTGAAGACTCACTGAAATGAAAAAATTTGACTTTGACACCCTAAGACCACTTTGTAAGAGCATGTTTGATCGTTGGTGGAAGGTTGCAAGTACTGACACTAACAGGTTGCATTTCACAGAAGAGCTTCACAGCCTCTTCACTATCCTCCTGAGAATATCCTGCAATTAGTGTCCACAGGACAACATCTTGTAAACGGATTTTATTAAATACACAACGTGCATTTTTTATACACTCACATTTTAAATACATATCAACAAGCACACTACCCACAAAGATGCAATCGAGTTTGAAGTATATAATATTGTATTCCATTGAACAAAATTCTTATAAGAAGTAGCAATACCAAAGATATATTCTATAAACTGCAGTGCAAACATGAGACACATATACCAAGAATATAAATTACAAAGATATGGATCACATTAGCCAACGCAAATCTCTCTAGTCACACTGAAAACATGTATGTGTGGAGTTATACTTGAGGTTTGACATTTGCTAGCTCTAAAACAAAATACAAAATACAAAAAAAAAAAAAAAAAAAAAAAAAAAAAACAATACAAAACAAAGAATATAAATCCTGGAGGAATCAAATTGGTGAGAATTGAGGAATTAGTCCTTGAGTTTGAACAAAGGTGCCAACCAACAATCGGGGAAAAAATATAATCTATTTTTAATACATAACTCGAAAATTTGTTGGGTGTGGCTTTCCTTTTTATTTACATGGTGATATTCAAGGTAAACTGGATTATATATGAATTTAAAAATTTGTAAAAACAAAATTGGATATAGTTACCAATATATTCATTGGAAATTCAAAATATTATTTTTTAAATTATATTTATTGAAATTCAATAAATTATTTTTTAAATTATATTTATTGAAATTCAATAAATTAATTTTAAATAGAAAAAAAGTAAAAGCTTTCAACCTTTTTAATTAATACTCAATAACAAATTTATATATTAAAATATATATTTTTAACTTACTGTTATAATTATATTTATAAATTCCATTTGTCAACATGTTATTTGATTTTCATTATTATTCATGAGAGTAAACTTCATATGTTGGACAAATTAAAATTCCTTTCAATGTCTTGTTACCATGGGGTTTTCCACTTTTCTAGCCAATTTGTTAGTTAATTTCATGAATTTTAAATTTTTATGGATGCATGGAGTTAGCCCTGATATTTTCTAGCTCAAAAAAATATACAAAAAAATAAATAAATAACTAAAATACTTGGTAAGCAGTACAAAACAAAGAATATAAATTACTAAGTCATAACTTGATCTATTTAGTCCAATACGATAATGTTAACTAATTTTTCAAATACTTATGGGAATGCATGACCAGATATTAAGAATATATTGTTTTTGGTTATTATAAAATGTATTCTCGTTCAGACCGTGGGATCCACATTTCCCTGAAATCATTTGAGCATTTTCTAATTCAATGGAATTTCTTTTAAGCCAATCGAATGGAATATAACAAAAAAATAAAGAGAACCATTAGTATCTTAGATCATGGTAGGTGTTGTACATTTTGAGGTCCACCTTTTTGAGATAAGGGGCTCCATCCATGCTCACTTTCACATACATAGCGCTATCAGAAGACCCATTTACCATAGGTGTTGAATTAGCAACCAAAGTGTTTTTCTTGATATATTCAATAATAAGAGTTTCACTTGAATACAGGGGCAAAGCTTATCCATGCTTTTGATTAGCAATTCTCAGGTTAGAGCTAAGGTTCACGATGCTGCAATTTAAATATAATCATTTATCTCTTTGTTTTAAGAATTACAAGGAAATGATGAACTATTTTGTTTTTAAGATAGTAGCAACATGCATACCTTGAAAAAAGGTCATTGAAACTAGGGATTTGAAAATGGTTCTTGTAGTAGATATGAATTACGAACATGATACAAGACATAATGTTAAAAAAAAATATTGAGATAAATGGAGATAAATCATAGTAGAGATGAGGTTGCAACATATATTAAAGAGAAGTGCAAGACATAATGTTAAAAAAAATTATTGAGATAGATGGAGATAACCCATAGTAGAGATGAGGTTGCAACATATACTAAAGAGAAGTGCACAAAAAATAGAAAATGTTGTAATGATGTTGGCCTTTGTGGTTAAAATGTCCAGTAGCAAATATTTGGGGCACTACATTCCCAATTTTTAAATTTGGGACTACAACTGCACGCATAATTCACATATTTTGGTGATATTTCATTAACCACAAAACTTTATACTTCAAACACAATAATGAAAGACAAATCTTCCCAAATTTTGACCAGATGATCTTCCCGAATTTTCTATACCTTCTATGTTAGGGGAAATTGCTAGTTATTAATTTTTAAGAAAGAAAAAAATTATATGTTCTCCACTCATACACCACTTCTCTTTTGTTGGAATAGTCATTGTATTTAGGGAGTTGATGATACACAATCTACTTTGCGTGATATATTAAAAAGGCAAAAATCTCAAGTGGGTTAGTCACCCAAAGTAGCATTGTGATATATTAAAAGGCGAAAATCTCAATTGGGCTAGTCACCAAAAGTAGCATTGTGGGTAAGACCACATGTCAGTGTATTAATCTAAACCATGGCTAATTATGGTTAACTTTGATTAATTTTTAACCAGAGAAATAACATTTTTTTTTCCCTTGGAAAAAGTCATAATTTTCATTAATGAGGAAAATTACATTTTGCAAATGCCAGTGGTATATACTATACTATGGGCTAGAAGCCTATCCTGTTGAGTACTCAAAATAGTGATAGGTGTACTCCACGCAGGGAGACACTACTCTGAGCTATGATTTTCAATAGGTTTATATACTTACTCTATGCAGAGAGTATCAAAAAATAACTGTCATATATAGAACTGCTTGATAAAAAACTTCGTATAATATTTATATAAAGACAACAAAAATATATAGCAAAACTTTATGTCCAACTCCCATTAAGCGTTACTAATCTGATATTTCTATAAAAGGTCTATGATAATACTGATGGAAGGTTCCATTAGTTTGTTCCAGTATGCTCCATGTTCCTATAGGCCTATGCACTGCTTCCTTGGATAGTAGATAGGCAACTGTGTTCCGCTCCCTGTATATATGTTGACAAGTAAATGTGTCAAATAAATTTATGAGTCTGAAAATTTCTTCCATGATGTGTCTCAGAGAAAAAGCATGACAATTTGTAACTTTGTTTATCCAATTGCATATAGTTTTTGAATCTCCAAATAGTTGTAAGTTTCTGCACTATTTTTCCAAAGAAAAATGAATGGTGTATTTTGCTGCTTAAGCTCAGCAAAATTGTTCGTCCCTTTACCCAAACCCATTTGGATTTTGTAAATATGATTTGTTGTAATATGGAGGACAGCTCCTCCCCCACATCCAATGTCTTGAGCTGAGCCATCAAAGTATGCCCAGGGGTGAGATTGGTTTATGCTCTCGGGTATGATATGCCTAAAATTGGGATTTGTTTCCTCCTCTCGGATCTGTTGGTAGTCTGCTAGGATTTGTGCAGTGATGGCCGGCCAGTGGGGGGGGGGGGGGAATTTTGAAAGATAATTCTGTTTCGAACAATCCAAATGGCCCAGCAAGTAAGCAAAGGGATGTTTTTTGTTTTTTTCGAGGATACAATGGACCACCAACCCTCCCAAGCTTCCTGAACAGTTGTTCCCTGCCACCTAGGGAGCGAAGGTATATGAGAATGAATAGTATTCCATAGCTCCTTTGTGCATGGGCAAGTAAGAAAGAGATGATTCCCAGATTCATTGCCGGCTTTGCAAAGGCCGCACCAAAAGGGTCCATGAAAAGATCTCTTGATCAAATTTTCCCCTGTTGGGATTTTGTGACGTAGAATGGTCCACATGAGGAGCCTGGACCTGGGGGGTGATTTTAGTTTCCATATACTTCTCCACCACGATTCACACTGCAGTGGTTTCAGTGATTTCATAAGAGTTATGTATCCCTCCTTAGGTGAGTATCTTCCATGCTTCGCATGTGCCCAGATTAGCTCATCCTCCCCTTCTTGTATCCTGATATGGGATTCCGTGAGTGCCTCCATGTATTCTTTCCAAAGTTGCTACCATTGTCGAGGGATCTGTAATGTCCTTCCAGATTTCCATGCTTGTTGCAAAAAAGTGGAGCGGTCATTGTCTGCTATTTGGTTAAGGTGTGAAAACCCTCTGGAAGTGAGGTATGTTCTAAGCTCCTGTGGGAGTCTATGAGCATTCCCACATCCAATCCATGGGTCCATCCCTATTTTAACAGATTCTCCTGACTTTATTCTCCATGTGAGTCCATCCTTGATAAGGGGCATAGCTTGTAGGATTGCTTTCCATATGTTCGATTTTCCAACTTGTGTCCACTGAGGTTGTCGAATCCAGTCCTTAAGATTTAAAGGAGCTATGTATTTAGATTCTATGTGATGTGACTAGCTGCCACCCTAGTTTGGCCGCCATGGTTGTGGAGAAAGAGTCTAGTCTTTTGATACCCCATCCTCCCCACTTCTTTGGGAGTGCCAAAGAGCCCCAATTTGACCAGGCAAAAATCCTTTTGGGCTGATTCCCTCTCCACAGGAATCTGCAACATAGGTTTTTAATTCTGGCCAATATTCCTTTAGGAATCCATGCTAAAGACATCCAATATACTGGAGTTGCTTCCAGCACTGCTTTTATGAGTATCAGTTTTCCTGCTCTTGATAAATATTTTAGATACCAGATGTTTAGCCTTTTCTCCAATTTGGTTATGAGCCGGATCCGATCAGTATTCTTATAACCAGGTGGTTTTAATCTATAACCCAAACATTTTAATCCCTCGTCCAGCTGCAGTAGGTTATAGGGGAATCTTCTCAGGGCATACTGAATCTCGTATGGTGTGCATCCTATAGCTGTTATAGAGGATTTTTCATTGTTAACCAACATGCTAGTGGCTGCTAGGAATATAATGAATGAATTGAGAAGTGCAGTCACATCTCCTATACTCCCATTTAGAGAAACAACATTTATTTGATGAGAGATAACATTTACTTGATAGAGTTTGATCATTGAAAACGTGTTTTTTACAACCACATATAATAAAGTATGTAATTAAGATGTGTTTTTTTTATAGTCTCATATAATAAAGTGTGTAATTTCTTAGTAGATGTGGAATATGTAAAAATATATATTTATAATCATTTTTTATTTTAAATACTTTTAAGAAATTTGTAATTTAACATGACAATATTAATATTATTATTATAATATTTTTATTCTTGATAACATATCATTGCTACATAAAATAAATTATTCCTAAAATCTCATAATGTTGAAACAATAAACCTTTTAATAATTGTAACCTTTAAATATTATTATTTTTAATATTTATTTTTTTAAATTCATACATATTAATATAATAATATATATTTTTTCTATATCATAACCTTTCACAGTTATATCTATAACTCTCAAACCATAACCCTTATTAGTCCCTGCCATCTGGCAATGGCCAGGGACTATTGTAATCGATTTGTTCGATTTTAGCATTAGTTCAACCTGCTTAACCTCATGAATAGCCACCTCCTATCGCGAATATCCAAACTTTTTAAACTTTTTTACCAGTATTCTTTTTCATGGTCTTATTTGGCCTCTTCCCGAGGCAAGAGGGCGGAAAGCATATGTTATATCATATGTTTGCTTCAAATTTGTAAATTTAACTTCAAACTAATGCTGGACTAATGCCAGCATTAAATCTCAGGCATTTTATGTTAATCAAAATATGTTTTGTATAATAGAAAACCATCTTATGATAGGGAAGCACCACCGCACTGATGCCACCTGCACACCATGCATTACTCTGTCATTCCACCTGCAATCTCCTTGCTTGCGGGCATGCTGGATTGTTGTCTATTTAGGATCTCTTCCCTCTCGTCGGCCATCTCTGAGACTGTCTCGGCTGTGGCGGGATTTCTGTGCAGAGGGCGCAGATCATTCAGGTTGACGTCATTTCATGAAAATTCGTGGTGACATAAAGGTAATCTCCACAGGCTTTTTTGGGTATATAATTCTTTCTTTTTAAATTTAGAAAATGTTCTGAGACTAGTTACCTGGTGCCATTATTTAGATTGCGTGCAGACAGAGTCGGTTATATAATTCTTTCTTTTTAAATTTAGAAAATGTTCTGAGACTAGTTACCTGGTGCCATTATTTAGATTGCGTGCAGACAGAGTCGGTTTCTTCAATTGCTGCTCCTGGACTTGCTCTTGCTGCTTTTCCCTCAAAGTAAAAGGCAGACAGAGTCGGTTTTTTGAATTCCTGCATCATGAAGATTGGCATTGTTAAAAGAAAATCAGAATTCCTGCATCATGAATGTTGGCATTGTTAAAAAAATTCAGATTCGAAAAATATAGCTTATCCTCTTAGGATCTATTTCCTGAATGAAACCACATTAAAAAATTAGCTGATTACCGCAAATTTGTCGAATCTTGTCCGCACTGTTACGATCCTCTTTTTCGCGGCTGCCCTCTGTTCGCCGAAGCCCTTGCTTTGGACCTGAAGCCTCTTATTCAGCAGCTCCCCTGATGGCAAGGGTTCTCATCCACTTCTTTTTTTATTAGGATGCAACATTAAAAACCGATTATATCTATTGGGTATAATGATACTCTTTTTTATTTATATGTATGATTTTTAATTTTGGAATATTTCAAATTTGCAGCTGGGTTAGGTTTCGCTGTAACTAATAGATAAGACTATTTTTAACGAATAACTTAATTGTCAATCTTTAAATTTACAAATTATAGATTCATATTTTGTCCATTTGAATTTCAGAACTCTACGATCAAAATTCGCTTGAATTTACAATCTAATTAAACTAAGCCAAACGAGATAACTCTAACTAGGTAATTGTGTTACATACAAGGCACTGGCATTTGTTCCTGCAGCCGGGTGTTCAATCTTCTTTGTGCAGTGACAGGCGCCCGTGCAGCCACTGTTTGCAGGGACGCTTCCGAAGGTTTCTCCTCCATATTTCACTTCGCTGCCAGGCTTTCTCCGATCCTGTAAAAAGAACAGGGCAAATGCTTATAACAGACCTGCTCAAATACACCTTACAACAACAGCTTAAACAAGTCGGGACTAACTAAATTTGCACAGTTCCGACGAAGGCATTGCAGCTAGAATCCACTGTAGTAAGCACCAGTTTTGTCCCGTCCAACAAATTCTCGTTGCTGTTCACATCATTCACCGTCAATTCTATAGCCGTCTTTGTCCCGTCCAACAAATTCTCGTTGCTGCACCTGCCATGAATCCAATAAGCGTTGCCCGTGACAGAAAGTCGATTATAAATCCCAGCCTGTTGCGACACATGAATCATTCATGTCAATAAACCCATTTATCTTATCATAGAATCCAGCCATATCAATTAGAGAATCTCCTACCTGAGAATCCCTAAAGAAGCCTGGAAAACACCAGCAAAGAAAGTTGCAGTGAATGCAAGTTGCAAGTACAACACAGGCTCTCTGGTTGGAGAAACCTCCTCTCTGAGCATGGCTCCGAGAAGCAGAGAAGCAATAGACACGGGCCCAACTGCAAGATCCCTGGAGCTACCAAGTACCGAATAGATTAAGGGTGGAACGAAGCTTGAATCTGCCCCAAAACCAGAGAATTATGTGAGAAAGAAATATTTTTTAACAAATTATTCATCATAGTTCAAGGTTCACAGGCTGGAACACTCACACAGCCCGATGATGGGTGGCAAGCTAGCTAGCTTGGCATAACTGATGCCCTGAAACATCCAGGTCACGCGTTATCAGCCATAACTTTCAATTTGAAAAACACAAACATTTAATGATCTGTTAATGGCTGCCTAACGTACCAGACCAGAATAGGTTGCTTACAGCGACGGCGATAATGGCAATGCGACCGACAACTTACAGCGAAGGCGATAATGGCAACGCGACGGACAATTCATTGGTCTTACTGAAGCCCATACCTGGGCATAGAAATCACGGAGTTAAAGCCGGTTTGACATGTTACACTATCTGTGCATGCACCCAATGATTTATGTGCACAAGTCTTATGCTGTAGAAAAACATGCAGTCAATAAATTATGATAATTTGACACGCGTCGGGTATTCTGCATGTTTCTTCGCCACGAGACGATTTACCAAGCTCGTTTCTTCGCCTTCGCTAAGATCTTAGATCAGTTGCCAATTTGCATCATACGGACATAATAAACTTTATTTTCTGCGAAAAGTGATTTTTTTCCCCTGTCCGAGTCTCGAAAATCTATTTTGGTACTTATGGATGGACTAATATAGTTGGGAATCCGGTGATTAACTTAAAGTATTATGACTATAAAATCCAAATGGTAAGCTTTCTCAACAAAATGAATCATTGTTTTGAAGCACTCTTCTAATGTGCAAATGTGGTAATTTTAAAGTCTGCCGGGCGGCAAAGTCGGGCATGGCAGTCACACAACTTCTACGAATATCGGTGTTACTGCCACTATTACTTAATTTTAACCCAATTATGTATTATATATCTAGATGCATTCACTTAATTTTCACAATTTTTTCCTTGGTTGATATTAGTTTATGTAAGATTATTATTTTAATAAAATGTTTTTTTAACTTTGTGCGTTTCTCCAGACACGAAGAGTTCAGGTCTTTACCTAGAGGTGGATTTGCGGTCCAATGGCTATATTATTGTTTTGGGATCTCGGTCAGTGGTTTGGCTTTTCTGCGTGGTCCTACATGAAAGGCTAAGTTGAATCCCAAGGAATACATGGTAGCAGTGGTTAGGTTGGTTACGTAAATAATGTTAAAAATAAAACGGGTTTCCATGTTTGAAAGGAAGAGATAGATGTCACATGTTTTGCTCAGTTCAGGAATTATAAAGGTACGACCTTCTTGGTGAAGAAACCAGTGCAGTGAGGGTGTTGACTACTGATTTTAGAATTCAGTTTTGTGTTGCATAGTGGCTATTGGCTATCTCAGCTTTCCAATTTCAGCACTTTAGCTTTTCAGTAATAGAGTTGTATTGTTAATTTGTTTCGCATTTGTTTCTCCTGTCGCGTATATATATTTGGAGTACTGCAATATACTCTGTGATATGTTGGGTGCTTTAGGCCTCCTGTCGTTGTCAGTGTTATTCCTTCCCTCTTGCAGGAACATACCCTTGATGCTTACGCAGCTCCGTGCTTTAGCTCGCACCGTCTACTCTTTTTTGCTGAGAACTACTTCAAATCTGCGGGGAGCAACTTACTCCACTAGATCTCCTGCATTTTTGTTGTAAGCTATTACGATTAGCTTGAAGTAAGAGCTTGCCATGATAGCTATGACACATCACGTATTATGCAGACTGATCACGAGCACAACCGAAAGACAAACTTGATCGTAATGAGAGGCTGGTCAAGACGTCCTTTTCCAACATTAAACATACTTGAAAGAAACCTACGAGCAGCTGATAAGGTTTAATTAATCATATATAAAGAGTATAACATTTTAAATATGGACATTGAGAAGTGCATTACAAGAAATTCATGAAATTCAGGCCCCTCATTCTCTCTACTTCGGCTCCAAGCTCGTCTTAGTCATCTCTCATCTCTTCTCATGATATGGCAAGGGAGTTTATGAAGACTCATGATCTGCTTTTTGCCAGCACACCTCCATCAATTGCAGGTAATTACTTGTTGTATAAAGACTCATGATCTGCTTTTTGCCAGCACACCTCCATCAATTGCAGGTGACGTCGGCTCTGCTCCATATGACCCCACCCCTAGGCAGGGACTAGTTGCCTTGCAACTCCTCTTGTTTTCTTTAGCATTTACTAATATAATCCATTTCCCCTTGAATGGATAACCATCTCAGAGGGCATGCAAAGAGGACAAATTCTTAGTAGGAAAGGAAATCTCCATGCAAGTATCATATGTTAACATCTCCATGGCGGTATAAAATATTAATACGTCTCTATGGCGGTATAAAATATTAATCATTAACTGATGTGTGAATTAATCATTATTATATATTTGTAAGCATCAATTACCAGAAAGTTTAATTTATTATCTTCACAGTTGTGTGTTGATTATCAAGCATGTGCTTATTACAACTTAGGAATCATCATACATTACATTGTTTGGGAAGTAACTTAGTCCTTTATTTTCTATATGTGATAGTAAACATTGACACGTTGCTTCATATTAAATAAAGAATTACCCAATTAAACCCACATGTAGGTTGATATAAAAATATATTATTACAATGGATCATTTACTCAAAGTTAAATCTTAATAATTATACATTCCTGAATTTCAGTTCCATAAATTTTCGAGTAATTAAATTTTCAAGTACAAGGACGAATAACCTATTTTATATAACTCTTATTATACATAAGAAATACAATATTGATATTCTGGATCCATTAAGTGTGAACCATCACTTCATATAGGTTGTTACAATAGAAATTTCTAAATATTAAATCACATATTACATAATTGATATAAGGTCTTAAGTGCTAATAGATTGTCATGTCCCCACCCGATGCAGAGAGAAGTGTTTACTAAAGGTGCTTTTTCCTTGCACAAAAGAAAGAAATTAAAAAAATACAGATGAAATAACAATATAACTATATATGAATTCAAACAACAGTAATTGATAAGTTGTTATATGGATTGTGGAGGATTTGAGTGATGGTATTTTCAAGAGCATGGATCATCAAGTTGTTGTTGATAAGTTGTTATATGGATTGTGGAGGATTTGAGTGATGGTATTTTCAAGAGCATGGATCATCAAGTTGTTGTAAATTTGAGTGTTATAAGGCAATCAACGGTGACTTTCTACAACTAGGTTAAGCGAGCAAAAACGTACTATATAAATTGGAAAAGTTGAATTAATAATAATTTCCCACCTGGAACATAGTAAAAAGAAAGTCAATTTAATTCCCTTTGATTCATTGGTCCTGAAACAATATCCATTATTCACCATACTCATAATTAGGCCAGAGCTATAAACATAAAACTGAAAACCTATAGACATATACATCTAGAAACCTATAGGCACAAACACCTGCAAATGGACCTTACAACAAGGGTGATCTAGTTCAACAATCCCATTGTTGCTACTTCACCAGAGGTGCCACCATCTTTCATTGGTTGCTTTTATTTCTCCATATGGTTGAAGTTAAATATGAAACAAGCATAGCCTTGTTATTGGTTCATCACATAAGAGCGGAACTAGGATGATGGCAAGGGTTCTTCCCTCGATAATGCTTCATTTCTTCACTCAAAATATCCACAGATTCAAATCCACTACCATGCTCCTCCACTGAATTGAATGGACAGATCAAGATGGATAGATGTTAATCAAATGGACACAAACATAAACAAAATGATGCACAAATATGTCCACCTACACATGTGGCATAGAAACTCTTCAATTCATTTTAGAAATGGAAAACTTTGATTGCTCATTTCCCAAACCCCTATTTTAGTTTGTTTGACTGCGACTAAGATGAAGAATATTCCAAGTTCATGAAATCTATACTATCCAAACCGTTTTTCATTTATAAAGAATTGAAATTCCTACAACCTAGTTCCAATATAAATCATGCCTATCAACATAAATATATCAAATGACGCCATCACTTCCACTACCATCTACATCCAGCTATCCATTGCACATAATAACACAGAATAAACAAAACACAAATTGTAAGTGATAGAGAAATTGATATAAGAATCCATCAATTGATTCTTGTAAGCAAGCCTAGAATTTCAAATTTCTTTGTCAAGTGGAAATGTGAGGAAGGTCATTTGTTTTTCATATTTGTCTTCACATTTTATGTAGATTGTAGATTTGTGAGGTTAATTTTTCAGTTTTATTTTATTATATGTAAATGATAATTTTTTTATAATAATTGAGACGTAGGGTTTAAGGTAATTATTTTTAAAAGAATTATTCTTAAAGTGAAATAATAATTAGTCGAGCTCTATAACACCAAAAAATTGTTTATGAAATGTATACTAACAGTGTTCAACTAGAGAATGTCATTTTTCTCCATATTCCTTTTTGTGTCTATAAGAATCTCATTTCCAGCGGATCAACTAAGGCATGATGATATGAAATAGGTGTTGCAACTAAGAAAATTGTCTACTAACTTGGCCTTTGTCTAAATCACTTATTAGAATTTAAATCACTTATTAGAATTTAAATCACTTATTAGAATTTAAATCACTCATTAGACTTTATGATTCATTAGAATTTAAACCAATTATTAAAATTTATGACTAGCAATTTAAATACTTACACATTAAATTTATGGTTTCAAAAAAAAATTATGGATCACTTTTCATGTTTAAAAATTTTCCTTCACCATCAAATACATCTAAATATAAAAAACCATAATGTAGAATGACAAATTCCAACCACGACTAAAAAAAAAACCATGAGCTAAAATGTCAAATTCCAACCCTGCTCAAAATCACAATATTTTCGAACACTTGTGGCTGATATTTTAATGAGAGCATTGAGTATAATGCTCATATACAGTTTCACCTTCATATTCCTCACGTTACATAAATTCAGCAAGGCCCTAGTAAGACCAAGTCGATTGTGACTCCAGCTGTCATTAATGCCATAATTCTCTTTTGCACCCAACAGATTGATCATCAGAAGGGCCAAATTTTTGGGTGCCTCTCCAAAGGCCAAACTTATCTAGAGGCTTTCGGGGAGACATTTATGTTATGAGATAATTATTTTCAACTAGAAATCTTTCATAAATTTAGTGCCCAAAACCCCATCCCTTTTCGAAATGGTTTTTTAAATCTTCTTTCAAGTTGTAAAGCTCTTAGAGACTTCACGACATCGCCTATATTGGAATTATCTTATGAAAAATATGATTCTCACTTTTTAAAAAACAAAATTAATACCTCAAAAAAGGCTTTGATAGATGGAAAAAGAAGTAAATCACAAAATAACACACTCAAATGTGAGTTGTTGCTCAGTGAATTACTTGATTCAATTGCTCAAAGGTACATGATTATAAAGACCCAAAATAGATAAGAATAATCATGTTAATCTTAACTAACACACACATGACTAACAACCAAATTTAGCTTTCTAAATATAATTCCAACTAATATCTAATAGGACTCTCTTACAAGCCCAATTGGTTGGAACCCCCCCCCCCCCCCCACCAAGTCGTTGGCCCTCTATCATGAGGCGCGAGTTCAATTCTCCTTGGGTCCATCGGGGTTCGACTCCGTCAATTAAGTCAACTGAGCATTAGGCCCCTTTCGATGGGCCCACCTAAGGGTGTGTTGACGGTGTTGGACCTGCCAACATGTCAAGGGGATCTCCTCGGTAAGAAGCCCCAATTAGACCTCAGACCGTTTGGTGTAGGAGTCCCAGCAGTGGGTTGTAAGGTAATGCCTTGACCGCAGTGTCACAAAGAGGCAAGTAGAATAACTCTGTCAGCAGCAAGGGTGTGACTGATGCAGTGAGTCAAGGAAGGGGTATGAGAGGTTCCAACACTTCGAAGGGGGAAGGAAGTGAAGGTGAGTTCCAGGTTGAAAGGGATCAATCCCAACTTGGCTAGGAACACACAACACAAAGGACATGCACAGCTTCCAGCGGAGCAATCCACTCGGATACGACAATCATATCATACAAGGTAAGATAACACGTACAACACTCGCGGATAAGTCCAAGACATTATAGCAGGGTTCAAGTGAAAGGTCTGTCTGATGTCTGGTAGAGCAGTCGACACAAACGGTGACAACATTAAAATCATATGCAACACATTAACAACAAGATTCATATAATTGCATGTGAATCAGTTCATACACAAGTACGTAAGTTAAACAAGACATATCATCAAAGCAACCGAAGCAGTCCAACTACAATAACAACATATGCATGAAAATGTGATGGTTCTTATTATATAAACAAGTGTAAGTCACAACCATACAATACATCCATGCAAACCTGCTAGCCCCAACAGTGGAATGTTACAGCCACATCTGCTTGCTCCTCCAAAGAGATGTACTAGCTCCGTGTAGTGGAGAAGCCAAGGCGCATTACAATACTATCCAAGCCTTCTTCAAGATAGTCTTAGTAGAAGCTTGGTTGACCAAAATCCTATACAATGAGTTATGAGGGACTATTTATAGTAAAGGGTGGGGTGACCCTTGACATTCCCCTTTGTGACAGTTCAACTACCCTCGTGACTCTTCACCTACTCTATGATTGTTATGTCCAACTGTTGACACTTGACTTACACTTGACATGACTCAACAATACAATGCACATGTACTCATGTGAGACAACATCGCTTGAGCAAGCCTTGCAAGACATCACTGACACTCGGCCCGTTGTGGTGAGACCAACTATTTGAAATGCTTGTGATGGTGAAGTTGGTGAGCTAATGCCAAGATTGGTCATCCGTGATGGTGTGCATGCACTTCATGGTGACATCTTGCTGAAGCGAACTCTTGCCTCCATTGCAACCGGTGCATTGGTTCAGCCCCTTCATCCAACTCGTCTGCTAACATGTGCATGGTCTTCTTGGATATGGTTGAACTAGCAACACACTAATGCATAGTGTCCGTGTTGATCTTCAAGTGTGTGTTGGTGGTCATGTGCATCAACTTGCCGAAGTACATGTTCAACCGTAGTTGGACTTGCTTCTTGTCTTCGCCTTGGTGAGTGTGTTGAATGGGTTGAATTGCATGTGTGCACTCAACGACATGCATGCTATTGAATCCCTTGCATGCGATCAACAACATTGCTCACCATGTTTGCTCTATGTCAGCTGTTGGGATGGATCCTTAACTTGTACAGGCGCAGTTTCATCCATGAGTGCATGTTGCGCCCACTGTTGTTCTTGTTGCAACTCATTCGTCTGTCCGTGCAGCTTCATGTTCTTCCTGAGTTGTTGCTTCAATACATGCAACTCCTTCTTTGTTCCATCTTCTACCTTCGTGTGATCTTCATGTCGCGCCATGACTTCATAGCCGGAGTCTCCAAAGTTGCTTTCATCATCAATGGACCTGCTTGAGATTGCAACCTTGTCTCGCCTCCATGTCATCAACAACCCTCCTCTTGCATTCATTGCATTTGGTATGTTATCTTCAGCTGTTGTTCATGATGCTGCTCGTTGTGATGTTGCTACTGTCATATCTTGATGTCCTTGTCTACGAACAACTTGATGTCTTTGTGGGTAGGCAAGTCCATAGACACTTGATCAATTGCATCCCCAAGTATGCTCTAAACAGTGTCTTCATCTCTGCTCTCTTAGTAACCATTGTACATGTACTGCTGAGAGGCAGATGAACACCTATGATACCTGGAGACATGGCAACATTCATGGAAAGCAATATGTTAGTCGAATACCAAAATGAACATGAGAACTGACTTACAACATACTTGGGTGAATGATCATGAAGGTTGCACAATTTCAACCAGGAGGTCGGGAGACCGACTGCGAAGACTGCACAAGGCACAGTCTGGGCTGCTGGGAGACTGACTGACTACTGGAACTACGTAATGCACAATTTAGTTTAGTTGCTGACTGCTCGGAAAGGACTATTGGCCCAGGGAAAATTTTGCGTAATTTCTTGGGCCAAGCAGCCACTGTCCTCCAGAAATGTGCAAAACAGTCTTGGAGGCCAGTGTTGGGCAAGAATGCGTAAATCTAGAGAGGAAGGTGAGCCTTCCTTCCCCAAATTGTGCAATGAAACCTTGGTGAAGGCAGAGCCCAGGACAAGGTTGGCCCGATTCGCCGACGGGCAATTGAAAGCAAGTAAGTCAGTGAATGCATGGTGACACTAAGTGATAGCAGAAGTGATTAACAATGCATGGAAACATGAATGAAAGATTCAACAAACAGATCAACATGCATGTGGGTGAGGCAGTTCACTGGTTCGACGAGCATCCGTGCAAAACAGTTTCATGCATGCAGCAGCAGTGAGCTAGCAACGAAAACTGAAACAGAGCTAGGAAAAGCTAGTATACATGTAAATGACAGCAAGCGTTCAAAGAAATCAAGAAAAAAGTACTCCCACAAATGAAAACACAAAAAGCGACAGAAATGCAGCACAAGGCATGGGAAGTGGGATTACCCCAAAACAGCTGCGTTGAATGTGCCGACTACTCCTAGATGTGATGTGGGATGTCAGCGCTGCAAGGTTGATGTGAGGAATGAGCTCTACAGCATCCGGTTGATGATTTTTGATAACATCAAGGTTGTGACACGCATGCCACGAATATAGGGGAAGCGACACTTGGTGGGAGGTTTCAGAATTTCTCCTTGAATGTAACCTCCAACTGCTAAACATAGATCCCTGAAACAAGGGATGCCTTTGCATGCTACCTTGGGAGAAACAGCCTGTGCATGCAAGTCTGTTTTTCTCAGTCCCAGAGGGAACCGGTCAACTCAGCTACACATGCAAGAGGTTGCTCGACTGCTGGAGAAAAATGCGCATTTCTAGCTAGGAGCTAGGTTGGCTGCCCAAGAGATTTTGGCAATTTATGGGTGGAGCAGCTGACTGCTGCCCAGATTTGCACAAATCCTGGGCTAAATATCCTGCTACTGGGAAAATTTGCACAAATCCTGATGGGAGGATTGGTTGGAAGGATTGAGCAATCCTGGAGCCCAACAGGCTATCAGATAGGATTACACAATTCCTATAGGGAAGGCTGGTTGCCCTCTAGAAATGTGCAATTTTCAAGGGGAAGCTGCTCAGCCTGCAGTTGGACTAAGTCCTAGTGAGCAACATGTGAGGGGAATGGATCAACTATGATCAACCAACTGCCTTTGTGCAAGGAAAACACTGAAGCTTGAGTACTTGACGAAGCAAGACAAATTGTTGTGTAAGGTTAGTAGGGAGGCTCCAAAACAGGCTAAGGCAAAATTGGAGGGTGGTTGTAGCCGCTACAACAGGGTGTTACTATGAAAAGAAAAAGGACTTGGTGGCTTCAATTAACAAGAGAGATTGTTCTCTAACACTCCCCCTTAATCTTAACCACTAATACATGCTAGCCTAAGTCTCACTTAGGCTTACAACACCTAAGTTTTCTCTATGAAACTCAAATACATCTCTTATCAATGGATTTGTGAATATGTCAACCAATTATTCTTTTGATCTACAAGAATCCAAGTGTATTTCTCCGTTGTTTAAAAGTTCTCTGATAGAGTGATGTTTTGTATCAATATGGTTGCTTTTCTGATGAAAAACATGGTTCTTTAATAAGGCTACTACTGAGTTTTTATCACAATACACTATATTGGTCCCTCTTATTTTTGTTGTATATCGTCCAATACTTTGCATAACCAAACTACATGACAAGCCATTGTTGTTGATGCTACGTACTTTGCTTTTGTTGATGAGATAGTCACACTGAGTTGCTTATTGGATGTCCATGAAATCACACTTGAATCAATATGAAAGACATATCTCGAATTACTCTTCATGTAATCCATGCTACCAGCAAAGTCATTTTCAGTGTATCCAACTAAAACATATTTATTAATACTGGAGTATAATGTGCCATATCTTGTTGTTCCAATAATATATCTCAAAATTATTTTCCCGCTTTCCATTGTGGGTCTTTTGGAGACTCCAAAACCCTAGAAATCAAACTAACAACATACATAATGTTTGGTCTGGTAGCAGTAAGATACATAAGACTACCAACCAATATCTTGAATAGAGTTGGATCTACATTGGATCATATATATGTCTTTCTAAGCTTTGTTCCTCTTGCAATTAGTGTTGATGCTAGTGTAAATTCATCATCTTGGACCTCTTTAGCACATCCATGGCATACCTTTCTTGAAACACAAAAATACATGAATCTTATTTAGTGACTTCAATACCAAGAAAAAATCTCATCAACCCCAAATCAATCATTTCAAACTCTTTCTTTATAGTTGCTTTAAACTCATCCACTAATAGATTCCATATGAATATCATATCATCAACATATAGACAAACAATTAGAATTTTTCCTTGCTCATTTACCTTTGTATACAATGTAGGTTCATTGTTGCTTCTACTAAATCCATTATTGATCAGATACGAATCAATCTCGCTAAACCAAGCTCTAGGAGATTCCTTAAGTCCACAAAGAGGTTTCTTTAACCTGTAAACCATATTTAATGACCTTTTATCTCATATCCTAGTGGTTGTTGCACATATACTTATTCTTCCAAAATTCCATTCAAGAATGTTGACTTTACATCCATCTAGTAAACTTTCCATCTGTTTTAAGATGTTATGGCTAAGATAGCTCTAATTGTATCTAACCTCGAAACTAGTGTGAAGGTCTCACCATAATCCACTCCTGGTTGCTTTTCAAATCTTCTTGCTACTAATATAGCATTGTACTTTTCTATTTATCCTTTCTCATTGAGCTTTGTTTTGTAAACCCATTTAACACCTATGCAATCTTTATCTTCTGGTAATTCTACTAAATCCCATGTATCATTTTTCTCTATGGAATTCATCTCTTCATCCATTACTTTGAACCAATTTTCATCTTTCATTGCCTCTTCAAAACATGTTAGTTGACAAGTAAACAATGCAAAGTTTGAATTCACATCTAAGTCTTCATAGATATCTCTCAAAATTTTGGTCTTTCTAGGCCTTGATTCACTACTTGATTGAGTAGTAGGAGTAGACTGAGTTGATAGAGAAGATGGATAGCCTTGAATGGAATGTCTTAGAGTTCTTGTTGGATTGTTTTTTATTGATGATTGGCTTTGTGAATCTTGTTGACCTTCTTGCACAACTTGTTCCTCTGCATCATCTTCTACTTGAGGTATCATTGCTCCAATTGTTATAGATTTATCAATGCTTCCATCCCATGCTTCATTTTCTTTAAATTCAACATCTCTAATAACTATCAACTTCTTTATTATTAGTTGTGCCTTGGACTATATCATTATAGCTAGTAAAAATGCACTTCTCACTTCTATCATCTAGCTTTCTTCTCAACTCCTTAGGCACATGAGCATATGCCACACAACCAAATACTCTGAAGTGTTATACTGCAACTCATACCTATCCATGCTTCCTGTGGAACTTTATTCTTCACACTTTTAGTGAGAGATATATTCAAAACATAAATTGAGCAAGCTATTGCTTCCCCCCAAAACTCATTTGATAGATTTTTTTCCTTCAACATACTTCTAGCCATATTCATGATGGTTCTATTCTTCCTTTCAGCTACACCATTTTGTTGTGGTGTGTACCTTGTTGTAAATTATCTTTTGATTCCATGATACTTGCAAAAGTTATGAAAATATTTTGAATCATACTCACCTCCTTTGTCTAATTGTAACACTTTGATCTAATGACCACTTTGCTTCTCTTCCATTGCTTTGAATTCTGAAAAAAATTCAAAAGTTTAAGACTTCTTTGCAAGAAAATATACCCAAGTCTTTATGTTGTAATCATCTATGAAGGTTAGGAAGTAATAACTTCCTCCAAGTTACTTTGTCTGCATTGGACCACATAAATCTATATGAACCAAATCCAAAGGTTCCTTTTCTCTATAAGACACTCCCTTAGGAAAATGTTCTCTATGTTGCTTTGCTAGAATACAACTCTCACATGAACTGGTTGGCTCTTGAATGGGAGGAAACCCCTCAACCATCTTCTATTGTTGCAATAGTCTAAGGCCACCAAAATGTAGATGACCAAACCTGAAGTGCCATAACCAAAAATCATCCAAGCATGTTGCTTTTTGTGCATATGAGTAATCATGTCTATCATACTTCATGGAAAGAGGATACATCTTATTCTTTGTCATCTTTACTTTGGAAATCAACATCTTACTAGGAGGTCTATCATATATGAAACAATCATCTCTTTTAAAGATTACATTATACCCTTTTTTAGTAAGTTGACCAACACTAAGAAGATTATGTTTCAAACCTGGAGCATAGTTAACATCTGGTATGTGCCTTTTCCGACCCTGTTTGGTGAGGATGTTAATTATTCCTTTTCCCATTAATTTTAAATATTATTTGTTCCCAACCTAATATCGATCCTAATTGAATCATCCATATCTGCAATTATGCTTATGTTTCATGTCATATGATTGCTACATCCATTATCTATAAGCCATGTGTCATTAGATCACTCTTGAGAAGTATTAAACGTAAGAAATAACGATTATTCACACTTCCTAGAAGAATAGTGTGCACCTTTTATGTTAAGATCAACTTTCTTTTTCTGCATTCAAGTGCATAATGACGCATCGTATTACAATAATAACACTTAATTTTTTTATTTATCATGCCTTTGATTTGATTGTGAACTTATCTTCCTACTCCCCTTTTAACTGTGAGGATTTTGATCGAATAACCTTTCTTTTTTCTGAATCTTCTCTTTAATTGTTGCTTATATCATTCCTACCTCTGCCTCTCGATCTTGATCCTCCTCATGCTCATTTGTTCATGATTCATGGGATAACAAGGATCCCAAAAAAAATCTATTGATAGTTGTGACAAGTCTTTATAATCTTCAATGGATGCAACCACGACAACAAATTTCTTAGGTAAGGTTATGAGAACCTTCTCAACCACTTTCTGATCCAAAATATCTTCACCATTCATTCTTAGTTGATTGAAAATGTTTATAATTGTAGTCATGTATTGGTCCACAAACTATGACTCTCTCATCTTCAAATTCTCAAACTTCATCCTCAGCATCTCCAACTTCATCATCTTCACCTTCGTAATTCCCTAATAATTAGTTTCTAGGATGCCCCATGCTATCTTGGAGGCCTTTGCCATAGAGATCTTGGGAAATATAGTTGCATCCACACCATTTTGGATGATAGAAAGTGCTCGTGCATCCTTTTTCTTGTTGATTTTGAGTTGATGTTTTTTGTGTGTTTGTCAAAGCTTGTTCACTGGCCTCGAGAATTGGCTTTGTATATCATTGGACTACAAGTTCCCATATATCCTTGGAATGTAACAAATTATGCATTTTTATGGCCCAAACTTCATAGTATTTTCCTATTAGAACTAGAAATACTAATTAGGGAAAATTCTCACCTAAAACATATCTTGTTCTCTTTAATCTCCAAAAAACATTTCTTAAAAAAAAAATGACAAAAAATCATTTTTTTAATCTTTTTTTTTCATGTCACTGACTTTTTCAAATAATAATAAAATAAAGCCCTAAACTCTCTTTCAAAAAAAACCTTCTTTTAATTAAAAACAAAATCTAGTTTAAATAAAACTCTCCAAATATATAAATGAACCATTTTAATATGCCAACTAAAAAATTGCTTAAAAAAATTGACCAACGCTTTAAAGCCTTATGCTTTATGAATACTTTAAAAACCTTCCAACATTAAACAAAAACTTGACTTGCAACGGTTGCGACTACAACCCTGTTCCTCTAGTTTTTGTTTGTTTGTTTGTTTTTGTTTTTGTTTTTGGTTTTTTGTTTTTTGTTTTTCGTTTTTCGTTTTTCATTACGAAAAAAACTTGATATATTATATTATATAATCAATATTCAGGATATATACAATACCTGCCAAGTTTTCCCATCATACAGTCCATCTCGGTATGAATATCCAGCATCCCATCCAAATAATGTCACAACAAACATATTACAGAAATAAAAACAGTCCATAGACCTAGATCTGTTCCAGAATAAACATAAAAGGATATAGATGATTTCAACAAAATCGACCAAAAAAGTTATGCACATGGCATATCAACTACTCCACCAAACCATCTATCCAGGCGATTGTGTAAGCATCATGTCCTTCCATCCAAGTGAGTGAACTGACAGGTATTAAGACTAGTAGACATACAAAAATATACAAAAAAAGAGGGGATATAGAAATTACCCAGGAAATGGAAAATCTCTGACATCTAAAACATTGTGATTCAGAATTATTTCCATGTGCATATTACCAAAATTACCTAGTAGTCCCCTCTTCGAAAGTTCATCAGCTTCCTTGTTCTGTTCTCTGCCAATATGCATAATAGTAGAATTGTTGAGTTGATTCCATAGAAGACCAATTCTCCCCAGCCAACCAAGTAGCAAAGGATTGTTGATGTTTGCACTGCCCTTGATCTGATCTATGATAATCTTGGAATCCCCATAGATATGTATAACAGGGATACCAAGGAAGTTGGTAAACCATAGGAGGCCCCATAAAGCCATTGCTTCAGCCCTGGTATTAGTGCCACTTCCCCTGTGCCAGTGAGTCCTGTATGCCAATTCATTTGAAATGGCAATCCAAAAACCACAACCACATGTGTTTCGTTGTGCAGCACCATCAAAAAACCCCATTGGATATTCCATCTGAAGACCTGTCCGCTTGTGTTGTGGTATTTTGGAGCATGATTCAATAGAAGTGTGCATGGAAAGATTAGATAAAGTACTTTCAAAAACCTTATAGAAATCTCCCATGGAGTTCTAACTCCATTTCCATATATCCCAAAAAAGTATAAGTGGAATGGATCTCCAAACTGTCTTCTGAGTACTCCACCACTTCAAACAATCCACAATACAGTCATGTTGAATATAAGGAAAACCGATATGTGATGACAACCTTTTCCATACCTGAACCGTATGTTGACACTTGAGGAACATGTGATTGTTGTTTTCCGCTTCCATTCTGCAAATAGAACAAATACTGGGACCATGCCACTGCCTCTTCTGCAAATTCTCCCATGTGAGATTTTTATTATGAAATACCAACCATGAAAAAAGGATGATTTTGTTTGGGATTTTGGTCTTCCAAAAGGCATATAAAACATGTTTCTCCCCTTGTTGAGCATCCTCGATATAGAGAGAAAGATATGTATCAACAACAATGATGTTTCCAGACTTCATCTTCCCTGTCCAAATTAGATTGTCTTGAAATCCCGCACGACAAATCCCAAGATGTTTCATACCAGCAACAATCCAGTTCCATTCCTGGTCCCATTGCCCAAATAGACCCAACTCCTGTGCATTTTTCCAAACTGGGCAGGGACCCTGCCATTGTGTAATGGCTTGACTCCAGAAATATATGCCTCATCCGTTTAAGAACTATATGAGCCCCTCAGAGATATTATAGTCATTGCCAGCACCCAGAATATGGTCTATACCAATGAGGATTTTGTGACCCGATCCCATGGTCCATGCCAGATGTTGTAGAAAGATATTAGCAACTTTGTGAAAGCTAAGCCAGATTGTCGATCCATGTATGGATCCAATAGTGCCTTTTCGGTACCAAAATAAGAAATCATGGTCCTTAAGATATTTATGTCTGATAACACGACTCCAAGACCCAGACCCAAAAATACCCCTCCAGAGAGATTTGATCAATAACGACCATCCAAAGTGACGTAGATCCAATACCCCCAACCACCCATGACCTTTGGTAATGTAATGTTGGACAACTTAGCCAAATGATATTTCTTATGCCCATGACTCCCCCCAATATAAAGTTAGCCATAATACGGTTAAGACTGTGGATGATGGTGGCAGGGATATGATAAAGATGAGCCCAATAAACCCCCAGTTGATTAAGGACAGCTTGGGTAAGGATGACCCGATCCCCCAGTGACAGACATCTAAATTCCCACCCAGATATCCTCTTAAAAAATCTATCCACAAGCCAATGCCAATCAGCATTCCTGTAATTACAAGGTTTGATATGGTACCCCAAGTACTTCATACCATTTTTCATCATCTCTGCCTCAATACCAAACAAATTTCTTATATATGCAATGATTTCCAAATCACATACTCCATGAAAGATAATAGACTTATGAACATTCATATGCAAGCCAGTGGCATTAGCAAATTTCCTGAAAATATGAAAAAGGCATAACCATGCAAATCGATTTAACATACCCATGATGAGCACATCATCGACAAAGAAACCATGTGATATTTTAATGTTGTTACCCATCTGCCAAGCCTGGAATTGACCATTCTCCACTGCTTTTTTAATATGCAAGATTAGACCGTCCATTGCCAAAATGAATAAAAGTGGAGAGAGGGAGAAAACTTGTCGTAGTCCTCGTCCAGCTTGGAAGAAATGTGTTGGGTATTCGTTTATAATCAAAGAATAATTAACATTAATAACACATGCTATTATCCAATCAACACATCTGGGTTGTATTCCAATTTTGAAAAGGACCAGTCTGAGGTATCCCCAATCCAAGAAATCTTATGCCTTCTGTAGATCCACTTGCATAATGGCAACATTGAGATGTTTTGTAGAATCGGATGCATACATTCTTGAGAATTTTCAACAGCGTCACGTATTTGTCTGTCGTGAAGGAACCCATGTTGTTTCGGAGATATATAGCGTGAAAGAATACCTCGCGTATGCCCAACAATGGTTTTTGAGATGACTTTGTAAATGAGGTTACACATTGAAATGGGCCTGAAATCCGCGAAACATGTAATTGGGAAGCGCTTCGGGATTAGAAAAATATATGTGGAATTAATAAGATGGTGAATATTCCTAGTGATCCTCGACTCCTCCACCATGTCCAACAGATCATTTTTGAACAGATCGAAGAAATGTGTGAATAGTTCCACCGTCCACCCATCCGGCCACGGGCTTTTATCACCATTGAAAGATTTAAGGACCACAAGTAATTCCTCCTCTGTTATGCATTTGAACAGTTCATCATTTGATTCCTGATCATACATAGTCAGGTAATGTTCAATCCCCCATATGAGATCTTCGACAACAATGTCCTCATTACGGCCATATGCCAATTGGAAATGTAAATCTCCTCTTGAGACTGGATATATTTCCCATCTGCATCTTTTATACCCCATATAGTATTTATATTGTGCCTATGATTAGCGAAATGGTGGAAAATTTTGGTGTTTCGGTCCCCTTCCTTGATCCAGATTGCCCGGCTCTTCAAACGCCAAGTGGCTTCCTCAATATCAAGGAGCTTTTTCCTTTTTAATTCAAGGGCCTGTATGTGTGACCGAGTAGATTCAGGAAGACTGTTTGTGTAAACCCCCTCTTTCTATTCGTTTCTTATTTTTTTGTTGATTAGGCTTTTCGTGCTGGCTAAGGAAGGATGGGAAATTCCCCACTGAAAGGTGGCGTATTGAAGAGTAGCTAATTCATCCCCCCATGACGAAGGTAGCCAAGCTGTGGTAATTTTGCTAGTTCAAGGGTAGCCTATTAAGTAGTGGTCAAATCCCCTAAGAAACCTAAGTCACGCATGCATGGGAAATTCAGGTCCGTAGGTCTTGCGCTTCTGAGGGCAAGCCATCAAAGGGAGTAAATCATCCAGTTCACATTGGATATCGATTACGTCTACGGCTTGACTTCCAAAAAACCACGAAATTATGTTGTTCGTTGCAATTTTACATCCGAAAAATACCTCGTTATTACGCTCTTTGCAACTCGATTGTGATTCACAATAATGTCTCTGCAAATTGGCTAGAGGCGTCTATTAAGACTACGACTGGGAAAATTAGAAAGGAACGATTTCACTCGGTTCCTTCCTTTGACAAACAAATAGTTGGCTTATCGCTTGGGGGAAACACTTTTGACTTTCGGTCGTGACTGCGCACAATCTAATACCAGTCTGCTTGGCCGACTGCCGGATACTCTGACTCTTTGAATGCTCTTGTGGAAGGAAATCACAAAATAACACACTCAAACAAAAGCTATTGTTTAGTGAATTACTCAACAGATACATGATTATAAAGGCTCAAAATCGTTAAGAATAGTCATACTAATCTTAGCTCACACATAACTGACACAACTAAAAATTAAATTTAGCTACAAGACTCGATGGCTTCAATTAATAGGAGAGATTATTCTCTTACATTCTTCAAGTTATCTTCCACTTGTTGGTAGCTTCTATTTCTAATATATACAACGCCCAAAGGGATTCAAGATTTCTATAGTTCATGTCTTATGAAACCACTATTTAACTTGGCAATCTATGCAGTGAGTTGGAAAGAATGAATGTCATTTCCTTCTATCCAATCTCAATTCCTCCTTCGAATTAACTTGGCACAAGACATTACAGAGAGAACCATCATCTACAACAATAAGATTAACTAGGTGAACAATTGTGTCTTTTTTTACGTGCTAAGGAAACCCAACAAATTGATGACCGAGATTCTGCAAGCGTGGATGCCACAATTGTATACAACAACTTACAACATGCAGTGGAGCAATTGATATTGTGAAAGAACATGTAATGGAAAAGCCAAAACTCTGCCTATATTTTTTATTAAAAAAATCTCAAACAACACAAAACCTATTTTTATCTCGCCACACATTAAAATCCTGCAACTCTTCTGGATCTCCACTAATTCTCTTCATTACCATGAGAAGAACTAAGAGAAAGATGATGTCGACAGTGGCTCTGTCGCTGAAGGGAATGAATGTAAGTAAGGCCTTTGCAAATAAGAAACTCAAGTGAAACTGAATCGGAGTAACATTTGTTCCATTTATAAGAGAATTAATTTTAATGACCAGCATGTCATGTCTGGCCACCAAAGCTGACAATGAGCTTTGAGTTCACAACATAAAATGACATATTTGATTTTATGTGTGAATTATAGATTTTAGGAATATTTTTAAACTTGATAAGTAAGAGAGACATCAATTATATCAAGGTTAATCATATTATTAGAATTGAGTTCACTTTTGGAACCATCTACTGTGATTCATCCTCATAAGAAGGATGAAAAACTATATCTATCATCGTGTCCCGAAAATGACCATTGGAAAATAAGCTTAATACATTAAATAATTTAAGTTTTATACCGAAGTAGTTATTTAGTTATATAAATACATTAATTAAAAATTAATATAATTAGTATTATTAATATCAAAAATCAAAGAAAAAGGATATATATATAACGGGTAGGAAAAGGAACTTAAAAATTCAAAAGAAATAAAATCTCACCAAATAAATACAAATAACTAATTTTCATATTTCTATTATGCATGTCTTAATATTTAAAACAAATAATAATCAAATTTAAATAAAAAGTTAAAATGGAAACATCACAACAATTAAAGAAAGAACAAAGAAAAGACCAAGATAAGTCAAACAGATAAAGTTAATAGAAAAATGACAGAAATTAAAATAAGACTAGAAGCGAAAAGGCTCATTAAAAAATGAATAAATAAATGAAATAAAATAAAACAAAAATAAAGAATAAAAATAAAATAAATTGAGACATCAAGAAGAAAGGGTCGGAACTCAACTCTTACTTAATTTCCAACCATCATCCCTATTGAGATTCTTCGCATGCTTCTCAATTTCAATGGCCTCCCGCAACTTCCTATGATGGAAGTGATCTATTTTAACGATTACCGGGAGTCCTCAATGCAGACATGGTGCATAGTTTTCTCTGCATGCTCAGCTATAACTGAGGAGCGGGAACATCTGTGTCTAATGTCTGCAACATGCTCTTGAATCTGAAGGTTAATGGAGCGACCAGTTTCCCCAATGTAGGGAATCCCACAAGAGCACGAGATTGAATCAATGATACGTCAATTGTTTGACCACCCCTCCATATTTCAGAAATCTGCAATCCAAATTAAGTTAAGCATGCCTAAAATATACACTAAAATACGATGACACATGCACAATACATGTTGATTCATTGTTGGCACATCAAACACTGATGCACAGTCAGTTCTCATACACAGTGAATAATAAGTTGCACCCTGGCTTCCATTGTAATGTTTTCTATGCTTCAACATTTCCCACAGATCTATTATATGCAGACTCTACACAACATCAGGTAGTCACTCCACACAAGCTCAAACAGTTTTATGCATTGACCATTCAACAAGAAATAATGTGGACAACAACTCCACGCAAGTCACCATGGACATATTTATGCTCAACTCACATATTCTACACTCACGAAGATTTCAATGCTTTTATATGTGCCAACAGAGCTTCCACACTCAACTCACAAGTTCTTTCATGCTCAACTTTGTCCACACTGCACTCTTTCCAATTCACACATTAGTACGTTGCAAGCTCAGTTTCTCAATTCACACATGACAACTCTATTCGACCTCACACAACAACCCATTCCATGATGATCCCCACATAGGGACATATCCTTACATACAACAATTTTACCATAATTTAATGCTTGTTTATGCAACAATTTGGTTCTCCAACTATTTGAACCTCAACTTCATGCACGCTCAATCCAATAGTAAAATTGATGACCACAACTAGTGGCTCTGATGTCAATTTATTGTTTTTCATAACTATTCATGGAACAAGGGACACATGAAATTTACACAAGAAACTCCCAAGAGAAATTATATTATAAAATTTATTTTGGGTAAGTGTATGTATGGTACAAATGATCACAAAATTTAATCATAGGTGACCATAACAATTATGAAAAAATGAGATTTTTTGTTCAAACCAATTCCTAAACTTTCTCCAAAATCTCCATGATTCTCCCATTAACTCCCCATCCCTATTTCACTCATTCCACTCAATCTTTCAATCATACATAGACTTTTATGCTTTGTCTATTTCATTACATTTCTCATTAAAAAATTTAAATTTAAATTTTTATTTATAACTAGAGTTATTCCATCATTCTTCACCTATTTGAAACTTTGGTAAGTATACATTTTTAATAAGCACAATATTTTTCTCTCTCTTTTGTTTCCATTTTCTTGGATGGCGTGTTGCTTGAAAATGAATAAGTTGAGCTTGAGCTTCTTGCTTTCTCTTTCTCTTGCTTTGTTTGTCCAACTGTCATAAAATGTGCCCCTAGGGACATCTTTCTTCTTATTTGAAAAGCATAAAAGCATGTCCTAATGTTTTCAAGAATTTCTTGAACTCTCTTAAGATTCACAGGTTCTAGATATTTTTAAAACTTCATCGAAGGGAATATCTTCATCATTATAGTTTTTAAAATATGTTTGAGTTTTACAGTTATTTCATATTATTTTCATAAGATCATTCATTTTGAAAGAAATTTCAAATAAATTAATATCTTGCAAGGCCAAGGCTTTTACCTTAGCATGTTTAACATTAAATAGCAAGTAGACTCCTGCTTCAATAGAGAATGAGGGTCATATCTTCTTTGAGCCATATTTCCCACGAATATGGGTAACCTAATAGAAGAAAAGTTGTCCCTTACATTTGACATCCAACTAGACAACAACCCTTAACATTCATTTCTCAATGATGACACGCCATATGCCTTCCCCATCAACATCAACCACACATCTCTTACCATCTAGAATTGCCTCTTGAATGAAGGTGAGCTATCGTTTAATAGGTACTTTGATCATATTTTGCAATTAGGTGCTTATACTTGTTTGTTTTGGGCATTAATATGGATAAAGGGGTGATATGGAATATTGAATGATCTTAACCGTAGATTTATTTTCTCACCTTACCAAGGGGCGTTAATTTGCAACCCTAGTCCAGTGGTACCTCCCTTGAGGCTTTAGGGTTATAGGAGGGGCACTACTTGGAAAAATTTGATTGAAGTAGCTTGTTCATTATTCCTTACACCATATTTGACACTTTCTATCTCACATTACAAACCCCTTATATTTTATCTCCATTCTTTGGGTCTAACTTGTCATTGGTTCATTTGAATTTGGCACCCTCTTATCCACATCCTTCAGTTGGGCCAATAAACATTTCCCTGGAGGTTGATGCAACTAAAAGAATGGAAAAGTCTAATATGACTCCAATGAAAGAAAAAAGAAAAGTCAAAATGCAAAATATAGTTGGGACACAGATTGGCGCATGGACAAAATCCTAGGATGAACTCTACCCTCCTCATTAGCCATTACCCAGTTCCTAAGTACTTAATGCTCCATTTTCATCAAAAGGAACCCTTGCATATCCCAACCCTAATGAGCAATGAATTGTCTCATCTTAAGTGGTAAGACTAAATGATATATCATAAAGGGAAATTTCTAATCCTTAAGCTATGTACCTAAAATAAAAGTATTATTAAAAAGAAGTAAAGGGTGCACTAGAAGGGTGGAAAACGTAGGCCGAACAAGGTAACTCATGCCTTTGGGATTCCTCCCTCCATTATATTTATACACTAAGGATGTGAACTCCCATCAACTAGTCCCCTTGACCATGGCACTTGGCCATGAAGACTTTCCCCTTCGTTGCCACTCATTTACACCAACACCTATTGATTGAAGGGTTAACCTTGGAAATTTCACCTCCCATTAGGGGTTGAAGGCACCTAGGTTGACTATTAGCCATGCCTACCAAGGTAGGGAACACCTTTATGAGACTTGGTCTAGTTATATATTAGAAGGTGATCCCAATTTGAAGTACTAATATGCCCTTAACATGTAAGTTTGGTCCACTTAGATACTTATATGATCTTAGTCTCTAATGAATAGTTGTTTTCACTTGAGTTTAAGTTGGTATTTTGAAGTGGTCCATAGTAGCACAGGCCTTGCAAGCACCCACTCCATAGGTACCCAAGTCCTTTAGAGAGGTTTATGACTTAACAGATGAAATGTTGCCCACTTACCTTAGATAATTATGTAGGATGATGATTTGAGCAACTAATGCACCTCCTAGAGTACCCCTAGGATCCAGGATGTTGATATTCTCTAGCCCAACATAAAGGATTCCTGATTATTGTGCCACTGGACCCAACCTGCTCCTAAGATGGCCTTGATATTGCTTGATGGGCAAGCCATGATTCAAAGCCCAATTGAAGATGATCTTACATGAGATGACTAGGGAGGGCTTGTTGCACCTGACAAATCTCTAACACTGGAGAGAGGAGGCATTGTGTTAACCATTGGAGACCATGGAGATGATATGGTGACACCCTAGCTAGATTTGGGACCCTTGGAGCTTCTTTGAGGTTGGGTTTGAGGAATATTCCTCAAACGATGGATGAGCATGACACATGTAGACACCTTCAGCCTTATAATCACCATCACATAGCATATGGAGCCCAAAAAGGGCATGATGTCATCATTTAGAGGCTTATGGCTCACATGCATGGGTCTATTTTGGCATATTTTCACATTGAGCTAGTGGTTTGGCTCATAACCCAAGGATTATATTATGTTTACTCATTATGAAACTTTTTTAGGGATTCATAGGCTAAAATTAGATGAGGTAGACCTCGTGTAAATAAGGTTCACCTCATTCTTACATATCATCATCACTTGTGGATTATTTCAGCCTCCTTAGAGATTTCGACCTAGCTCTTGTAGGCTATTACTCTTGTGGAGATGTGATCTTTGTGGATATTTTTACTATTAGAGATCAGTCCTTGTTGTGGAGATGCCACTATGGGATAATGAAGGATTTTCCATGGATATCTTGTGTGTTTTTGTTGTTAAATATCCTTTAATGGTTATTGCATGCAATGCATTTGCTATGGGTTCTATGTTATTGTTCAATTGTATATCTTTATATGAAAATTTGGTAAAAATATTGCATGATTTAATTGGAGAATCGTGAACATCCCTTAAGAACCTCCTAGAGAGCTTTTCTCTTGATTTTATCCCCATATTGAGTGATAGTTATGGTTTTGAAAGTGGAAAACTAGGGTTTTCCCCTTACTCCCTTATAGGGTTTGATATCTCTGTAGTAGCTTTCCTCTTAGACTCCATCACCCAAGAAGTAGGCATTGGCTTCCATATAGATGATCAAATATCAATGTAACCTTATTATTTTATTTCTCTCTATTAATTTCAACCCTTCAATCCAAGCCATTAGGGCAAGGGCATATGGTCGAATTCAACGAGGGTCAAGTCATTGGCTTATTTTGAGGCTTATCCTACTGATTGAACCTTATAACATCAAAATATACCCTTTTCCATAGTTGAAATAACCTCCCTATGGCTGACATCATCAACCCTAGAAAAACCCTAGTCTAGCGTTCAAGCTTCCACTTAGGGCTTGTTGAAGGCTTGTAGTTTATTTTTGTTGATCATACCTATTTTCACAAGCCTTTTCTTGGTCTTATATGCCTATGTGAGCTACTCTTGTTGCATATTACTCAAATCCCAGGCTATATGTACCCTTGATAGGTTTCTTGAAGAGGATGTTATTCCTTGTTTCATTAGGTTGAGCCTTGTTCTTAGTTAGAGTGCCCTTCCTGAGTTTATCCCAACTATCACCTATGAGTTATTACATTAGAACATTTATTAGGTGACTAGTGCCAAGAAACCTCCCTTATGGTGAAGCTCCACTAAAGAGAAGGAGGTGGAGTGTTATGGTGACAACGGGCCTCCACCTCATTGTTGTCCCTTAATCTAGTTCTTGTCTTGTGAGCCCTTTCACAAGACCGGCTATTTTTTAGGCAACAAGGCTAATGTTAAGTCTTTAGTAATGCTTATCCTAACAGTCTGATACATTATCTCTCTAATGGCTAACCTATTAGGGACATACCTGGGTAAGGCATGGGGAGAGTTCTGACAACCATATATTCTACTATATGAGAGGTTATCATCTACATACCAGTCTCTAATTGGGCTAATTCCTCTCATGGCCCCCCTCTACAAATCTAGGTGGTGGGTATCCAAAGAGAGTCTAATAAAGAGGGATGATAATATTGGGACAAATTTCATAAACATGCTCTTTAGCATTGGTATACCACAATTTGGAACAATAAATAATAATTGGCCTGGTATCGAGTGTCCAATTCCCTTTCATTAATTGGAATGGGGTTCTAGCACATATAACATCCATCAAATATGCAAACATGAAAATTTGAGGAGTAAAGCCAAGGGTGAATTTTCAAAATATTCAATCTTCATTTTAAGGTTATTAGAAAGGATAACAGACCAATTAAAAGTATATCCACCCTTTAACACCCTGTGCATAATAGAAACCAACTTGTCCTTAAGTGAGTTGGGTTTATATCACCAAATAACCCACAGAGCATGGTAGCCACCATGGTTGCAAGAGATTTAACTGAGTTGGTGGGGTATAAGTTGTTTTTTTTTTGTCTGAAACCTCTTTTCACCCCAACACTAGTCTTTAACTAATCTATGGAATTCAAGGTCATATTGTCGACATTCCTTTTCTATAAATTTAGTAACAAAATCATTATCAAAACTTTTCTTTACCTTCAGTACCTAGTACATAAGGTCGAGGTCCTGTTTTGAAGGATCCAACCACATATTTATCCGTGTTTATGATAATGCATGTCTTGAGTTTGGTATGGATGATAGCCATTGGACCATATTTGTATAGGGGACGAGAGTTGGCATTGTTTTTATTCTGTGAAGGCAGGAGTGTTTGACATTTAAAAAGAATCATAATCCTTTAAGTATACCTCTGTAAAGTCCCCTATTTCCATGAATTCATATAATTTGACACAAGTTTTGCTCGACTGCATGACTTTGTGAGTTGTATCATAAAAGAGAAAAGTTACGATTTTTTCTTCTTCATCCTCCTGTTCTTCAGTATTTTGTTGTTTTGCCTATTTTGAAGTTTTATTAGGGGCCATAGTGTAGAAATATGTAGAGTTTGGCAAGGAAACAATCATAAGCATAATCCTTTTTATTGAAAAAAAGCTAAAACTAGACTTAAAATATTTTGGAACGTACCTCAATATTACTTCTTTGTGTAGAAAAAGCTTTGCAACTCTTTTCAAACAATTAAATTATAAATTAAATGGCGTAAACAATAGGAAGCTTATGGAGAAAGGAACTTTAATTTGAATTGGTGTGATACATTTACTATTCATTATGGAGCCAAACTTGAATGGATTTCGATGCCAGATACACTCAAGCCTTATTGAATTCTTCAAAGAGGCAGGAAGCTCCATAATGTTTCTTCCACGTAAAATTGTTGTGTAAAACTTTATGGTGATTAACCTTAATCCTTTTTTAAACCTAGATTATGATAATAAAAAACCATGATATCAAGTATTTGAATGAGGTATCAAAGAGTTCATGTGTTACGATACTTCGATATCCCGATATCAGAATATCAAAATTAGTTCATTCACAATATCGAATCATTTATGCAATGTAATGGTTTGAGCAATATTTGATATCATTTTTTTACAAAAATGTTAAAATCTTTAACACAAAAAACACTATTTTGCACGCAAAACCAATTCACTAATCTTCTTGTTTTTTTTTTCTAAGCAACATTAACTACTATGTATTAATATTTACAGCTGAAAATTACATGTGATATGTCTTGCTGCTCATGTGGCTCCATGGCAGCTGTAGCATAGCCCCCCAACCCATTACATTTCTGAGAAGCACACCTGAAGGTACCTAGATTGCGCCTTACAATCGCCAGTAAAAAGACAAAAGGCAACTCTGTGAAGCCCACGCAGGGGCAGAGATTGTCACATAGAACCAGGGCTTGTGGAGATAGCCCAAACCAAACAAAACTCCATTCCATAACGGAAGAGTGACCCAGAAACAGCAGAAGATACATATGACCGAGACCCAACATATAACAGAAAAAAGCAAACTAGAACGACTAAAGACAGCAGGAGAGAGAACCGACCACGATTCCACAGGAGAGAGAACCGACCACGATCCCACAGGAGAGAGAACCGACCACGATCCCACACGCGTCCAGACTGCATGCATGAGAGCCACCTGGGCTTAGCCCTCTTGCTCATCATCCTCTGGCTCGTCCTCCCCTGGTTTGGCTTCCCGAATCCACGCCCAGCCATGTCCTTCTGGTAGGCCGTCCATGAAGGCCGGCAGATCAGGTTCTTTCTCCCGCAATTCCGCCTCCCGTGAGCTTGAGGCCTCCCCCAAAGGCCTTTTACCTTTATCCACGAGCCGGCATTCTTCCTCCATAGCCAGAGGCAGTTTTCCTTCTCGCGCCGGGTGAAGTCTCTCTTCAATGTCCGAGGGATTCTCCATTGCAGGTGGCCGAGGCAGGCCGGCTTCATTTTCGTCCGTGATTCTGGTAAACAATACTGAAATATGAGCATTGATGCCCAAATTTTCTCTGGGATTGCGCAGTGAGAAGATGACAGAGCCGAATGCAGGTAGAGATTGCTCTCCATTGCTGGACCCTCCCGCTTCCACATATTGACTCGGCTGCACCTGAGGTGCTCCTCCTCGTCGGTGACAATAAACACAACAGCAATGGTGGTGTAGGTCGGCTGCAGGCCCTCGAGCGGATCTGGCTCTCCCTGAGCCTCTACCCCGGCGACATGGCATTCGTTCACGGACCATTCTTCCAAATTCCGCTTCCTCAGACGAAGCTTCCACCCAATTCGGCTCACTGTGACAAACAAATGACTGTAGGCATGAACCAGGGAGGACCAGCAGTCGGCCAGCCTCCCCCAATTCCACAATGACTCCAGAAATCTCAGGTTGCAGAGCAGGAACACCATCGCAGTGGGCTTCATCTGCATCCCAATCGACAAATTTAACAACCTCTTCATTCTTCCGGAATGTCCCCGCATTGAATGCGGCCATCCTCCTCCTCTGTGGTACCTGCACCTTCATTAAGGCTCGAGTGCTGCGTTGCTGGTCGATGGGAGGTGGCGGCGAGGAGCCTTAATGCCCTCCGTCCGTCGCATGTCCTGTCTACCGTGGCAAGTGGCCTTACCAGGTCTTGCATGGTGGCACCCGCATCCGGGGCCACTAATCTTCTTGTTAGTTACACTTATTATTTAAATTAAAATTGCTTAATATAAATCAAGCCTACTAAAATGATATAGGATAATGGAAGGAAATACTTTCTACCTATAAAAGGAGGTCCCAAATCTCTCCTTATCTCTCCTTATTTCAAATCCTAAGCCCACAAAATAGACCTCTTCCCAAGTTTTCTCCTTCCTCCTAGGTTTGAAATAATATCAAGCTCAACCCTGGAATCCCCCTACCTCAAATTCATGAAAACATCCCCTAACTTAAAGCCAAAGTCTTCACTTGACTTTTACTTGTCAAGTCTCACCCCTTTTCTCTTTGTGATCAAATTTTTTCTATCAACATAGTTTTCCCCTATAATATCCCCTAATATGTTATTGGAAATCCTAACCAATTTCACTATGGTGGCCATAAAACATTCAGATTAAAAGAAACTGTGGTTGGAGATATAGGTACATGAGAGGGATTACTAATAATACCAAAACTCTCCTCCTTAGTTGGTGACTTGGTCTAAGATGTAGAAGCATTCGTGTTAGAGATCTTAGTACTTGGGCTTGTTACTTTAGACTCTAGTAATTTGTGCTACGCCACTAAAATATAGGGGTGATGACAAGAAGATCGCCTCCATGAATTACTTGGACAATAATTTATTTGATCTCCTCAACTCTTGAGCCCTTAACTACCTCCTTAACCATCAACTTATAATTTGACTTCCATATCCCTAAGATTTGAATTCTTTCCTTCACCTTGACCTTCAAAATCTTTCATTCCACCATCCTCTATTTGGACTTTTGGAGCCTTCAACGTAGACTTCCTCCACCAAACTTTTTTCACATAAGTTTTCAAACATTCTTAAGAAAAATGTCCATACTAATGACATCACTCACAATAGAAAAATAGGTTTTATGTAATCTAGAATCTAGACTAACATCTCCTCCCCAACCACTATATCCACCAAATCTACAAGTCCATCCTTAATGTCATGCTCAACTAAAAAAATTTCCATGGTTCTTACAAGACTATTATTATACCCCAAATCCATATGGAGTGATTTCCCAATGTTATGGCCCAAACCACTTAGAAGTTCATTCATCAAAAACTTAATGGTAATTCTAAAATCTTTACCCTATTAGGAAGTTTTGTAGTTGAGTATGTTTGCGGGTCAAGATATGGAGACCTGGATTTTAAAGATAAGTAAGTAAATCTCCAAAACCATTTACGCTTTGAAATAGCTTGGACATATACATTTGATTGGAAGGAGAAGATGATCCATCCACACATTAAAATATGAAATATCAGACCATAGCCAAGTATTTAATACCAATAAAATTGTAACCAATCATTTGAGGACCCAAGTTATATATGAACCCAAACATTTATTGATTAGGGTCTTATATGCAAAATGTCATATTTTATCCACCACCATGTCTTCTTCTACCACAAACTTAACTGCCTTAACTTTTTATTTCAATCCCTTCTTTCTTTTTTGAATTGTTGACAACCCTTCTTGAGTAGTTTCCCTTAGCTTCTCTATCAAAATTCTAGTCAAGTAGTTCAAATCTAGTAGACCCTCGATAAACCCTTGATTCCATGTCCACATATTCTCTATAGGTTTCTTGCTAAGATCACCAAACTTAGGAGCGATTTTAGCATTATGTGTGAAATCTAATGAGCAAGAGTTCTCCAAGCCTTAATGTGCCAAAATATTGATATATGAGAGTGAGTTTTTCACCTTTCTCGTATTCTTATGTTAACAACCCTTTTGACGACAAAATTTTCATAGGTACAAAGTTGTATATTTCATATGAGGAATATACATATACCGTCAATACTGTCAACATCCATCGTGTCACTTATGGTAATAAAACCTAGGTGGGGACAATTCCATTCCTTCCTCCTAACCACTCGGGATAACCCCAATTAACGACAACCCTTTTGACAATACTTAGCTTCAAATATATGTTCTAATATCTTGAAAAGATACAACGAGACATTCTACCCTCTAATAGAACATGAAAAAAGGATGTTGGAATTGTCATTACCCACTTCCACTTGTTTTTCCAAAACATTCATAACAGTCTCCAAAAAAATACTTTATCCTTTTCACTAGAGACAAGAAACGGATCTTTAGATTCTTCCACATGAGAATAACCCTCCATATGCTTAAAAATCCTAATACCCTGTGTGGGTTCTTCAATATAATCAACAAGCTACTCATCCTCCATCCTCTGCTACCCACTTGCTTCATAACATTCTCCCATTTACCTACTTATGGTTATTTATTACACATTTATAAACTTATCTTATATTAGAACTTGAGGTTGGGGAAATCTTTGTTTTCATTGGTTTATTTGTGTATTCATGTGGATAACATTAACAAAAAGTAAAATAATGGAAAAATTGGTGCTTGACAAGGAAAAATATATATAAATCCATCTTAACTTTAGATTTTTCACATCCCCCTGTTCTATATCTACTTATTGTAATGATGATTGTTATTGTAACGCCAGCATGGAAGGACCAAGAGTGATTGGGCCTCTGATTAAACACATAATAATAATGATTAATTAATTAACAAAATTGAAGGTTGGACAACCTTACAGATCCTTGGCCTGAAGGGAAACATGCTTGCTCACCTACTTTACCTAAATTTGGTTTAATGCCTAGATCCATCTTGCTCACTTGAAAAGCCACGACCCATACCAGGTGAATAAATGTCGAGATTACTTGTACACTCAGTGAGACAGTTGTTTGACAGGTGTTATACCACATGATCGGTCTTGAACTAGAGCAGGTAGAGCTCATTAACGAGCATTGCAAAGTAAAGGAGTGGATTGATATCATCACCTGAAGAGGGAGGAGGTGGTGTAACAGGCTAAACCACCTTTTGATAAGTGAAGGGTTATGATCAGACTGCCCTGTACAATGGGGCAGATGGTTCCCATTCCTCAGGCTCCCACTTACAGATCTAGAAAAGGGTGAACTAAAGAGGCAAGTCGGGCTTTGGAAGCCACAATAGAAGAGAGTGGGAAGGTATGTTAGATGCTCGAAGATGAGGATATTCTAAATGTGCAACCCTAGTTGAGTTGCATTCCCCCGTTTTATGATACTTGCCATTGAACTAATATCCTACTCTCTATGACCTAGATGATCATCCATGTGGCTAAGCCATATAACCATTGAGTTCTTTCCTGAGCTCGAGAGTGGCATGTGAGAGCTTCACCGAGTGAATGGACCACAAGTGTTGGTTGTTGAGCTAGCGATGCACTAGAACAATGGAATCCATCTCCTGAAATCATATTCAACCCATTGGTGTAAACCCTTTCCCAGTGCAAGCATTTCCCTTAGACCCTAGATCCGACTCGGAGGTGGTTAGCTGCAAAAACGATTGTAGTGTAGCTGCCCTATGGTTCGGTAGAAAGTGGAAGTCCCTCTTTCATTTTCCAACCATTCCAATTTATTCAGATAATTACTCTTGGTTATGCATGTTAGACTATAGGTTATGGTATGTCTTATTGTGTTTATGATCAATGATTAATCTTGTGTAAGAATGCCTAATTCACTATCTAAGTAGGGTTGACCACATAACTTATATATCTATGGTGATTATGAGTTGTTTGAGTTATGTGGATGCAACCTTCTTAATCATTTGCGGTTGTCTGATATGTCCCTAGCTAGTGATTTGATATCACGTAGGACTTAAATGTGATTTCATAAGTTTCAGTTATCTATGGATATAATTATAAGCTTGAGCAACTCATTGCCATAATCATGATGCTAACATGTTATGTATTGTTAATGGAGTAATGTGTTATTCCTGGTTATTTGCAATGAGATGGTTATGTGGATGTTCTCATGGTTTTGAGGGACTTGCAGATCCCTATGGTTGCTGATATGTTCCTGAGTTACAGAGCTAGTTACACGGCCTTCTATGAATACTTGATGTACTCAATTAAACTATTACTGTGTGTGATTTCCATTGTTTGGCATGGTCATGGATATTTGACTGATTAAGACTTTTAATTGTCTTTATGCTACAATGTATGTTTCATCAATGGATCTAATAATATTGTGACCTATGATGTGGTTTAATATGATGTTGTTGTATCTTAGCTCACAGAGCAGTGTAGCCATGGTTTGGATTGTTTTTATAGCTATTGCTAGGCATTTTGATCTATCCGTTTATCATATTTTAGCTATCTAGAATGATTGTGTTGGAGTGAAGGTTTCATTCCTATCATGATAAGGGTGTTGAGCATTGCCCAGTATGGAGAAAGGCTTCACAAAGCCATCAAATTCCTTAAGATTTCTAAACCTAGTCATCGCAGAGTAATAGGCTTGTATTTGGGCTAAATAAGCCTTGTTAGACTTGTAATAGAGTAAAAAATTGCGAAGGGTGGAGGAATTTATTTAACTCATGAGATTTGGCATGTTGGCCAACGAGGATGGAGGTATATATGTCCCAAGGAACGAAGACAAAGATATGTCTATTTTGCGGAGACAGGGATATATATGTCTCGAGGAACGAAGATGGAGATATGTTTGTTCCATAGAGACAGAGATATATATGTCCTGAGGGACAAAGATAAATATATGTCTATTTGTAACAACCCTGGTTAAAAACTCATGTAAAAATATATAAGACCATGGTTGATGGGACACTTATTCCAAGATGAATGTTAGGCAAGACATCCTAGGGGGTGTTCATTTGGTTGTTTATGGCTAAGGAAATTGGCAAAGGCAATGGCTAAGGCTTTGGAAAGGAAAAATGGCATTTTTGACATAATTATTTATGAAAATAATGGAGATTAGGAGAAAAAGGAGGTGAAAGGTCATAGGTTGCACGTGAGGAGGAAAATGAAGGAAAATAATGGAAAATGAAGAAAATAGAGGCTTAATTCATAAAAAGGCTCATGAGGATCAGTTCGTAACCTTTTGTCAGTTTAACCTTTTGCCAATTTAGCTTTGGAGCTCTCTCATTATTCTCTCTCTCTCATTCTTGACACTTAGAGTTTCTTTGAGCACTTTGGCATTGGAGCAAGAAAGGAAAAGAAGGCAAGAGGAATCAAATATCAAGCAAGGAAATGCAAGATCAAGCAGCTACAACAGGCTTCATTATAGGTATCAACTTGCATGTGTATTTTCCTTGCTAGATTTGGCATGCATGGGATTGCATTTGTTTCTTTTCTACCATGGCATGGGTTTTTCCAGGTGTGACAATATTTTTAGACTAGCCTTGCCATTTCCTGATAACTTTGATGAGATGGGTTCTCTCATACGGTTTATGTGGGATGGGCGAATTGGATTCGAAGCTGGGTGGGGTGGATCTCTGAATTGACAAACACATGGTCTAAGTGGTCCTTGAAATGGACTAAGGATCACAAAGCCACTAGTCTAGTAGCCCTTGAACCAAACTGTGGGTTGTGGTAAAGCCAAATTGAGTGCCTCGATGGGCCGAGGAATCCTTGCCAGTGAATGGAGGGATATACGGTAAAGCCAAGAGGTTTATTTTCTCTCCGTTGGGCACAATGATCCCGGGATGGGATGCACATTAAGGATTGGAGAGTATGTCTCGATGTAGGGCCTAGTGATCCTTGGATCAAACTGTGGATGCACGGTAAAGCCTAAGAGACGAGGAGGCACTCAAATTCCTCACAGTGTAGGAGGAGAACTTCGGTGGCATCCATGTTAATTGGTGTTTTTGATGTGTTCTATGAGTCCCACATTCATGCTTGGAATATGGCACAAGGGTGATTGGCTGAAGAGAGACTTGGCTCAACCAATCTATGGTCAGGTGGAATGTGGTAGTCCCATCTCCAGTTGGTTCATTGCATTCATTAATGAGAAATTCATTCCCTTGATTTTCATGTGTAAATGTATTGATGTATATGTGGATTTTGATGGCTGATATGTTTATGGTATTTATGTTCCTATTATGTTGGTTATATGTACATTTTATGGCAACAACTATGTATGGCTCTCAACATGTTTTTACTTGTATATGAATGGATAATGTGTCTATGACTTAATAGAGAATAATGCAGCAATTGACATGAGGGAACAATGGTTCATAACGATTCTCAGATAAGTATGAGATCCCTACACTTAATTATGTTGTTTATTCCTGTAGGTTACATGTTGGTGATGTGTTTGACGAAGTGTCTGTCATGTCTGTTAGGGTTTGGTTATGGTCTTGTCCAGTTATTTTCTTTTGCATCATTGTTTCCCTGTATTTTTACTGATTCTAAGCTATCACTCCATTCTATGCATTGGCCTGGGCTATGGGCCTGAAAAAGTGGCTTAAATCCTGGGTCGTTGGCTCCAAATTTGTAATTTTGGTCTCTGGTCGCTAGCAGGCAAGCCTATAAGAGCGACTTTAGGTTGCTGGTCACTCCCTTGCCCATAGCATGAGGGAAACTATGGCATAAGAGATCCAGAACAACAGTGGGACCAAGGGACAGGTTGTCTGAGTCGTTGACTTGTCTCCTGAGGGTTCTGTTGATGATGTTGGATGACTGTGTGTGATGTTTTGTCGATTCCACTTCCTTAAGGTCACATAGGAGGTCGCATCTGATCATAGTAGCCTCTCGTCTCATGTTTACCCCGATTGGCATGGTTACATGGGGTGGATGTGGGAGGAGGGTGTTACGCTATTCTAGGGAATGAAAATGTGGAGAAAGAGAAGGATTGAGATTTGGTGGGACCCATGAACTACCATGAGGTGGCAGATGCCACGTAGGCCAGGTAAGACTACATGGATTCCACATGGTATCTAAAAGGAAATAGTTATGTGACATGGCATGTTGTTAGTGTGACATGTGGTAGGTAAGAATGACCTTTTTGGATGGCCAAGTGACTAGTTTTTGGATGACATGTGGCATCACTATAGGATGCCACATGGTAGGGCGATGTCACCCCGATGTTAGCAAAACACAGTGGAAGTGGGTGATGTGGAGGATTATACTAACATGGTGCCTAGTTGGCAATGATGCATGAAAGTTGGAATGGGTGCTTTTGGATGCTAATCCAGTTGAATCCACCTGACATGTGGTGATGGTTTTGTGGTGCCACATGGATTGGGGATGCTGCATGGTACTAACATGGAGTTGACTTGGCCAAGAGCCACATCACTATGGAGCGCGGTTCCCAGGGATGTTTTGTAGTGTCTTCTCATAGTGAAACACAATGTTGATAGAAGTTGTTGTAGATAGAAGGCGTTGGATGAGAATATATATGTTAACTGACAAAAACTTTCCTATCGTGCCGCAGAGGATTGATGATGAGCACTTCACAAATATTTGTCATGATGGCATGGTTGAAAGAAGGCGCGACAAGAAATATCTCCATCATGAGGAAGTGTGTTTAATGATGGGACTTTACTTTTAATGCAAATGAATCCATATTTTTGTAAAGAGTGTGTTGTATCTGGTTTGGGTCCAACATGATTATATATCTTTGCAAAGGACAAATCGACTTAGGTGGAGGATGTATCCAGCATCTGGGGCATTCGGGGGTGGAGGCATGATGCAAATTTGATGAACCCCTTATGTGGGCTAGGGTCAAATACCTTTGAATGTATAAAGGGAGTCCAGGGATTCAGGGGTCTAAGAAGTATGCCAAGGTACAACAATTGGTGCACCTAGATTTCTCTGATACCTCCATACAATGTGAAGCTGATGATTTACATGGAGGGGTTGGACCCTGTGGGACCCGCACATTTGGATGACATGGTAAGCGCCACAGAGTCCTGGTAAGGCCATGTGGATGCCACATAAAGATCCCATGAGGACATGGATTAGATGATGCAGTTGAATCGTTGATGCGACACATTATCAACAAACATGTGGCAGAGTCTTAAGGATGTGGACTTGTGTCATGTTGATGTGGTAATGTCACATTGGCATTATGGGTGTCGCTAATGTGGGTTGAGGTGGTAGGCGTCGTGACAACTTGATGTGGCCATGTGGGTGCCATAGTTGGACCAAGGGAAACATGGCAGAGCCATGTGGGTCATGCAGGGTGCCACTTGGTAGTTCCCTGCTGATGTGGCAAGGTTTAATTAGCTAAACTTCAAGTGGGAATAACTTTCAATTTTGGAGTCGATTAGAGATAAAATTTATATTTCGAGAAAGCTCTCAACGAGTTGAATGCAATGGTGACCTTGTTTTGGATTTCAATGAAGTTGGAAAAAGAGGATTTTTATAACCCATCTTCATTATAGATTGTGAGGGTCAGGATAATTATAAAGTAACACCTTCCACAACTCATGGGAGTACAAGGGGGTGGAAGGGAGTGTTATAAGATTTTTTAAATAGCAAGCAATTTTCATTTGTTTTTGTTTTAATATTGTTTAATAAATGCACTTAGATTTTTAAATTGTTGTTAGTGCTTAATAGATCCAGTTAAAATGGATCTATTCTAGTTTCTTTCATTAAATCCTTATACTTATTGCAATGGGATATAATATGCTCATTGCAATGAAAATATAGAGAGAATAAATATGGCTTGGGCAAGCAATGCTGGTAGTGAGAATAAGATAATTCTACTTCATAAGTAAAAAAAACCTTAGATAAAATCACATGCAAACACACGCGCACGCACACACACACACATCCCAAATGCATTCCTACACACACATACACAATTTCCCTCATCCCCGCCCCTCTCGCTCTCTCTATATATATCCCAAACGCTTTGTTCCACATAAATATGTATACATCAGGAAACCCTACAATGGATGCCTTCCATATCCATGAATGACGTTTTGTGGGAAACTTGTTGGTATATACTAATGCAAATCACCTAGAGGGATTCAATTTCAAATTGAGCACCTACTAGCATAGAACTAGCCCAATGCTCATCAATGTCGGCCTCCCAACATTTGCACAGTTTTTGCTGCCAAGCCTTCCCGCGGCCCGCTGCCAGCTGCCTCCAGGACATATTTTTATGTATTATATATATATATATATATATATATATATATATATATATATATATATATATATATATATATATATATATATATATATATATATATATATATTTTACGTGTGGTTCACGGATACCCATGGTCACTGGGCATCCGCTACATCCACGGTTCAACAGTGAGTGTACCCCACCCGAAAGGGATCAACACCCCTCGGCCTATTTACTGACCTGACCCCAAGAGCTTTCGGGATTTGACCCTGTGACCTCCCAATTGGCGAGGCACTGATTTGACCGATTGAGCTAACTCTTGGGGCTGTATTTTAAAGATATATATTTAAAAGATAAACACAATTCCAAATTAGCTCTATAAATGTAGAAACGCATATTTATGGTATAAACAGACAAACAATATAGTTTTTATTTTTTTTCTTCTTCTTTTTTAACCATAATGAGAATTTTGTATGAATAAAATCTATGTTATGAGTTCAATAAGTACGTTGAAAAGGGCTATGCAAACTAATCATCTGATAAACATGATTGTCCAAGGAATGTTCACTACATCAAAATTTTTGGTTTCTATGATATCTAAGTTATTTTTCTAATAAGGGTCGATACACTAAAAGATGTTGAAAAATTAAAGAAAAATATACTAATTCAAAGATGGAGGTATAACATCCCTAGGCTCTCGACCCTAAGACTAAGGAGGAAGTGGAACATTTAAATATGGCATTCTTTGTGCAATGGAGTTATTGCAATATAAGTGTTCCGAAGATGTCTTAATTATTGAGAGTTGCATTTCTTCAATTTGTTGATAGAGGTTTGACAATTAATTTTTTGTTCTTTGTATGATGGTTTGATCGTCAATTAGTAATTCCATAGATGTGGTTTCGTTTGAGACTACTTGGTTGAATTAAATTTGCAAATTGAGGATTTCTTCTTGGAGGTGAGAAATCCTCTCCATTAGTTGCTTGTTTTCCTCATTAGGAAATTGCAACATGTCAACTTTTTTCCTTTGGCCCCCTATGTTCAATGCATATAAGTTAAAAGAAAAAAACTTCTTCGATATACTAAAAACTTAGTTGAAATGCCCCATAGATATAGGGGGAGTGAGGTTTTAAGGATAGGATTAAGCCCTCTTGGCCAATCCAATTCCATAAATAATAAATTTGACGAGCATTAATGAACATATAGAAAAAAACGTCAATTGAATGGAGAACTTACCCACAACAAATCACCAACCCTACTGAAGATCAACTTCCATACAAGAGAATATATTGTTGTCCCTTCTTGAGTTGACACAAACAACAATATCTAATGAAATGATAGGATTTTAACATCGTGTTGATGCTTTTGTGGATTTGATGTCCTATTCATCGATGAATTCAGAAACTAGGTACATATGTCCAACCCAGCTGAGCTATGGAAGCCTTTTGAACAACATTTCTACAGAGCATAGAGAAAACCACAGAAACACTTTCTATATAATCGTCCTCAGTGACCTTGACCAATACAAAGAGAAAAACAAACTATTGCAGAAGAAAGACACTTGACCAATCTCTACCTAGTTCACCCAACCAACCTTTTCAAACTGCAAATCTGGTGATATTGTGTTCACAATCAGAGAGCACAAGGGAGAAAAGAAGAAAGTTACCAAAAAGGAAGAGGCAAAAGGATCGATGCTTACCCAACCGTCTACCATTCGAATTACCATTTTTTGGAGCAGACCCTACCAACCAAGCTCTTTCCTTCTAGGATATATAAAGCACCAATATGATATGAGGGTCTCCCTCATGATTGTGACGATGCCCCATCTATGTATCCAATTTCATTTCCATGTGTTGGGAAATGTTAGCACGATGCCCCTCATTTAGTTGACGGCCATAGTCAATGCACCAAGAGGCTAAGCTCAAATAAAATTTATTTCAAAGAACTGAAATCCAGCCGAGAAAAGACCCGTTTGCCTTAAATTCCTAGTATGATATGGGTTTTGGCACACTCACTCTCATCATTGCTAAATGAGAGGACTCGAGAAGCTCCATATACGACATAATATCATACCCCCAACACCTTCAGAATAATAATGACATGGACTAGAGTCTCACAGCCACAACATATCCTCCTTGCTTTATAATTGCTCTTGCATGACATGACTTCCGCCATGACACCACATGGCTCTCACAAATTAACTTTGATTTATTAATAATAAGATTATGGGATAGGTCTAAACATTTAATTGTCACTAATCTTGATTATTCCTTGGGCTAATGGAGTGCTTGATTTAGCAAGAGAATCAATTAACTGGTTATTACACTTCAAAATATGATGAACCTCAAAAGTGTTGGACTTCTTTAGTATTCCCCATACCTTCTCGAGAACTACCTTTAAAATTAGATCTTTTGGTAGAGTCATCTTAATTAGGCTTTGAATGATGAGTTGGGAGTCTCTAATGATAGAAAGACTAGGAATATTCTTTCCTGACCTAATACTAGAACCTGGAGGAGAGCATATGCCTTAGTGTGATTGTTGGATCGATGTCCCAATCCCCAAGAAAATGTTAATTTAATTGTTTCAATGGGGAAAATAATAGCCCCCCACCTCCTACAATCCCTAATATAGTTTTGAAATGTTATCAATGTGATTTATAGTAGATTAATGAATAACACATCAACCATTTAATACACATATAACATTTGATTAACTATTTTCAACTATAAGTTTTAACATTAACCATAATATCAAGTTTTGATAGATAACTATTAATATTTGTCAACCACATTTAAGATGAAATAGATCATTTAACTTCATGAAAATAAAGATCAAATAACTCCATAATGTGAAATAAGCTTTCCTTGACTAAGTAAAGAAATCATGTCACAAAAGGTATTCCCTATCTCATAAACAAAGTTAATATGTTAAATGAACATTTAGCTAGATTGTGACATTAAATTAAATAAATTATATTATTATTATTATTATTATTATTATTTGAAGTTAGGCATTTTGCATTACATCAAATGAGGATTACATAGACCAATTTTTTTTTGCTACTGGTTTGCCTAACGGGAAACCATCCTAGTAACATGAGTCTAGAGGTTGCTAAGACCTTGTCTAACTAGAGCATATTTTAAATAGAAACTTATAAAAGCAGGTTTGTTGTGTAGACTTTGACATACATTAGCATGAGAAGACAAAAAAACTACTAGTGTTGTAAGCAAAAAACATGTGAGTCTTAACAACTATTGGGCATAATCTCTAGGCATCAACATTGGCTAGTCACTACCCTTATTCGAGGAGAAGTAGATGTTGGTTGGTCTCCTAGATAGAATGGTTAGCTTGCTATCTATACTGTCAATTTTTTCCTCCAGCTGCCAATCTAATAGAGTTCTCATGCTGAGTCCTATTGTACCTCCTTATGTGGCCTACAATATTCAAATGATGTTTAACCTTGCACTGACTTTGTGCCATGATTGATGAAGTGACGAGAGTGTATGCAATGCACCAAGTATATTGGGTGTCGTAGCCCCCTTTCATGTGAGCTGACATTATATCAAGGTAGCACATGGGGGAATGCTCGCTCCTAATCACCCTCCTTCGAGGAGTCATTGAATTAAATTATTATTATTAATATATAATGAACTTATATAATTTTAATCAAATATATCATATATTTAATTCATAAAATTAATACTAAAAATAAAAAACATTTAAATGTATAAAATAATAAATTAAAAAAAAAATTAATATTACTAGAATATCTTTTACTTGGAAAATATAATTCTTACTTGTCTCATGATGGAGTTATTATTTTGTTTAAAAGTTTGTTACATCTAAGAGAGATTTTAGATCCTATTTAAGTGCGTTGTTGAGATATTCTCTCAACATATTGGTTGTGTGGTTAAGATAGTATTTCTATCTTACACCAATATTTGGTGTATTTATAATAATTAAAAATAATTTTGGTGTGCAAACTGGTTTCACAAATTGGTATAAGAACCACTAGCTCAGAGTTAACTCCAATAAAGACCCTCTCCCATAAGGGAGGGCCCAATATCTATGAGAGATGTGAAACTAATTACTCTACCATAGATTAATGTTGATGTAAATATGTGAAAGTATATTATATAGTTTTGTGTTTTTTTTGTGTGATTACTAAGATGGTGTGATTACGAGAAACATTATTTAAATCTCAATGATATCATGGGCAGAATTCCAGCGGTAGCATGATTAACAAAGTACATTTTTCACATTGCTTCAACAATCTTGCATTCCTCACAAAGCAGCGATGAAGACAATGACAAAATTTCAACTCAATGGGAAAACTTTGTGCTTATACATACATATGAGCTCTACACATTGACTTTTTCATGTTGCCCAAGTGATTAATAAAATCAATCTCAAGAGTAAAAAGGGAGGGCCCAATATCTATGAGAGATGTGAAACTAATTACTCTACCATAGATTAATGTTGATGTAAATATGTGAAAGTATATTATATAGTTTTGTGTCTTTTTTTGTGTGATTACTAAGATGGTGTGATTACGAGAAACATTATTTAAATCTCAATGATATCATGGGCAGAATTCCAGCGGTAGCATGATTAACAAAGTACATTTTTCACATTGCTTCAACAATCTTGCATTCCTCACAAAGCAGCGATGAAGACAATGACACAATTTCAACTCAATGGGAAAACTTTGTGCTTATACATACATATGAGCTCTACACATTGACTTTTTCATGTTGCCCAAGTGATTAATAAAATCAATCTCAAGAGTAAAAAGGTAGAGGTATTTCATAATATATTTTTCGTTTGCTTTTTGTTTAAACAAACTCAGATGGCCAAGTTTTATCCTATGGTTTTATCGATATTTCCATCATGCTTCTCGTGATCTTTGTTGTGTAATTTTGTATCATCAACAACTACATCACTATTGCATCTGTGTTGCCTGCTCCTTCGGTCTTGTTATATACATGATCCGGCTCATGCTCTCCACAAATAAAGTTATCATCTCCACGCTCTTTGTGTTGATGGATGGGCAAATTTTCCAAATGAATTTGGTTGAAAAGAGTTGCCATGAAGATTGCCATCATGAGTGAATGCCTTGTTTCCATCATTGATTGCGAGGTCGCTATGGTTGCCATGCTTTTTACAATCTGTGGTGAGATTCATGTGTCTTGCCACTCGGCAATCCAATAACAAGTATGGATGCCCAAAGTAGTGCTTTTCTTTGGAACATGTATAATACAGAGTGGAGATCTAAGATGACTAAACGATCCTAATTTTAGTGCTACCATTGTCCTTGCAATTATTTGGTAGTCTGTAGTTCGTTTTGCTTATATATAGATAGATTGAGTCATAAGCATTGTGCAAGTTACTGAATATCATCATTGGCATATATTATTTAAAATAAATAAATAAATAATGAAGAATGTCTAAAATTAGAGAAAGAGGTTAGCAAATTGGTTCAATGGTTTGAAGGGATTTTTAGAAGGAATCAAGTGCAGGTAAAGCTTAGCATGGATGGTTGTCTAGATAGTTTGGCAGTTGTGGATCTAGGGAAGGATCCCTCATTTGTTGAAGACGTGGGAGTGGTTTTCTCGTGAGGTTATGCGATAACTTGGAACGTTGTTCCATAAATGAATTAAGGAGATCCATGATCAAGAGTTCGAGAGTGGAATTTAGGAATATAGCTTGCCAGCTACACCCTTACGAGGGTTACGAGACAACTTGATGGAGTTAGTAGCCTAGAAGATTTAGAAATGATAATTATGGAGGGGATTTACAAGTACAAATATATGTATAGTTGATTGAACCATGTATACGAAGGACATCCTAGTTGGCGGTTGTAGTAGTTGGTACCCATGCATTCTGGTAGATGGTTGTTCATTTATATGGACATCAACATATTCTTTTTAATCATATTTGTAAACATCATGATCACATCTAGACTTTGCTAATTGAAATCGAGACAAGTAGTCATTAAGGGGGGACTTGGAAAGTATAATTCCTACTTGTCCTATGATGGAGTTATTTACATTGTTTAAAAGAATATTACATCTAAGATAGATCTTAGATCCTATTTAGGTGTGTGGTTGAGATATTCTCTCAACATATTGATTATGTGGTTAAGATAATATTTCTATCTTAGACGAATATTTAGCGTATTTATATGTGTTTTTAATAATGAAAAGTAGTTTTGGTGTGCAAACTAGTTTCACAAATCTTTTTATATATGTTAAGTATTTATAAATTAACTGAATTTAGGCTCATATGATCCATATCTTATGTGTTGAAATATTGTTGGAGAAATCACATTAAAGATAATTCATCGATGCGTTTCGAACCATCTAGTGTGGTTCATCGTTAGGACAAGATGGAGAATTAGATCATGACACCATATTAAATAGAGAAACCAATGTCGAGACCCTTAATATTTTTAACGACTATATTAAACAACTAATTTTTAGGATGTTAAAATTGACACAAGTCAAATTTTGAAAAATTCAAATACTTAGATGAAGACTAAGTTAATTTTATTATTACTAAAATATAAATAAATAAGAATAAAATTCAACTAATAAAATAATATTTTACTATATATAATCAAATATTTATATTGAATTATATTAAAATTAAATTTATTAATAAGTTGTGGTTAGATATTAAGTCAAATATTTAGATTCAAGAATTAAATTATTTGAAATAAAATGCTATAGGTAATAAATTATTTAGATTTAAATATGAAAATAATAAATTCAAGTCAAACTTAAAGCACACAAAAATAAAATAAAAATTAAAATAGAATAAAACAGAAAGCCTAATAATTAAAAATAAAATTAAATAGATTTTTAGTTTAGGTATTAAAGAAATAAAAATAAAGTTATTTACCAATATATATTATTTAATTTAATTTAATTAATTAATTATTATATTTATTCAAATGACCTAAATAATAATAATAATAATAAAAATAAAATAAAAATAGAAATAAATAAAATTTAAGAAGAAAAGGTAGGGACCTAATGATCACTAATCTTCCATCCATGATCCCTGTTTAGATTACAAGGTTTCCTATTAATCTTAATGGCCTCTCTAAACTTTTGATGAAAGAAATGGTCAACCCTTGTAATGACTCGAGCCTCTTCAATGCAGATGTAATGTTTTGTCTTTTCCGCATGCTGTGCCAAAGTTGAGGAGGGCAAAGCATGTAGAAAAGGCGAAACATCACATCTCTGGGTCATTGCAAGGGTTGATCATTTCTTTCATCGAATGTTTAGGGAGGCCATTGAGATTGATAGGAAGCCTTGCAATCTAGACAAGGATGATGGATGGAAGATTAGTGATCATTGGGTCCCTACCCTTTCTTCCTAAATTTTATTTATTTTTATTATTTGAGTCATTAAATTTCCTAATATTTTTTGAATGAATATAATAATTAATTAAATTTAATTAAATAATATATGTTGGTCAACAACTTTATTTGTATTTCTTTAATACCTAGACTATTTTATTTTATTTTTAATTTTTAGACTTTTTATTTTATTTTATTTGTGTCTCGACCTTTTAAGTTTGACTGGTTGATGTTTAAATCTAAATAATTTATTACATATAACATTTTATTTCAAATAATTTAATTCTTGAATCTATATATTTGACTTAATATCTAACCATAACTTATTAATAAATTTAATTTTAATATAATTCAATATAAATATTTGATTATATCTAATAAAATATTATTTTATTAGTTTAATTTTATTCATATTTATTTATATTTTAATAAAAAAAATTTAACTTAGCCTTCGTCTAAATATGTGAATTTTTCAAAATTTGACTTGAGTCAATTTTAACATCTTATTTTTTTCTTTTTCTTTTCAAAACTCATTGTTTAATATAGTCGTTAAAAATATTAAGAGTCTCTACATTGGTTTCTCTATTTAATTTGGTGCCATGATTTGATTCTCCATTTGTCCTGAGGATGAACCGCAATGGATGGTTCGAAACGCATCAACAAATTATCTCTAATGTGATTTTTCCGAAAATATTTCAACACATATTTATGATTTATGATTTATTTACAACTTGAGTGGGCCTAATGGTTAAGAGCATGTGTTTCCTCCGAAGAGGTCACAGGTTCAAAACCAAAAGGGGGTTTTAATTTAATTTTATAACATTTTTTAATTAAATCTAAGAGCAAAAGGGTTATAATTACTTCTGAGGTACATCTAAAACCTCCATCCTCATACTGCTAACAATATTTTCATAGAGATTAAATGGAGGTTTTAATAAATTAAAAAATGAGAATACTTTTATATATACATATGTGAAATTTATATAATATAAATAATATTATAAAGTACTAGGATAGATGCATCTTAACCAAGGATCCAAGCAAAGTGAGAAAGCAAAGTGATTAACAATGATAGAGGAAATATAGTGGGTGATTCTTTTAATCTTTTTATTATTGTATTTTCTTTGACATGATTGATCCAAAATATAGGCTTAATATTTTAAAACCAATTATGTTTTTTTTATTAATTTAAATACTTTCTTAAATACAATACAATGGGATCATATTTAAGAAAAAGAGTGAGATGGAAGGGGGAATAGAGTGTGGGAGAGAGACACAGTGAGAGAGAGAAAGGAAGAGAGAGAGGAGGGGGAGAGATGGATTTGGAGGGGGAAAGAGAGGAGTGACAGGGGAGAGAGGAGACAGGGGAAGAGAGAGAAAATGAGAGGATAAAGATAGGGAAAGAAGGGGAAGAGAGAGACGGGAGATATATATATGGAGGGGGGAGAGAGGGGGAGAGGGAGAAGGAGAGAGGGAGGGAGATAGTGATAGAGTTGGAGGGTGGAGAGAGAGAGTGTGTATGATGGGGATAGAGACAAAGGGAGGTGGGAGAGAGAGGAAGGAAAAAGAGAGAGGACTTGAGAGAGAGGAGAGAGAGAGGGGGAGAGAGAGATGGAGTTGGAAGGGGAAGAAAGACATAGAGAGAGAAAGGTGGAGAGGGAGTGGTAAGGGAGAGATGGAGAGTCAGTGAGAGTGAGAAAGAGAGAGAGAGAGAGAAGGGGAAGAGATAGAGAGGAAAAGGAAGAGGGAGAGATAAATAGATATATAATATGGGGGGGGGGGGGGAGAGCATGGCATGTGTTTAGGGGGTTGATATATAGAGACAAATACAAAGAGATGGAGGGAGGTATAAATATAGATGGCAGGGGAAGAGAGGAAAGAAGAGAGATATAGAGAAAGTTAGGGAGAGGTAGGTAGAGTGAGACGGGGGAGAGAGGGAGGGGAAGAGAGAGAAGGAGAGGAGGAGGGAGATAGACACAGAATGGAAGGTGGAGAGAGAGGGAAGAAGAAAGAGTCTCACAGAGACAAATACAGACATAGAAGTTAGATCTAGAAAGTCATGAATATTTTATATTTTCACTAAAATAGATGTATTGATTTCAATGTAGTTGTTGATTTCTAATCATATTTGATCACATGCACTATATGCATTGATTTCAGTGTAGATGTCAATTTATAATTCTATTTAATACCTTACACTAGATGCATTGATTTCAGTGTCGATGTTGATTTCTACTCCTATTTGATTGCTTGCACATGATGCATTGGTTTTAGTGTAGATATTGATTTCTAATCCTATTTGATTTCAACGTACATGTTGATTTCTACTCATATTTGATTGCTTGCATTAGATGCATTGGCTTCAGTGTAGATATTAATTTCTAATCCTATTTGATTGCTTGCACATGATGCATTGGATTCAGTGTAGATATTAATTTCTAATCCTATTTAATCGCTTGCACTAGATGCATTGATTTCAATGTAGATGTTGATTTCTAATCATATTTAATACCTTACACTCGATGCATTGATTTCAACGTAGATGTTGATTTCTACTCATTTTGATTACTTGCATTAGATGCATTGGTTTCAGTGTAGATATTGATTTCTAATCTTATTTGATTTCTTTCACTAGATGCATTGATTTCTGTATAGATGTTGATTTCTAATCCTATTTGATTGTTTGCACTACATGCATTGATTTTAGTGTAGAGGTTGATTTCTTATTTGATGCAACAAGATGTATGATGTACATTAATTTCAAAGTAATTAGATTAATAATGTGCATTGATTTCAGTGTAAGCACATCTCTACCTCCTCCATCTATATCTCTATCTCCCATTGTCTCTCTTTCTCTATCTCAGCCCCTAAACATACACACTCTCTCTCTATATCTATCTATCTATCTCTCCCTCCCTCCCTTTCCTTCATTCTCTCCCTATTCCCCTTCTCTCTCTCTCTCTAACATTTATCTCTCCATATATATATCTCTTCCTCCCTACCCGTCTTTGCTCTCTCTTCTTCCCTCTCCCCCCATCTATATCTCTATCTCCCCTTGTCTCTCCTTCTCAGTGCCAAAACACACACTCTCTCTCTCAATGTAAGCACATAAAAATTATTCAACATTAGATACAATACTTGAATTTTCATCCTATATAAAATGTTTGCTTACCCCAAATGTTTGCTTCTTGTAAATATAAACTATTTATAATTGGCTACATTCTTATTATTTCCATTTTCCACCATTCAACATTGTTAATTACTTTGCATTCCAACGCAGTAATAGAAAATAACTCCCAATGAAAATTATTTGGGTTTAACACTCCAAAAGTCAAAATGATTGACTTTGGAGAAAACTATTATTAATATTGGAGAGCAACAGAGACAAGGTAAGTTGTTTACTATAGTAGATCGAGTTAAATATTTGAATGGTTTATGCTTCCAACTACTCTTTTCATATGATCGATAGAAAATGGAAAAACTAATAGGTGTGATAATAGAAACACTAGAAGAAAATAGTTTTAGATTGATTGCAATTGAGATTGTTTGTAATAGACTATATTTTTAGTATTCACATTTTCTATCTATCAAAATTGTTACATTGACACTTTGCACTCAAAATTTGTATTTCATCATTTTTCATCATTCAAGTTATTAACAATCTCTCTCATCTGAACAAACTGAGGTAACTAGGCAAATTTTAAATTAAATTAACCAAATTAATCTTAGACATATTTAGCATATTTAAAATGATCAAAATAATTAGATGTCTAGTAAATTTTGTATGACCGCACACGACTAAAACCAGCCTAGATCCATCTTAACACCGGATCTATCAAGCGCTGAAAGGGATCAAATCTCTCGAGGTACAAACTTTTCCTCAAGTTTTACACTTGAAAAATAAATTTGCACCTCGAGAGATTTGCTCCCTCCCAATACTTAATAAATGTAGTGTTAAGATAAATCTAGAATGGTATTTAATTTTTTTAAATATTAATTTATTTTTTATTTTAAAAATTTAAATTATATAAAAAATAGAAACTAAAACTTAATTATAAAAAAGAATAACCATCTCATAATATATTACTCAAACTTGACCCTCACAATATCGTAATAACATCTAAGACCTCACTCTTCCTTCACATACTAAAACTAACCTAAACCTAATCTGAACTTAATTATAAAAAAACAAAAATAAAAATAAAATCTCCATAATTCTTAGTCCATTATCTATTTAATTTTTAATATAATTCTTAGTCCATTATCTATTTAATTTTTAATTTAGTCCGCTGGAAAAAGTGGGATGAGCAGGAGGTTTCCAAACCACTCTCTGAACAATTATGTTTGAAAACAAGTTTACATGTATTTCAACAAACCAAGTTGCAGGGTACACGCAAATGCGGCCAATTCCACGCGACGAGATATTGCTGTGAACGGTCTGGCATCGATACTTCAAAATTTCTTATATAATGATATATGTTCCAACAGAATTTGCTCTTGGGAGGCCCATATATATACTACGCTGAGAACCGTGACTCCATTTCCAAATATAACCTATCAGCATGAGCAGAATACAGAGGAGTTAAATGGGTATCCTCCTTATGGCTCTAACCCCGTCATTTAAATCTATCGCCCTTCCCCATTTATCATTAAATTCCCACATCCCCAATGAGCCCTCGAAAGCTCTACTGAATACTTCTTTCATAGATGGTACTGGCAAAAAAACAAGGCACCTGGTCGTTAGTACTAAACATTGCCAAGTTCCAGGCAATGGCAATAGTATATTGTTTGCAGGCTGCCGGAAATTTTCTGCTAGAGCATTTGCCAATCCAGAGGCCCATATTTCCTCACTAGAAGAAGAATATCATAGGGATGGTGTGGAGAACAATGATTATCCCATGGTTAGAATCTTTGAGAATGACCTGTGTCGCCTGACTCTGATTGGTGAACGGAGCTTAGATGAAGCCATTGCAGCAGCTGCTGCAGATGGTGGCCTGGCTGCCGCAGAACACATTGCTTCTGGACGACCCTTGATGATTATTGAGACTATTTACCCTGGAGACTGTAGTGACAACAGTACCGTTGCAACAAGACTAGTAAGAACCCTATTCTTGTTTATATTGGTTTTTACTAATTTAGGTATTTTACTGTTTGTGGATGAAACTAAAAGAGATAAATGTTTTACTTGCATTTGGGTATTCAAGATAATATCTGTTGTATTGGGACCACGCGTTTGAAATACTTAGGGATATTATACGTATGGATTTAGCTTTTAGAAGTTCTATTTTTAGTTTTTATAATTGGAAGTGTTTCGACAGACAAGCCTGCCTCGAGGGGTTGCATCACAAAATGTGGATTTCCTTCTGCTTAGTTACCAGGTCTGAGGCGTAGTTATGCCATTTAAATTGGTTAGAACTTCTAAAATCTACCCGGCCTTGGCCCTTGGAAACCGATGGCATATGGGTGAGGCAGACACACAACGAGAATGGGGACCCTGGTGGATGGCTTAAAAAAATGAATGCCTCCTCCTTCTGGGTAGTTTTAAGAAAATACTTCCCTTTTACAACTAGATATAAACATTATGATTATGTTCATGTCAGGCATATTTAGGAAGAAAAAGGGCTACAATGATAGCCATCACTAACATGAGCTACAGGCAATAAATGCTATAGAAACTATCAAAGTTGCCCTAGATCATCTCTAAAATCTAAAGAGCCACATTGCCAATCAACAAAAAGATAAATAGTCCAAAAATATAAGAGTGACTACAAAGGTGAGCAGATCACAGTAACTGGATCATAAAAGTAAAGATCATGTTGCACCTGATATCACACCTGAGGCGGGCATATTGTTCTTTTCATTGCCTCCAATCACTCCACTTTGACATTTTATATTTTTAATTGAAACTAAAAGGTGAAGTTGTTCTTTTTGCCCTTGGTCTTTATAATTCTGCATGCTTTGATTGTTCTTAATAGAGACCAAGGTTCTATCATGTTTAGGAAAAATGCGATCATCAGTGCCACTGAATCTTTGTTTGTGAGACTTTATCAGTCCGGGGGTTTTATTGTCATAGTCTGTAAAATTATGAGAAAAAATGGACAACACTGTTAAACTAGATCCCTCTTTGGTTTTCAAGAATTTCCTCTGGTTCTTGCTATTGATTGAAACCAGGATTTGAAGATAATTGGAAAAGTAGGAATGTTCATGTATCATATTCATGTTGCATGGTTTTACGATCACTCGTTGAAGGTGAGCTTTTATCCATAATATCGATAAGGAGGAACCATGAAAAGCTGCATTTTTTGCTTATTCGTCTTTACCACTTTGGCTAGTGTTTTTTAAGCATATTCATCTTCACCACTTTGGCTAGTGTTTTTTAAGCATCGGAGGTGTTCTAGTCTCAAAAGTTTGTGGGGAGGCTTAAACACATGGGTTCTCCATAACCTAGAAATCGTTTTTGGAAATTCCACTTAGAAGTGTCTCAATTAGAGTATTAGCCTATTTTTAAATATTTCCAAAGTCTAAACTTAGGAAACGAGGTTAATTAATGAGTATTAATTGAGAAATGTGTGAATCATTTTGAAACACACACGCATTGATTTAGAAATGATCTCAATCATGAATTATGTTTTAATCTTTGCCATTGGAGTCCCAAGTTCCAATTGGAGATTGTAAGAGGAGGTCGATGGGTAGATGGAGAACACACACTTGAGATCGATTTCCTTGGACAGTTTGATTTTCTAGAGAGTAGCAACAATTGCTGAAAGAGTTTGAGCCAATATTTTCTTTATAGGATTCCCGGATTTCGGCATTTGGTGGTACTCTAAATTTCTCACTGCTGCGTAATAATTAAAACCCCCAGCTACTACACCGGTTTTCCCAAGTTAAGTTTTTTTGGGAACATTTGTCCAAAAATAACTATGTCAATTTTTGTGTGTGTGTGTGCCAATATTTTCTCAGTTTCTAGTTTATCTTCCACATAATTTAATTTGGTGAACTTTGTAGTTGTGAATTATTTGTTGTTTGTGTGGGCAAATAAACTATTAATTAATTTACTGTTAGAAGAATAATTTCCAGCTGCTGCAATAGTTGAAATTTTTACATGGTATTAGAGCGATATTGATCAGATGGGGAAGCTCAGAAGCGGAAGCAAAAATTCGTTGTTCAGAGGGAGCAACAGGACGAATTTTGGAGGCCACACAAAGCCTAAGCCATGCAATGCAAGTTGCTCAGGGAAGTTCAATTTTTCAGTGCAGGCTGGTAGAAAAATTCGGCTTGCCAGTGGAGTGATTCCAGTAGGCAGAGGGAGCAACAACTTAGGTATTTTCGTTGGGCAGATTCCTTGTTTGGGCGCATAAGGGTTTTGCAGTAGTTTGCAATAGCAGAATCAACGCCGAGTGGAAGAGAAAGGCACACACAGAGATAATTTCTCTCGGGGGGCTTTGAGTTCTAGAAATCCGATTTTCCAGTTGTAGATTGGCAGAAGCTGTGAGCAGAGTTTCTCGCTGCAGAAGGGAGTGCGTGTAGCAGACTTAGCAACGAGAAAGAGAGCGATTTTTTGACTAGATTCAGAGATGGCCACAATTGGGCTTAGAGATTAGGATAGGTTGGAGGGAGCCTCCAACTTTGTCATCTGGAAGGCTAGGATGTCCTTCCTGCTGGATGAACATGGCCTGAAAGCCTATGTAGATAATGTGGTGGCAGTACCCTACGATGCAAATCAATTGAAGGAATACAAGAAAGAAATGGCGAAGGCGAAGTGGTTGATCTTGGATGGAGTCTGGGACCATATAGTCTTGCATGTATTTGGCAAGAATACTGCCAAGGAAATGTGGGATGTTCTTGACCAGCTATATCAAAGTTCTTCCGAGCAACGGGAGATGTTCTTGCATGAGAAGTTGAGAAGCATGAGGATGCAGAAGGGTCAACACATAGTTCCCTTCCTGACTTGGATTTAGGAGGTCCAAGATCAACTTGTAGCCATTGGGAAGGCACCTCAACCATAGAGCTTGTATGGTTGACATTGAATAATGTCTCAAAGGAGTGGCAAGTCTTTGTCCAAAGTATCTTGGGTCGAGACAACTTGCCTAGATGGGACAGTATGTGGTCAGACCTATAGCAGGAGGAGTTGAGACAAGCTCTATTAAAGAGCACCATCAACAGAAGCAACAACAAGGGCTTGAAAGGTGAGAAGGAAGTGGCCCTAAAAACAAAGGGTCCTAGCGAGGGACAGGGGGAGAAGAAGAAGAAAAAGGACCTATCTAAGGTCAAGTGCTTCAGATGTGGCAAGTTTGGCCACTGCAATACTCAGTGTCCTCTTAGGAAGAAGGACAAAAAGGAGAAGTAGGACCATGCGACAACGTCCACAGAGATAGACAAGTTGTCCTCCACGCTGGAGGAATATTTTGCCATGTTTGCAGCTATACCTTCAGGAGAGAGGTGGGGCGATATGGAGTTATAGTCCCAGAGTTGCAGAGTTTGGGAAGAGTCCATTGAGGTGTCCTCCTCATGGATCATTACCGTGCTATGGGGGCCCACAATATTCAATAGCAGGATGGATCAGTGTCAGTTGATGAGTCAGATTCCGGAGTGACGATTGCAGACTATTTGCAGTCAGGTGTTGAAGATCGCAGTGCAGTGTTGACAACAGAGTAGGAGGTTCAGTAGCAGAGTCAGCAACAACACATATTCTTTAGTGGACAGTGCAGGTACTAGTGGTAGTCAGATACTCAGGAGACAGATGCAACACAGAGATAGATGATTTAGTATTTTGGATGCTTCTCAGTTGCAACAACAACAAATGAGAGTGATTTGCAGTGCAGATGCAGAGTTGTGAACAATATAGTAGTGTGAGCAGCAACACAAATGCAACATTAGAGTTGTGCAATGGTTGGTGGGCAGTGGCAGTGAATCATAGTGGCCTGGCAGTCAATCACAGTGGCCAGACATCAACACGTAACAGAGGGTGATACTGAGACAGGGTGTTGTAGCAGTAGTGCAACACTAGAACACTTTCCTCGCTAAGAGGGAGTGTTAGTTTTTGTAGCACCAAAGGTGTTCTAGTCTTGAAACTTTGTGGAGAGGCTAAAACACAGGAATTCTCCATAACCCAAAAATTGTTTTTGAAAATTCCACCTAGAAGTGTCTTAATTAGATTATTAACCTATTTTTAAATTTTTCCTAAGCCTAAACACAGGAAAAGGGGTTGAATAATCAATATTAATTGAGAAATGTGTTAATCATCTAGAAAACACAAATCGATCCAGAAATGATCTCAACCATCGATTATTTTTTAATCTTGGTCGTTGGAGTCTCAACTGGAGATTATAAGAGTTCGATGGGTAGATGGAGAACACACACTCGAGATTGATTTCCTTGGGCAATTCGATTTTGCAGAGAGCAACAACAATTGCCGGAAGTGTTCGAGCCATAGAAGGGAAGCAGAGACAGAGAGGGGCAAGGACAGTGAGTCTGGAGGAAGATTTTCCAGTTTCAAAGAGTAGCTTACAGAGAGGCAAAAATAGCCACAGAGAGGCTAATGCAGGGACTGCACAGAAGCCTCTAGAGGCAATTTGATTTTGCTGGAGAGAAGCTGAGTTTCAGTTCCAGAGGTCAGGAAAGTGTTCGAGAGGGTCGAAGGGACAATTTATTAGTCAGTGGCAGACAAGACGACTTGAGGAGCAGTTGCTTTAGGCAAAGCGTAGAAGGGACTACGCTAGGGTGACGTAGTCTTGTGCATAAACTGTTTGGACGACTCACTTGGAGCTGGCAGTCAAACCCCAGATTGCTTGTGGGGTGAGGAAAATTTCTCACTAGATTTTTTCCATTATTTTTCTTTGTAGGATTGTCAGATTTCGACATCTAGTTGTACTCTGAATTTCTAACTGTTGCTTAATAATTAAAACCCTCAGCTGCTGCATTGGTTTTTCCAAGTTGGGTTTTTCCAGGGACTTTTGTCCAAAAGTAATTGTGTCAATTTTGTGTGTGTGTCAGTGTTTTTTCAGTTTCCATTTTATCTTCTGCGTAATTTAATTTGTTGAAATTTGTAGTTGTGAATTATTCGTTGTTAGTGTGGGCAAATAAACTCTTAATTAATTTACAGTTAGAAGAATAATTTCCAGTCGCCGCAATCAGTGTTGCAGGAAACGCCCCACGGATCAAAAAGTTAGATTCGCGGCCCGTACAGATCCGTGGGTGATCTAGCCCCAGAACCGCGATCGGGTCGGAAAAAACGATTCCTGGTCTATGGGAACATCCAACCCTATCCGCGGTTTCATTCGTTTCGAGCTGTGGGTCCGGGGCCAGAGCACCTGTGGATTAGCCGAATATCACGCCCGACTCCGGGCAGATCCTAAGCGATTTTGCGGGCTGGACCCACTAAATTTTTTATTTTATTTATTTTATTTTTTTGCTTAATTATGGTTGGGGGTGGGTTTAGCTTGGGTTAGGGAAAAGAATGAGGGGAATAGAACTCATTTTCTCCTCTCATTATTCACTCTTGTATTTTTGCAGAGCTTGGAGAAGAGAGGAGAAGAGAGCTTGGAGAAGAGATACTTGAGGAGAGCTTGGAGGAGTGAAGGAGGAGCTAGGAGCAATGGAGGAGGAGGAGCTTGGAGGAGTAAAGAAGGGCTTCCATCTACAAGAGCTAAAGAGGTAAGTGCAAACCCCAAACTCCCTCATTTTTCTGTCATTGTTTTTTGTATTTTTTCTCCCCCTCCTACTCTTTCCCATTCTTTCTTCTTGCTCATTTAATTACAGGTTGTCCACCACCTATATTCATATTCCAAGATGGTGTTCTTTTGGCTTCTATGTATCATTCCACTTTTGGTTTTCATGATGGCAAGGGGGAGTAGGAATAGAAAGGAAGAAGAACAAGAGGATATTGGTCCCCATAAGAGTGACCCAATGTATGATGAGGAGGAAGGGTTTGAAGAGGAAGGGGATGAACTTGAAGAAAACATTGAAACACTAGAGGGGAAAGTTGCATTGTCACCCTTGAGGAACTATGTGACCAAACTTGAAGGGGGGAAAAGGTGGTGGAAGCTACAAGTTTTTTTTGCGCTCATGGTTTTCATGGAAGAAAACCATATAGTGGTTCATATACTCGTGTGAGGAGGCATCTTTGTGGGGTGTTGGACAATGATGACAAAATGGGTGCTGTGCAGATACAAATTTGCCCAAATGCTTCAAGTAAACAAACAAGAAAATACATCCAAATAGAGGAGGTTGCACAACAAAAAAACATAAACAAAAAGCTCAGTCTGAATCAAGTGCAACCTCTAGATTTGGTAGCTCATCTCCTCATGGTACTTCTGCAACCTCTGGAAGTAGAAGAACAATAGGGGATTTCCTGAATGTTGCTGGGAGGGATGATGTGGATGGAAAGATAGTTTGATTTCTTTGTGCTTGCGGTGTACCATTCAATGTGCTTCGCTCTCCCTATTGGCATGATATGGTTAAGGCCATCAATGAAGCCCCAAAAGGATACAAGAGCCCCAACTATGAGAAAGCTAGAACAATGTTATTAGAAAGAGAAAAAGCAAAGGTTCAAAGAGCTTTGACACGTTTTACAAATGAGTGGGTGGATTGTGGGGTATCCATTGTATCAGATGGGTGGACAAATGTTAGAAACCAACATTTGATAAATGTTCTTGGTGTTTCTGCTAGTGGTGCAGTATTTATTACATGTCATGACTCCTCCGTCAGTGCAACTTCCCAAAACATTGCAGATCTCCTATTGCAATCAATCAAAGATGTTGGTCCTAATAATGTGGTTCAAGTGATCACTGATAATGCAACAAATTATAAGGCAACATGAAAAATTATTGAGCGTACTCATCCACACATCATTTGGTCTGGGTGCTTGGTGTACACATTGAACCTTTTGATGCATGATATTGTGAAGCATAAAGAATGTGGATGGATTAATGAGCTTTACAAGAGAGGGAAGCAACTCATTAAATTTATCACAAGGCCTACAAGGGTAAACTACTTTTATGGCACTTACTCCAAGTTGCAGCTACTTAAACTTGCAAAAACAAGATTTGCAAGTTATTACCTCGCCTTTAGGCAGCTAGTGAAGGTGGGACAAGCTTTAACTAATATGGTGACCTCTGAATCATGGGAGAATTTAACACTGATAGAGATGGTGCTAATGTAACCAAGGACACTATTCTTGACATATTCTTTTGGTCACAGATTAAATATGTTTTGCAATTCACCAAACCAATTTATTACATGATCAAGTTTGCAGATTTAGATCGGCCAATAATTGGGGAGGTGCATGAGCAGATGGATAGCATGTTGGGGCAGATTAAAAACATTGTTGAGCCTAGAGATATCACCTTGTACAATTATATTCTTGCAGAGGTGGAAAAACGATGGGATATGCTAAACATTCCATTGCATGCCTTAGCATATGTTATGACACCTAAATACTATCATCCATCATGGCTTGCACATGTTATGACACCTAAATACTATCATCCATCATGGTTTTCAACACCAACACCTAGGGGGGGAGCAAGAGAAAACCACACCTAGATCTAGAGGTTCTATCTAGTTATATGAGAGCATTGGATAAATTAGTCCCTTATGAGGAGGCTGCCATGGTATGGAAACAATTGAACAACTATATGCTTAGCATTGGTCCATTTGGGAGCATGCATGCAATTAGAGATTGAGAGATTTTTTCTTCTCTTGAGTGATGGAACATGCGTGGAGGCACTACTCCACTTCTACAGACTTTGGCATTGCGGGTGTGTTAAATTATGGTATGTTTTATGCTTAAGAGCAATTTACTTCAAATTTTCTTATTAGCCCAATATCAATTTTCAGAATAACAATCACATCAACATGATAGTAAAATGCAGATAGAACATAAATGTAAACAATAGAAGACAAGCCAAGACAAGAGGACACAAGATGTGGCACCAGCCAGGGACAAACCCCAATGCAGGGAAACCCTTGATCAATTCTTCTTATATTCTTCAATAATTCAGCAGAGAGAGAGAGAGATAGTACAATTACACAAATCTGTAATTTTATGACAACAACAAAACCCTAACCAACAAAGTCAAAGTTGGTCAAACATGTCAGAATTGACCTCAAGTCAACCTCAATCAACTTGGCCTCCAACAACAAGTACAGGCAGCCCAAAACAGTCCTGAAATGATGGTCAAACAACAGTCAACGCAGGTACAGGTCTATGGTCAACCCTTGACAGTCAACGCTGGTCAAAGGGTGGTCAAAACAGGTCAACATTTGCTGCCCAAAAATGCGGCTAGCCTAGGAGAGGCTGCCCAACCCAAACCGCAGTCAAACTAACCTCCTCACTGGTCAACGCAGCCAAAACTCAGCCTTTCTGCTCCACGGTCAACCCAAGTCAACACTGCCCTAATTCAGATCTGCATCCTCCTTTCAGCCACACGTGTGAGAGAGAGATGCTCCTCTAATGCATAGGAGAGAGAGAAGAATGTGTGTTGAGATGAGTGATTTTATGCCACAAGGTCTCCTCCTTTTATATGCTATGTTGAGGATAAGCTGGGGGTGTAAAACACTGTTTTGCTTGTTGGCCGACCTTGACAAATTGTCAAGAATACAAATAAATTCATATCTTCATGAATACATGTCAGAATCAGATGATCGTTAGATCAATCCTACACCTCTTGATGAGAGGAATCCAAGAAAAATATCAGTTGCCATAAATAAGGTGACCCACATGGAGTTTGGCCCTAGTTGCCAATTTTAACACTCCCTCTCAACTAGGGAGAACTCCATTTTCTAATCCATCTTGTTTGTCGGTACTATCTCCACCATCAATGCACTGCTCTACACTGCTCTGCTGAACTATGAAGAAGAAGAAGAGATCGAGAATGTATCATACCATCCTCTACTGACCCGAAGTTAGTCCTAGATAAAAGAGAGTGTCTAATAGCACTCTTACTGACCCAAAGTCAGTCGCAATGAAGAGAGTGTGTCATACCACTCTTACTAATCCGAAATCAGTTCCAAATAAAGAGTGTATCATACCACACTTACTGACTCGAAGTCAGTTCCAATTGATCCCAGATCAATATCATCCTAGCATAGGGAGTACGGTAGTTACACGATCCGTCCATTAGTACTACTATGGTCCCTAGCCTCATTTCCCTACTCATTGGCCAGATGGGAGGTACTTCCGATGAGTCCTAGACTGCATGGGTAGGATGTCTCAGCAGGAGAAGGATGAACCACTCTTCCTACCTATATGTCGCCACAGGGTATCATAGGGGAAGGCTGAACCACTCACCCTGTACACAACAAACCATTAGGGGAACGCTGAACCATTCACCCTATGGTTGCTCATTGCTCCAAGAAGTACCCCAAGCCCCCCAGAGCTCCCAGAGCTCAATGTCCATATCATATAGGACCTCATAAGAGGGTCTCTCCATGACTCCTAGTCGTTCTCGGAAAGTCAAGAATTTGACCTTTCCCAGGGGCTTCGTCAGAATGTCAACGACCTGCTCATCATTCCCAATATGATGGAGCCTTATTTCTCCTTGTTGTACCATATCCCAGATAAAGTGGTACCTGATATCGATGTGCTTGGAGCGATCATGAAATATGTGATTCTCTGATAAACGAATCCCACTGTGGTTGTCGCAGAGGACCACGATAGTATCCAGCGTATGTCCAAACAACTCACTAAAGAGCTTCCGCAACCAAACATCTTCACAAGAGGCCATACTCGTAGCAATGTACTCTGCCTCAGCGGTGCTCAACGCCGCCGACTTCTGCTTCCTGCTCATCTAGGATATCGAAGCAGAACCCAAAGAGAAACAACACTTGGAAGTGCTCTTTCGGTCCACCACACTGCCTACCCAATCAGCATCGGAATAACCATGCAGCCTCACATCTTTGGCAGTGTATCTCAGTCCATGAGTGATTGCGCCTCAAAGATATCTCAAAAGATTCTTGGCACCAATCCAATGTGAGTGATGAGGCTCAACCATATATTGGCTTAGCGTGTTGACTGCAAAACATATATCCGGACGGGAGTTCACCAAGAACATCAATGCTCCTATGAGTTGACGATACTTAGAAGCATTTCCCAATACAGGTCCGACAACACTATCGCATAACTTCTTGAAGTTAAGCTCCATCGGAGTAGTCACGGGCTTGTAGTCCACCATTCCAAATCTCTCCAATATCTTCACCACGTATTTTCTTGAGAGACGAAAATTTATCCTAGATTTTGTCAGACCTCCAACCCTAGGAATTAATGCATCAGTCCTAGGTCCATCATCTCAAATTCGGAAGCCAACTCCCTCTTACATTTGTTAATGAGAGGGTCTGCACCAGTCAGAAAGAGGTCATCAACGTACAACACCAGTATGAGAGGCTTATCATCTTCAACCTTAAAGTAAAGGTTCGGATCGACTTCACTCCTAGTGAATCCCAGCTTCATCAAATAGCTGTCGATCCTCTCATACTAAGCTTGGGGTGCTTGCTTCAACCCATAGAGAGCTTTCTTCCTGCATACATGAGATTCCCAATTATGAATCTCAAACCCCTCGGGTTGTTCCACGTAGAATTCCTCTTTAATTGAACCATGCAAGAACGTGGTCTTGACATCCATCTGATGTAGGTTCCATCCTTGCGAGGCAGCAAGGGCTATGATTGAGCAGATGGTGGTGTATCAGACAACAGGTGCAAATATCTCGGCGTAATCCACACCTTCCTTTTGAGAGAAGCCTCGAGCAACAAAGCGAGCCTTGTACTTTTCAACACTCCCATCAGCGCCATGCTTGATTTTGTAAAGCCATTTTGAGGTGACCATTGATTTGTCCTGGGGTCTGGGGACCACATCCTAGACATCATCCTTCATGATGGATTCATATTCTTCATTCATAGCATCCTTCCATACTTGATGCTTCACGACTTCTTCAAACGATGTAGGCTCATTTTGAATGATGGTGCTCATAATGGTCAGGTATCCCTGATACCTGGTTGACTTCTTGCTTTCACGGAAAGTCCCTCTTGGTGCAATATCTTTCTCGGCATCTTCAAGAGTCCCCCTAAGCCATGAGGGCCTTTTTCTAGAGGAGGAAGGCTCTGGCGGAGGGGGATCAATAGGATCCATAGGTTCTTCAACATTGGGCATCGTTTCATCTTCCTTCTCATCTGACTTCCTGGTGTCAGCTCCTTTATCTTTCCTTAGAATAGGAAGATTGTTAACCTCGCTGAGAGCCATATCTTCGTCAAAGGTGACATCATGACTTATCTCGACTTCCCTTTGACCAGCCACATAGATTCTATAGCCCTTAGAATTTTCGCTATAACCCACAAAGATTCCTTTCTTTCCAGATGCACCCAATTCGCTTCTTTTCTCTCTCGACACATGAAAATATATGGACTTCCAAAAATTCTAAAATGAGAGACATCAGGTTTCTTACCAGTGACCATTTCTTTAGGAGTCTTGGAATCCAATGCTTGATGAGGGCATTGGTTTTGAACATATACGGCGGTATTCGCAGCTTCGGCCCATAGAAGCTTCAGAAGCCTTTGATCATGGAGCATGGCACGAACAACTTCCATAATCATACGGTTCTTCCTCTCAGCCACACCATTCTACTCAGGAGTGTATGGTGTTGTGGTCTCCCTCTTAATGTCAAATTCTTTGCAAAAGTCATGCAACTCATTGGATTCATACTCGGTCCCATTATCAGTCCTTAGTATCTTGATTCTCTTCTCGGTTTGATTTTCGATCAAGGCTTTGAAGTGACGGAACCAGGTGAACACTTCATTCTTCTTTTTCAAGAAGTAGATCCAAGTCTTGCGAGAATAATCATTTGTAAAAGTGAGATAATATAGATATCCTCCCAAGGAGTTTACAAGCATCATACCAGATATGTGGGAGTGGACCAACTGCAATATATCTGTAGACTTGCTATGGCTTGAGGGGAATGGTCCCCTTTTGAGCTTTCCTTCGACACATCCCGGACATACACCTTCATGCTCTACTTTGAACTCGGGCATCCCTGTCACCATCTGTCTCACATCGGGTAGAGCCTTATAATGAAGGTGGGCAAACCTCTGGTGCCATAGTTCAGACTGTAGAGATGTGTCACAAGACATGACTCCCAACGGACTTCCTCCAACTTGATATAAAGAGTCAACCCGGAACCCAAGAGTGAAAGCATCTTTAAAATTCTTTTCCCAAACATGTACCTTGCCATCGATAAATGCCACCTTGCAACCTTTGTCTTCCATTGCCAAAATGGACACTAGGTTCTTCTTGAGATCAGGTACATATAAGACTTCTTGCAAATGGATTGTGTTACCTTGATTTAATTGAAGAGTAACATTCCCTACACCCTTTACATGATAGGTGGAATTGTCTCCAAGAATAATCTCCAAGTTTGTCTCCTTCTCTATTAGATTAGAGAGAGCTTCCTTGTAACCAGTGAAGCACCTTGAGGCACCACTATCAATAAGCCAATTGCTCAACAAGTCCGGAGGAGAGGTAGTGGAGAGGATCGATATCAAACAATACTCATCTTGCTTATTATTAACAACATTTGATACATACTTGGAGTTCCTTGCTTTCTTAGAGGGTTGACCATATCCTTGATTTTCGTCATTCCTCTTTCCTTTGCCATTGAACCTGCCATTTCTTTGATTATTGTTGGAGTTTCCCCAGGAGTGATTTTGATCATCATCATGTGATGTGTCCTTTCTATTTGGACACTCCCTCGCATAGTGGCCAAATTTATTGCAAACAAAGCATCTTCCTTTCCTTCCACCCTTCGATCCAGGCTTTCCTTTGAAATGACCTTTAGACCCAGAACTATTTCTCCTTTTGGCATGAGAGGAGAAAGTAGTGGGGTTGCCTTTGCTTGAAGGCATTTCTTGCTCCACCATTCTTGTCTCTTCTTGAATGCATCTCGACATCAATTCTTCAAATCCCGGAATTCAATCATTGTTGAGAAGAGTGGCTCTAAATATATACCATTTGGATGGGAGCCCTCCAAGGGTAGTGATAGTTAGTTTCCTGTCAGGAATGACTTTTCCAATCGATAGAAGATCATTCTTGATCTCAGTGATCCTTAAGAAGTAGGATTGAATATCTTCGTCTTTGCCCTTCTTAATATCCTTCAACTTATTTTTGAGGAACAAAACTTGATTTGCATCACTAACTTTAAACAATCTTACCAATCTGTCGTAGATCTCCTTGGAGGTGTTCAGCTCGGAAATGTAGGCCACCAAATGCTTGTCAATTGAATCTCGGATAATCTTCTTCGCTTTGACTTCACCCTTAGTGTACTTGTTCTTTGTAGCAGCCAGTGCATTTGATGGAGGCTCCGTAATTTTACCCCTCACATAGTCCAACACTTCTTGCTCTTCCAATGTCAGATCAAGAGACATCTTCCATCCGTGATAGTCAGACTTCTTACGAAGCTTGTCTTCGGCGGGGAAGTGGGATGAGGAACCCATGAAGTCTTTTGTCCTTTCCAACTGTCTTCAGTGATTGCTCTTTCACTCTTGCTTGGGCTTTGTCTTCACTTCAACGCTGATACCATGTTAAATTATGGTATGTTCTATGCTTAAGAGCAATTTACTTCAAATTTTCTTATTAGCCCAATATCAATTTCCAGAATAGCAATCACATCAACATGATAGTAAAATGCAGATAGAACATAAATGTAAACAGTAGAAGACAAGCCAAGACAAGAGGACATAAGATGTTGCACCAGCCAAGGACAAACCCCAATGCGAGGAAACCCTTGATCAACTCTTCTTATATTCTTCAATAATTCAGCACACAGAGAGAGAGATAGTACAATTACACAAATCTGTAATTTTATGACAACAACAACAAAACCCTAACCAACAAAGTCAAAGCTGGTCAAACAGGTCAGAATTGACCTCAAGTCAACCTCAGTCAACTCGGCCTCCAACAACAAGTATAGGCAGCCCAAAATAGTCTTGAAATGATGGTTAACCAACAGTCAACATAGGTACAGGTCTGCGATCAACCCTTGACAGTCAATGTTGGTAAAAGGGTGGTCAAAACAGGTCAACATTTGCTGCCGAGAAATGCGGCTAGCCTAGGAGAGGCTGCCCAACCCAAACTGCAGTCAAACTAACCTCCTCACTAGTCAACGCAGCCAAAACTCAGCCTTTCTGCTCCATGGTCAACCCAAGTCAATGCTGCCCTAATTTAGATCTGCGTCCTCCTTTCAACCACACGTGTGAGAGAGAGATGCTCCTCTAATGCATAGGAGAGAGAGAGAAGAATGTGTGTTGAGATGAGTGAGTTTATGCCACAAGGTCTCCTCCTTTTATATGCCACGTTGAGGATAAGCTGGGGGTGTAAAACACTGTTTTGCTTGCTGGCCGACCTTGACAAATTGTCAAGAATACAAATAAATTCATATCTTCATGAATACATGTTGGAATCGGATGATCATTTGATCAATCCTACACCTCTTGATGAAAGGAATCCAAGAAAAATATCAGTTGCCATAAATAAGGTGACCCACATGGAGTTTGGCCCTAGTTGCCAATTTTAACAGGGCGCTATCACAAGCGGTAAACACTTCTTCTGCAGAGAGGTGTTGGAGCTCTTATTCTTTCATCCACAGTGTTAAAAGGAACAGGTTAAGTTTAGACTGGGCAGAGAGCTTGGTTTATGTTCACTACAACTTGCGATTGTTGTCCCATTATTGTGATGATGCAAAGACTAATAAAGACCTTAAGGTTTGGGACAAAAATCCAAAGGAGCCCAATTTGGAGGATGGAGTGTTGCGATTAGAGCAATTAGAGGATGCTCTTATCCAGGATGATGATGATCGAGTTGAGATGCCACCCCCATCCGGTCCCTTGGTTTCCAGGTTCCATGCTTCAACACCAACAACAGGGGCTTCATCTTCATTAGTTCCACAATAATTGCCACAATTTACAAAGCCACCATCTTCTTCGTTGCCACCATGTGGAGGCTCACGTCTTGTTCATGGTGGAAGGAGGAGATATTAGTAGATATATTCATAGTTTACTACTTTGTCATAGATTAGACTTGTAGACTCTTGTTCTGAATTTGAACTTTTTTGTCTTACTCTTCATAGTTTAGTGTGTTCTTGAGTCTTGGTGGTGGCCAAGTGGCCAGTTGAGTGATTCTAGTAGGCATAGGGAGAAACAACTAAGGTATTTTCGCTGGGTAGGTTCCTTGTTTGGGCGCATAAGGGTTTTGCAACAATTTACAGTAGGAGAACAACGCCTGGTGGAAGAGAAAGACACACAGAGAGAATTTCTCTTAGGGGGTTTCGAATTCTATAAATCCGATTTTCCAGTTGCAGATTGGTAGAAGCTGCGAGCAAAGTTTCTCACTCCAGAAGGGAGTGCGTGTAGCAAACTCAACAACCGAGCAACAAGAAAGAGGGAGATTTTTCAACTAGATTCAAAGATGGCCACAATTGGGCTTAGAGATCAGGATAGGTTAGAGGGAGCCTCCAACTTTGTCATCTGGAAGACTAGGATGCCCTTCTTGTTGGATGAACATGGCCTAAAAGCCTATGGAGATAATGTAGTGGTAGTACCTCAGGATGCAGATCAGTTGAAGGAATACAAGAAAGAAATGGCGAAGGCGAAGCGGTTGATCCTGGATGGAGTCCGGGACCATATAGTTTCGCATGTATCTGGCAAGAATACTGCCAAGAAAATGTGGGACGTTCTCGACCAGCTATATCAGAGTTCTTCCAAGCAACAGAAGATGTTCCTGCATGAGAAGCTGAGAAGCATGAGGATGCAAAAGGGTGAAGGCATAGATCCCTTCCTGACCTAGAATTAGGAGGTCCGAGGACCGAGATCAACTTGTAGCCGTTGGGGACGCACCTCAACCATAGAGCTTGTACGTTTGACACTTAATAGCGTCTCAGAGGAGTGGCAAGTCTTTGTCCAAAGTATCTTGAGCCGAGACAATTTGCCTAAATGGGACAGGGTGTGGTCAGACCTACAGCAGGAGTTGAGGCAAGCTCCATTAAAGAGCACCATCAGTCGAAGCAACAATAAGGGCGTGAAAGGTGAGAAGGAAGTGGAGAATGTGGCCCTAGCATCAAAGGGTCCCGTTACTGCTCAATATAGCAGGGGACCAAAGGGGAATCCCTAAAGGGCACATGCTAGGCCAAGGGAAACAAATGGAGTGTTAGCTCACTGTCATGTCAGTTAAGTTTGCCTTCTATTTACAAACTTTCACCGATGGGAGGAGACTCAGTATGTGTGGAGTCACTAATGAAGGATAAGTCAATGGATATGAGTGACCCGAATAACCCTTTCCCAGAATTTGAAGGATAAAGATTGCTTGCTTTGTAAGCAAGGTACTACGTAACCTAGGGAAAGGAAGAGAGGATTTGAGGGTTAGGTTTATGGGATAAGACTTGTGAAGGAGTTTCCCAATCCTTAAAATCCTTGTTAGAATTGGTACCCCAAATGGTTCTTGAAGAATGGTCTTTTAAAGGAGTGGGACCACATGGGGCCAAGTGGACCCAGTTTAGGGTATGAGAAGGAATGTAGCGACCAATGATATTCTTATCCTAGACAAGGTGGAGAGAGGATCAAAGAAAATATTATTACTCAAAGATGTTGGTTTGACCCTGGGAAGTGCTAGCCTTGGGGATGGCAGGGCAAGGTTTCGTCCTGAAGCTAGGGCTTGGCTTTTCTCCCAACTCCATCGTCGGAATGTTTTCAAATTTGGAGGAGAGATAAAGGAAAGGCCAACTCAGGATACCCTAGGAGATCAAATTTTTTTAATGGCTAGCTTGTCGAGAAATTGATGCCCTAGGCACACTAATGTGGCTAGACTTGGGAGAAGGTGAAGGAATAAGAGTTTTTGTGAAAACCCTTGGTAGATTAGTGCCTTAATCCTTGGGAGAATGGAGTCTATGTTGATTATGTGTATGATTTCTTGGTTCCCAGTCAAGGAGGCCTCAAAATTACTTCACAAACCCTCTAGGTCAAGTGAAAGCAATTTTGTAGCTTTTATACTTCAAATGCACAAGAGGAATGGCTAATCAAGGTCAAATTTTACCCCTAAGAGATTTCGTTCACACTACATGGCCCATACATGTAGAGAACATTATAATAGAGACAATTCCACAATATTAAGCAATAATTGCATGCAACAATTAGCCCTAAAACAACGAAAATCCCAATCTAGCATATATGACAAAGTAACAAGAATAACATCAAAATTTCGAACTTACATGCAGTAGAGTATATCCAACCATTCACAAATGACAATAGAGAGCTCCAAGAGAAGATAGACCAATAACCATACATCAAAATTCATCCATAAAAGCTCCAGTTCATGCTCCAGAAAAAGTGTGAAATTCTCTAAAGAAGAGAGGGATCTAATCCAAAGTGATGATTAGAAATGAACTCATCTCACTCCTATTTATACACAACTTAGGAGTTCGAATTAGCCTCCTTGGCCTACGTAAGCCCCAAAAATAAAATAATGTGCTAATAATACAACTTTTGGTGACAAGCCCACCAAACTAGCTCATAAATGGAAAAGTAGGTCTCTCAAGAGGTCAAATGATAATCTATGCATGTCATAAGGCCCTCTAAGAGGTCTAATGAGGTCCATGGTTGCCACAATGAAGAATAGGACCCTCAAAAGCAGTGGACAAGGGGTTGTCCCCTTGTAATAACTTGTGGTGCTCCAAATGACATGTGGGGGCACACAAGTGTCCTCACGGGTCTCCAAACAAATCGAAGATGCCTGTAGGTCGCCTGCAAGGGCCACAATGATGGTGTAGGTGATGTCACATCATCGTGCAAGTCTTGGATCATCTGCCAAGTGTATGGTGTAGATCTGGGGCCGACTGGGCATGATGGATTAGGTGCATCCTCTTCGTCCAATAAGTGAACCACGAGCAATCTCTGAATGGCTGTGGGGATCCATGAAGTGCAATCTGTTGCTATGGAGGCCCATGGCTCTCAACGCTTACCCTATATGTGCCAATGTATCCTTTTGGAGGATTAGGATCCCGTATAGGGAGACCAAACCCCAAACGGAAACCATCTGCAATCCTGCACAGCCTTCCAGTACAACAAGTCGTTAGAGAAGTCGAGTAAATGAGTTTACCTAATCATGGACCACAGGTGGGGACTTCATAATGGCTTGCCCTTCCATGATGGGCTTTGGGATGTGCCAATGTCTCCTACACTCCAAATGGGGTTAACCAAGTACCCTATTAGGTGGATTCTACTTCTAAATGGGATAATATCCAAGGTACATCCTTCAAAAGGTGGTGGCATGTGACAAATATGGTGAATGAACTAGGGGATGAGAAGGGGCAGCCCTGGGTCACATGCTGGGGTGCAAGGGTAGCTATAAGAGGGCAACCCATAGTTGGGTTTATAATGTATAGGAGGGAGCAATCGTGGTACATGAGGTGCCTCGACCTTGATTTTTCCACCCCTCTTTTATGCCTTTTGCCTTTTGTATGATTTTCTTTGATTGACTACTTGGGGCTCAAGGGGCTAGAACACAATGTATAAGATATAACAATGACTTCCCCCTTTTAAGGTGGGGCGGTTCATCGCCCACCAGGGGTTGGGACAATCATGGGTTCCTATATGATGAGGAAGGCTAATAGAACCGGTAGGAACCAAGGTGATGGCCATGATGATGGGGTAGAGCTCATATATTGGCTTTTGCCCATGGGCTAAATGTATTTGTTCTGACCATCTTTTGCATTTTGTGGTACATTTTCTTTTTGAATGTGGCCATATATGCTTTTATCTTTCTTTTCAGCTGCATCAACCTCTTGGCTTCATTCCAAGCCATGACCCAAGGTGCGGGCAAGGGAAAGGGGCAAGCTAACCTTATGTGGACCCAGGCAGGAGAAATGATGAATGGGGTCATAGTGAGTGGAAAGGGGGTAATATAAGCGGATAAGGGAGCAGGACCACGCAATCAAAATCAGGGTTTCCTGTGAAATACCATCCCTGGAACCAAATGGTCAGTAAAAGAGATCCCACGAGACTAGAAGCCAAGGTTAATTCCTAAAAGGGGTCTAGGGGACAAAAGAATAGACCTAGCCCATTCTTTCTGCTGAATCACCCCATTAATCCATGCCCAGAAGTGTCCATGATAAGCAAATAACAATACTCAATTTCCAAATGACAAGGCACACCTTTAGATTCAGGAGGCCCACCTTCAAACATACGATCATGGCAGATGGGCGAGGGACCACATGGCTGGCTTAGGTGGCGGAGAAAATGGCATAATGAACTAGCTGGTGGTTGCTAGCCACCGACTGAGGACCTTCCTGGAGAAAAATTTCTTCTAGGGATATTACCCACAAAATGGTGGGTAATAGGTCCCAGCTAGGGACAGGGGGAGAAGAAGAAGGAAAATGACCTATCTAAGGTCAAGTGCTTCAAGTGTGGCAAGCTTGGCCACTACAGTACTTTGTGTCCTCTCAAGAAGAAGGAAAAGCAGGAGAAGCAGGACCATGCTGTGACGTCTGCAGAGATATACAAGTTGTCTTCCAGGCTGGAGGAAGATTTTGCCATGTTTGCAACTATACCTCTAGGAGAGAGGTGGGGTGATATGGAGTTATAGTCCCAAAGTTGTAGAGTTTGGGTAGGGTCCATTGAGGTGTCCTCCTCATGGATCATTACCTTGCTACGGGGGCCCATAGTATTCAATAGTAGGATGGATCAATGTCAGTTGATGTAGTCAGATTCCGGAGTGACAGTTGCAGACTAGTTGCAGTTAGGTGTTGAGGAGCGCAGTGCAGTGTTGACAACAGAGCAGGAGGCTCAGTAGCAGAGTCAGCAACAACGTTGATTCTTTAGTGGACAATACAGGTACTAGTAGCAGTGAAATACTTAGGAGACAAATGCAGCACAAAGACACAGATGATTCAATATATTGGATGCTTCTTAGTTGCATTAGTTGCAGTTTCAACAACAACAAATGAAGGGAGTTGCAATGTAGATGTAGAGTTGGCAGCAATATAGTAGTGTCAGCAGCAATGCAGATGCAACATCAGAGTTGCGCAGTGGTTGGTGGGTAGTGGCAGTGAGTCACAGTGGCCAAACATCAACAACGTGACAAAGGGTGATACAAAGATAGGGTGTTGTAGCAATAGTGCAACACTAGAACACCTTCCTCGCTAAGAGGGAGTGTTAGTTTTTGTAGCATCGGAGGTGTTCTAGTCTCAAAACTTTGTGGAGAGGCTAAAACATAGGAGTTCTCCATAACCATAAATCGTTTATGGAAATTCCACCTAGAAGTGTCTCAATTAAATTATTAGCCTATTTTTAAATATTTCCTAAGTCTAAACTTAGGAAAAGGGGTTAATTAATCAATATTAATTGAGAAAGGTGTGAATCATCTAGAAACTCACACGGATTGATCTAGAAATGATCTCAACCATCGATTATGTTTTAATCTTGGTCGTTGGAGTCCCAACTGGAGATTATAAGAGGAGGTCGATGGGTAGATGGAGAACACACACTTGAGATCAATTTCCTTGGGCAGTTTGATTTTCCAGAGAGTAGCAGCAATTGCCGGAAGAGTTCGAGCCAGAGAAGGGAAGCAGAGACAGAGAGGGGCAAGGATAGTGAGTCTGGAGGAAGAGATTCTAGTTCCAGAGAGTAGCTTGTAGAGAGGCAGAAATAGCCACAGAGAGGCTGATGTAGGGGCTGCGCAAAAGCCTCTAGAGGCAATTTGATTTTGCTGGAGAGAAGCTGGGTTTTAGTTCCAGAGGCCGGGAATGTGTCCTAGAGGGTTAGAGAGACAGTTTCCAGCCAATGGCAGACAAGACAACTTGAGGAGCAGTTGTTTTAGGCAAAGTGTAGAAGGGACTATGCTAGGGTGACACAGACTTGCGCAAAAGCTGTTTGGACGACTCACTTGGAGTTGGTAGTCAGAGCCCAGATTGCTTGTGGGGTGAGGAAAATTCCTCACTAGATTTTTTGCCAGTATTTTTCTCTAGTATTTTTCTTTGTAGGATTGCCAGATTTTGACATCCAGTTGTACTCAAAATTTCTCACTGCTGCTTAATAATTAAAAACCTCAGCTGCTGCAATGGTTTTCCAAGTTGGGTTTTTCCAGTGACTTTTTCCAAAAATAACTATGTTAATTTTTTGTGTGTGTATGTGAGTATTTTCTCAGTTTCCTATTTATCTTTTGCAGAATTTAATTGGTTGAAATTTGCAATTGTGAATTTTTCGTTGTTTGTGTGGGCAAATAAACTGTTAATTAATTTATAGTTAGAAGAATAATTTCCAGTTGCTGCAATAGTTGAAATTTTCACATTTTGACCTTATTGATTGAAACCATTCTTCTATAATGAACCGGGAAAAATGTGAAGTTGTGAACCATGTTAAAGATGGATCTTCTTGAAGGGTTGTCATCTTTTTGGGTGGTTTTATTGTGATTGATTGAAATGGATTTTAAAATTATAAGGTGTTGACGGTGTTGGATACCACCAACATACAGGGGATCTCCCCGATATGAGGTCCCAATTAGACTCACACTGTGTGGTGTAGGAGTCCCATTCAGAATATGGCTCGACTACCGTTTACTCAAAGATATGCCTTGGCTTAAGCAGTCAACACAAGAGAGAAGCGCACATGTGCTTTTGAATGAGCAAGAGAGTGTGCCTTGTGGATGTTCGATTGTAGATGTATCAAGGTTCTTTCATTGCAGAGGGGGTGTTGGACACCTAATCCTCTAATGGTTGGTGTGGAAGTTGAACAGTGAAAGGTAGTCCAAGAGACCTTGGAAGATGAATCCAAGAGTCACAAGAATGTGTTATAAATGTATATCATGTGAATAATATCTGCATTCAAGGTTGATCTTTCATATCTCCTGTCTTCGCCATTGTTGTGTCTAACATGGTATCAGAGCCAACTCCATTTTAGATGAATCCAAGAGTCACAAGAATGTGTTATAAATGTATATCATGTGAATAATATCCGCATTCAAGGTTGATCTTTCATATCTCCTGTCTTCGTCATTGTTGTGTCTAACATGGTATCGGAGCCAACTCCATTTTAGCTTCCCTATGCTCTTGTAACTTCCTTCTACCATTTTCGCAGTTCTTGAATTTGTCATTTCTGTCAATTTCTCTGTGTGTTGCATGAGTTTTGTAATGTTGGCTGAAATGCTCAATCAAGTTGAATGAGAAAATCGTGGTGCTCAAATGCTGTGATGGTTTGTTCCTGCGTTGAATTGAGATTGGAGTGGGTTGCTGCGCTACCTGGAAGCACTCTGTTGTATCTGGTTTATACATAACCTTCGTGACTGTTGTGCAACAGAAGAGTAGTAAGCCTGAAGTTTGTTTTGTTAAATGATGGTATCGAGTAGCATTGGTATTGTCTGCGACTAGTATTCTGTGACTTGTAACACATTGTTGCATCACTGTGTGCCATATTGTAACACACTGCTGTTATTGTGCACTTTGATTTCTGCTTGGGTTTTGAACAGTGACAAGGTGTGTCTCTCTTTGTGGCTCTGAGACATTGCTTTCGGCCCCTTGAATTGAAACATATCTCCCATACCACGGGTGGTCCTCTCGCACACGGTTTTACCAATACCGCGCTGTCATTACCTCATCACCTCATCACCTCCATACAACGCCGCCATACAACGCTGCTCCCATACACTGTCCATATGCTGGTGGTCTGATATACCCCTCAACTCCGTTGTTGCTATGAGACATTGCTTCCTACCCCTTCCAACTTTTGGTTATAATATGCAACTGCTGGTTATAATCGCATTTCGCTGCTTGCTCCTCTGGTTTTCTCATAACACCATACCATTGGTTAACGCTTGCTGCTCCCATACACTCCATTGGTAATACCTCCCCACTCTGGTTATAATACGCTATTCCTTGGTTAACGACACTCATACCACCATACATGTATTACTCCGCCATACCCGCCTATGCATTTATTACTCCTTGACATAATATATAATGCTAGCCATAACTCCTCCAACTCCCATTACTCTCCATTCAGCCTCGTCCAGAAGTTTGGTGATCGGTTGCTTTCGAACAATCTTTTTAGGAAGGATAACGTGCTTGTACTCATATGTATCATCGTAGTATCTTTCTAAATATTCAATGTTTTTATCGTCCTTCCTTAATCTCGTAAAGAACGCCATTTTTACACAAGAAATGGTATCATTCTCGCTAACAAAGCACACACTCCTTCCACTCCGCTTATAGTCTGGTGTTGCCTAAGATGACTTTGGGCTTGTCCCTGAATGTGAGTCACATCTTGCCAAAGAGAATGCCTGTTATGCCTATGAAAATCGATTTCTATGTGAAATAGTGGAGTATCACCAAATGACTATGCAAGATGTGGTTCATTTGGATGAGATGCGTGAGGTGAAAAAAATTGGTTTGGACCCTAATTTAGAGATCCAGATAGGATCCTTCCCCTGGAAAAGTCAATTTCATCCAGATCTTGCTGACTTTGCACAAGTATCCGCAACTAGCTCTAGAAGATATGGTTCTTTTGGACGAGAATGCGTGGCAAGTAACAGATAGGTTTCAATCCTAATACAGAGACACTGTGGGAGACGTTACATCCAAAAAAAAGGCAAATTTCATCTTATGTATTATGATGGTTCCATTTTGAAGATCTAATTTCAAAGATCCATTGGCAGCGTAAGGAGACTTTGCATATTATTTTTATGCGCGTTGAATCACATAAGTGTTCACAACATCTACACTCCCACTTGGTGCTGGCCTTATTCACTCTCTGTGCTAAAGCTCTCGATCTGCTAGCTCGCTTCACTTATTCTATGACAATTCAAGCAACAACTCCAAAAGTCTGCTCTCAACCGGACGATTTTTGAGCCATTCGTTCTCCTGTCAGTCTCATAGTTAGCATTTTCCAGCAACTAAAGCAATTCGACTTTTGTTTGATTCATGTGGAGACTTTGATGAGATGGATCGAGTGATATCCTGCCTTCGTCTCAGGTAAGGAATGTTGATTTGGGGTAGCATAGGATGTGCTCTAAGTCTTAAATTTTGCTGGGAGGCTTGGGCACAGGTATTCCAAAGAACCCAGAAAGCGTTTTGGGAAATTCCACCCTTGAAGTGATTTTATTAAAATAATTAATATTTTTAATGGGGTTCCTAAGTCTAAACTTAGGAAAATTAAAATATTAATCGATATTAATCTAATCAGGGGTGAAACTTCTAGAAAAAGCTATGGATCTAGCCAAAACGATCTTGAGCCTTTGATTATGTTTTAATCTAGGCCGTTGGTTGTCCAACAAGAAGATATAAGAAGGGGCTTGAGGGTCATTTGAAAAACCTAGAGAGATAGAGGAAATCGATTTTCTGAGTGAGAAGTTCTTAGAAGGAAAAATTGATTGAGGAGATCTCTTGCAGTTGAGGGGCAGGGATAACATCCACTGGAGAGAGAGGTTCTCAGCCAGAGATACATCAACAGAGAGAGGCAGTAAGTGATCCAGAAGCTTTGACGCAGGGCCAGAAGGGCCACGCAGAAGTGACGCAGAGGCAGAGAGAGAAAGTCGAAAGTCAGAGTAGAGGGTCAGTTTTAGCAGCCGGAAGCCTGGTTGTGAGACCGGGAAGCTGAGAGCAGTGACTCTGGGCTACTGATCGAATTCCCAGCTGGGTGACGTAGTGTCTGGAAGGATTGACGCTGGGACAATGTAGAGGTAGCGCAGTGCCTGCCAGGGGCACTTCATCCAGCAACCGGATTAGCCAGGGTTTCTTAGTGACTGTGTGAGGTAACTCACAAAGCTTCTGCCAATATTTCTCTCTGTAATTGAATAACCCTGTGAGGTATTCAGTTATGTATTCAAATTTTACTACTGCTTAATAATAATAAACCCTCGGAGCTACTGCATTGGTTTTCCCGCATTGGGTTTTTCCGAGGACTTTTTGTCCAAAAATAATTGTCTTATGTGTTGTGTTTTTCTTGCTTGCTCAATATTTTGTTTCCACATATATGTTAATTAAGTGAAGGTTGCAGATGTATTTGCTTTGATATTTACCGTAGAACATAGTAAATAACTTGCATGGATTAACAAGTAGGAGAAGTAACATCAGTTTGCTGCAGTAGGGATTTCGGTGTAGGAATTTTCAAAAGGAAGCCAAATTTTATTAGAAAGCATCCAAGATTCCAAACATTGTTAATGGTTGTTTGGCAAAAATCGAGCATAATTTAAGGTGAATTGCTTTGGTGGGACTTATAAATTGTGGAATTGCATAATGCTTCTATGTAAATAGTAGTGCAATTCTAATTGAAGCTTTCGATTCTTGAGATTGAGAAATGGCTTGAATTAATAATGTATTAGAGTTACCAAATACCTTGATGCATTCCACTGTTGATGGGATTGTAAAAATCCGTACAGACACTCTCTCTGACATTGTGACTTGCCTACAAAATGCATAAGAAAACATTGAATTTTTGCAGTTGGAGTCTCAACTTCAACAAGATGAGTTACAACAGCATAGGCTTCATGACACCCATCATCAAATCAATAACATTGAGACAGACTCCCATTAGCAACAAGAAATGGTAAATGTAGTACCCATTTTAGGAGCATATGTGCAGAAAGATGCAAAGGTTTAGTCTGCACTTGCCAAGCCAAGCATCAGACCTTGGGAAGAGCTTGTGAATAACATAAACAAAACCAGTCTTAGATATGACAAGGATGTGTCCTTTCATAATCCAGATTACTCAAAGCCCATCCAGTTTCAGAGTGTTGGATTTCTTCATGACAATTCACCTTCAGATGTTCTAGATTCTGCTCCTCTTCCACAACAAAAACAACAGAATGTTAAATGCCAACATTGTGACAGAGTTGGCCATATGAAAGATCACTATTTTGATCTTCATCATCCATATGAGCACCGTCATAAAACCACTCATACTTCAAACAAATGCTTCAAAAACAAGCCTCCTGCAAGAACAAAGATTCATCTTGGTTGGATTGCTTCTAGGCAATGGGCTTCAACAACCAAGAAGATATTTCAGTCATATGTCAAAACTTTTTCTAGAGTATTGAACAGTGTTGCAGTTGAGTTTTAGCCATCATCTCACCTTGTATCTGACAGGGGAGAAGTGATGGTCATGTACAAGTTTCAAAGCCTCATCAAGTGAGCCTGAACCACAACCTGCCATACCAGATTCAGAGTTGTAGCCAGAGACAGAAATGCCCTTTGGTTGGTGGTCAGCCTTAAACCATCTATGCAGGGTTGAGACCTCCCTTTTCAGGTTGAGCTTCTCCCTCTTCAAATAATTGGGGACACTTCCTCTAGCAGAAGACTTCAACTTCTTGCCAGTTCTGGAAGAGTTCCAAGAATTGCATTAAGCATTCCAGAGTTGGTGGTCATCCTTAAACCACCGCAGGTTGTAGACCTCCCTTTTCAGGTTGAAGGTCTCCCTCTCCAAATCATTAGGGACACTTCCTCTAGCAAAAGATTTGAGCTTCTTGCTAGATTTGGAAGAGTTCTGGGAACTGCACTAAGCGTTCTAGTGTTGGTGGTCATCCTTAAACCACCCCCTTATACCAACATTTCAGAGAACACATTCAACCTAGTGCTGCCATGCATATTTTTGCACATTTTGTATTACAACTCTCTTCTTGGACTCATACATACCCCTTCGAATTAAGTGGGGGAATGTTAGACACCTAATCTTCTGAGGGTTGGTGTGGAAGTTGAATAGTCAAAGGCAGTCCAAGAGACCTTGGAAGATGAATCCAAGAGTCACAAGAATGTATTATAAATGTATATCATGTGAATAATATCCGCATTTAAGGTTGATCTTTCATATCTCCTGTCTTCACCGTTATTGTGTCTAATAGGGGGAATAAAGTGGGCCTCTAAAAGAGAAGTAATAATACTTATCTAATGGAGACACACACACAAATGAGAAAGACATGTCTAAAATCAAGCGAAGTATTTCACATAAATGCGACGATCGTTACAATCATTACAACACATTTCAAACAAGTTAAGCACCAAATTCACCGAAATAGTTCAATTACTTCAGTAGATGTGAAAACGAACATGAATCATAAATATTCAAAGAGTAGTCTTAAAACATCCACAATCCATGCATGAAAATGTGTTGGCCAAAAGGCTTCAAGTATTAAGCAAAAGTTCCAAGATATATAAGTACAATGAACACCACTAGCTCCAATAGTGGAGCATTAGAGCCACTACTTGCTCCCCAAACGTACTAACTCTATCTCTTTAATGCCTTGTGGGAGAAGGCAAGGTTAAAAGTCCTTTACATGAGTAATGAGGATCCTTTTATAACTTGAGACATGACCTTTCATATCCTTATGACTCTTGACTTTACAACTTCTGAAAACCTTTGAAATTCCAAGTGACTTTTGGAATTACATATGACTCTTAGTATTACATGTCTTTTGGACATCTATGGCTCTTTTGTCCATACATGACTCTTGGACTAAAACTTATTTGTCTTTACAATGATTACATAATTACATCTTAACTTCCACATCATCATGTGATGAGACATGACAAGTCACTATCATTGATGACTGGGATTCATAGTGACTGATGACATGGACTTTCTTCAGTAGGTGACATGGTTTCCACACGTGTTTTGCTCTATGATGTAGTTTCCGATCGTTGATATCTTCACCCTCCAAAGGGTCTCTGATCTTATGGAGTCTTTAGGGTGCTTCAATAATCAAGACTTCAATGTGTTCTTTGTTTTTGAATGCTTCCTTTGGTTGCCTTCTTTGCCCGATCTTCTCCATGCATCCTTGCCATGTTCCTGAAATGCCTGTAACTGCAATCACTCATGGCAAGCAACCATCAGCCTGGAAAGTCTCCTATTCCAACATGTTACATGTGTATTTTTTGTTCATGTTTGGGCAGTGCGTTTGGGTAAGACAAGGAAGACTTCTGGGCGCACTTTGAAAGGCTGAAAGGTTGAAGAAAAGAGGCTTAAAGGCTTCGGGATGCGCTCTTGTGCTCAAGAGAGAGGCACTCAAGGGAGGGCACGGGGCGCATGTCCAAAGGATGAAGGACAAGGCTTCGTGCTTCCCAAGTGCGCTGTGCGCTCAAGGGAGATAAGGAGGGTGCATGGTGCAGAGCTAAAGGCTGAAGGGAGAGGCTTCAGGGCTTCGGGGTGCGCTCATGCATTCAAGAAGGCAAAGGAGGGCACAAGGCGCAGTGTTGAAGGGCGAAGGATAATGTTTCAAGGCTCATGTGCTCAAAAGGGTCAAGGAGGGAGCAGGGTGCATTGCTGAAGGTTGAAGGGGTTAAGACTCAGGTCTTCAGGGTGTGCTCAAGGAGGGCACACTTCTTCGAGTTGAAGGAGTGCGCTCAAAGGAAGATTTGGTGTTGAGGGCGTAGTTCGGAACAAGGAGGGGAATGATGATTTAGGAGTGCGCTATGAGCTCTTGAAGGGCGTAGGGCGCACTTCCGAACAATGAAGGATTATCGATCAAGGCTTAAGAGTGCACTCATGCGCTCCTTGCCTTAATGGGTTCACTTTGCAACCAAAATTTGTCTAAGTCTAGAAGATAGAACAAGGGGTGAACACAATGAGTTTAGACATAAAATCATGTGCGACACATACCAACTCATCAAGAAAACTTAGACAAGCTTGAACAATGATAAATAGACATCAAAATCCACTTTACATACATTCCCTAAGTACAACAAACAAAGTGTGTGCGACTGTGACCAAAAAGTGTCATTTTACAACAACAAAGATGTTACGACCATGAAATACACTAAGATATTCTAATCAATGCGATGACACATAAGGATGATCAAGAACACTTGAAACATATAGAATGACTTGAAATGACACTCGACGACCAAGGTGACACTAGATACGATGGTGAAGTAGGCTCCAAATTTTGAATGTAGTGAAATTTTGGAGGTTGTTGTAGCAGCGACAACATATGGATAAATGGGAAACATGGTTGAGCCATGTTTGGTAGCTACTGAGGCCTAATTCTCTAACTGCGTTACAATTCACTATTGGCAGATTCGTCAGTATTGTGTTTGTGCATGTTGACTTGGTATATGATGTCAATATTGGTGTTGACATGGTGAGACTCACGCTTCATACTTAATGCAAGCAATTATCAGCTGCTCATGTTCTGCATGCCTTAAAGGATACAATCTGGTCACTTGAATCTCTCGTTTCATCCCCAGTAGTTCTAATGTTAAAGAAAACTCTTCAAATTGCATACAAACACCCTTTCAGACCGTGATTTCACCAATATTAACACTTATCAATGGAAAAAATGTCTTGGTCTAACCTCTGTATGCTCTGCGAGTAGTGTCCTACCAGTGTTGGTGTCAGCCTAATGTCTACTGAAATGATCACATTTGTTGGCAAAGACTACTACCTAACCATTTGACCAAATCCTATTGGCTAGTCATTAGGAATGTTGATATAAACCTGATATTGTTCTTGTTTGTTATCTAAACTACATGGCTTCATCTTTTGGTCTGAGAAATTTGCTGCTTGAAACTTTTATCGTAGTCAGGGTTTGAATTTTCATTTTCATCAATAAAATTTGTTGTTGTTTTACCTATACGCACCCATTGGATATTACTTTGGGTGCTTCTAGGTTTCGAAATGCTCTGAGAGGAGTGTCCTGACTCCTACCAGTATTGGTGTCAGCCTAATTGTTGCTGAATTTGAAATGATCACATTGGTTGGCAAAGGCTACCTAACCATTTGACCAAATCCTCATGGCTAATCGTTATGAATGTTGATAGAAACCTGATATTGCTCGTCTGTTATCTAAAATTCTAAACTTCATGACCAACATCTTTTGGTCTAAGAAATTATTTGCCTGAAACCCTTAACATAATTAGGGTTTGACTTTTCATTTTTATCAATAACATTTATTGTTTTTCCCTTGGACACACCCTTTAAAGTTACATATTACTTTGGGTGCTTCTAGGCTCCGATATGGTTTTATCTTTGGACTTGCCAACATAGTTGAATCAAATGCTCCTAGCACTCAACTATGCCTTAGGAAAGATAACTTCTCGTTCTCTGAATTTTCATGTTAATTTTCATCTGTTGGTTGCTTCTTTTGCTCCTCATAATGATATATCATAGACCAAACTATTGTGCATAAGTAACTTGATATCATCTAGTATAGGCTGGACAAGTTACAATTGTTGAGGTGGCTCTTTTTAACTTATTACTTCAACAAAATATATCGAATCTATTATAATCTAGCTAACTATCATAGATTTGGTAGTTTCGATTGTAGGATGATGGTATACTGCAATTTATGCTTATGCGATGTGCATTTATATTTTTCTTATATATTGCACCATGCTTTACGACTGTTGTTATACTTGGGTTAAAACTTAACTTGTCTAGTGTTTGTTTCCAAATGCTTAAACTTTTATCCAGAATGACTTGGTAATTTCGATAAAATAGCTTACCTTTCTATTTTTATGAACTGTCATTCATATACACAGACTATATATTTTGGCATTATTTACATTTATTTTGTTGTTACTTGTTCTTATTTCATCACAAGCAAGTAAAGTTGAAACACCACCATATAGACGATGTAATTGGTGTAACTTGATGGGTTTATGTTCTTATGGAACGATTTTTGTTGATTATTCTTAGTTCATTGAATGCTTATTGTTCAAATCCATTTTTGGGTTAATTACTTGATTCATGGAATATAGATCATTTAAATGTCCTTACTAATAAGTCAAAATGGCTTAGTAGTGTTGAGATTTTACATGGATAAACACATTGCATAAACATTTCACGGACTTAGCTAGTGAACCAATTGAAACAATACAACAAAAATTAGAGGAAAAACACCGTGTGTAAGTGCTTGTAGGCTGAAATACTTGTTATTAGAGTGGTAGCTCATAATATGATGATACGAAATGATTTTTGAGATGTGTATATATCCATCTTCAAGGGGCAGGGAACCCTTCCCTAGAGTAGTTATGGGCCCACATAAGGTTGGCTTTAGCCATAACCTAGATTTACAATATAACACCCTAGGGCCCAAACAATGTCAACCATAACTGAATGTTCCAGGTTTCATAAGGAGTACGTATTGAGAACATGAGGAATCTCTTCATCTGCTATAGACATGTCGAAATAGCCAAGGCCTCTCTGTTCCATTCATTAAGCATTTTCTGTTTATCTACTTGACTTGGTATTTTCTCTGTTGCAATGTTATATTCCTAATATAATATCATATATCATATATACTATAATAAACCCTAGTAATATAATAAACAACTACTATCCATTAAACCTTTCATCGAGACCCATCTCTTCAGAACCATATAAAGAGGTCACTTTACAGTTGTAACATCACATTAGTATCAATCGTAATTATTATTACTTTGTCTGGTGACATTGTATTCATAAGTCTTTGTACTATGTTTTTAAGAATGCTTGGTGTATGAACTATTTGGTTCATAACAACTGGTTTCACAACAGTGTTTGTCCCTGCTGGCTCGGGGCCAATTTTTCTTGCTGGTAGCCGTAGCCCTTAGCTGATGGCCATTTATATTTCCTCTTCCAGTTCCTGGCCACTCTGTAGTATCCTAAGGTAATTTTTTGCCCTTAGGGATTGTATTCTAACTAGGGTTTTCTTCAGTATTAGGGTTCTACCTTTGACTAGGATTTTCCAAATAAGTCAGAAAAGAACTTTGTAACAACAATGCACATTCACATAACAGTAGGTATACATAAATGTATGCATGAATATAAAGATTTTAACAAGAATATGTCTTTTCAACAAAATCCCAATAAATTAGGGCTGCCTGCACAAGGAACAGTAGGTCTATTCAACCAAGAATCCACCAGTGTAATTTTGATTTGTAAACCAATAATTTAGTAAAAGAACATTCAACTGTAATTTATGCTATTGCTGTCCAATACTACTATTACTCTCCTAAATTAACTCACTCTCTACCGTAGCTTGGTACCCTTGTTGCCTGTTCCAGTCAGTGCCTTTTTCTCGGCCTTCTACTTAAGGGTCCTTGTGATTGTGATGAAACCACCTGTTACTTGGATGCTGTTGCATGGTTATGTCTGGATCGGTCTTCCATTTTTTCAAAGTAAATAATGTGCTGATGACACAAGTCGGTTCCCAGGGATTCGACTGTCAAACCCTGCCTCCCCAGCCCTGTACAAACGAAACGTCCTCAAGTTGGCTGCGGCCCTGCAGCTCTGCAGCTGCAACCTTGTGGCCCTTTGGCCCTACGGCTCTGCGGCTGCGGCCCTGCATTTTGCAATTTTACACCAGGCTAATCCAACTACTTCACTGTCTCCTTATTATGTCCTTGATGTCCTTAACAGACCTTTCTCTACCCTTCAATCCTTTGCTGATCAGAAACCCTTCCAATTTGCCAAATCACAGTCAACAAATTCCCAAGGATGAAAGATAATAGAAAATGGAAAAACTGATTAGGGTGGAATCTCTCATCACTGAAATCAGAAAAGACTAGTTAGGGTGGAATCTTTCACCATTGGAACTAGACAAGGAAAAGGGGTCTTAAAACCCTCAGAGCCTCAGGCTCAAGAAAATCAGAGATATTCCAATCCAAATTGATGATTCCAAATTGATTCCAACTCTCCTCTATTTATAGATTCCTTCATGGGCTCCCAAATGTGAGGGCTTGTGAATGCAAACCCCAATTTTGGGTTTTTTGCCCCAACCGACACAACATTTACATTGTTGCCCCAACATTGGAAAAAATGGGTTTTCCTCTTTATCAGGACTATATCCTATGGGGTTGGATAGGCTATTTCGTCTGCTTGTGGGCAATTAATCAATTGGGGACATTACAGTCCCCCCCTCTCGATATTGCTTGTCCTCAAGCAATTGTATGTCTGGGTGTTGCGAAAGTTTCCCCCTTGTGTTCAAGGGTGAAGACTGCTCACTTGTCTTTTGGTCACTTCCAAACCACCTGCTCTCATTCGAAACAAGTGATGCTGGCATTTATCCATCCTTGTCATTATCGTGAATATTTGCCACTGCAAAAACTCCCCATCAATGCATTGCATTGACCAAGTGATCAGTGTTGAAGTTTGGGGTGAGGCTGATGTTAAAACCTCGATAACTGTCTTTTTCCCTGTGCTTATCAATACATCTTCCTTTGGGTTTCTTGTAATACATTTCCTCTGGATCTTTGCACAAGCATAATCCATCTCTACCCCTACAACAATATAAAGAACCCTTGACATTCAAAGACAATTTATCCTTGTCAACATCAACTTCATTGCATAGATGAGGCCTCCCTTCAAATTGTGGCCCCTTTCTTTCCACCCAACCATGTAGCTTTGAAAATGCCTCACACGCCCAAGGGATATGGCCATCCGCTAGCACGCATTGCAAATATCCTTGTAGGGATAATGAGAAAATGACAAGGATATGGCCATATGCTAGCACACATTGCAAATGAGACTAGAGACAAGAGAAAATGACAATGAAAACCAACTATCTAGAAGAAAGCAAGGAAAAGAGGTTAGTAATCAGATCTAAAGCTAAAACAAAGAGAAGCTAAGCTAAGAGATCCTCCCTTTTAAATAAGGAGGAGGTACCAAGGGATTGGATTCCAAGCTCCCTTCAAGCAAGAAGATCACTTTATTATTAATGTTACAATGAAGAAGTAACCCTTTAGACTATGAGAAGGGCTCTTCCACAACCTTGAGGAGATTACAAAGATAATTGGAACTTTACAACAACCAATTGCTCCTCAAGCTTCAATATATCAAGAAGAGGCTACAAGCCAATAGATGATGAATTTCAATGGCAAACAACTTGCTCCAAGCATCTAGAAACCCATGGCCTTGATGAATATAACCCTCAAAGCTCACGACCTTGTCAAGGAAAGGCCAGAAAATTTTTAATAAAATTTTTATGATGACTTTGCAATTTTTTAAAGCTTTTAACCTCTTGAAAATTTTCAAGAAACCTAAAAATGAAATTGTTTCAGATTTGAAAGGGTATCCAACTAATCCGGAAAATTCTTGAAAAGTAGTAATATTTGTAAAAATGTTTTATTAAAAGATAAATTACAGAGGATGATGATTACAAATGGGGTTTCTGGCTTATATACCGCTATGGACACCCTGTGGGGAAAGGGCATGATTTTATGATCGTGCCCTTTCGTCTAATTTAACTGAAAATTAAATAATAAACCTAATCTAACTAATTTTTACATAACATTGCCTTCCTCTCGAAAGAATGCTTTGTCCTCAAAGCATATGTAATGATGGATGTTGTTGACAAAATGCTTCATTCTCCCAAGAAGCTTCTTCTTCGGGTAAGTCCTTCCACTTGATCAGATATTCCTTGATAGTACGATATCGAAGCTTTCTTTCTCTAGTAGACAAAATACCTTCTGGTTCTAAAATGACTCTTCCCTCATCATCTAGGGATGGAAGTGTTGTTTGCGCTGTTTGATTGTTACCTAGTGCCCTTTTAAGGCAAGATACGTGGAAGACGTTGTGAACATGACTTGTCTCTAGAAGGCTTAAACCATATGCAACTTGGCTAATCTTTTTGTTGATCTGATAAGGTCCATAAAACTTTGGTGCCAATTTGTTTTTTCCTTTCTGTTTTAAGGATAATTGTTTGTATGGTTGGAGCTTAACAAATACCCATTCTCCAACTTCAAACTCTCTTTCGGTTCTGTTACGGTCTGCTTGTTGCTTCATACGATTCCTTGCATTATTCAGGTTTTCTTTTAATATTTGGACGATTTTTTGGGTTTCTTCTAGTTGATCTTTAACAACAGGTAGATTTGTCTGGACAATAGCTAGATCTTTCCATTTCGGGGGTTCATACCCATATAGAGCTTGAAATGGCGTCATTTTTGCTGATGTATGATAAGTGGAATTATACCACCACTCAACAAGATGTAACCATTGAGCCCACTTATTTTGTTTTTCTGTAGCGTAGCAACGTAGGTAGGCCTCCAAACATTTATTGAAAACCTCTATTTGGCCATCTGTTTGAGGGTGATAAGCAGAACTCATATTTAAGTAGGTTCCAATATGGCTGAACAATTCCTTCCAGAATTTACCTTTGAACTTGGCATCTCTATCACCCACAATGACTTTCGGAAAACCGTGTAACTTATATATATTTTTGCAAAATATTTCAGCGATTTCTTTTGCTGAGTATGACTTCTTTATTGCCATAAAGTCAGCATATTTGGTGAGTCTGTCAACTACTATGGAAATCTTGTCCTTGCCTTCAGATACTGGTAATCCTTCGATAAATTCCATCGAGATTTCTTCCCATTTCTGATTTGGAATGTTTAAAGGGTGAAGTAATCCTGGTGTCGTAATATTTTCACTTTTATTCCTTTGACATGTGTCACATTCTGCTACATATTTCTGAATATCACGATTCATTCCCTTCCAAAAGAAGGATTGACGTGCATTGTAGTAAGTCTTAAAGAATCCTACATGTCCAACTGACGGGGAGTCATGTAATTCCTTGAGTATCTTAAACTTAAATTTGGAATTTGCATTTAGATAGATTCTTCCCTTATACCATAGGATATCATTCTTCCACTCAAATTTTGAGTTGTTGGGAAGGCCATTGATTATTGCCGTTATTTCTGGATCCTTGGCATACTCACTTCAAATTTCGTTAAGCCACTCAGGGACAACAACCGAAATTGCAAGTAGTGTTGGTTCTTCATCTTTCCTGGATAAGGCATCTGCTACTACATTGTCTTTACCTCTTTTATGTAGTATTTCCAAGTCAAAAGTGGCAATTTTTTCAATCCATTTTTGTTGTTCTTCGGAAAGTGTTTTTTGTTGAAGATGCTAGAGACTGTTATGGTCTGTTCGAATAGAAAACTTACTTCCCAAAAGATATTGCCTCCACTTAGTTAGTGCGTGCATGATAGCGAGCATTTCTTTGTTGTATGTGGATTTGAGGCGTTCTCTTTTGTTGAGCTTCCTACTTTCAAAAGCTATTGGATGTCCTTGTTGCATTAATACTGCACCTATACCAAATCCGGAAGCATCACACTCAATGATAAATGGTTTAGAAAAATCTGGTGTTGCTAATACGGGAGCATTAGACATAATTTCCTTTAATTTTTCAAAACACCTTCTTGCTTCCTCATCCCATAGAAACGAATTCTTCTTTAAAAGATTTGTTAGAGGTGCAGTTATATGTGCATAGTTTTTAATAAATCTTCGGTAATATCCAGTCAAACCTAAGAACCCTCTTAGCTTGGATATATTAGCAGGTTTGGTCCATTCTTTTATAGCTTTGATTTTGTTAGGGTCCACCTTTACGCCTTCATGGGATATAATGTGTCCAAGGTATTCTACTTCTTCCTTTCCGAAGGTGCATTTGGATTTTTTTGCGTAAAATTGGTGTTCTTTAAGTAGTGTAAGAACTTTGTCCAAATGTTGCAAGTGCTCCTTCCAAGTTTTACTGTAAATTAGAATATCGTCAAAAAATACTAATACAAACTTTCTAAGATGTGGGCGAAATAATTCGTTCATAGTTGCTTGAAACGTTGCTGGTGCATTGGTTAATCCAAACGACATTACTTTAAATTCATAGTGACCTTCGTGTGTTCGGAATGCCGTTTTTGGTATGTCCTCTAATCTGATCCTAATTTGATAGTAGCCTGATCTTAAGTCCAATTTTGAGAAATACCTTGCGCCATGTAGCTCATCCAACATTTCGTCGATAAAGGGGATTGGGAACTTGTTTTTAATTGTTATTTTGTTTAATCCCCTATAGTCAATACATAGCCTGAATGACCCATCTTTCTTCCTTACCAACACCACTGGAGCAGCGTAAGGACTTTTACTTTTCGAGATGATTCCACACTTTAAGAGGTCTTGGATTAATCTCTCGATTTCTGTTTTCTGGTGATGTGGATATCGGTATGGCTTGATGTTGACCGGGTCTGATCCTGCCTTGACTTCTATTGTATGCTCAATTTCCCTATTAGGCGGCATCTTCATAGGTAGGTCTTGAAATACTTTTTCATGTTTCCTAATTAGATCTTGTATCTCTGGTGACTCTTCACTGGTCATATTTGTAGATAACATTTCTAACTGATGACATTGTACTACATAAGCGGGTGCTCCCTTTCGAATCATCTTCATCATCTGCGATGATGATACAATTTGATTTTTTGGTGCTTGAAATCCGTGTAATTTGTACTTCTGACCTCCCCATTTGAATTTTATAAACTGTACTTGGTGGTTGGCGGCATAAGTACCTAAAGTTCGTAACCACTGGATACCTAAGACTACATCTACTCCTCCTAATGGTACTGTGAAAAATGGAGACTCTAAACTGAAGTCTTGAATCTGCAATTTAACCTTATGGCATTTCCCCACCTTTTCAATCTTCTTACCGTCAGCTACCATCACCTTCATGTTTGGTAAGGGAAATGAAAAAATATTGAGTCTCTTTGCCATGGTTGCATCTAAAAAATTGTGTGTGCTACCAGAGTCGATGAGAACCACTACGTTGTTCTTCTTTATGTGTCCTTTTAACTTTAAGGTCTGAGGTTGTGATATACCTGTCATGGCTGATAATGACACTTGCGGAATACTTTCATCATCTAATTCTGGTGAGAATTCTGGGGAATCTTCTGTTTCTTCTATGTCAGAATCTTCACTGTTTGAATCATTGGTTGCTTCACAATTATATAGGTTCTTTGGTTCTTTTCCTTTAGCACACCTATGTTTGGGGTCCCACTTCTCACCACAGCGCTTGCATTTACCCTCTTTTATCCTTTGCGTTTCCACATTAGATTTTTCATCTTCACGTCGATGTGGTGGAACATATCTTGTATTTTTTGCGTCCGCATACTGAGGTGTTCTTCGTCTTGAATATGTTTTTTCGGATTTTGACCAAAATATTTGTTCGAATTTCTTTTCGGCTGTTTTTGCTTTTCGTCTTGCTACTTCTATTGATGAAATGTCATGCATTTCAAGTTCTACTTGTAAATGGGTTTTGAGTCCCGAGATGTATGATTGAATTAGACGAGATTCTGATAACCCATGTACTTGTGTACAGTGTTACTAAGGTCTCCCATTCTTGAGTGTATTCGTCCACACTTCCTTTTTGTCGTAATTTGATGAGTTTTGAAAAGAACTCTTCCTCCTTTACACCTTAGAATCTTTTAAAGAATGCATCTTTAAATTTCCTCCAGCTAATGACGTGTGTTGTCTTTTTCCACCACCATACTAGTTATATGCTTCTCCCTCCATTTTCATGGATGCATGCCTGAGCTTTTCGTCATCGTCATATATCTCAAAGTATTCTTCTGCTTTATTTATCCATGCAACATTGTTTTTTCCGTTTCCATCGAATTTAGACATCTCGACTTTTGCCCTTCGCTGGTATGTTGCTAATGGTTGAGCGAAAAAAGGGTGTTGATTGGTAAAGTTATTCCATAGTTGCTTGTTTGTAAAGGCTGTGTTACTCGCTTCTTGGTGGGGTGTCGCTGATTTTTTTGGGGTTTCAACTTTTTCATGAGACTCTGTTGACTTTGTTGAATCTGATGAAATGTGTTCTTGATTCTCTTCACTTTCTTTTAGTAGTTGTTCGGGTGTACAATTCGACCTTTTACACAGAATTTTCAGCATTGTTAAGACATCTCTGATGTTTACTCCTATTTGGACATGTTGATTTTCCATCTTTATTTCTATTCTATTTGTTGTATCGTGAAGATTTTTGATTTCATCAGCTTGCTCCCCAAGCTTGATCTGGAATTCATTTAATCTTTTACTGACTTCGTCGTAGTTGTTATTTATCTTATGCTCCGAATCCAACTATTTTTTTTGAAAATCTGCCATTGTCATTGTCGACATCGATCGGGTTTGCGGGGGTGTGTATTTATTTGCCAACGTAAATATATATTTTTTTTACTAATCAAAAAATATTATTAAATTAATAATAATATTTTTTTTTTAATTAATTAATTAAAATATTACTTTAATTAATTAATATTATTCACATATATGTAATAATTTTTTTTAATTATTATATAATTTTAATTCTATATAATTAAATTAATTACATATAATGTGAAATCGTAATACTTTTTTTTAAAGTAATCGAATGAATCGACAATCATGTCCCAACCGAATTGACTCTTCAACCCTTCTCGTTGGATAGAGATGCCGCGGATAATAAAACGTGAGCTTACAACGTATCACCACAGATGGACTTTCAGTGTACGACTCACCGCAGATATAAAAAAAATGCCGGAATTCGTTGGTTCAACGCAGACAATTGATGGGATTTTTTTTTGAACCGTTTCCCGCAGAGCCCACGCAGTCGGACAGCCGGTATGACGCAGCCTTCCCGTTGACTCAGCGTGTCACTCCAGGATAAATACGCACAACACAATTTCGATGGAAACCATGAAATCGGGGGTTTAGAACAGGCGGTAGGCAACGGAAGTGGTGTGCGGGCTGTGCAAAGACTACAGGAAGGATGGCGACAGAGATAGCAGCGTGGAGGGAAAACGGAGGACGGCGAGGGATGATACTCTTCTGTGCAGCGTCTTGCCAGAGAACCAAACAGGCTTTGATACCAGATAATGCGGAAAATTCTTGAAAAGCAGTAATATTTGTAAAAATGTTTTATTAAAAGATAAATTACAGAGGATGATGATTACAAATGGGGTTCCTGGCTTATATACCGCTATGGACACCCTTTGGGGAAAGGGCATGATCTTATGATCGTGCCCTTTCGTCTAATTTAACTGAAAATTAAATAATAAACCTAATCTAACTAATTTTTACATAACACCAACCTTTCTTCAAGCCCTCGGCTAGGAGAAAGAGGCCTCCTAAGGCCTGCGATTAGTCTCCAAAAATGGTCTCTATGGATCAGACCCAAAAGGCTAGCTCCTAGCCAAAAAATCGATGGATAAATCCTTAAAAAATGCAAACGGTTTCTCTGCAAACAACCAAGGGTTAGTCACAAAATATTTGAAGCAAAATAAGGCCCTAAATGTAGAAATTCCATGAAATTATGACCTGCTAATATGAACAATCTGAAATATATTTTCTTTTCATACAAACATAGAATTCCTCTACTAAATTTGCAGCGGAATAGAATAGAAGTAAATCACAGTCACACAGTAGCAAAACACGATATTTTTCTAGAGAATTTAACTGGGAAAACCCTCTGCTTGTTTATTGATAGAAACTGAGCAATAGATCTCTTACAAATACAACTGTTTCACTTGGAGAATACACCCTTCTCTCTGCTTATCCTAAGCATGAAACCCTTGCAAGAATGCTGATCACGCTGCCTTCTTCCCTTGCCCCTCCTCTGCTCCAAATTCCTGGCGCAAACACAAGGAACCAAGTCCCTAATTCCTTGTGCAAGAGCTGATCCTTTAGCTCCTAAATTCTAGCGCATGAGCCAAGGGAAAACTGCCTTCTACCAACTCGCACAAGCCTTCTTCTTGTCACGCTCACTTACAAGCTTACACACAAAACTGGTGCATACAAGAATGAATACAATTGTGCCTTCGTTCCTTCTTTATAGCAATTTGGATGGCTAAAATTAGTGAATTTCTAATTAAGGAATGATTTTGTGATTGATTGAGTTAGCATGAGTTAACTGCTCATGCAACTCGTCCTATTTCAAGTCAACCACTTGAAACTCAATCACTTGTGTTTTTCCTCAATCAACTCACACTAGAAAATCAAGAACTCGATCTTCAATTTCAACACATCAGTTAACTGCATCCTAACTTGTCCTAATTTTTAGGGACTGATTCCTAAATTATAGGAACTCGTCCTAATTTATAGGGAGTCTCCTAATTTTTAGAAAATCGAGTATGACAGAGAAGAAACTCGAATTTGACTCCTTGAATTAAGGGACAAATCAAGGAATCACTTTCTCGCTACTATTTTTAACACTCCCTCTTAGTGAGGAAGGTGATCCTGGAAGAACCTCGTCCACCTGGGTCTATCTCCAACAGTACCAAGTTCTCCTTTGCTGCAACTGCTGCTCTGAACTAGAAGACTTCCCTTGTTTCTAATGCGGAACCTGCTTTGAAGACCTATTCTTTCCCACCATGCTCTGTGAGTCCACAATCTGCCACTATCAATGATCACAACTTCTTCTGTGTCACTGAACTTTGGTTCACTGATCCACCCACTAGCAAGCCTCTAGCTCCACTAAGATGTATTCTCATTGTGTCTTTTGGATCTGCCCTTTTATCAGTGGTTTGGCCATCTGCAACCCGGTGAACTAGGGCTCCACAACTCTGCCTCCTAACAACTCATTAGTTGTTCAGTGATCACTGTACATGAGGACTTCAACAAGGCTGGTTTCTCACAGCAGATAAGTACATATACCCACTGCATACTCGCCCATGAGAAACAATGTTCACAACTGCATTTGTGAGCAGTTTTCTGCTGCCTTCACACAATCTCTTAGCTGCTCCAAGATCACTGTCATAAGGCCTTCCAGATTCGCCCACTTGTCCACCTTCTATTTGCTTCAGAATGCTGATCCTAGGGCACAAAAATATGTCCTGTCACTGTGACACATCAGCCCTATTGTCACTCTCCTCAGGGCCTCCAAAACTGCCCACACACAATCAACACTTTGACTGATCTAGGGCTTGCAAATCAGCCATTAACAGTCTATACACTTACTGTTCTTACGCTGCTTCAAATCTGAAATCTGTGTGCTTGTCGATTCTGTTCACTGCTCCGATACCGCATAGTAATTCCATGAAATTCTGATATGCTAATATGAACAATCTGAAATATAATTTCTTTCATACAAACACAAAAATTCTCCAGTAAGCAGTGGAATAGAACAGAAGTAAATCACAGTCACACAGTGGCAAAACACAATATTTTTCTAGGGAACCCAACTGGGAAAGCCCTCTGCTTGTTTATTGATAGAAAGTGAGCAATAGATCTCTTACAAATACAACTGTTTCACGTGGAGAATACACCCTTCTCCCTGCTTATCCTAAGCATGAAACCCTTGCAAGAATGCTGATCACGCTGCCCTCTTCCCTTGCTCCTCCTCTGCTCCGAATTCCTAGCGCAAACCCAAGGAACCAAGTCCTTAATTCCTTGCGCAAGAGCTGATCCTTTAGCTCCTAAATTCTAGCGCACGAGCAAAGGGAAAACTGCCTTCTACCAACTTGTGCACAAGCTTCTCTTGCACACTCTTTCTCTCACAAGCTCCACACATAAACTTGTGCAACCTTCTCACAAACCTGTGAGCTCTATTGTCTTGTCTCACCAACTCTTGCACAAAAGACAATGATCAAATATGTGCCTTCGTTCTTCCTTTTAAAGCAATTCAGAAGGCTAAAATTAGTGAATTTCTAATTAAGGAATGATTTTGTGATTGATTGAGTTAGCATGAGTTAACTGCTCACGCAACTTGTCCTATTTCAAGTCAACCACTTGAAACGCAATCACTTGTGTTTTTACTCAATCAATTCACACTAGAAAAGGAAGAACTTCACCTTCAATTTCAACACATCAGTTAAATACATCCTAACTCGTCCTAATTTTTAGGGACTGATTCCTAAATTATAGGAATTCGTCTTAATTTATAGGGAATCTCATAATTTTTAGGAAATCGAGTATGACAAAGAAGAAATTTGAATTTCACTCCTTGAATTAAGGCACAAATCATGGAATCACTTTCTCGCTACTATTTTCAACACTAAAGGCCTTGTGGCTAGGCCAAAAATGAGCTAAGAAGTTAGCGACTAACCGAAATAAATATAAATAAAAATTTGAGCCCAAAAATATGTGTATCTGATCTGCAAACTTGGAACCCAAGTCAGATTTGCAAAGAAAAAATTTGAGAAACAATAAAAAAATTATTTACAAAAATTATAAGTGGAAACCCTTGCAAATAAAATCGATTTTGGTGTGAGGAAGGGTCCCAAACCCTTGTGGCTTCCCTAATTTTTTTTTTCGGTGAGATCCAAGCCACAAAAAAAATTGAATTTTCCCTTTTGAAAGGCCTAGAGATGGCCTACAGGTTTGCAGCCCTGAAGAGAGGGGGCTAAGAAGCTGATGACCCTCCAAAAGATGTTCTTTGTGCTGAAACCCTAGCCGCTAAGCTAGATGAGGGTATAGTCTCCAAAAAAAATTCATTTCTCTTTGATTCGTTGGGCTAATCCACCTGCAAACAAATCAAAAATAAAACCCTTGTCCCTCTCTTCAGATCTGCAAGAGAACAAAAGAAAAACCCTAATCGATATATACAAGATGGACAAATATATACAAGAGTTAGAGGAAAATATATACAAGATATATTATCAAATTCACAAGAACAAGCTTATCAGTAACAAATATATTCATTTAATGCTCTAAAAATAATTTGGAAGATTTTAAAGATAGATAAAATTTGATCTAGAGCAGATGGCAAGAAAACCCCTTTTCTTATTTCAAATGATAAGTCTTTAGATGACCCACTATGGGTTCCTTAACTTCTATGTCTTGAAATTTGAATAGTTGGCTAATTCAACCGATAATGCCCCCAAGTATCCAAGATCTGATCAAGAATATTATTTTCTACACACTTGAGAAGTATTTGTTAGATCCATCGAGATTTTGATTGCACAGTGGAAGAGGAGTCTAAGGGTTTAACTGAAAACCGATAAATCTGCTGGTCCTAAAGTGTTTCTCCAGATCTAAACAATGATGCAAGATAACTGTACACCAATGAATTTTCAAGAGCTAATGGAAATAACAATGTTAGAACATTAGTAGAACATAAAGCACAATAGATCGAAAAGATATTACCAGATAAATGAAGAATAACGCCATAGCTTTGCCCCAAATACTATTTTATTGCTAAAAAAAAAATATTACAAAAGTAGTAGAGCTTCACTTAGCCACGAGCTCAAGATTTTTCATGATACAAATGAGGAGCTTAGAGCTTCCTTATATAGAAAAATGAGAGTGTGAGAGCCTCCAAGTGGAAAAAATGGCTAGTTGACTTGATCCATGGGTTGATCTTCCTCAAAATAATTCTAACCCTTGATTATTGCTGAACAAATCCATAGAAAAATTCGACTTCCTTGATTGATGAGTTGGATGGACCAATCTTTGACCTTGGAGTGGTATTGGTCCACTGGAATATCTTCAAAAATAGATTTCTTGAAATTCCCTCATTCAAAATAACCACTTGGACCAAAAAGTTCAATTTCCCTTGAGAAATTATTTTCCTTCCAACCCAACAAATTTGGGACTTTTCTACCTTGGAATTGAGACTTTTATCAACTTTCAATTTGATCCCTTTTTTGGAAAGTGCACATTTCCTTTTTAATTATTTTTTCACTTGGAGAAAATTTTATTCTCTCTTTTTAATTTTTTGACTAATTATTTTGCCATATTTTGCTAGAAAATAAAAAATAACGACTCTAGAGGGGTTTAGACATATTTTTCCACCCTCAAAGTGTGTTTAAATAGAAAGTTTAGGAGTTGAGGTATAATTTTGAGTACTTACACCCCTTAGAACCTCTATAGACAACACTTTTTACATCTTTACATAAAATTTTACATGAAAATCCCATTTCAGAAGGGGAATTTTGACAATAAAAATATGACTTTTAGACTCATCCAAATTGTGCGATACTTTACAAATGATCTAGTATGAAAATTTACATAGACTCTATACACTAGGACTCACCTAAGACCTCACCATCGAGCCCCACTCTAGCTTTGGGGCATGCTCGGGAGAAAAACTCTACCAATTATAAATGTTTAAAAACACAAATAATTGGCGGAGGAAAAAAAATCCCTAGAGTGAAAATCTTTGGTAAAAATCAAAGGCTAACCTAGATGTTTTACATGGCTTTATAAACATACTAGAATCATTTTTACATAATGGCCCACCAGGCTGCAGAATTTGGATTACATTATGATGACCATAAGCTGCATCATGATGATGAAATATGAATTTTTTTTTGATTGCTCTGCAGTGAACTCTGCTTAAGGGGTACTTGACACCGAGTAGTCAACAGGTCTCAAGGGTAGTCATTGCAGTTTTCTTTGACAAAGTCATTTGGGAAACGCCCAACATTTTTGAATTGGGTGAATGCTTCCTAGTTTTGTGATGTATTGAAATTGCATTGGACGTCCCCATGTGCCATTTCTTAAGTGGATAAGACCTTGATCGGAAAAAGTAAGCAAGCTTTTCCTCCATATCTCCAAATTTCATTCTTATGAGACACATTTATTTGCTTGATAGTCGCCAGTAACCCAATTGAATAGATCATGTGAAGAATTTAAATGCAACTATAAACCCTTGAAGTTGGCACAACACACCAAACAAAATGGGCAGGACAAATCTTCTATGGGTCCTGTCTTCTGCAACCTATTATTATAATATGTGTAATTAAAGTTGACATTTCTAGCCTTCAAACAAATGATGTGCAACGGTGAGGAGGAAGGGATATCGTTATAAGAATAAGAACTATATCGAGACCTCTCTCTTGGTCCCATCTCCTTGGCTGATATTATAACTTGCAACCATGTCACTGAGTTTAAATTGTTTATGTTACTAGGTGTCCTCAAAATTATGCACTTCCCATCATCCAACACCACGCTCAAAGTTGCTAGAGTGTAAATCTACCACATAAACCATATCAACTCTCTCCTCCAATTTCAAGTTTGGGGACTTCCACGAAAAACTACATAGTGAACCCAAGGCTTCTTTGCCCCACATAACTTGTCCTTTGCAACGAGGCCTTCACACAACTTACAATTTATGGTTCGCACATTTAACAATTAATCTTGTAAGACTATGAGCATCTACATCAACTGAAAGTTTCTCAATCTCAAGTAAAATAAAACTAACTACAGATTGCTCATTGCATCCCGGTTGAGTCGATGTTCTCGGTAAGCATACACTAGTCAACTGATAAATTGAGGAATCCTCTAAAGAGTTGTGAATGGAACTTGACAACAAAACATATAGAGGCCATAATTTCTTTCTTGGTACTTCATCGCACACATGTCTAGAAAAGGTAAGTCATTTTGATTCACCTTTGTCGCTTTTCCTGTATTTTGTAGCTCAAACTCCTTTGAAAAAATAATGGATGTTTTAAAGCTCAGTGCTGAAGGTTGTTGTACAACTCAATAGACTACAATATGTTGAGAAGCTTTCTTCTTCAAGAGAGGCCTCTTTAGGTGACAAATACCTTTGAGACTCCTGGTAGCACCTTGGATTAGAGCTCTTGGAAAGGTTATGAGTATGTGGAAGATTCCTAGGGATTGAAACTTTCACACTAGTGTTGTGACTGGTCTTAAGAATCACAATGCTCTCACCCTTCTGAATCCCTTCACACTCAACTTCACGCTGGTTGTTGCATTTAGTATCTTCTTCTTCGTGCTTAATGGTGTTAGTCTTTTCTTCTTCCTCATTTGAATATTTTCCTTCGATTTTGTGCAGTGCATTCCCTCTTTCGTATCTCACACTATTCTTTACATCAATGTGGCCCTTTGTGTTGAAATTCGAGTGCAATCTAGAATTTCTAATCATGATAATTACTTGTGACTGATATATATGTTCACTTTAAGCATTCTCTTCATTCAATTATGTCATCAAGCAATTATACGTTTAATTATGCAAGAAAGTAAAGATCGAAGTACATAAAAAAAACAATGGACACCAGAAGTTAGGCTAGAGACCAGGGCAAAATCCACAAAGGGAAAACCCATCAATCCTTTCCTTATAGAATCTTTGTCAAAGAGAGAAATCCAAGTCATAGACAAATTGACTAGTAGACCAATTTCCAAGTGCTGAGTCTGTTATATACCTAGGGGGATAATATGGGGTACAAAGGGAGGTACCCAAGGGAATAATGTAATAATGGAATGGGCCATAGTAATAAATAAGGTGGTTAACCCGTATCATGTAAGGAACCACAAGTAGTTAGTAATAATGTAATGGGCCCATGGTATTAGATAGATGGTATTGAGGGAACCATGGTAATGACCCATGGTATTGTATGTATGAGGTCTATATAGAGGCTAGAGACTCCACATTGAGAGGTGTCAAGGAATATTGTATGAACAAGCATATGGCTTGTGGAGTGTTCTCCTTCCTTAAGGAGTGAATATATGGTGTTGCCCTACCTTAAGGGTTTTGAATCAATAAAGAAGCATTTCTATCTTGTTATTCTTGGGTTTATTTCTATTATCATATATTTTCAGGTTAGATCTATAACAAGTGGTATCAGAGCACTTTCTTGGGCAAAAGTGGAGATATTTTTCTTTATTATTTATTTATTTATTTATATATTTATTTTTTTGCAAGATTTTTCTAGGGCGGCGAGTTTGCAGATCAGATCTGTTCGTTTTGGGGAAAAATTTGCAAAATCTAATTGCAGATCTGGATTCTTTGTGAAAAAATACTCGATTTCAAAAAAAAATCGGCCGATATCGTTGATCTAAAAATCAGTGGTGTTACAGACAATTTTTTGGGGCAGCAAGTTTGCGGTGCAAATCTGGACGTCCTAGTGCAAGATTTGCAGAATCTAATTGCAGATCTGAAGTCTTTGTGAAAAAATACCCGATTTCAAAAAAAAAATAGTCGAATCGAAGCCCAGATGAGGGAGATATCGCTAATTTAAAATTAGCGATTTTTTAGCAATTTGTTGTGACGGCGGGACAGTTGCAGTGTGGAACGGCAATTCCAGTGCCTAGATCGGGATTTCTACCACATGGGAAGATGCAGAATGGTTGTTCCATTTCCGAAAACAGGTCATAATAGGGATTCTGAGCAATATTGACGGAATTGTGGCTATTTCAAATTTTCGCCAAGTAAGTGAATTTTTTTCAAAACCCTCTTCATGGCGGTACTATGTTTTACAGGAAAAGATAATGATCCTACTATTGAAGAATACAACAAACTAAGTCAGTATGGGCAAAAAAATTGGAAGGATTCAGTGTGGCTTAATTTCAAAGATGAGGCTTACAAATGGTATTTCTTGCTTGACGACAAGTAGTTGTCCAAACTTTCAGATGCAGAATTTGAAAGAGTCCTTTTAGACAAATGGTCTCGGGCTAGAAAAGAGGAGAATGAGACACGTAAGGGGTTATTTTCTACGGGTGTCTCCTTATTGCAGGTTCATGGATTGATTCAGAAGGACAAGATCGTTGTATTTATAAATCCTAGTTGCAAGCATAATTTTATCAATGTTAATTTGGCAAAAAAATTGCAAGTTCCAGCAAATTACATTGAAAACATACAGGTTGATAATGAGGATGTTCAAGTTTATAAAGATTTGAAGCTTTCTATGGATAAGTATGTGTTGCATTGTGACTTTTATACATCAGATATGGATAACATGGATGTTGTTTTGGGATATCCTTGGATGGAATCTGTGGGTACTGTCAATATTAATGTGCAGAAGAAATTCTTGAAGCTCTGGTATAAAAGGAAGAAAATTACATTGCAGGATATTTCCATTAAGACCCAAGCAGAGACTATAGAGGCAGAAGCACAAAGCTCTAATGACATTTACACATCAGATGATGAGCCTTTGATGATTGATAATCAAACACAAACAGAGGTGGAAGCAGAAAGGTTACAGGTACTGATACGTCAGATGAGGGCTCAGTGGTTGAAGTAATATTGGAAGATAAGACACCACAGCAGGCACCACAACAGGGTGAATTAAAGAAAAAGACACCATGGGTTAAAACTTCAACATATCATCACCCACATCACCCCGCAAGAAAACAAACAACAAGATGGCAACCAATTAGCCACAAGGATAACAACCCCTGCATGACAGATAGAGAGGACCGAAGATCCACCTACTAAACATCAACCCAGAAGAGCTGCCACGGTCAACTTCCATCTCAAGTGAGTGAGGCACCAGCGAGATTGAGGGTTCACCTTTCTCTTGGATGGCTAGATGCACGTGCATGGTACCAGTGGACTGCTCTTTTGAGTAGATCTTATTATTTGTGTTTTTCCGATGTTTCGGGGACGAAACATGTTAAGGGGGGTGGAATGTTATATACCTAGGGGGGATAATATGGGGTACAAAATGAGGTACCCAAGGGAATAATGTAATAATGGAATGGGCGATAGTAATAAATAAGGTGGTTAACCCGTATCATGTAAGGAACCACAAGTAGTTAGTAATAATGTAATGGGCCCATGGTATTAGATAGATGGTATTGAGGGAACCAAGGTAATGACCCATGGTATTGTCTGTATGAGGCCTATATAGAGGCTAGAGACTCCACATTGAGAGGTGTTAAGGAATATTGTATGAACAAGCATATGGTTTGTGGAGTGTTCTTCTTCCTTGAGTGAATGTATGGTGTTGCCCTACGTTAAGGGTTTTGAATCAATAAAGAAGCATTTCTATCTTGTTATTCTTGGGTTTATTTCTATTATCATATATTTTCAGGTTAGATATATAACAGAGTTTGTTGTAACATGCTTTATTTTTGATAAGTTAGTTTTTATTTATAAAAGAGGGTATGAAAAAATATTAAAAAAGAAGAAGAAGTTGAAATAGAACCCCATCAAAAGAAAATCAAAATATTTGTATAAGTGTGCTTGTTTAAATGCCACTTCATGAATAAATTCCATTTGTAATAAATAAAGGTCTGTGTGCAGCTTGTTTTTATGCCACAACCTTTTCTTCTGATCTGAATCAAACTGTTTAATCTTGATCAGATCATTTAAATTTTTGTTCTAGATTAGAGAATAAGTTCAACCAAACAATTTAATCTTGGTTGAACATTAGAATTTAGGATAGATTAGGGTAAATAAAGGCCTAATATGCTTAAAAATTGGCCTAAGTTATATTAGATTAGGCTTAAGTTAGTGAAATAATTAAATAGGGGTTGCTAGTCTAAACACGCCCAAAATAGATTACTTTTTAATTAGTGTTTAATTACCTTGTTTAAAAGGTGATTAATTCTTTGTAAATAAACATGTTTATATGCTTTTGTCAAAGGTCAAATATGACAAAATTGTTTTGTCGGAAAGTGATAAAGTTCGGGCAAGAATCGACGGTCATTCACCTGCCTGCCCAGATCAACAGCGGGGAAGCCTCTTCGCACCCCCTCGCCACGAAACGAGATAATGACAAGGGGGGGTGTGAAAAATGGTTTTGCTCGCGCGGACCCCTTGCATACGTCGCGCCTCCTCAGCGCTTCACACCCCCCTCGCTCCATACTGCTTACCGCTACCCCCCCTCCGAAATCCGCCACCACACTTCCCGCGCTTCCCGATATCGCGCCAACTGTCACTCCTCCCACGCCATCCGCTTCCAATCATTCCACGCCATGTCCCTCACCAGTTATCACCTATCCGTTGCCGTGATTAATTCCCTTCCGTTGCTGATCTTGCCTCCTGTTGATGCATTAATTTCCTAATTAGCCGATCAAAAATGGCCTCTACTATAACGGTAGTCTTAAATCGCTGTTAAATAGTCTTTTGCCCCGTTACATCTGCCTTTCTTCTACTGCTCTTGCATTGTTTTCTTTCTTTGTTCAATTCACTATTTCTATTTACAAATTCTCTGCTGAACCGAGTCTGCAACTGTAAGCTTCCTCTTAGCATATCTCTGCAACTTTTCTGCCCTTCACCATTACATTTCTGTTGTGCCATGGCTCCAAAGGAAAAGGGCAAGCCTTTTGCCAGCTCCTCTGCAACACTTGAAACCCCAAAGGCCTCTGATGCCTAGGACTTGGACCATATCCCATTAGCCAATCAATACTTTAAAATTGCAGATACTGAATGTGAATTCGACATATTTAAATTGCACAACTGGCTGAAGCAGACATATTTTGATTTTGAGGATGAAATAAACCTGTGGGAATCTAATCTACCTCTGTATATGTTTCCTCAGACTTATTCCTTTCCTGATTTAGTTATCTGGTGCCAATCCAAGTATAATCCTTTACAGAGAACAGTGGTAGCTCAGAATGGAGACATTCTGATAACTATCACTGCAGAAACCATAAACAAAATGCTTCTGATACCCGAGAGTGACTCCCTTAGCTTTTTCTCCATTGCAGCCTTAATTGACCTATATCACAAATTGACCTTCCCTCAGAGAGCTCAAATCTTTGAGATTTTTCTCCCTGAAGATGCTGAGCTCCCCAAGAAGAATCCTCCTTACCCAACATCTATGTTCCTTGAAAGAGCCAAACATATAATTTCCCTTATTTCTTGCTTGTTAGGCTACCAATCAGACCAATGGGTAGATGAAGCTATCCTAGGCTATCTGTCCATCTTTTCTAAAGAAAACAAGCCTGCCTTCATGTATAACTACAGTCAATTTTTGGCTGAAGCTATGCATGAGCAATTGATGAACATCACTACTGAAGGAGTGTTTAAATACTCCTCTGTCCTATTTCATATGTTTATTTTTCAGCAGGGAGACAGGTTGCCTATTGTTTTGCACAAGCAAGATGATCAGCAAGAGAATCAAGCAGTGACTCAATGGACCTCATTAATTAGAAAGAACTCAAATGAGTTTAGATTTTCAGACTTCATAGACTGTTTCATTCACCCAGTTGCATAGCTTCTCAACAGTCAGAGTGAACCCAGGATCAGTACAGAAATCAAAAGGATCCTGCACCTCAATGATCAAGTCAGAACAGGAGACTGGTATCTTTACTAGAACTACACAGAGATCAGAGTATATGGTTGCGAATTGGCTCCATATAAGTTGCCAAAATATGTTCCAATGAGAATTTTCTCTCTGGAATATATTAGGCAAATGATGAATATGGATGAGCTTCATTTCATCTCAGGGAAGAGGAGATCACAGTTCAAGATAAAGGCACAGGTTGGATCATTCATTTGTAACACCAGATCAGCTGGTTTAGAGGCAGATGCTATATTAAAACAGATGGGTTTCCAACCCAGCTTCACTTGGTCTTATGATCCATTCAACATTATTTCAGACTTAAGGGTGGAACTCAAAACCACTCCTTATAATCATACACCTAGGCCAGAGATTGAGAAGTTCAGAAATCAGGAACAATGGGAAGAGAATACTCTTCAAGAAGCAGAAGAACAGGTTTTACCTCCTACTCTTCAGATTCCTACTTCTCAAACTAAGCATGACAAGAGGCCTAGGGAAGGATCATCATCATCAACAATTGGAGAAAAGGAATTCATCCACTATCAGAAGAAATCAAGGACTGAATCAAAGGGCACTACTACTACTACTACTACTACTCAGGGTCAGAAGGAGCCTATCATCATTAATTTGGATGATTCATAGGTTTCCATAGCGATAGAAGAACCTGTAATTTGCTAGAAATTACTTAATCTGTAGGAGCAAGTGAAACAGAGGAGTCAAATGTCTTCACTAACTTCCTTGAAATCAAGAAGAAGAATGAAGCTTTAAAAGCTAATGTTTATGCACAGTTTTGGAGGCAGACTTCCACTTCACAGCATAGGGTGTTGACAACATTTGATGGCGAGAAGGGAAGAATGCAAATGGCTTTTCTGCAGGCTCAAGTACACTTTCCCAAAGGTTCTTCTGATTACAAGAAAATTGTATTACTTTTGATGCTAATCAAATACATCCAATTGATCAAATGGACATGCATAGGCAGTATTGTGAGATGCTTTTCTCAACCATGACTAATACTACTATGGCATTGTCAAAACTTAAAACTGCTCTATCAAATGTGCAGTCACAATTGAAGATTGAGAAAATATCATCTTTAGCTAAAGATAATAGGGTTAAGTCATTGGAGGACTTAGTAATTAAAATTGGATATGACCCTACTGATGTCAAAGCTGCTGAAGATATTATCAGGAGGAAGAACACAAATATTGCAGCATTGAGAAAACAGTTGAAACTGCCTTCTACAGAGGACCCCTAGACCAAGGAGATAGCAGAAAGTGAACAACACAAGGAAGAAATGCTCAAACTGATAATTGAGCAAAATGTACAGATAAAAACTATGGAGGAGCAGATTGAGAAATTGCTTAAGGAAAAAGAGCAATTTACTCAATTAGCTATATCTCCCATCACAACTATTCCTATTATAGTTTCCAGAACAACAGGGGAATCTACATTAGCTACAGGGGAATCTACATCGACAACAGAGGATTTGAACAAACTCTCACAGGAGCTCACTCACCAGAAGCAAGAGAATGAAAGGCTTCATAAGAAATTCCAGAATCTGGAAGCTCAGAAAATAAAGAATGATAGTTTGTATGTTGAGGAAATGTAGAAAACACACAGATTGAACAGAAGAATTGAAGAGTTGCAGAGTCAGTCATTGATGGCTCAGACCTTGGCCCAAGCTAAGGAAAGCATATGGGCAGATATTAGTCAGGCAATAACTGAAGTATGGCCCTCCATTCAGATCATTTTCGAGCAGGAGGAACTCATAAATTGATGTCAGGTAGCCATTGATGAAGTGAAGTAGCTTCTTAAAGATAAACCAAGTGAAGCTACAAACATGATCAGAGTTCTTAACTCAAAAACCAGCGCTGAGTTGGAGTAGATTATAAAGGGGCATATTACAGGGAAACAAGCATTAGAAGCTTTAGATTTTGATTTGACTATTAAGCATGAAATTAAACATCTTTTGTAAATAAGCCCACTTTTGAGAAATACACCGAGGTTGATGAAGTTTACAGAAAATTGGTAAATCTTGCCATACCAAGTGAAGATTGATGGGATCACTTGTGTGAAGTTATTGAGTAACTTTCATCAACAACTGAAGGAAAACTGGGCAACACTTTTTGGGGACCACATCATCAACAAATTCCTAAAGGATAGTGCCAACACTTAGCAGTTTTGAAATTCCTACAATTTTGTACTATTTTTGTAATTTTGTTTTGAAAATATCTAGTAGAACTTTTTGTATAAATAACTCCTCCTTCGAGTTATTAAGGGTTGAACCCTTGGATGAGCTTTGAGAACAGAATTGTAACTGACCTAGAGATTTGCCAAGTTAATGAAAGAAATCTGAATTTGCCTTCTATAGTTCTATCTTCTTGTAAGTTTTCATATGTGCTTATTTCATTATGTATTGCTTCATATATTTAAGTCTTTATGCAGAGATTTGGGTAAGATGATACTGAATATCAGTCAGTCTTAAATCCCCTATGGAGTTATCGACAATAACTAGGGACTAGCTTATAACTTATAAGACTATCTGTTATTATAAACTCCCCTATATCAATTAATTGTCACATAAATCTGCATTCGTTTAAATATATTTTGTTCTACAGGAAACGTTGTTTGCCTGTATTCTTTGCTTATAACCAATCAAATATTTTTTCTGAATATTTAGCAAGTTATACTTCATCAATATTTTGCTATTCATTCACTTTAAATCAATTTAAATATAGCTAGACAAATAATAACCCTTTCATCTAGCCTAGTAACTATTAAGGCTTAAGCACCTGTTTTCAATAATTCATATCATTGGTCATCCATAAAATTAAAAACCAACAAAACATTTTAGATGCTCTGGCATGACTAACTGACCTAGATTCATCCTAGAGGACAACAAAGTCAACCCTCCTTGAACGTAGAAGATGTACCTCAAAAATATACGTCCCTCTATCACATATGTCAACCATAGGTTTAGATCTCTGTCACAGGTGTCATCACAGGTTCAGATCTTTGTCACAAGCGTTATCTATAGGTTTGACCTTCTTGTAGGTTCGGATCTCTTATAGGATTGCACCATAGAATTATGTGCCACAGAGTTTGGCTCATGCATAGGAAAGAAGACACTAACTTCGTCCTTCTAGAATAAATATAAACCACAAAGACTCTTTGCTACTCCAAGAGACTTCTTTGATCTGTTCCAGAAATATCTTATATATGCTCAGATATGACAGTTCAAGCTGCTCATAAGTTAGCATCAGAAACTTCTCAGTACTGTCTCAGGAATCCTGTTTTTCTACCCCAGATCAGATCATCGAAGTGGGTAATTGTTGGAGACGAATTGGCCCTATTTATAGTTGTTTGTTCATGTGAAGAGGCATGTCTCTTGGGCAAGCCGACTTGTCTTTTGGAGGGCCAACGTGGTCTACTTGGACACAAAAAATATACTTATAAAAATTCAATTTTCTTTTCTTTTAAATGTCCAAACGAGACATGATAAAATAATTTTTCTTTTGACTCAAATATATTCTTTTTGAGTTTTTACAAAATCATAATTACGAAGACCAAACCTAGTTACACTTTCAACACTTTGGACATTTATTTAAAAAATCCCTTCCTTGGTTTGCCAATTGCTCCCTCCTGTAACTATCTTGCTCATAGAGTTTGGTCCTGGGATATTCACAATCATGAGTCTTTTCCACTGAATCACAACTTGTGTAGTGAAATTGATTCACACCTTCACTCTCACCTTGGCTATTCTACTCTTGTTGCTCTGTATCTTTTGCATATTCAAGGTTTATAAATGCTAATTGATCCGAAGCAGATATTTCAACATTATCATCATGCTTCTTCTCCATTAAGTCACAACTTATGTGGTGAGATTGACTAGTCCACACTTGTTGTCCTGTATCTTCTCCATATTCAACGTTTGTAACTATTAAATGATTTGAAGCAAATGTTTGAATATCATCATCATGCTTCTTCTCCTCTTCTACCAGATTTTCGTGGGCACTTGTCTGCTTCTTGTATAGCCATGACCAACCATTTGGGTGTGCCTTTATCCATGCTTCAATTTGTTTTCCCCTTTCAATACTTTCCTTGACACGATCTTCGAATTTTTGTGAAAACTTGGCATTCTCCTTCCCCAAGGGGGAAATTAATGCTCGCTGCCACATTTTCTCATAACCCTACGGGCTGGCAGGAGATCCAACTTTGATACTGTTACCCACCATTTTGTGGGTGATATCCCTAGGAGAATTTTTTTCTAGTAGGTGGTCCTCAACCGACAGCCAACAACCCCTTGCAACCACCATCTAGCTCATTGTGCCATTTCTTCGACACCTGAGCCAACCATGTGGTCCCTCACCGCTTTGTCATGATCGTATGTTTGAAGGCGGGCCTCCCAAACCTGAAGTTATGCCTTGTCATTTGGTGATTGAGTATTTTAGTTTACTTATCATGGAAATTCTTGGGCATGGATTGATGGGGGGATTTGGTGGAAAGAGTGGACTAGGTCTGTGCTCTTGTCCCCTAGGTCTCTTTTGGATGTCAACCTTGGACCCTAGTCCTGTGGGATCTCTTTTACTAACCTTTGGGCTTTAGGGATGGTACTACATGGGAAACCTTGATTTTGGTTGTGTGGTCCCACTCCTCGATCCACATATATCACTCCCCTTCCGCTTATTATAATCCCATTCATCACTCCTCCCATCTGGGTCCACATTCCTCCACTGGGTCCACAAAGGGTGAGCCATCCGCTCCCCTTTGCCCACACCTTGGGTCGGGCTTGGAACAATGCCTTGAGGGTGATGCAAAAGAAAAGAAAAGAAAAAGCATAATTGGCCACATTCAACAGGAAATTGTACCACAAAATGCAACAGATGGCCGGGACAAACACATTTAGCACGTGGGAAAAAGCCAATACTTGAACTCTACCCCTTCCATGGGCATCACCGTGGTTCCTATAGGCCCTGGATGAGCCTCCTCTATCATTCAGAAACTTATGATTGTCCCAACCCCTGGTGGGCGATGAACTGCCCCACCTTAAAGGGGGTATCCACTGCTATACTTTACACATCATGTTCTCATTCCTGTGAGCCTCGAGCAGTTAACCACAGAAAAATCATAAAAGGAAAAAGGCATATGAAGAAGGGTAGAAAAATCAAGGTCGGGGTAACTCATGTACCACGATTGCTCCCTCCTACACATCATTTACCCAAGTATGGGCTTCCCTTTCATTAGCTATGCTTGCACCATGGCATGTAACCTAGGTTTTGTGAAAATTCCTAAACAGGAATCCCTACTGCAACAACTGATGATATTTCTCCTACTTGTTAGATTTATATGAACAAGTTATTTGCAGTTTCCTACGACAAATATTGAAATACATACTCCGCAGCCTTCACTTAATTAATTTATATGCGAAAACAAGAGGTTGAGCAAGAAAGAAAATACAACACAATAACATCGTTATTTTTGGACAAATGTCCCTGGAAAAACCCAATGCGAGAAAACTTGTGCAACAGATTTGAAGGTTTATTATTATTAAGTAGTTGCAAATTTTGAATAGATCTCTGAATACCTCAAGGGTTATTCAGTTACAAATAGAGAAATAATGGCAGAAAGATTTGTGAGATTAACTCACACAATCACTGAGAAAAATCCCGGTTGATCTGGTCACTGGATGAGGTGCCTCTGTTAGGCCCTGCGCTGCCTCTGTGCAATCCTCACACAGTCCTTGTGTCAACCCTTCTAGATACTGTGTCACCCAGCCAGCTGATCGATTTGCTGCTCGGAGTCACTGCTCTCAACCTCCTGGTCTCACACCCCGGCTCCTGGCTTCTGAGACTGACTTTCTCTCACCCTTTGCGCTACTTGTATGTGGCCCTACGTGGCCCTGCGTCAGCCTCTGCGTGAGAGCTGTTGGATCACGCTTTGCCTCTCTCTGTTGATGACTCTCCGGCTAAGAAAATCTCTCTCTCCAGATGCTATCTCTGCCCCTCAACTGCACGAAATCTACTCGATTAGAATTTCCTCCTGAGAACTTCTCACTTTAGAAATTCGATCTCTTGATCTCTCGGTGTGTTTTCCAAATGACCCTCAAGCCTCCTTAAATAATCTTCTTGTTGATATTCAACGACCCAGATTAAAAGCTAATCAATGGCTAAGATCATTTTAGCTTGATCCTTGTCTTCTTCCAGAAGTTACACCCACAATTAGATTAATACCCATTAATATTTTTAATTTCCTAAGTTTGGACTTAGGGGCCCATTAAAAAATATTAATTATTTTAATAAAATTGTTTCTGGGTGGAATTTCCCAAAACGCTTTCTGGGTTCTTTGGAATACATGTGCCCAAACTTTCTTGCAAAATTTGAGGCCTAAAGCACATCCGATGCTACCCCAAATCAACGGGTTTTCCCCTTCATCCCCTACTTTGTTCCATCACTTTATCACATGCAACCACCATTTGAAGGATGTACCATGTACATACCACCCCTTTTAGAAGCAAAAACCACCTAATAGGGTGCTTGGTTAACCCCCCTTTGAGCTTGGAGACATTTGCACATGCCAAAACCCACTATGGAAGGGCATGCCATTATGAAGTGCCCACTTGTTTTCCATGGTTTGTAAACTCTTTTACTTGATTTCTTTAATGACTTGGTGTACTAGAGGGCAAGGGGATGCATTGGATTTTATGTAGGATTACAGATGGTCTCCTTTTTGGGTTTGGTCTCCCTGTACGGGGTCCTAATCCACCAAAGGGCTACATTGGCACATGTAGGGTGTGTGTAGAGAGCCATGGGCCTCCACAACAACATATAGCATTCCATGGATCCCCAGTGTCATTCATAGATTGCTCGTGGTTCACCTGTTGGACAAGGTAGATGCGCTTGGTTCACCATGCCTAGTCGACTCCACAGGTACATCATATTCGCAGATGATCCAGGATCTATATGATGATGTGGCATCACCTATACCATCATCCTAGCCCTTGCAAATGGTCTGCAAGCATCTTCGATTTGTTTGTAGACCCATGAGGACACTTGTGTGCCCCCACATCCATTCGGAAGCACCACAGGTTTATTACTTGGAGAACAAGGCGTCAACCCCTTGTCCACTACTTTTGGGAGTCCTATTTCACATTATGGCACCTATGGACTTCATTAGGCCTCCTCTAAGGCCCAACGACACATGTTATTGATCATTCGACCCTCTTGAGAGGCTTACTCCTTTGTTATTGAGCTAGTTTGGTGGGATTGTCATCAAAAGTACTTGTTATTTTGCACATTATTTTATTCTAGGGGAGGCCAAAATAAGCTAAATCGAATTCATTAGACATTGTATAAATAGATGATGAGTTGATTCATTCTCTCATCATCACTTGGATTGATCATATTCTCTTGTGAGATTTTCGCTATTCTCTTTGGAGGACGAAATTGGATGGATGGATGAATTTTGATGTTTGGATATCTTCATTTTTGTCTTGGAGCTTCTATATTGGCATATGATGATGATTGGATATACTTGTTCTCACATGTAAGTGCTCTTTTAATGCTATTTTGTCATTCTTTTCTATGTCACATAAATGATGTTGGGATTTTCGCTATACAAGGTTGAAATTTTGCTGCTTTTCTTAAAGGGTATAAATTTGTCTTTTATTAGTGTTGCATCATGTTATGGGCCATGTTTGAATAAGTTAATGTTCCTAGAGATATTTCATTGAAATTTATCTTGACAAGTCATCACATATTTCACATTGAAGTGTAAAGACCTTGGAACAATTTTTCTCATGCCCTAATTGCATTGCGAAATTTTTCCGAAGGCCTCTTTGACTGAATGAAACCATCCTAATCATTGGAATCTTCTTGACTCCATTTCTCCCAAAGGAATAGGCACTGGTCTTCCATAGGTGATCACTTTAAAACATATTTTTCTCACCTTTTCTTTATTTCTAGGCCTAGCCTACATAGGTCACCTAGGGCATCAATTATCTCACAATCTAGCCATCCAAACACTTCGATTTTTGGTCCACATCTACGCCAAAGTTTGCTCTAGAGGCTCGTCAAATTTGAAGCAAATCCGATGGTGGGATCTCAAGATATTGTAAGCCCTAGCTTGAGGACCGTTTCTTGCCCTAGGTTTCCCTTGGCTAGTGTCCTTATTGAGATCATTATGTTAAAGATTGTTGAAAATTCCTCCTTTGATTTCCTTCTCCTCCTAGTCAAGCATACCCTTGATTGATCAATTCCACCCCCTTGACCTACTTGTGGGTCCACTTGGTCCCATGTGGTCTTGTAACCTCTTAAAGACAACTTTACAAAGACCACTTGGAATCCAAGTTTCCACAAAGATTTCTTGGACTAGGCCCCTCCATTACAAGTCTCATTTGCAAAACTCTAGCCCTTGAAATCCCCTTGGCCCTTCTTAGAGAGCCTTACACCTTGCTTTTCAAGCAAGCAAATCACAATTTGAGTCTCTTTTGTGAATAAGACTTTAGGAATCACACCTTTCCCTTTATTGACCTAGTTTATCTAGGTGATTCTCTTCATACCGGGTCTCCTCCTATCGGTGAAAGTCTGTAAATAGTAGGGAGCTTTAGCCGAGGTGACAATGAGCTATTGCTCCATTGTTGCCCTTGACGTAGTAGTTGCCCCTCTAGGATCCCCTTCTAGGACCCCTACTAGTTTGAGCAGTAACAAATACCATTGTAATATCCTAAGGTAATTTTTCCCTTACGGTTTCAGAACTGGCTAGGGTTACTGCCCTTTCAATGCAATAGAAGTAAAACATATATTCATACAACAAACATTTATTCCACAACAAATATTCTCTTTACATGCCTTAAACAAGATTTTCATAGTAAGCTAATACTCCAATCAGATCACCTTACGCTAGGGCTATTTGCCCAACAACCATTGAGTATATCCAATCCTCAATATAGTGTTGACTCAAGGTCAACAAAACCATAACTAGTATAATTTATAATGATGCTATGATTTGCTCAAGGGTTTGCCACAACTATCTACTATTATTATGCTATTACAAACTTATTATACACGTACCCAACGGTTTTGATATTATGAAAAGTAAGAAAACTTTCGGTAAAAATCACATCATCTGATATTATGAAAAGTAAGAAAACTTTCGGTTCATCATCTGATATTATCTGTTGATTTGGTTTTGAGATGGATGATCCCTTGTACCTCCTTGCGTGCTGATGGGGAAATCGATTAGGGTTCAGTCTCTTTGGCTTCAAAGGTTGCTGCAGTAGTGGATGGACCGAACGTAGTTCAAATTGTGGTATGTCTAAGTTACCTTAAGCCATCCGTAGGGGTTTCCACTGTAATCACCCGCAACCTAATTCACTTGACACGGGGATTTGGGATTTGATAGATATGGGGATTCGAGTGTCGGACACAGAGATGTTGACCCCTCGGAATAGGACACGTTCGGATACATTATATATTATTTTATTCATATATAATATATATATATATAATTAGATATTTCTTACACAAATTCTCATTCATAATACAAATTCATTGATTCAAACATAGATCTTCACCTAGATGTAAGTTTTACAAAGTAACATTATGCATGCAAAATTACAAATACAATTGTGACATAAATGATAAATTATAAATTTATAATACGTATTCAATTCATCAATGATCCAAGCGGAGAAAGACAAGATAGTAAGATAAAGATAAAGATATTGTAGTTTTCTCATTAAGTCATCAAAATCAAAATGTGTTCTGTTTGCATAGGTAGTGCAATGCCAATGGCAAATAGAAATAGCGAATACAAAACAACTACAAGTATACAAGTATATAAGCCTCAAGGTAGTAGGTAGCTCATGACTCATGAGTCATCAATCCTCATAGTCATCATCAAAATCAGCATCATTGTCCTCATCATCATGGTCACCACTTCTCTCCTTTGCTGCATCCTCCTCCTCTGTATCCAAAGTCATCTCTGCATCTATTGGTGTGGAGGAGGACCCCTCTATAGTATCACCATCATCAAATCTGACAAGCTCTAGCTATTACCTGTTGCTTGAATCTCCTTGAAAATGCTCCCACACCCTTTGCTCCTTGCTCCTACATACCCACAACAAACTAAACAAGTGAATGTGCAAATAGAATGGGGAAATATGCCTTTATAACGCCGCGTGGGTTCTTGATTTCGGGATTCGTGCCCAAAAATCGGGACACTTTTCAGATTCGAAGTGTCCTAATCGAGACACATCCTGGATTCGAAGTGTCCTGTTCGGGACACATTCCGGATTCGAAGTGTCCTGATCAGCCACGAATCCGCCTGAATCGTGTTCGATTCACCGGATTTGGGACACGTAGGGCTCGGGGGACGAATCCGGTTTCATAGCCCGCAACCCTTAGACAGTCGAATGCAGACTAGGATGACTTTAGGGATGACCTTGCTGCTGGGATGGAAACAAACGTAATCCCTCGCAAATTAAATTCCCGTCCCAGGGCAATTCTGTATGTTGTCTCAGGATAGATCTTGGTATCACTAGATGGACCTCCACATGGTGACTGGTTCACCAAAAAAACACAGAGATGTGTCTTACTGTCTCAGAATGGGTCATGATACCCTAGGATTGCTTAGTGAATAGTCCACTGATAACACAAAGATGTATCTTTTCGTCTCAGAACCCTGGGCTTGACCTTCACTTGGTTACAAGTCCACCGAATACTTAGATGTGCCTTGCTGTTCCCATAATGGGTCTCATTACCTTGAGATTGACCTCCATTGAGTGTCCAAACCACAAAGGACTTTGTTGTTTGCGGATTCCCCTTAGCTAGACTTGCTAATTCAAATACTCCACCGATTTAGACCAAAATTGATTCACTTGTTATGTTGTGCCAAAACAGAGAGAGAGGTGACTAGGTAGGGTGGGATCACCTCAACCAAATAGTTAAGGAGGAGAAAAAGGGTCTTAAAACCCTTAGAGCCTCATGCTCAAAGAAAAACAAAGACAGATCAATCCAACTTTCTCCTCCTGAATTCACAAAGAGGGGTTCATGGCAACCCTCAACTTTGGGCTTTTTGCCCCAGCTGCCCCAAAACTCACCCCATGTTGCCCAAACATTGGGTAATTGGGGTTTTCCCCTTTATCAAAGACCATAGCCTACGGGGATTGATAGGTTACTTCGTTCCCTTGAGGCAATTAATCTATTGGGGACTTTACATCATCAGTTTCTGTTTGCCTGTTGCACACACTCCACTTCTGTGTCCTCCTTTGTATACATTAGCACATTTAAAAAAGAAAAAGAAAAAGAAAAGAAAGCAAGCAAGGACATTAAACGTGTCTCATACAAGCTTTTACCATAGTGCATAATGGACCATGCTGTTGAGAAATCCATTAGGGTAGCATGCTAGGGTTTCTTATTAATTTGATTTCTCTTTTACTTGACAATTTCTTGTGATATGTTATTATTCCTTCTTCTTATTACATATTCATCATCAAGACAATTGCCAAAACTATGAAGATCATCAAGAGAACACAAGATGTAGGCACTTAGCTAGGGCAAAACCCCTCTTCTAGGGGAAAACCAAGAAATTCTTCTTTTCTTCTATAGAATCAAATCGAATGAGACAACGTTGACCTTTTGACCAAAACCATAGAATCCCTCCATCCATCAAGTCAACCTTCCCAAGCAATCTTCTTCTAACAAGATTTGATCCTCGAAAATTATCTCAAACACGGTGAATCTTCTCAAAATAGAATATCAACCTTTTTCTCTCTTGCAACTACTGCGGTTGTGCAATATCACAGTCTGATCCAGGTGGACGTTGGTGGCCACCCACCTATCCCATTTGGACCCCCACAACTGTCTCTTTCAGTTTTTCAGTTTCCTTAATTATAGCACAGTTTACTATTTTTAGCAGTTTTTCGGGTCCTAAACTTTCGGAGCTGTTTTGAGGCCCTAAACGACGTTTTTTGGGAAATCCAATGCCAACGATTTTTCTGATAAAAATCATCTTTTCCGTCGTAGTCCTCGGAGAGATCTTTCCAACGGGCTATCATGCGCGTCAAACGGAGATAATACGACCAATTCGCGACCCCGGGAAGTTGGCTGTCCAACTCACCTCAAAACGGGGCCCACAATTTGGCGTTTCATCTTCTAGTGTTAGGTTTTGGAATGTGAAGGGTTTTCCATTGTTTCTCAATAATAAATAGGCCTTCGAGCCTCATTGTAAAGACACTTCGAAACAGTTCAGAGGCATGTAGCCGACACATCTCTTCCCAGAGATAAGCTACCATCGCCCTAGCTGGGTTATTTCTATTTGTAAGCATATTTCAGTATTCTCCATTAATGAAATGAAGTATTATTTCCGCTGCATCTCTGTTTTTATGGTTATCGCATCTCTGTATTTATGGTTATCTCTGTAATCTATTGCGTTCCTGCTTAAATCCAGATCAGTGGTATCAAAGCGGTCTGCTTTTTCTCTGTTTTTCTTTGCATGTCCCCAATGAGGTCGGATATAAGGAGTTAGGGCTTGAATTGGTCGAACCTTTGCAAGACCGGCCTCGCAAATCTCGACGACCTCCCATGGCGGATGAGAAGAAAGACGAGGGGGTAGGAGATCCTATCAGAATCTTGCTCGAAGAAGCCCTCGAGCGGCAAAGGAATGCGATGATGGATAACTTTGCGCAGATCCTTCAGGGGCTACCCAGAGGCGACGCATCAGCTTCCAACAGCTACTCTGGAAACGCCACACCGTTTAAGGTACAAGTTAATTTTGAAATCCCCATCTTCGAGGGTCAAATAGACGCAGATGCCGTAGATAAATGGTTAAATCTGCTAGATGGGTATTTTTCTGTTCATGAATTTTCAAGTCGGGAAAAGATTGTTTTCGCTCTTCTCAAAGCAGCCCCCCACGTCAAGGACTGGTGGGAAACATACTGCGAGCAGAAGGATGAAAGTACAGGCTCATTGTTTTCAGCCGCCCCCACTTGGAATGACTTCCAGGATGCCATCAAGGAGCAGTACTACCCTGTAAAAAGCTATGAGGACAAATACATCAAATGGACCACACCGCGGCAGGGACGAGACCAAGATGTACCAGAGTTCACAAATATTTTTCATACCCTTCGCACACAGTTGGGTATCAAAGATTCTGAGCTGCATTTGGTACTCAAATACCGCGGCTGCCTACACAGATACATCCAGGAAGAGATGGAGTTCTTGAACATCTCCTCACTCGGCACAACATACCGATACGCTGTCAAAATCGAGCAAAAGTTCAAACAGAAGAAGCGAGACTTTGGATCTGCAAATCCGAAGCCCAAAGGACAAAGCCAAGGCGGGGTGACCTAAGACAACCCCTCTACGCTGCAAGAAAAGAACAACACCACGAAGCCGAAGAAGGACACAGGAAAGTGGTGTGAGTTCCACAAGAGTCCCACTCATAACACAAGTGAGTGTCGGACCAAGCAGTCGCTGGTGGCCGAGTTGAAGGCTTCCGAATCAGATGCATGTTCCGACTCTGAGTCAGAACCCGACAAGGGGAATGACAAAGGGAAGCAGATCATTGATGCGGATCCCAGCGCCAATGTTGCTACTGCCAAGATCCAGAAAAATGAGCCCGAAGATCCAGAGGAGGGGGAACGTCTTTTCCACTCGCAGATGTGGGTGAAGGGTTCGCCGCTGCAATTCATTGTCGACAGTGGCAGCCAAAAGAACCTCATTTCAGCAGAGGTCGTGAAGCGGTTGGGCCTACCAACTACACCACACCCACAGCCGTACAGTATTGGTTGGCTTCACGAAGGACGAGATCTCAAAGTTCGCCAGCAGTGCCGCCTTCCCTACAGCATCAAGCCCTTCACAGATGAGGTATTGTGTGATGTTACACCTTTGGATGTTTGTGATGTACTATTAGGCCAGCCATACTTGTGGAGGCGACATGCTGTGTATGAGTCAAGGCCTCGCGCTGTCATCATTTCGTTGGATAATTCATTATACAGGATACCGGAGGTAGCCCCACCTACCGCCACCTCTTTGATCACTACTAAGAAAGGCAGCAAGCTCATCTCACAGACTAGGAAATTTATTTTCTGTCTGGTTTGCTCCCAAAGTAAGGGGAAGATCGGTTCTACATCCATGACCCCCGTGAAGGGTTCCTCCACACAGCAGCAGCAACAGAGGGATACAGTCTTGACAGAACACAGGAACAACTTCTCCTTACCCGGAGGGGTACCACACAAGTTTCAGGTGGGCGACAAAGTTTGGTTACATTTGCAGAGGGAATGCCTTACTAGAACACATCAGAAACTCAGATCGCTTCGACATGGTCCTTACACCAGTAACAAGGCTGTGGGAAACAATGCTTTGAAGCATAGCATTCCTCCATTCCTTCGCTTGCACCGATTGTTCAATGTGGACCATCGCCGACCATGCTTCCCACCATTTCTGGACTTATCAGAGATTGCAAAACAGCTCACTAGAGACCCAACTCAACAGAAGCTTCCTCATCTGAGGGAGGAACTCAACGCAATGGGGACCATTGCTTCCTAAGGGGGGAGGAATGATCCAGGTGGATGTTGGTGGCCACCCACCTATCCCATTTGGACCCCCACAACTGTCTCTTTCAGTTTTTCAGTTTCCTTAATTATAGCAAAGTTTACTATTTTTAGTAGTTTTTCGGGTCCTAAACTTCCGGAGCTGTTTTGAGGCCCTAAACGACTTTTTTTGGGAAATGCATTGCCAGCGATTTTTCTAATAAAAATCGTCTTTTTCGTCGTAGTCCTCGGAGAGATCTTTCCAACGGGCTATCATGCGTGTCAAACGGAGATAATACGACCAATTCGCGACCCCGGGAAGTTGGCTGTCCAACTCACCCCAAAACGGGGCCCACAATTTGGCGTTTCATCTTCTAGGGTTAGGTTTTGGAATGTGAAGGGTTTTCCATTGTTTCTCAATAATAAATAGGCCTTCGAGCCTCATTGTAAAGACACTTCGAAACAGTTCAGAGGCATGTAGCCGACACATCTCTTCTCAGAGATAAGCTACCATCGCCCTAGCTGGGTTATTTCTATTTGTAAGCATATTTCAGTATTCTCCATTAATGAAATGAAGTATTATTTCCGCTGCATCTCTGTTTTTATGGTTATCGCATCTCTGTATTTATGGTTATCTCTGTAATCTATTGCGTTCCTGCTTAAATCCGGATCACAGTCTCACTTGCATGTGTGAACAAAAACACAAAATTTCAACTTATTTGGCGTTATAAAAATCCTTCTTTTCGCCGCTTATGTTTTCCTCCTCTTCTAGACTTCGCATCACTTTCTTTGACTTACTAGCAGTAGACCGAATCTTTCTTATCTCTTCTCCAAAACAGGTCGAACGCTAGGGTATATATAGTGGTTTGACGCTGCTCTTTGGGGCCGACATGAAGAGTGGGCGGGCCGACTTGATGGTGGAGGAAATTAAGACTTAATTACAACAAAATAATTTCATTTCTTAACATGCAAAGCTCAAGAAGGGTCTATGAATTTGACTTTTGACACAAACCTAGAAGCCTACAATGGAGGCTTGACCTAGAAGCATGAAACCCATGCTCATAAAATGATTTTTTCTTTTCATAATCAAATTTCTTTTCTCTTTTTGACAATTACATTACATCATGCCTCAAGTACAATTATGAAGATCGATACTAGTTATATTTCTCAACACTCCCTCTTAACTAGGGAGGTATTCATAATTATTCAACCGGTACAAGGTTGACCTCAATTTGGAATGTTCCAAGAAGAATACAACAACATACACAATGCTTGGGATACCCTTACTACCAAGGTATCCTCACATCAAAGATCCAAGTGTCATGACACTAATACAAAAGAATCCAACATAGGGATTCCAATGTCACACACTCATCCAAGGACCTAAGACACTAATGGGACTAAGGTGTTATCCAGGCATTTGCCACTATAAGTACCATCAGGGTTCAGCCCTGACACCAACCCACAGGGATCTAGGTATCATATCCAAGGTTGGAGCTCCACAAGACCACTGATACCCTCCCTCATTGGGATCCAGACATCATCAATGCGTTGACCAAGATGTCCTCCCAAGTACCATCACTGGCAGTTCATGGTACTTCATCTCTCCTCAAATCATCAAGTATGCTCATCAAATATTCAAAAACTTCTTATGGAGAGATCCTGCACAATCGCAACCCCAATTAATATCAAACTTTTAATATATGTATGTTAGCACAAACCTTCGGGGTCTTCAATCATTCTGATGCTACTTAGGTAATCACAGTATCCAAACTTATCTCCATGAAAGCTTCCCTTTTCAACTTTGCTAGCAGCGCCAAACTCAACTTCAACACTTCTTCAAAATATCTAAGTCTTGCTCACAACTTTATCAATCATGAAAAATCATTTGTAGTGCTTTAGCTTGATCTCAAACATCCCCATGGTCTTTACATCAAGTTATCTATTGGAGGAGATTTATTTTTTACCCAAGCTCCCTCTCCACTTGGGAGTTATACACTTTCCTTTAACCATGTTTTTTTTATCAACTAGGGGACAATTCCATCAATAATTTTTTTCTTTCAGTCACATAGGCTTTTTCTTTCGCATTATCATTTCATCGGAAAACTTTGACGTTTCATAGCTTCATTTCTTCAGGGACATCATTCCTTCTAACTTCACACGAGAACAAGGTCATCTATCAATCTTTAATGCCATCAAGATTCTTACAACTCCCTCTTTCCATCATGCTCAACATTATCATCAAGTCATTATTAGGTAAGCACATCTTCAACATCTTGAGACTATGTACTTGCAAATCTTCAACAACCAAGTACAACCAGGTACAAATATATATGTACAGGAGTATGAAATCAATTTTATCAATGTTAGCGTATCATCATAATGGGATCAATTAGGGTTATCAAACTTTGAACAAGAAATTAAAATCTAGACATCCAAAACCTAAACTTGGTTATGTTTACAATCAACAAGGGTTACATCTTTCTTACCCTAGATTTTTACATCCATCTATGCTAGGGTTTTTGTCACAAACCCTAGATTCCATTTTTAAGATTAAAGCCTTAGATGTCAACAACTTTTTTAGCATTTCGATCATAATGAAAGCATTTCTATATCTAGAGTATCATTATCAAACTCTACTAGGGTTTTTGTCAAAAACCCTAGATACAAACATAAAAACTTCAAAGTTAGATATTCAACAATTTTAACCAGGTTAAGGTTTCAATCTTGCGGAAGCTCATATACCTAGGGTTCCATTCCTAAGACCCTAATCCATCAAATCCTAAAGATTTGGGGATTCAGATCAAACCCTAAAAGGCTAGGGTTTCATACCAACAACCTTAAACATCAAGAAATTTGGATTTCATTACATATTCTAAACTTTATCAACAAGCCCTAAGGCTAGGGTTTCATCAAAACATAACCAAACCCTAAATATCAAAAGGGTAGGGTTTTCATAGTGAACCCGATTTTACCAAAGTAAACAAATGAGGGTATGACAAGGGTGTATTTAATCTAAAGATTAATCACCCTAAACAAGAATCTTGATGATTCGAAGACTTAGACGTGAGAGAGTCATCGTATTGTAAAGGGAATTAGCTACACATCAAGTGATTTTAGACATACCTTGAGTTGCTCTTTTTACAAACCTTATAGTGTTTCTTCATTGAAGGGTTCTTTCTGCAACAAAGCTTCTTTCTCCTTTTTGCAAGCTCCCTTTGAATTATGACAACCTTTTTCATGGTTCATTTTCATAAGAGTCATCTTTTGTTCAAGGATCCAATTTGATTTACCAAGTCATTGTTGAAGTTTCTAATTTTTCTTAGTTAGAAACCTTTCATGCACTTTATTTGATTTATTCCTACCTACTTGCTATTTTTCCTTAACAAGTTATTTACAAAGTAAATACTGAAAATAAAAACCAGTGCATGCTCAACATATTACAGATCAACAACGAAAAGAAACAAGAACAAACACACTACATGACACCATTATTTTTGGACCAATGTCCCCAGAAAAACCCAATGTGGGAAAACCGGTGGAACTATCTGAGGGTTTCTTATTAAGCAATATTAGAGTACAATCTGGGTGCCGAAACTGGCCTACCCAACAGAGAATTTCCTTAGCAGCTATACCTCATAGTTTGAGAGAAATCTCCTGGATGAAACCCCGGAAAATCCTTCCAGCAGCTCCTCAGCACAAAACTGCTCTGCAACCCTAGTGTCTGCCCAATTTGGACTGCGTCAGCCCCTCTTTGTCTCACTCTGGCCTTGCGTCAGCCCTAGGAGGCCCTCCGTCAACTTTCAGGGCCTTTGCGTCAGACACGCTGGCCTCTTTGGTGCTCTGCGCAACACTTGGCTGCCCCTGCATGAGCCCTTGCTGGTTCTGCGTCAGTCTCCTTCACTGCTGCGCTGCTCTCCCGACACAATCTCTACCTTCTCTGTTTCTTTGTACTCAATGCTCCTCAGCTGCTCTCCCGATCACTGATTCTATCTCTCTTAGCAAACCCCGCTCTAGAGAATAGAATGACTGATCATCTGGTGTTTTCCTCCAAGTGACCCTCAAGCCTCCTCTTATACTTTTCCTGTTTACATCTCAACGGCCGAGATTAAGTCCTTAACCAACGGCTAAGAGTAGATCTGGCTTGATTCATGTCTTTTGGACCATTCTAACACATATTCATATTAATACACATTAATATTTTATTTTCCCTAAGTTTAGACTTAGGGACTCCATTAAAAATATTAATTATTTTAATATCTCTTGATCTGTTTAGAATCTGCCCAAACCCTTTTCAGGTATTGGAGATCTGTAATTGTACTGCTGATCTAGGTTCCTCGGCTAGAAACCCTCGGTAGCAACTCCTCTGGCCCTGTGCTGTCAGGCACTATTCTGACTACAGTACCTCACCAACTCCACTCTGCAATATTCCTGCAGCCTTCTAGACTCCAACAACTGCCTCACTGTGAACTACGTCAGCCCCTCTCTGCCCCTCTGCGTCACCCCAGATGGGTCTGCGTCAGCCCTGGGATGCCCTGCGTCAGCCCTTTGGCCCTTTGCGTCAGCAACGCTGGCCTCTCTGAGGCTCTGCGCAATTCCCGGTTTCTTCTGCATGGCTGTGGCTGGCTCTGCGTCACACTTCACTGGCTTCTGTGTTGCTAGAAACAGCTTCTGTCACCTCGGGACAACTGTTTTTTGCTGCTATTGCTCTGCTCGGCTAATGTATTTTAGTCCTCCTGTGATCTGCAATCATGCTCCGATACCACGTTGAAGTTTCTAATTTTCCTTAGTTAGAAACCCTTCATGCACTTTATCTGATTTATTCCTACCTACTTGTTATTTTTTCTTAACAAGTTATTTACAAAGTAAACACTAAAAATAAACACCAATGCATGCTCAACATATTACAAGCTACAGATCAACAACTAAAAGAAACAAGAGCAATCACACCACATGACACCATTATTTTTGGACCAATGTCCCCGGAAAAACCCAATGCGGGAAAATCGGTGCAACTATCTGAGGGTTTTCTTATTAAGCAATATCAGAGTACAATCTGGGTGCCGAAACTGGCCTACCCAATAGAGAATTTCCTTAGCAGCTATACCTCACAGTTTGAGAGAATTCTCCTGGCTAAAACTGCGGAAAATCCTTCTGGTAGCTCCTTAGCACAAAACTGCTCTGCAACCCTAGCGTCTGCCCAATCTGGACTGCGTCAGCCGCTCTCTATCTCATTCTGGCCCTGCATCAGCTTTCTGGGCCTCTGCGTCAGACACACTGGCCTCTCTAGTGCTCTGCGCAGTAACTGGCTGCCTCTGCGTGGCCCTGTGTGAGCGCTTGTTGCGTCACTCTCCTTGGCTGTTGTGCTGCTCTCCCGACACAATCTCTGCCTTCTCTGTTTTTCTGTATTCATTGCCCCTCAGGTGCTCCCCCGATCATTGATTCTATCTCTCTTAGCAAACCCTGCTCTAGAGAATAGAATGACTGATCGTCTGGTGTTTTCCTCCAAGTGACCCTCAAGCCTACTCTTATACTTTTCCTGTTGACATCTCAACGGCCGAGATTAAGTCCCTAATCAACGGCTAAGATTAGATCTGGCTTGATCCATGTCTTTTGGACCATTCTAACACAGATTCATATCAATACACATTAATATTTTATTTTCCCTAAGTTTAGACTTAGGGACTCCATTAAAAATATTAATTATTTTAATATCTCCTGATTTGTTTAGAATCTGCCCAAACCCTTTCTGGGTATTGGAGATCTCATGTGCCCCAGCCTCTCCATCAAATTTCGTGGCTAGAGCACATCCGATGCTACCCCAAATCAACAGTCATCATACCTTCAATATATGTTGACAAGCACAACCAAAATATACAAGTACAATAACGTAATATCTATCTAAGTTTTTTATTACTTCTTAGAGAATGAATTCCTAGGGATTTAGAGTACAAGCCCTAGCTAGTTCTAAAGACATTATTCAATCTCATTCTTGCCAAGGAATTTTATATATCTTATAAGCCCTAGGCATTAGGATTATTGAGAGGAAACAAGCGAATGATGTTATTATATCTTTAACATAGTACAAGCAACAAATGAACATTATACATACCTTCAGATTTCATACCTTGTTTTTCACTAGCGAAAGATTGATAATCCACTTGAGTTTGTGGCTTTTTGTTGCAATCTGAAGACATATTGTTAGATGACAAACGAACAAAAAGAGTGACATTAATACTTACTTGAATCAGATGAGTACTCCATGCTGGTCTCAATATTAGATGCTTTTCTTTTGACTGTAGTAGAGACTTCCAAGAGCTGCTACGGGTCTTCAAATATATTCTTCTTCACATTGATATAGACTGCTTACTTTTACAAAAGGTCTTCTTTTACTTTGCTAGACATCAATTCCTACCTTGATTCCTTTCAACACTCATTCAACATTTCATGGACTGATATTATGTCTTACTTCAAAACAAACACTGAATCCTTCTAGGTCGGCTTTTTCTTTTACTGATGAAGTTTGACTTATCTATATATATGCCCAGGTCTTCTGACTACAGACCACAGAAAAAGAGACAACCTTCTCATCTGGCAAACAAGGCTTGAATATATGTTTTGAGATTTGATATTGGTTCTTTTTCCAAGTAGATTCTTCGCAGATTTTAAGGACTGCGATTTGTCCTCAGCTTATAATTCGGTTGATCTTACAGGACTTTACAATTCGGATTTGAGAGGTAAATTTAGACCCTATTTTCATGTACAGACCTTCGCTATATTCTTGAGAGACTTCGGCTAGATTGAGGCTTATGGATGAGCGTTCTGGGATCCTAATAAATGCTTTTACGACTTCCTTTTACTGTTGAAATTTCCAAATTCTGGATTGCGTGCTTAATTTGCAGAGGTTAAACTTTATAATTATGCCCAGAATTATGCTATTTATCTTCTAGATGATTTGACCCTAAAAAGTTTAATTTGAAAGTCCTTTATCCTTAGCACAGAATTGATCTTCTAGCTGCCTTGTTCCATTGACCTTAGCTCTGATACCATGTTGAGAAATCTGTTAGGGCAGCATGTTAGTGTTTCTTATTAATTTGATTTCTCTTTTACTTGACAATGTCTGGTGATTTGTTATTATTTCTTCTTCTTCTTATTATATATTCATCATCAAGACAATTGCCAAAACTATGAAGATCATTAAGAGAACACAAGATGTAGGCACTCAGGCTTCAGCTACGGCAAAACCCCTCTTCGAGGGGAAACCCAGAAATTCTTCTTTTCTTCTATAGAATCAAATCGAATGAGACAGCCTTGACCTTTTGACCAAAACCATAGACTCTCTCCACCCAACAAGTCAGCCTTCCCAAGCAATCTTCTTCTAACAAGCTTTGATCCTCCAAAATTAACTCAAACAAGGTGAATCTTCTTAAAATAGAATCTCGGCCTTTTTCTCTTCTGCAACTACTTCGGTCCTGCAATATCAGTCTCACTTTCACGTGTGAACAGAAACACAAAATTTCGATTTATTTGGCTTGATAAAGATCCCCCTTTTCATCGCTTACGTTTTCCTCCTCTTCTAGAATTTTCATCACTTTTCCTTGACCTATCAGCAGCAGACCGAATCTTTCTTATCTTTTCTCCAAAACAGGTCAAATGCTAGGGTATATATAGTGGTTTGAAGCTGCACTTTGGGTCTGACATGAACAGTGACTTGATGGTGGAGGAAATTAAGACTTAATTACAACAAAATAATTTCATTTTTTAACATGCAAAGACCAAGAAGGTTGTATGACTTTGACTTTTGACACAAACCTAGAAGCCTCCAATGGAGGCTTAACCTAGAAGCATGAAACCCATGCTCATAAAATAATTTCTTCTTTTAATAATAAAATTTCTTTTCTTTCTTTTTGACAATTACATTACATCATGCCTCAAGTACAATTATGAAGACCGATACTAGTTATGTTTCTCAACACATGCAAAGACTGCTTAGAAAAACAGATTAGATGTTTATGGAAAAAACAGTACGTGTTACCACATTTCAACATTATAGGAATGAGAGATATTGATATGAAATATTTAAAAAAAAATCGTTTCTTTTATACCCCAACCATCCTCCAAGCATTGTGGCTGCCTGTTGCAACACGTTAAAAGCAAAGGAATAAATATTACTGTCATTTTAAAAGGAATAGTGTTCCGTTGAAATTTTGAATGATCATAATTGCACATATTTCTTTATAAACCTACATAAAGACAACATAATATCCCAATGTTCTGCAATCAAATCAGGTTGGAAGAAGGACATCGGAATCCTTTTGTGGTGTGTACAGAATCAAAGAGATAGGGTGTGGGTAAAATCACTGTGCGGGTACTTCAAATTTTGTTGAGTAGGGCAGACTGTCAAAATTGTGTCAAAATCAGTAGGTAGGATTATTTGCAGTAACTGATGTATCAACCTTTTCCTTTTGAATTTTTTCACTGCTGAGATTAACTGTCTGTTACTGAACACTCCAACACCAGATACTTTTTGACCAAATTATAATCTTCTCTGAAACTCAAAACTATTCGACTAGGGTCATAAGAGAAGATGTTGAAATTGGAAAGAACCCCAGTAACATCAATCATGAGGATGGCTTTAAGCTTAGCCAATCTTGGCATCCTATTATTATAAAGTTTAAATTGCCTTTGCAACCACAAAGACCCTAAACTTTTGCCTCCCATGCATCTTATCTCTTGTCTATTCCTACCTCTCCTCCATTTCCATACATTTCCTGCTTAATTGGTTTATTGTTGCCCTCTTTTGTGTTTCCCGAAGTCTTTGTCTATTTCTCATTCTTTTCTGTTTGTTCCTGTTATATTTGTTGCCTCTCCTTCTTCATCTTCTCCTCCCACTCTTCAATTTTAGAATTCGTTCCCTTGTTCACTCCCTTCTCTGCCCTCCACAGTGTATAGTCTTGATTTTGCTCCTTTGCCTATTGGTTGTCCTACCTTTATTCTTTCTTTTCTTTCATTTTTTTTGTTAACTCTTTCTTTTCCTTCAACTTGCTTTTTTTTTTGGATAATTGTTGCTTTTGTATTTTTCACCATTTTATGTTTTAAGTGATTCTTTTTGTTCAATTTTGGAATTAATCTTTGACTTGTAATCATTTTAATTTTGAAGATTAAATTTCAGGCTCATCATTTTTAGTAATATCTTTATTAATTTATCTCTTAATTTCTACTTCTTTCCTCTCTCTCCTTTTAGAATAGTTTCTACATCTCTCCTTTAAGGCCTTAAAATCATCTCTCCTCTCATTCCTCTCATAGATTTCTCCATTTCATTTTATTTGATTCCTTTCCTTTCATTGTATTTCATGTTTTTCCATGCTTATCGTCTGCAACTCTACTCATTATATTGTCCTTTCTGCCCTGATGAGTGAATGATTCACTGGAAATGCATTGGCTCATAAACTTATAAGCACTGATAACTATGAGGACGGACTATGGAAGGCTTCATTCTAAAATATGTTACAATGTTATTATTTTTTTCCAGGTGATATCGCGGGGAAAACCCCTGGGTGCTTTCCCTCTTTTTGTGGATGGTACCCAGGATAAATCCTAAATTTGTCAGGGCACAAGGCCAGGTCAACAACAGGGCTCAAAGCTGTTACAGCAATATACTCATTATGAGCTCATGGGAATAGAACCTGGGTAGGGGGGGATACTACTCCATCCCACAACCGCTTAGGCTAGACCCAATTGACAATTACAATGTTATTATTGGCAGCAGTCTTTTGTGAGTACTACATGCACATTGGTATTATCTATTTCATGAATTGAATTCCCTATTTTGGTTGAAATTCCAGCTGGTCGTTTATTTAAGCCTCTTTAGCTTTATAGTTTCTCTGTTTCTATTGTGAACAATTTCAAAGGAATATCATTTTTTTTTGGTTCGGACGGTGATTGTTTATTTGTTAGAGGAGTAAACTCTTATTCTATGGCAGCTTGTTCCAGCGAGCAAGGTCTTAGAAAAGGCGAAGGGTTTTTGGCCAAGAGGTTCAGATGCACAGTCAAATAGTTTATCCAAAAATGTACTTGCCATGTCTTTTCGAAAGGTGGTAATGCGGTGCATGTGGAATTTCGAACTTTCCTTCTTCAACCCAGGAACTTGCAGAGACATGGGGGACCTTGCTACTCCAAGAGAGGTTGGGTTTGTGTCCATGATGTACAATTTTAACAGTCTGAAGCTGAACACACACACATATCATTCATGACACATGCAACATATTTACAAAAATTTTGTCTGTATTTTGTTGACTTTGCTGTTTCACTTCCTGTACTTTGTTGACCTTTTCATTTTATTATGAGCAGGTACAAGTATTTGGTTGCTTGACTTCTTCAGATGAAAGCGTTCTTACTGGGCTTGCTGAAGCTGTCTGCTGTTATGCTGCAGCATGCATGAAAGATGATTTCCACCAAAAGATGCTTGGGCGAAGCTCAAATAATCTGTTGCAAAATTTCCAGAATGAAAAATGGATGGTCTCCTCGGATTCTCATGTTCGAATTCGTTCACTTTCTGAAGCTGAAATAGCTGCTCATCTCAAGAGTTTCCTGGAAAGGTCTGGTGTAAATAAAGAAAGAGAAAATTACAAAGGAATGAGAACTAGTCATAACTGGTGGCCACGACCCTCATGTTCATCAAGCATTCTTAACACTTACAGTGTTGAATCAGATTTTTGGATTAGTGAATATGTACCTCTTCATAAGCTACAAGTAGATTTTGGGAGATTTGAGAACATGAAGATTCAGGGTTGGCAGAAATGCTCAAATCATGTGTGCGAGATCCTTTTAAGTCATCGCCAGCTGGTATATCTATTTCCATCCTCTCTCACTTTCAATTACTTCTAGCAAGAAAAGAGAGCAAAAATAGTGAAAAGAAAAATTAGTTTTTGCAGTACTTACCTTTATTAGACACCACATAGGACAACTAATTGGAAAATTAGGAGAAATGATTCCTTTGCTTTTAAACATCAGCTATAGTCTTCAAAAGCAAATTTTAACTTTTTATCAATCATTCATACATAATCCATTTTTAATCAGCTATCTTGATCCAAAAAGTCTTGGTAATACGATTTCTTTGGAATTTATATGCCTGATTGACCTTTATTATAGGGATCAGGTCACTACAAGTAGCTGAGCAGGGGTGACCTTAAATGGAATGGATATGCTAGCTATGATTTAAGTTGAAGCAGCAACAATAAGTCAAAGAACCATTAAAGAAATATTGAAAATGTTTGGATATTGTTTATGTCATTTTTGAGGAACCAATTTATAATCAGCAGGATTTCTTATCTTGTTGTTGAACGTGTTATTAAATTTTCCTTGCCAGATCTTCTGTAAGCAATAATAAATATCACAAATCTTCTTGACATTAAAAATTGCAGTATTATTTGTCATTGTCAGGTAGAATTAGCAGATGTGTTTGATATGTATTATGAAGATCCAAACACTTGTCCAGAAAAGCAGCTCCAGTCTAGAATTATTTTGGAGGCTCCCAAGCTTTTTACGAGTAAGGTGCTTATATCCTATTCTGGTTAACTTATTTGTTCAAGTGTTTTAGACTTAGGTAGCTTCAACAGCAAACAATCGGAAAGTTGTTCAAAAAGACACAAGTGGCAAATAGTATGCTAAGTGTTCAGTGGCACTTATACATGACACTTGTTAATAAACAGTTGAAATTCTTTATGTTATGAGCACACATCTGTAAAGACATATATCTGTATGTGTGCACATTTAGATACACATATACATATATATTATAAGACTTCTCAAGGATCACTGCTTTGATTTTCAGATTACATTTTCATTGTGGCGAGCACTGTATGCTTCATTAGCTGGAGGAATTGTGCTGCTTTCTGTAATTATTGTAGCTAGACTTTGGAAACCGAACCTTCTGAAAGTCGGGATTTTTTCTTCAAATTCTGAGACTATGACATCTCCTGTTGAAAAAATTGACAAGCACTATGCACATCAATCAAAAAAGGTACGAATCTTGGTTTCTATCTATTCAATATTCTATAAAGCATAAAAGAGATGAATGGTGATCTGTTTGTAAGCTTTATGGCCATTTTCCTTATCAAGGATGGATTAAAGACTCAATGTTGATTTGAGATGGAAAACCTTTTAAAGTGATAGATTTTTAGTGTTTGTATCCTTTGTTATATAAAATGTTATGAAGTTGTAGATTCATTTCCAAAAGATAAATTCTCTTAGAATCATTAAATCCAAAGGTAGAACTAAGCTTGAATTAAAGCTATTTCGTTGTTGAATATGTATGTCAAACCTGGACCATGGATAACACATAAAATGTCCTCATTAAAGGTAAACTACTCATCATTGACAAGTTTACAAGAGACCGAAAGAATGGCCTTTTAACATAAAGAATGAACCTTATAGGTCCAAAACCCTAACCCTAGAAGATGAAGTGCCAAAAGTTTTGTGGGCTTTGAGGTGGTGGTGATAAATCAACTTCCGGGGGGCGCAACTTTGACATACAATATCTATTTGGGGTGCACAATAGATCATTGGAAATAACTATTTGAGGACTGCAACTTTCAACAAGGGCGAGCTATGCCATGGCAACCCCTGACCCCTTGAATTGCCAAAAAACATCGATTAGGGCCTCAAAACAACCCCGAAAGTTTGGGACTCAAAGCCCATGGGAAAATTGCCAAGAAGATAGAGTACCGTTGAGCTAGATGAAGGGGTTGGTAGCCACCAATAGCCACCCAGATTAGTCCTCCCTCGTTAGGAAGAAATGGTCTCTATTCCATCGAGTTCCCTCATCAGATGGTGAAATTTTTGCTGAATTTGGCCCTTGGTGAGCCACTCCCTAACCCTAGAAGATGAAGTGCCAAAAGGTTTGTGGACTTTGAGGTGGTGTTGGTACATCAACTTCCGGGGGGCGCAACTTTGAGATACAATATCTATTTGGGGTGCACAATAGGTCGTTGGAAATAACTATTTGAGAACTGCAACTTTCAATAAGGGCGAGGATTGCCATGGCAATCCCTTATCCCTTGAATTGCCAAAAAACATTGATTAGGGCCTCAAAACGACCCTGAAAGTTTGGGACCCAAAGCCCATGGGAAAATTGCCAAGAAGATAGAGTACCGTTGAGCTAGCTGAAGGGATTGGTGGCCACCAATAGCCACCCGGATTAGTCCGCCCCCATTAGGAAGAAATGGTCTCTATCGCATCGATTTCCCTCATCAGATGGTGAAATTTTTGCCGAATTTCGCTGTTGGTGAGCCACTCGCCTTGGTGAAGAAGCTACCTTGCTTTGACAACGTAATAGAGTTGTATGTGCTATTGGAGGTCATCCTTTGTCTTGTTATCCATGTTCTGATCAACTGTTGCCTATTCAATGCAGTCAGGATTGAGTTTTGTGGGGGCCAATTGCTTGGCTGCTTTTAAGGTGGAAAATATGGTCGGAGCAACTTCGCATTAAACACTGGGTGCAAGCTAAGGAAAGGGGGAATAATCAATCCAAAAGCATTTTCACCCACAAATTTTGTGATTAAGGCCCATATTGGAGTGGTTTGAGCTTCCTATGGAGGCTTGTAAGGCGCTCTTTCTGTAAATGCAACCACACCTTATCACCAACCTGAAACTTGTGTGGAACCTTGTGCTGGTCATATCATTTCTTGTACTTGGCATTAGCTTTCTACAAGATATTATGAACTTGTTGTTGGATCCATTCAACAAATTTGGCTACTCTATTTGCCTTGATGACTTGAGCATGGGAGGACTCTGCTATTGGAGATTGCAATGGGCATAACTACATCAATTGGGGCCAATGGTTGGAACCTTAAACACCCCTGAAAAGAACTGAGGCCATAGAGCTATGGAGGGCTATGTTATAACTATGATGAACATATGGAAGACTTTCGTCCCATGTACGTGTGGATGATTGGAGTTGAACATGCGTAAGACATGCACAATCATCTTGTTGACCATTTTTTTTGTCCATATGTTTGTGGATGAAAGGAGGCCGATTTGGTCAACTTGGTATCCATTAGAGACCATAACCTGGACCAAAAGGTATCAAGGAACCTTCTGTCCCTACTTGAAATCAGTGTTCCACGGGGTTGCGTCCCCCCACTTGGGGGTCGAGTTTCCTAGCTCCCTCATGCTCCGAGGACTTGGGGACAAGAGGGGGACGTTTCCCCACGCTCCCAAAAAACAGGGTACGCGAGGAAACTTGAAAGGGGTCATTTCCTCCATTTTTGGGGTTGTTTCCTCTAATTGGGGTCGTTTCCTAGGTGAAAGGGGTCTTCAGGGGTTGTTTCCCTAGAAAAATTTCACAATATTTTTTTTTTTTTTTTTTTTTTTGTTTTGTTTGTATGAAACAAAAAATCGTAATTTTTAATATTTGTTGACCGACCGGGAAGGGTTTACATTATGTTCATTTCACATTTCATTTTTTGTTTGCTCCTTCGTTGAACTGAACACTGCTGCCATCGCTAAGCAACCTTCTTTCTATTCCTTCGTTGAACAGAACGCTGCTGCTCATGTATCAGACTTGACTTTTATATTATTCAATATTCAATGTTCATAGTTGGAAGTGGAACATCAATATGGTTTAAAGTTTAAAGTTTAAAACTTTATAATTTTATAATTTATTTTCATTGTGCATTGTTAGTTAGTTAGTAGACTAGTAGTTACACTGTACAGTTACAAAATTACATGTAAGATGTATGATTATAATATATATGATAATGATATCAATGATCATGCTTTTTGTTTTAAATTTGTTTTAGTTATATGATTCATTGATTTATATTTTATATTTATAAGTTTTTAAGACACCGTCGTCCCCCCACGTTTCCTAAAAATTGGTGGGGAGCTTTTGCATAGGTCGCTCCTGCGTATCCTCACTCCCTCGCCTCCTCGTCCTTGAAACTTGGTGGAACATTGCTTGAAATAATGGTCTGAGGTAGCCCAAAATGAATGTAAACATGCTTAAAGAAGACTTTAGCAATGGCTTTAGTTGTGATACTCTTCTTGCATGGTGCCAAAATGACTCTCTTAGAGAACCGATCAAAAACCACAAAAACGCAATTGTTACCATGCTTGGTGGAGGGAAAACTTGACATGTAATGCACAGAGATTGACTCCAAGGCTTGTTTGGGGTAGGTAGAGTGTACAACCCCTGCTTCTTGATGGTTGGTTTAGCGATGGCACAGGTAGTGCATGATCTGATATACCAGTGGATATCTAGTCGAAGCTTTGGCCAGTCAAAATACTTATAAAATACTGCTATTGTCTTCTTGACACTAAAGTGCCCTGCCACTTGACTGTAATGTGCCTCTCAGATCAACTTGGCTCACTTGCTTGAAGGAACACAAAGGTGGCCTAGGTAGCACAAGAGTGCATCCTGGAGGTGGAAGTGTAGAACTTGTTTGCCTATGGTCAACATCTGGTATGTGGTAGCGAAGTCATAGTCCTTGTTGTATAGTTGTGGCCACCTAGAGGTCTCATGCACACAAGAGTTAAGAATTGTGGTTAATGCCACAACTGAAGGCCAACTGAGGCATCTTGCAACATGATTGGTGCTGCCTTTCTTATATTTGATGTTCACGTGGAATTATTGCAGGTATGTGGACCATTACTGATGGTGATCATTCTGTAACTTTCCTTGTGTCTGCATGAATTGCAGAGGCTTGTGATCATTGTGTATCATTGTCTCCTTCCGTAGAATATAATGTATCCACTGTCAACATGCCTGCACGATGGAGTACATCTCGTTGTAATAAGTGGGGTATCTCCAGGCAGTATCAAAGAGTGTTTCACTTTGATAGGCCACTGGATGCCCTTGTTGAGTGAAGGATTGCACTGATAACATAGTTGGAGGCATCTGTCTCAATGCCAAGTGGTTGTTGCAGGTTTGGCAAGGTGAGGACTGATGTGGATTAGAGGCGCCATTTTAAATCCTCGAATTCTTTTTGTTATGACTCAGCTAGGAAAACTTTGCTTTATCTCCACCCATTGGTCACTTGACTCAAGGGCCAAGTGATATGAGAGAACCCCAGCATGAACCTTCGGTAGAAGTTACGAAGGCCCAAGAAGATACAAAGCTTTGTTAGAGTTGTTAATGTTGGCCAATCCTAAGTGACTATCTTGGTTGGGTCCACATGCACACCATGTTCATCCACGATATATCCCAAATATTGAATTCTGTGCATGCCAAATGAACATTTCTCTAGACTGACATCAAACTTATGTTGTCTTCGGGTGGTTAGGACCTGTTGAATGTGTTGCAAATGTTTTGGCCAGGTTCTAGTGAAGATGAGGATGTCATCCAAATATACAACCAAAAAAGAGTTTGTGAACGACCACAGGTTATCATCCATCATCCTCATGATCGTTGCTAGAGCATTAGTCAAGCTAAAGGGCATGACCAACCACTCGAAAACGCCTTCTTTAGACTTGAAGGTTGTCTTCCATGCATCATTGTGTTCAATTGGAACCTGGTGGTAGCCTGATTTCAGACCAATTTTACTAAAGAACTTGGCACCCAAGTTGATCAAGAAGATCGTCAATCTGGGGAATCAGGGATTTGTTCTTGACAATGATTTTGTTCAAGGTTCTATTTTCAATACAGAGTCTCCATGTTCCATCATTCTTTTGCACCAGCACAATTGGACCCCCGCAAGGTGAGGGGTTTGGTCGAATGTGGCCCTTTTAAATGAGCTCATGAATTTGACGTTTTATTTCCTCATTCTCCAAGAGAGAGCATCTATATATTGTGCTATTAGGTAATGGAGCACTAGGTATCAAGTCAATTGAGTGTTTGACTTGGTAGTGCGGAGGAACCCCCACAGGTGGAATGAAGATATTTCTGTAAGTTTCTACAATCTAGTCCGCTTGTTTATGTTGTGTAAAGAGGCCTTGTGTTGAGGTTGTGGTGGTTGCAGTGACCTTCCTTTCACCTTTTGAATGAACCATGAAGAGGACAAACTTTGTAGTCTGAGAGATTACCTTTTGTCACTGTTTTGCTGAGATCAATGAAATTGCAATAGTCGAAACTACCTCTGGTACCCTGTAAAGCTGACCTCCTAGAATCACAATGACACTATGAGGACGAGACTCATAAACAACATGACATTTCCTCATATAAGACTGTCTTAAAAGAATATCACAAACTTTGAGTGGGGCAACATCGCACAATACTTCATCTTTGAAGGGCTTGATGCCGTAGGACAGGCGACACTGTTGAAAAACATGGATGTTTTGTCCATGGCTCAACCAACCAATGGAAACCCTATATTTGACATCATGCCCTTGTATTTGTATTTTATGCTTGGTTGTACTTGTTGAAAATTGCAGGTACTTAAAGGAAGCAAGATAAGGATGAAAATCAAAGAAATGATGAGCATGATGGAAGGAGGAAACTGTAAGGACCCTGAAGGAATTAATGCTAACAAATTTATTGACTATTAAAAGAGTAAGCATGTATCATTGCATTTTCTAAAAGAGTCTTTGTTGTTATGAAGCATGGCATCATAAATAGAAGCGCATGATAGTAGAATGTACTTATTTAATTTGCTTTGGGAAAGATCATCTAGTTTAAAAATAATGAGAAAATTGGAACCATATTACATATTAGTGTTCATCCAAGCATTTTCTAACATCATGTTAGAGGGAGTCATTTTGAAAAGAGGGATCATAAAGATCCTATAAGAATCATCATTTTGGAAGATTCTTGGTAGCAGCATTATGACTGGTATATATTCCATCTAGTATGGAATCAATACTCTTGAAGGATGAAGGAATGCAAATGGTCAAAGTTCCAGGTACAAGAAGCAAACTCATTAGGGATGGCTAGATGATTGAATAAAAAGCAAAGGTATGCATATTATAAGTAACTCTTCAGAAAAAGGTTCATATCTATAAGAACCTTGCAAAAAGAGTTGGATATAAAATGTGCTCGGTAAGCTTTCCATATGGATGCATGATGTCCAAAAGAAGAAATGTGACATGCTTTGGTATAGAAAAAGATCAAGACTCTCTCACAAGATTGCATGGCATAAATATAACAATGTTGATCAACATCAAGTATAGTCTTTGGAAGAAAGAAAGGGAGTTAACAATGACAACTCCAAGGAAGATATTACAGCTTGGTAATCAAGCTCGATCCATGGGCACTCTGATTAAAATGAATGCATGAAGAAAGATTCATGTGGAGATGGATTATGTGAAAAGTTGTTGATCTCAAAGAACTCAAGTAAACTGATGCTTTGATGAGAAGGCCATCATGATAAGGTAAGTCTGATGTTAATATCTTTGTTATTGGTTATTTGGTTAACCTATTGTTTCGCTGCTTCGAAGAATATTGCAGGAATACATGATGACAATTGAGGCAAGTTCAACTGTATAGATGGTTATGACTATTATGTGGTCAAGATGTTCACTTCTTGGGATTGAAAGGCAACAATGAGTAGATAACTTGAAGTTCAAGTTCGTACAATGAAGATCACTTTTAGAGGGAGCTATGGTTGGCTTGAGTTTTGATAAGGCTCAATATAATGCCTTCATTAATGATATAGAAAGGAAAGTGATATGCAAGGATGATGGCCCCAAACCTTGTCACTAGTTTGAAGGAAGAGATACCAAGGAAAGAAGGAACCCTACAACTATCTCCATGAAGAACTGGTAGCTGATACTCTTACGGGAACAAGCTATAGAGCTTATGGTGATGACTTCCTAATTGAAAGGAAGAAAGGATTTCCTCTCTGGTTGAGAGGGAGTGATGATAAACATCACTTGTGCATTCTCTTCTTCATGTGTCATGCACTTGATCAGACTAACAACCGTAAGTCTAAGTGAAGGCCATGGAGGGACAATGGTGGAGGATTGGATAAGCATCTGTGGTTTCCTTGAGGATAGACAATCCAAGAAAGGAAAGGTACCGACACTCTTTGAGGATAGGATAGGTATCCAAGATAAGAGTGGTCAAAGAGGACCGATATTCTTTGAGGATTAAGGATTGGAAATCGAAGATAAGAATGGTCCTAAAGAGTCATACTCGATGAACATCTGAATGAGGTTTGTGCCTTAGAGGTAGTGCGATATCTCACGTAAAGCCTCCCAACATAATGCTCTTGAATGAAGTTGAGCTTGTCAAGTTAGGCCTTAATGACAGTGTTGGTCATAATGTTAATGCTTATCGATGACTTATCATTCTGACTCTTTTTTTAAGAATATTTCAGTTTGAGAATATCCTTGTACCAAGTGTACAAATTATGAATACCTCCCTAGTTAAGAGGGAATGTTGGAGAAAGTAACTAGTTTTGGTCCTCGTAATTTGAACCATTATGTATTTTATGTAAAAAGAAAGAGAAAAGAAAAAGAAAAATTATTATTATTTTCTAGATAAGCATGTTCTTCGTGCTTTTAGGTTTTTGAGTTAAAGAGTCAAAGTCCTATTTTGGACCTATTGTAAAAGAAAATGGAAAATAAATTTTAAATGTAAATTTTGGGATAGAAAACCCCTCTAGATGCCAAGTCGGCCTACATGTCAAGTCGGCCTTGCCCCAATGGACATGTCTATTCACACCCCCTCTAATATATATAAATAAAGGGTAGATGGAGCTCATTTTGACACACACACTCAGTGTTGATAATATCAGTATCAACAAAATATCGGCAAAGGTCCAGAAAACATCTTATGGACAATATCGGCGAAAATATTCGCAAGCATAAAAAATGCATAATATATTCATTTTTTCTTCTTCTTTTCTTTTCTTTTATTTAGATTTTTAAACATATAAAGCAATAACAACATGAAATAAACACATTGGCACATAAATATGAAGAAAGCACTGATATATATGATGTAAAATAAAAACGATACATCAAATGCGATACCAAATCTTGCTAATCCATGATAATTGTCCAATCAAGAACTCAAATGTGGAGAACCAATACAAAATAACATCAAATATATAAAAGTATCTCATCATCATGAGTTATATGTAGCAAAACAAATAAAACTAGCAACTATCTATCTGAAATCAGTGCCCTCTCCCCCTTTTACAGGAAAACATGATGCGCTGTTTTCTAGGTCTACCCCTAGCAGTAGAAGGCTTTGCCCATGCACCTAATGTCAAATACTGAGTGCTAGGTATGGAGCTGTGATCTCCTATATCTATAGCAGATGATGTTGATGCTGATGCTTCCACAGTCTCCTCCTCCTCCTGCTCCTCCTTGTGCTGCTCCTCCCTCTCCTCCTCCTCTTCCTCCTGCTCGTCCTCCTCGTGCTGCTCCTCCCTCTCCTCCTCCTCCTCTTGCTGCCCCTGTTCTAATGGATCATCTGGCTCTAACCATGAAGGTGACTCAAAGACGGGTACCTCAGACTCCACCCTCCACTAAGACAGTACATCAATATTGTCTAAGGAAATGGCATTTGGATCCATTGGTGCTTCTAGTTTCTTCACTCAAAGTCGGATATTGTAATGCACATACACTAAATCATTGAGGCGTGAGAACTCCAATCTGTAAGAGTGTCAAAAAAACTAATGAGCCTTGAGTCTTGACTCTTGAGTCCTTGACACTTGAGGGTCATAAATTAAAAATTAAATATTACAACAGATGTAATCGCTCCACTGAAGGTTGAAGCTCAAATTTATACCTGTTGCACTTTTTTGAGTGTATTTTCTTAAATACACTCCAATTGCACTCACACCCTGAAGAGCTACATGTTTGACTCAGGATTCTTATGGCCAATTTTTGCAAATTTGGTGCCCTTGCACCATAGCTTCGCCACCAAATATCTACAACAAAATAAAGACATAAAATAGTAAAAAAATTAAAACATAATTAAACTTTCAAATAAAAGTTACATAATTGAATTTTAAAAATTTAGAATTATAAATAAGTAAATTCTAAATTGAAAATTCTAATGAGTGATGACTTGTCACTTACGTGGCATGAAGAGGGTCCTTTCCCTAATAGCATCATCAAAGCCAAATAGACCAGCACAATCCCGATAAAACTGTATCTCGCGATTGATTTTTATACCAAGCTCAGGATCAGGTACCATCCTCCGAATACAGGAATGGAGCCCTTCCATCACCTCACCATCAAAACCAAAGGCACATTTGTATGAAAATGCGAGGTTGAGGAAGAGTACTGCTGCATGAATGTGTCGATGAAGCATCTCTGTCCATCGACTATCAATCACATTCCATAGCATCATATGCCTATCAAGCCCTGCATAACCCTTGTCTGCATAATAAGAATGAATGGCCTCCTTAGCCCTATCCACGACCTCATACAAATAAGCCATTGCAAGCTTGTCCCCATCTACCAATCTCATAGCCTTTACTATAGGTTCACTAATTGAGCACACTTCTTCTACTCCTTGCCAAAATGTGTCAGTGTACACCATTTTGCAATGGCTCTCCCGTCCTGTCTCCTGTTGTATCTACAATCACGCCACTCATCAGAAACAAACATTTTCTTCAACTCAAATTGGCATCGAAGCAAAGATTGAAGAGTAATAAAGTTGGTGGCAAAACATGTGATTGCAGGATGCCGCGACTCCTTGTTTCTAGGTTATCTCCTCATGAGGCTAAGAACAAAAGCATGGTTATAAATAAACTTGGGGACACTCCTAGCCATATCAATCACCTCCTTGATGAAGGAGAGTTTCCCCATATCCTCAAGCAACAAATCGATACAATGTGCTGCACATGGAGTCCAAAACAATGTGCGGTGCCTCTCCATAAGCATCCTGCCGGCAGACACATAATTAGCTGCATTATCTGTTATGACTTGCACCACATTTTGCACACCAATCTCTTGGATGAACCCATCTAACAACTCACATATCATTGCTGCATCTTTTATATGTGCTGATGCATCCACTGATTTAATAAACATGGTACCTTTAGGACAATGTACCAAGAAATTTAGAAGGGTCCTACCCTTCCTATCTGTCCAACCATCAGACATCACTGTGCATCCAGACACTTCCCATGTCTGTTTCAACTCCGCCAATCTAGAGTTGATGTCCTGCTTTTCTGCTTGAAGGATTGGCCCCTGCAACTCCTCATATGTAGCACTTTTGTACCCTGGGCCCACAACAACAATAACATCACACATTGGTTGCCAAAATGGATTAGTTTTGGTGATGCTGAGAGGTAAGTCGCTCTAGAAAAGACACCTCCCCATAACTCTATTTGCTTCTTGCTTCTCCCTTTTTTAAACAATTGATTTTATGGAAGTTTGTGCTCCATGTCCTGTTCGTGGAACAAAAAATGATGATCTCGCACTCCCAGTAACATTAGCACTAGCAGTAGCAGGTGATGTTGTGGAGCCCCTCCCACTACCCTCAACCTCAAAATCAAAAGAAGATATCCCGAAAGATCTACCTGCATGTTCAACCTTGTTTCTTTCTGCCTCTTCCTTCTTTCCATCTTTTTCATCAATTGCTTCAAGAGCTTTTTGTATAAGCTCCACACTAGAAACTGTACAAAGCCCAACATCATGTCCAGGGAGTCTAGCTAGATGGTATTTCAATCGTGTAACTCCTCCTGTCATCCTGGTCCCACACAATTTGCATGATAGATATTCTGATTTGTCCCACCATCAGGCTCCGCATACTCCCAAAATGGGTTGAAGGCTTTTGGCGTATTTGTAGTGAGCTAATTCAAACCTAGGACACAAAAAAAAAACAAAAAGTTCATTAATGATTAAAGTTTAAACACCCATACACAAAAAATAGTAAGTAATAACCACCTCATTTTAAAAAATATTTTTTTGGCTACATTATTTGCAATGTGAATTCAATGAAAAATGGCAATAAGAGGGTGCATAAGAAAGTTAAAAAGAAATGGAGTTTGCTGTCCAAATATGGAGAAAACCCTTGCATTGGCTCATGGGCATGAAAATCATAGCAAATGGAAAAAAAGAAGCAAAATGTTGGTAGGAAAAGAGACAAGCAAGCATAACCCTAAATCTATGAAAAAAATCATTAACATAGGGGTTTTAAGAACATACTTGTTAATGGAAGAAATGAAGTTTGTCTCACTGTTCTTCAATCTTTGATCCACAAAAAATCCTTAGTTGGTGGTGATAATGGTTGTTTGATCCTCAATCCCTCCTTGACAACCACCACAAAGCTCTTCCCCTTCCTTCTCCAACATTTAGAAACTGAAATGAAGAAAAAAAAGAAATTTCCCTTTTTCTAGCCGTGGCCCAGCCTGCCCGATGATATTTTCTATCGTTGCACGATTTTTTGCTGAGATATTGGCAAATTTTAGGAAATATGACAATACTTTCTTAGCAATATTTTGGCTCGCTGAAAATATCGCGATATTTCTGAAAATCATCGATATCTCGGCGATATTATCATCATTGCACACACTTGAATGTTTTTGGTTTGAAATATCGTAGAGAAAATGGAGAGGATGAGGAACACTGAAGTCTGGAAGAAGATCTGCCTTGGTACATCTCTTGTTGCCGATTTCTTGCTAGTGAATCTGTTGGAAGGAAGAATGATTTGACTTGGCATCTAGAGGTGGAATTTTTTGTGGTTATGGGTCTTGGATATCTCATTTGAATTGATTCTATAAGAATAGATTTTTCCATAGTTTTAAAAACCGTTTTGAAAAACCGGTAACCGGTCAAACCGGCCGGTTAGCTAGCTGGCCAGTCGGAACTGGCCTAAAAACCCGGTTTAACCCATCACTTGCTCGATTTTTTGACCTAACCGGTAAAAACCGGCCGGTTTAGGACAAAACCGGCCGGTTTTGTCCTAAACTGGCCGGTTTTAGGCACAACTTGTGACCTGTGATCAGAGTCGGTACTACATTCAGTGTGCTCATGCCCATGATGAAAATTTACAAATATGGTAGATAAATACACAGATATGTGGCACCAACAAATACCCAAGTTCTACAAAACAAGTGACAGGATGAGAAATGTGGATATAGTAAACTGTAAACTGTAGCACTTATCTAAACATAGACCAACTGGAGTGAAAGAGACCTAATCTTTAGGCTCTGATGCCAAAATAGGTATAAGCTAAAGGTGGGAGCAAGATGGGAAGCAAAAGCACTTCAATTTTATTAACTTGGAGAACATAGCTTATCCATTAAAAGTGAAGCGAGGGTCCTTAGATAGAAAAGGAACCCTATCATAAATTTGACACCTTATGTAACTCCCCAACATACCAATTTAATATATAAATAGGAGTCATGCATACAACTGGAGAATCTAAATGATAAACACTATACTAGACGACAAATTGTACTAGAAGTTACAACTTACAATGTCACAACAAGACAAAGTCACAAAGAAATATTATAATATTACAAAATGTGATGAGCACAAGTGAGTCATGACAGGATTGTATGGCTTGACTCATGAAAGTGACTTCACAAACAGTGCAACAGTGATGACTGCAGCATGACAGAGAGGTATGGCTATGATCTATGGACAGTGAAAGTGGCAATGACACAGTAATCCTCTTGATGGCAGTAACCTGGTATTACGAGTAAGCAAGTGACAGCAGTGTTAGTGGACAGTTGGATCAGTGGGAGCAGTGAAAAGTTGCATAGAGGGAGCAGGAAGTGCAAAAGGAAGATGCAGTGAGAATAGCAGTAGGCAGCAGTCATAGAGCAGCAATGAATGTGTGAATTGATTGATTGCAAAGGAAACTGAAGACCCCTGCAGACTTAGTCTGCATATCTTTAGACTTGGGGAGTCTTGTACTACCTTCCAGGTTTACCTGCTAAATGTTGGATGTACATCATACCTAACTGAGCTTATTGTTGAGCAAATTCTTGTGTACTCTCCTTGATGTCATTGGTGGCATTGATACTGAGGTTCCAGATCAGGCTGAGGCATCCTCAGACTCTGAACCAGATGATGTCTATGTAGCTCCTGATGATGATCCTGTGTCTAGTAGTGGTGATGGACTTGATGATTGATCATGTGTACACTGTAGACTTGTAGTAGGCCAATGGCCTCATAGCTTGCAGCATTGTTTTTGGACTTTATAGGCCATTTAGAGCCTCATTTCTTATGTATTTTGCTATTTTGTCGATGATATGTATTGCACTCGGTGCCATTTTGATATAATCACCTTTGCATGGTATATAAATGAGCAAACTTTGCATATTTTGTCTCTATTGGCTTGGAATCATGGTTTTACATCTTAAAAATAGTTTTGTTTCATTAAAAATTAATTATTTAATGTATTTTTTTAAAACCGGTTTGTTTAGACCAAACCAGTCCTGGTTAGACCGGCTCCGGTCGGTAAACCGGTTCATTAGGTGGACCGGTCCGGTCACCGTTTCCGGTTTTAAAAACACTGGATTTTTCTAGGTTTTCCCCTTGGAGGGGTTTTGCCCTTGGCTTGGAGCCTATATCTAGTGTTCTATTGTTTTCTATGATCTTCATGTTTTTATGATAATTGCTTGATGAAGTAAGAAAACATAATAATGAAATGCTAATAATCTCACAAGTAATTATCATGTAATGAAAATCTGATAATAAAGATGAAAACCTCTTGATTTTCAACACTTTGCTTGTGACTTGGGCTGGTTGTCTTGAGGTTGGCTCTCCTTGTTTTGTCCCTTGTTCTACGAGTTTGAATTGCCTTTGCTAGGATTTTGTTGCAATGGATTTACATACTTGAACTCTTGCTTATTCCTTTACTTCAAATTTTAATCAATTTTGACAATATATTAATAAGTGGCTCCCAGTGAGGAGATGTTTGAGAAATCCATCTCCGTTTGAATGTATCTATGTAGAGTCTAGACCACTACAGTACTTCATAACCAAGTGTTGCTCAGAGTCTTTGATACCCAAATTTGAGCGCAATATATGGAAAATATTGGTGTACTCCAACACCATTTGGCCTCTCTCTTGTCGCAAGATTGTCCATCTCGTGTAGTGATCATCATAGTTTCCAATAGGGTAGAATTTCTCCTTAAGGGCATCAACATAAGCTTCCCAAGTGGGTCCTACCTTGAATATCGCAGACTCATCTTTGTTGTGCCCCTTCCAATAACCTTCCCACCAATATTTGACATGGGAAAGGGCTTTCAGGAGTGAAAACGTGATATTTTCATTGTTGGAAATATTTTGGATAGAGTAATAACTCTCTAATAGATTCAACCATTTCTATAAAACATCTGCATTTATTTGGCCTTCAAATAAGGGGATATCAAAGTTAAATTTGTACCTTGAAGGGCGTTGCACCTCCAAAATTGCCATTGGTTGAAGGTGCCTCATCTGCTATTGGAAGTCGTTGAAGGATTTAGGCAAAATTGTCTATCATCTTATTTCTCTGTCACGTGAGTGCTTCCTTGAGCATTAACTTGATAAGATCTCTTGCTTCTTCATCTCGCTTTTTTTTGCCATGGGAGGCCATTTGGGTTCGTGAGGCTGATTGTCCCCAAGTGAAACGAGCTTGAAACCCAACTCTCTATACCTTGACCTTGTTAGGGACATGCATCAAGAAAAAATAAGGAGAAAATTGCTCTGATACGACTGATCCAGGTTGTAAAAGTAATGAAATGAGAGGCAAGAAAAGAACTGAAACACACACATAGAGAAATATATCAGAGAACATAGTAATATAGTGAAAACCCAACTTCCATTAATGAATAAAATAGCAGAATACTGTAGAACATAAACTGGCTAGGATGGTGGTAGCTCTCTACAAATATAAAAAGATGGCCTTTTAACATAAAGAAAGAACTCTAGAGATCCAAAACCCTAACCCTAGAAGATGAAATACCAAAAGGTTTGTGGGCCTTGACGTGGTTAGTTGGTACACCAACTTCCCGGGGGCACAACATTTGGGGTGCACAATAGCTCGTTGGAAAGAACTATACAAGAATTCTACTAGGTCTAAGATATGCCATGGCAAATCCTGCTCCCCAAATTGCGAAAAAGAATCATTTAGAGCCTCAAAATGGCCCTCGAAGTTTGGGACCCAAAAACCATTGCAAAATTGCCAAGAAGATAGAGAAACATTGAGTTAGTGGAAGAGGTGGGTGGCCACTGATATCCACTTGGATCACAAACTCGGCTCATAACTCAGTTTCTAGGGCACTATGCCCACTAGGGTTTAAACCTGTCTTTGTCAACCACTAAACCTAAGCTCAATGGACTTACTGAAATCAATTTTAAAGATGCATATTAAGTTATTTCTATGGTTTTGCAGTTGTTTCCTTTCATTTTTGCCAAAGAAATATTTCCTTTACCATTTTAAATATTATATTCTTTTCATAGTTGATTTTTTCTAATTATATTTCAGATTTTAATTTTGAAAATAATAATCTCGATAAATTATTGACCGGATTCTCAATATTTCTAAGGTTTATGTTGCACCAACTTTTGCACATGGTATATCTTTTGGAATATCACAAAGTAGAAGTTTTGGTCTGTTCTGAAACTTGTGCAAGATCCTTATTTCTTTTCACGACGATCCTTTCATAGGACTAATGAGCACAATGCTATTGAGAGAAAGCTAAATCTATTCAGATCACTACTGTAAGTGACCTGCCTTGTATTCTTACACAACCTTGATCCATCTTGTATTCTTACACAATCTTGATCCATTGCATTGTTGGGCCTAAACTAGCAGACATTGCGCCAGCTTAATAGATTGAGATGGTCTCTTACTGTTATATGCTTGTCACTGCTGTACTTGAAACTTTCATGTGAACATTCAGAGTGCTTATAATTTCTAGTTGTCCTAGTCTAGTGGTAGGTTATGCTGTTTATGTTGGCTGCCTTACATTATATAGGAGTTAGTTTCAATGAGGATCGATGCTGCTCAAGGGCCCTTCTGATGCAAGATACTTCTGTCACTGGACAATCTAATAGAGATGCACTGCCCACTGCAAAAAGAACTTTGGCATTTTTCCTCATAATTCAAAGTTCCCTTTGCAGTGAACAGTGAGAAAAGGGTCATGCTATTTCTCGAGGGGCCCTAGCAACATCCCCATCGGGCATGGATTTGATTTCCAAATCAGCTTACGTGTACGTACTGGCAATATAAATCCTCATATCAAAGGGATGCTTAACTTATATTAGGATGGCCTCCTAGAAATAATGATTGGAAATTATCACTCAATCAGGAGACTATGCTTTGGCCCTTTTTTTTTTTCGGTTTTCTTGGAGCAACAGACAAATTTTCAGGGTTTCATTCACATGCCTTCTGCAATCCTAAATTCTAATGCATCATTCATTCAGGAATCACAGGATTGAAGAAAACATTATGCCAAACTTATTTGTGGGAAATTGCATCTTATATTTTGTCAGCGCACATAAGGTAAAACATAAAATAGTTATGAACACATGGATTGCCCCTTCCCACATAGGCAGAGAGTGCAGGCATATCTTCTTTGGCAGCAATTTCAAGAGTGTCTAAATCTTTTCTGAACAATCCTATCCTAACTGCAAATTGGGTTGACAGATCAGATTTGAACATTGAATTCAATCATGTGAAGTGAGATAGAACTGTAGATTCTCTATTAAAATTTAAACTTAGCCCGACATTGCCTTTCCCACAAGGAAATACCTATCCATCTGCCTAATCATCCACTGTTCTTCAAAAATGACCCCTTTCCAATGGAGAGGTGCGACAAATAGGATGTGATACTCCACAGAAACTGAGTTGCAGAAGGTTAGAGCAAAGTTGCATTCCCACAAAATATGCTCGACTGTTTTTGCTTTTTGACAGGTAACATAACAACCATCAGAAAGTCTTGCATGCTGAAGCCTATCTTTGACTGCTAGGTTGTTATTGAAGACTAGCCTACCCTAGCATCCTGTATCTAAAGGACGGATGATCTTTTCAGTTACCTCAAAATCTTTGAATCCACCTGGCTTCCTTATGCTCTACAATGTATTGTCTATTGAGTCTCCCTACAAGTGCAGGGCTATATTATCTTATAGTTCTTTAGTCCGTTGCTCGAAAATGATTTCTTACACAACCTTGTACTACTGTAGTCTGTAAGTGACCTGCCTTGTATTCTTACACAACCTTGATCCATCTTGTATTCTTACACAATCTTGATCCATTGCATTGTTGGGCCCAAACTAGCAGACGTTGCACCAGCTTAATAGATTGAGATGGTCTCTTGCTGTTATATGCTTGTCACTGCTGTACTTGAAACTTTCATGTGAACATTCAGAGTGCTTATAATTTCTAGTTGTCCTAGTCTAGTGGTAGGTTATGCTGTTTATGTTGGCTGCCTTACATTATTTAGGAGTTAGTTTCAATGAGGATCGATGCTGTTCAAGGGCCCTTCTGATGCAAGATATTTCTGTCACTGGACAATCTAATAGAGATGCACTGCTCACTGCAAAGAGAACTTTGGCATTTTTTCTCATAATTCAAAGTACCCTTTGCAGTGAACAGTGAGAAAAGGGTCATGCTATTTCTTGAGGGGCCCTAGCAACCTCCCCATCGGGCATGGATTTGATTTCCAAATCAGCTTACTTGCATGTACTGGCAACATAAATCCTCATGTCGAAGGCATGTTTAACTTATATTAGGATGGCCTCATAGAAAGAAGGTTTGGAAATTAGTACTCAATCAGGAGACTACGCTTTGGCCTTTTCTTTTTGGTCGGTTTTAATGGAGCAGCAACATACAAGTTTTCAGGGTTTCATTCACATGCCTTTTCTAATGCATCATTCTTTCAGGAACCACAGGATTGAAGAAAACATTATGCCAAACTTACTTGTGGGAAATTGCATTTTATATTTTGTCAGCGTACATAAGGTAAAACATAAAATAGTCATATGTCGTCCAGCCAAGTCACAAACACATGGGTTGCCCCTTCCCACATAAGCAGAGAGTGCAGGCATATCTGGCAGCAGTTCAAGTGTGTCTAAATCTTTTCTGAACAATCCTATCCTAACTACAAATTGGGTTGACAGATCAGATTTGAACATTGAATTCAACCATGTGAAGTGAGGTAGAACCATAGATTCTCTATTAAACTTAGCCCGGCATTGCCTTTTCCAGAAGGAAATACCTATCCATCTTATGGTGTCCCAGTTGAATTGACTTGTCCGCCTAATCATCCTCTGGCCTTCAAAAATGACCCCTTTCCAATGGAGAGGTGCAACCAATAGGATGTGATACTCCACAGAAACTGAGTTGCAGAAGTTTAGAGCAAAAAAGTTGCATTCCCACAAAATATGCTTGACTGTTTTTGCTTTTTGACAGGTAACATAACAACCATCAGAAAGTCTTGCATGCTGAAGCCTATCTTTGACTGTTGGGTTGTTATTGAAGACTAGCCTACCCTAGCATCCTGTATTTAAAGGACGAATGATCTTTTCAGTTACCTTAAAATATTTGAATCCACCTGGCTTCCTTATGCTCTACAACGTATTGTCTATTGAGTCTCCCTACAAGTGCAAGGCTGTATTATCATATAGTTCTTTAGTCCGTTGCTCGAAAAAGGATTTTGCAAAGGACCATCCCCTTTCTTTTCATATGGGCCCTTTTGCATCCAGATTCATTTTAAACAAGGAATGATCTTGCAGAGTTGCGTAAAAGCTTGCTCCTATGCTGTCTGGTGTGTTTGGGTACGACTAACTGTTATCCATGACAGCCAATTGCTCGTCTTCTCAAGCCATAGATCTCCCTATATAAGAAAGCCTTTTTAAGCAATTTTTTCCCAGCAAATGAGGGAATTAATCTGTCAAGCATGCCACTCCCCAAGATTCCCAAACCTGAGGTCCTAAAATCCTGTACTCCATCAACAACATTAAGTTCCAAATACCTCCTTTATGTTCTGACATTATGGCTAACTTGTCTTAACTGTTTTGTTTTCATTACATCTTCAATATCTATGTATTTTATTTGCTTGGCTGTTCTTTTTCTGAAGTGGTAGTACTCTTTGTTTTTATTTATGAGAAATACGTCAGATAGTACATCATAGAACAAAGAGTTACATCAACTCTAACAACAGCGTTACATCAATCTAAAAACAGCATTATAAGGAAATTCTTTTCCTAAATAAGCCAGAAATGAGTTACATCAATCTAACAACAGCAGTATAAGGAAATTCCCTTCCTAAATAAGCCAGAAATGCTAACATTAGATCTTGTGCCCCATTAGGCAGGGATTCAATATCTTTATGGAAAAAACTGGTTTGGATTTAACAAGCAAAGCCAATTGCTGCATAAAATGTCTCAATTCCCCTAAACTAAGAGGGGATGGTTCCTCATGACTAGTGGCCTTAAACCCGGATTTCCATTGAAATCCAATAACCAACAACCAAACTGTGTGCCATAATAAATTGTAGCTGTCCCTAATTATCCAAGGTCTCCAAGGATAGCGCCTTTCCAAGGAAATGGTAATATTTTTGAAGTCTCTGCTAGCACTTCTGGTTCCATGTTTTTTGATCATTTTATTCAATAGATGGTTTTTCCCTTTTCTTCCATTTCATTCTTTTGTTGGATGCTATTCTGGCATGAGTAATGATTTTTATAATCAGGCTATCATGGTGCAAAAGGATAATATTAGCTTATGGCGGAAATTTGTATATTTTACTGCAAGATTATTTGCATAGACTCTTTCACTATTTTGTCTTATGACTTGAGGAGGTACTCCTTTTCTTTATTCCAGTATTCATTTGTCTGTGACTCTGTCTCTTTATTTTGTAATGGACAGACTTATTCAGAATTTTGATTCTTTTTGCCAGCAAATGCTCCCTCAGAATGAGGAAGTTTCAGCTGAGGAGATGCAGGTTATCTGTACCTTGGTAGTTGAAATGGTTAAGAATGCTTTACAGTGGCCTGATGATATAAAGAGCACTGAAGGAAAGGGTGCATGGATTGGAAAAGACCTGACTGAATGGGGTAGATTAGAGGATAAATTTTGCACCACTGCCATTGTGGAAGATGATCCCAGTTCAGGCAACAAGAAAGTTGAAACTATAAATGAGACAGGGGTTAAAGAGCTCAGGCAAGCAGTTGCATCCAAGGGTGATACATTTTCTCAAGATCACATTCAGGGTAACCTACAAGGGCCCAACACAAGTGATATTGCTGTTTATGAGGTAAGTGAAGCTGTATCTATGTTTTATCTGTTTGGTGGTTTATATTTGTCATCCTTTGTTCGTCTAAAAGAGTTGTCACAAATATCCAGATTTGTCATTCTTGTTCTATTCTTTGAAAATGAATATTTTGATCTTTATCTGAACAGAATATAAATTGCAAATAAATTTCTGTGATATAGGAATTTGCAGTCCACGAATTTACAGTAATTTTTTGTCCTTAATACTGCATTGTATCTACTCTTGGCATTGTGTTTGCATTCTATATAGTGATGTACTTCAGATGTATGGATCTAGTATTTCATTATCAATTTTATTTTATCACAAAAAGGATATTTTAATGTAGTAACTGTTACCCACTTAAGTGGGTAACATGTAGGAGAAAAGTTGGTTTCTCCTATTGTTTCAGCTTGTCAGCCAGCAGCCCTATGATGATCCATGGATAATGTTGCAAACATCGGCATCGGGATAAAATCTGCAATGGTTTGGAAAACCAAAAAATTGTAAAAATCGAGAAAATGTCAGTTAAAATCGGCGAACATCGGCAAAATTAAGATACCACCAAAATATCAGTAAAAATTGACAAACATCGGCTAGGCCAAAAATTCACAATTTCACGATTTTATTGTGATAAAATCGGGATGTTTGCAGCATTGTCCACATCTAGCTAGCCTGAGATGCCTCCCATACATGCTCCGGTTAGTCGCTTTATTACATCTAGCCAACTCATTCGATGAAGGTGGATCACCAAATATGAGGTATATTAACCATCTTTGTAATCAAGTGCTTTCATTTGATGTTTAAGGTCATCTTAGTATGGATCACAAGTTGAATTGGACAATTGATTGCTTTTGGTTGTATTCTTGTTCCCATGCTTCACCTTGGTGGTCACCATTTTCGCCTAGTCCAGTGTGACCCTCCTTGAGGCCTTTCTTTCACTGTCTAGGAGGGCCACAAATCGGAGGCATTGATTGATGTTGTGTGCCCATGGTAATCCATAATTAACATTTTCCATCTCTCCCTTTTATCCACATCCCATCTTTAGGTTGATTGTTATATCCACAGCCCCATCTTTAGGTTGATTGTTATATGTAACCAATATTGGTTTCTTGTGGTCCTCATCCTTGAGTAGGGGCCCAGAAATTTGCACTAAGAGGTTGATGCAGTAGGAAGAAAGGAAAAAACATGTTGCATAATGATAAAATGCGAAATATTGGCAAGGATAAATGACAGTACACGGACAAAAGCCTAGCCTAAGCTCTACCCCGTTAGTAGCCCTCACCTAGTTCTTGACCAATACATGAACCATCTAATAAAAGGAACTTTGGTTATCCCAACACTAATAAGTAATAAAATGCTTCATCTTTAAGGGGTCAATGATCAATCAGTTAAAGTTTGTAGCTGAAGCTAAATCTGCAAAAGAAAAAGAAAATCGATGGAGAAAAAGGCGCACAAGAGGGGTTGTAAAAATGGGCCAAGGAAAGAGGTAACTCAGGTCCCATGATTGTTTCCTCTTGACATTGTGCTGCTCAATGATGATGGAATTTCATAATTGGTATGAAGACTATGGCGCCCTCCATTAAATAAGCCCCAGCCATGTCATTGATCATTTGCACTTGCTAATTGATGGATTGACCTAGAAACTATTTTTCCCCTTAGGGTTGGAAGCACCTTATAGGGCCTTGTGGTAATGCTCGTATATCTAGGCATGGTAACTTGTTTACAATTCATAAACTAGAAAGACATTTGAATATGATGTTTATGTGAAGTACTTTGATACCTTTCACATTAAATATGGTCCACTCTTATACTATGGTTCTTGTACCTATGATGTTGATCTTGCTTGCGCCTAGGTACACCTGCCATCCCTTGAGGGATTGCGTGCTGCTTCTCTAGCATTTTAGAGAGGATACCCAACCCTGTTTGATGACTATTCGAGCCACCAAAGCTAGGATGTTGACCACCTTTTGAGGAGCACTGACTTTGGGGTGATTTCAACACTATTAATGATGCTCTTCTCTCCGTCCTGGACTTGAAACATTTTTCATTTGAGATAGGGCATTGCATAGAGAGTTGATGTACCCTAGAGACGATGAGACGCCCCCAAGCTGGCATTACACCTTGATGGATGTTTCCCTATTCATGGGATGTTTTGATGATGTTGATGATGACTTGAAACCCCTTTGGAGGGGATGGTACACTTCTCTAGATGATGACATCATGCCCCAACATCGTGATGCCCCTTTGTGTGGCTTGGATTGATGACACATGCCTTATTTGATGATGTCTTATTTGAGGAGGCCTTTGCTTGATGATGGGACACCTTTTGATGAGGAGATGTGGCTTTGAGTGAGGAGCACTTTATTGAGTCATCCATGGCATATTTTTATTATAGATGCACCTTTTGGAGGCTGACACCACCATTGGAGGCCTTTTAGCTCACATGTTTGTTAAAAAGAGACTTCTTTTTATGTTTATGCATTTAGATAGCAATCTTTTGAGGTTGGCTTGTGATCTACTTAACCTGTAATCACATATTTTATTTATTATTTTAGGGCTTTTAGTCATTTTTAATGCTAAATCGACTTGGTTTCCCTCATGTAAGTAGAGGGAATCCACTATAACGTTGGATCATTGTTAGACATACTTGTACATTCATTTGAGAGTATGCACTAGTTGTCTCTTTCCTCTTGGTCGCTATGGAGCATTAAATGAGCAAATTATCTTGGTGAGAATATTGTGATTGGATGTGATTTTCTCTTGGATGATGAATGGTGAATCTATGATGATTTGTGCAAATTTATTGTCAATATCTTCTTCCTTCTTGTATTTTCTGTAGAATTAGGGTTTCATTGAAATTTATAACAAGTGTATTGAATTTTTTATGGCTCTAACATCTCCTTTACAAGATATCAAGGAACCTTAGTATAGCTTCCTTGCATTTTCTCCAATTTGATTGAAAATCACTAGGTTTTGTAGAGTAGAAAAACCTCATTCTATCTTTTTCTCTATTTCACAAATCATACCATCAGTCCTCTCCCATAGATCTTGCCTTCGAGTCCATTAGCCCCTTAATCGAGAAAGACACTATTCTTTTGTTGTGTCAATTCTTTTTTAAATCACAAATTTCAAAACGGTAATTTTTATTTTTATGTTTTCAAGGGTAAATTAGGTTAGCATACAGCAAAATCTGCATTTAATAGCATAAATTACCTTGGAACTTATAGTCTTAGGGTTAGGCTTTGCATGTGTTAAATTTGAAAAGTATAAGTATAATTTTTCATGCATTTTCAACCATTAGTTAGCACTGACGTCTAGGGTTTTTATTGTTGTTTTAGGTGTTTTCAGCCATTGAGATTTGCTGTAATCTTTTTCCTAATTGATTCTTAAATATTCTTTTGTTTCAACTTGTTTATTAACAAATTTTGTTATTGTTGTGATAAATTTTGCATGCTGTAACTGTGCTACTAGAAACCCTAGTTTATAACAATGGTGCTGAAACAAGAGTCCTGACTCCTGATTTCTGTAGTACCTTCATGCATCTTTTCAATCTATAAGGTCTATTTTAATTTAGTCATACTTATTTATTTATTTATTTTTGCTGGAGTCCCTCACTTGCCTGTGTATTAAGCATTCCAAGTGAGGATGCTACTGCCTTGTCATCACCCTGTGGATTTCCTCCCTCTTCCCTAGTTTTCTAGATGGACGACAGCAGTACTTGCGAGTAGAAACACTGGCTGGGAATTCCAAGGGATGAGATTTATCTTGAGAATTTAATCACACTTATTTGTTATTATTATACTAGTTAAAATAATGCTTACTGTATTCACTAATGTTTAGGAGCTTCTAACTTTGAAGGGTCCTTGCAAACTTTATCTTTCCAACAAGCTTCACCTTTGAAGTATGGTGAAAATCAAGTTGTCTCTCACAGCTGGTATCATATTTGGCATTATAAGAAATTGACAATCGGGTCCTGTTGTACTTGTAACAGTGCTATCTGTTACATAAACATAAAAAAGATCACTTAGAGTACTTTACTGGATCCATCAATAGTTGTTGCTATTGTCTTAACCTTTATTGTGTCACAGGTAACACTATCAAGAGATGGGAATCTGCTTGGATTTCAGCCAACTAGTCGTGCTGCTGTCAACCGATGGGCTAGTAATCCACTTGCTAAGGCTTTGTATGGTAATCAGAAAATTCGTCCCGGTATGTTTTTTGTGAACAAGTTGATAATTATTATTTTTTGTCTGTGGCATAGGAGACTAGTCACTTATTTAATTACTTACTTTTCTTGCCTTTCACTGCTTCCTATTTAAAACATATCTGTGTGTTAGGATTATTTGAGCCAAGGCTAAAATTCAAGGGGCCACCAAAAGACGCCGTGGTCGTTGAGTTGCTGATGCTAGATGATCCAACTTCTCGGTTGATTACTGCAAGGCCATGTCACACCTAGAAAAGATTTATTCATGACCAGGGCTTGCAAATCCTTTCCATTGGTGGGAACCTATTTCAGTCTCTTCTTCATAGGGGTGCACTCTTTCTCTGTGCTGCAAGCTTGGTCCATTGATTGAAATGCCGAGTATTCAGTCTTTTGACATCTTTGCAGTTGCTTTTGCATTATAGACATTAAAAGTTAATTTAGTTGATAATGCAAAGTGCTTTGTTGTATAATTAATGCCTAAAAATTCTGTTTATTAACTTTCTTAGCTTTTTTTTTCTAAAGCAGGTTTTAGTTTATCTCAGGAAGATCCTACATCTTTGAAACAAGAAAGTGATCCCTATTAGGGGAGCTGTGTAGTCACAATGATCTCACTGGGAAGTTGACACCATTAGAGTTGTATTATGTTCTGGTTTAGCTGATAAGTGCTTCCGATAAGCAGTACGTCCAGTAATTTCAAAGCTTGATAAGGCTGGTATATTTCTTAAATTTTTATAACTAATACACATCTTGCTGCTCAAAGGAGTTACCTCGCAATTGATACTCGAATTTCTGCCATTTTTTAAAATTTTCCCAAACGTGCATTGATTTCTTTTTGGTTCGTTGGATTCGAATTTGGGTTCTCTGATTAAGATTGTAGCCAAGGGAATCAGCCACCTTGAAAACATTTACCGATATTTCAGTAAAGTTGCTAACTTGGTGAATTACATCATTCTGTCAATGGATTTTTTTTTCGTCTGTCGATGCTCCTTTTTGTTCATGATTACTTGGGAGCCAAAACAAGCAAAGCCTCTGGGGGAAGAACAAATGAAAGGGATGAAATTTGATTTGTATGGAAATAAAATTAAAGTGTATGGAGAACATAATCTGAAATTGGTAACATAATATCTTGTCTTGACGATGAACCACACTGGATGGTTCGAAATGTGTGGATAAAATTCTGATGATGTGATTTTTACTGAAAGTTTTCTTATTTTTCTTGATATGGATCACAGAAGCCTAAATTCAATTAACTCGTTAACTCAACAGATTATAGGTTGTTGGCCATCGTAGCTCTTTAGAGTTCAAAGCTACTTATAGTTTTCACACAGCGTGGTGCTCTTTTACAAGAAGCGGATTAGCAAAAGCGTAGGTCAAAGTTGCCCTGCTCGTTCCACCATCTCTATCCTCCTAGCCCCGAAACTCCTTGACCCCTTGAAAAAACTTTTTGGAACGAAAATTCAGTAACGTTTTTCTTTACCTGGAGACCTTTGGGCTTTCTCTGCCCGGCTCAAACAGTGTGATCTTGAAAAAAAAACAATTTTATTCACCAAGTTCAACATTGGTATCTGTCGACCCAGAATCTATGCTTATAGGCTAAAACAACAATATGTGAATGCAACATGTGCTCCGTAGTTGCATGCTCTGTTGGATTGTTAACGTTGATGAAACATAACATGTTAATGCTACATGTACTTTGAAGTTGCATAGTGGCGGATTATTTACGTAGTTGAATCACTTAAATGATAATAAAAAGGAAGAATGGTTTAAAGACATTTTAATGAAAATAATGACAACCATACACTTCTGAACAGTGTTGTGTTTTTCGTTTTCATATTTAATCAAAATTTTGACAATGTAGGTTGTTGCAGAATAATATATTATTATTGATAGTTTTTGCGATTTCGTGCAGCATTTTTTGCATCATAATGTTTCGAGTGACTAGTTCATCCATTTTCAAGAAAGAATAATTCTGGATAACATAAAAAACATTGTTTTTTTAATTGAAACTGGGAAATATTACATAATGTTTCGAGTGACCAGTTCATCCATTTTCAAGAAAGAATAATTCTGGATAACATAAAAAACATGTTTTTTTTTAATGAAAACTGGGAAATATTATGTTAAAAACACTAATATATTTAACAGCAAGCATGGAAGACGTATTGTTCTAAAATTTCAAGCAATATTGGCAACTCTCATAAGCCACATAAGAGAGTTTGCAGATGCATATAATTATTACATCCCATATGTTCTTGCAAGCAAAGTGCTTAATAAAAATACCTAATGTTCTAATGACTTTGAAAAACACAAGATTAATGGAACACATGATGGCTATTGGCCTCCCTTGTGTTGAAATTGTAACTAATGTCGGTTAGGTCTTCATAATGGGATGTAATTTCATCATTAATATATTATTATATTCACTAATATTATATTTTAATTTTTGGTCAAAGCATATTCTTCATGTTCATAGAGTCAACTAAAAGTTAACAAATATTATTTTGAGTAAAAAAATGTACTTAAGACATGTCCCATTTGGACATTTGTAAGAAAAAATAATTTTGAATTTTATATTGTGTAAAGTCCATCAATATTTTACCTTACTAAGATGGACATGATCACTAGGCCCAAGTCTATGGGGGGTTGGGGTATTCTGAACATCAAACATTTTGGCTGGGCACTCCTCATTAAATCACCATGGAGGGGACTCTTTGGCACAGGATTATGGAGTGATATTATCAAAACCAAATATCTAAATGGCATCAAGGTCATTCACTGGATGCGAGAGGGGCTTGTGGGTAAAGGAACTGGATCCACCATCTGGAACAGTCTCAACAAAGTCAGATTCTGGTTTATCAAGAGGACCTGCTGGATTATGGGCTCGGGGAAGGAGATCATCATCGGTCAGGACAATATTCTTGGCACAGGGAATCTCACAGAAAATTTTAGGGGCTAATATTCGTAGTTGGGCTAATTTTCCATGGTTTTCCCAAAAGAAAGGTTCGCCAATCTCTTTTTTTCTAAAAATGATTTGCCCAATTTTTACAATATAAAATTATTTTAACTTGAAAATTGCCAAAATTATATAGACACTATATATAAAATCATTAGAAATTTGAATATTTATACAAATATATCAAAAACCATTCTATAGTTTGCATATTATAGACTACTGAAATTCGTCAGGGTTTTAAACATTAAGATAAATTTCCATGCTTAAAATTTTCCTTGACATGGATTGATATGTATTACTCTAAGGAACTTACACACTGCCTCAATTCTCGGGGAATCTTTTACTTTGACCAAGCCATCCAGACTTGGTCGAGCATCACTCCTGTTTGGAAGAGGGTAGACGATTGGGGCTTGAAGGGGGATATGGCTAGGAATTGGAATCATATTGTTGCAGCATTACACAATACATGGATTTGCAAAGATGCACACGGAGATTAGATTGGGTGGGATGGCAAATTAAAGAAAGGATCCATATTGTAAAAATTGGGCTGAAGCTTTTGGGTTGGGGCCTAACCCTAGCAGCCAAGGCTCCTCTTTATTGTACATGTATGCTAGCATAGATTCATGGTTTAATTGTTCATTTGCTTAAGTAGCTGCATTTCCATTACAACAATGTAGAGTAGATTGGTTGTATTTTAGTTTACTTCCATTCATGCCTTTTTTTAATTAGAAGGTAAGCAAGGATAAAAAGATCACCATAAGGTTGTTAGCAGGTGTCTCGGTCTCACCTCCTATCTCTGGGACCTTGACTTGAGGAAGAGACCCTTCAACAACCCCAAAAACACAGATTTCTAGTTCTTGCATGAGCTTTGGAGTTTGTTGTCTTGATTCAGTACTTGGTTCATTTCATTGTCATCTCTTTCCATCTCTCTTTCTGTAATAAGATCTCACTCATATTCTCATTTGCTTCATGCATAATATGGGCAACTGATTCATGCTTTTCTAGTTTATGAGAATGTATCTTGTTGCATAGTTCTTGGAAGACAGACACGTTTTAAGCATTGCAGGGACTTCAGGAGGAGGTCTAGACTTCATCATCAGCATCCATCTCAACCATCTCTTGGTCCACCCTCACCCTCACTAGTTTTTTTTGTCATTTTTCATTGAAATTCCCCTAAACACATTGAAATGCTTAAGCGAAAGCTAATAAATCACATCTTAATCAAATTATACCCGTGGATTTCCTTACCATCCGATCCACGACAAACTTGACCAATCTCCGTCCACCGTGTGTCGCATAGCTGATGTATTCATTTCAACGTTTGACTTTAGGTGCTCCAAATCTCCACCGTCGATCTGTCTTGCTTGATCCAACGACTATTGCGTCACTTGCTCGCCGACTAGCTTGGCCGATCTCCATCGTCGATCTGTCTCGCTTGATCCAACAACTATCGTGTCACCCGCTCGCTAACTAGCTTGGTCGATCTCCACCGTTGATCAATCCCGCATGATCCAATGGCTATCGTGCAATCTCACGTGAATTCTTGCATGACCGATATCCTATTGAGAGCGCGTGAGAAAAATGGTTTTCTTATGGTATGTGTCATCTACTTAGGTTAATCGCATGAAATTTAGGAATACCGCTTACAGCTCTTAGGGCGCACGAGATACTGCTTACCACCTATGAAGACCGCTCCATCATTATACACGTTTTCCACCCTTCTGTCGACACGTGACTTGGTGTGATCCATCCATCTATTAACTTAATCTCGTGCAATAAGATCTCTGCCGCTCATCTCCCGTTAATCCTGTTTGTTGATCTGACTGATCCAACGGTTCCTGTGCACTGCTGCTTCATTACTTCTTCCTTTCACTAATTTCGATCTTCGATTGCTCTTTCGCTTGACTCCTTCCCAAACTCTACTCTGCGTATTATTTAAACGCTGTCATTCCTGAGCTTTGATTTGTTTATTCAATTAGACTCCAACACTGTCCGATCATCGCAATACTCCTTTGAGCACTGTCCTCTCACTCAGATTCTTTTTGAATTACTTGCACACTTAAGTTATGTAGAAATACTCTAATCCACACATAGTTCATAATTCAGTTACTCAATACACACCACACAAAACTCAAAAATCACACTTTTGTATTAATAAATAAATATTAACACAATGAGTTCGTTCTCGGTTTGATCTTTTATACTAGTGGCCTTTCATTTCACAAAAGGCCTCATAAGACCCTTCCACACCATCCAAACACTCCATAGACCTGCTAGCCATCTTCAACCACCTTCCATCCACCTGTCACATCCACAAGAACAATTAAATTGAATACTTGATTTTACAAAAAAACCAAAAAAGCGAAAACAGATTTAGTTTAGTTTCTTTGCTTACACATTAGTATGGTTTGATGCTCTTTACTTCTGTAACTTAGATAACAACGTTAGGTTAGTGTTGATTTAACAATTCTTCTTAGCATAGCTGTTTAAATTTTTAATTAGGATATGGTGTGATTTAGCATTACATGTTGTTTTCTTCATTACTGTAGTAGAGTAGCTCTCTTAGAATAGATTTGCTCATCTTCCATAAAAAAATCAAGCTTCTTCTGACTCTATAGAAGTCTGGCTTGGAACCCCTGGGGTCTCTCGCCAGATGAACATTGACAATAGGCAGGACCTTCGCTTTTACTTGTGCATATGGCACTTCACCTCCAAGTTTGTACGAACCCCAGGTTGATAAGTAAAGTTGGTAGCCCAAGAGTTGCAACATCTTTGCTTCAATACTGGCGCTCATCACTTTTTGGCGCCGTTGCCGGGGAGGTGTCTCAGTAGAATGTGATTGTTGCTTTTTTTTCTTTTATTTCTAGTCTTCAATTTTCTGCCATTAGTTTATTTCTGCAAAAGTAATCTAGTAGCTTCCTTTCTTTCAGTGGTCATTAGCTGCTTTCCTTTCCATTCTGCATGTAGAATTTCATTTCAGTAAGTAACTTTTCTTTCTGTTAGTAGTTTTCATTCAATCAACAATTTCATTTCTGCAAAGTACTTTCCAGCAAAAAAATCTTACAAAAACCAACCCAAAAACATTTCCTTTCATGCCTCCTAGGAATAGGGACAATTTAGGGAAATTCTTGTCAAATACCCCCACTGCATCCAACAACGAACCTTCTCTTTTCTTCGGTGGCTGTGAACTGGAGGAACCTTTAGGCGAGCAACCTGACATATTTGAAGAACTTACAGGAGAAGAAGAAGAAGAACCCATTCCGACTGAACCAATCGCTGAAAACCGAAATGACAGAGGGAATAGAGAGAGAGTTGAGGGTGCCTTCCCCATCATGGAAACCAACGGGGACACTAAGATGAAGAATATAAGCCCTTCTTCTCTACCTCATTTCCATGGCCTGACCACAGAGGACCTTGACACTTTCCTATTTGAGTTTGCCGTTATATGCCGAGCCTATGACTATATGGATGATGAACAAAAGTTAAAATTGTTTCCATCTACCCTCAAAGATGCAACATTGCACTGGTTCATGGGTTTACCTAGAGATAGCATCACAACTTGGGATAAGATGCAACATGCTTTTAACAACAAATATCGGGACTATTGTAGATCAAAGGATACTAAAGAAGATATTTTCAGAATGACCATGGGCCAGGATGAATCCTTAGAAGACTACGAAGAAAGATTCCAGCTCAGTTACAAAAGGGCTATGTGCACACTTGACCCCAAGTCACTAAAGCTGGTCCTGCTCAGAGGAGTAAGGGAAGATCTTCTGGATACCTTACATTTGTTAGTAGGAGGATATATCTACCAATTACCCTATGAGGATATCAAGACTGTCTTTAGAAACCATTCTAGGGCTGCCAGGAAAAAGGGTAGGAGTAGTCAACCTATGGCCAATACATCATTTTCCAACTCATCCCTCAAGGGTGAAATTGGAAATATGATGGAAGATTTCAAAAGTGAGATGCTGCAAACCCTTGCCTTGCAATTGGACACCATGAACATCAAAAGGAAGCAAGAGGAAGCAAAGAGAGCCTTGGCCATATTTTGCCCTAGATGCACCAAGAGGCATCCTAAGAACGAATTTCCATTGAATTGTATTGAGATTTGCTCGGTCTATGAAGAAAACCACTCCACAGGCAAGTGCCCTTCTTTACCTGAACTCAAAGCTGTATATCAAGGAGCTGAAGGGGTCATTGAGCAGCGTTGCTACAACAACCAAAGGAGACCTCCTGGGCCTAGACCATACCAACAGCGTATGCAAGGGTTATCCCATGCATATTACAACCCTAACCAAACCATAAGTATATCTTCTTGGGCATCCCTTGCTCATCTTTCCTAGTCTACACCCCCTCCTTGGTCCTATGCATCTCAATATCATTCCCAGCCAGCTAGCCAGTCATTTCAACCTTACGTTCCGCCACAACCTTAGTGGGATACCCCACTCCAGGGATGGAGGCCCCAATACGACAATGCTCCAGCTCTATTGTCTCCACCACTTACTCAATCACAACTCCTACACTCTGCTCCACCCAAGCAACCCCAGATGCCTGCCCAGCCAAACCCAAACCCGAACAATAGGCAGGCTCAGCAAGTATACAGTGGAGAGACATCATACCCAGCTTATGCTGTAGAAAAGTAGGAGATCAACCTAAGATATGGGAGATTTCTCTTGGATAAACAACCTCCCTCTCCACATAGGGAGGTTGAGGCAGAAAGAGGAAAGCAACTTTAAAGTAAATCCACCCTTTCTTGAGACATTAGCCCAACCACTCCAGCCTACCCTAGAAGAAACTGAACTTCTAGGAGAATTGAAAAATCTATGTGTAAAGATCCCCGCTCCAGGCAATAAAATATGTTCCCATTTATAATAAGTTGATTAAGGAGAAATGCTTCAAGCATCCAGGAAGAAGAAAAAGGGATGTCCCTACCATTAATTTCATTGGGTAGCTGTCCGACTTAATGTTGGGGCAGGTATTATGTCTGAAATATTTGGACCCTGGAAGCCCTGTAGTAGATGTGCACATCAATGGAACCATCGTCCCACACACTCTGATCGATCTTAGGGCTGCCATTAATGTGATGACCAAGGACACCATGCTCAAGGTCAACCTCCAAGGGTCATTGAGGAAGACCACAATAATTCTGCAACTTGTAGACCATTCCACAGTCACCCCTGAGGGAATTATGGAGGATGTGATAGTCTCCATTGACTCCTGGGAGTACCCAGCAGATTTTCTAGTTCTCCAGCTTAAGGCTAAGCTTACTGGTTACCCTCTCATCCTTGGGAGGCCATGGTTGGCCACAACCAATGCTTACATTAGCTACAGAGCTGGGAATATGACCATCAAGAACGGGCATATGTCCAAAAATTTAGTCCTATACCCTCCCGCTCAACCTTACCTAGAGCATGTTTTACCTTTATGATTGGAGGAGGAAGAAGATGAGGTTTATTTCGCCCAACTTTATGCTTTGGAAGCAACCATAGGAGGAGGACAGCAAGATGAGGATGACTTAATTGAACCCCTGCTCTAAAGTCCAACTCCTAGTTCATTACCATTAGAAGAAGAAGTAAGGGAAACCTAGAACAATCATCCAATTGACTTATGCTTGGCCGATTTCAACCCACTCCATGTCAAAACCATAGAATTCGGCCCAGAGAAAACTTTGAAAATTAATCCATCTCTTTTTGCGCTCGAAGAGGAAAAGCTATGCAACATGTTGAGAAAAAATATAGAAGCCTTCGCTTGGAGTTACAAGGAAATGAAGGGAGTACACCCCTCAGTGTGTACTCACCACATATACATCAAAGAAGGTTGCAAGCCGGTCGAGCAACCACAAAGGAGGATGAATCCAACTCTTAAAGATATAGTCAAAGAACTGAAAAAATTGCTAGATGCAGGATTCATTTACCGTATCTCCGATAGTGAGTGGGTCTCTCCTTTAGTGTTAGTTCCCAAGAAAAATGGTAAGTGGAGGATTTGTGTCGATTACAAGGAGTTGAACAAAGCCACAAAGAAGGATCATTTTCCCCTACCCTTCATTGACCAAGTGCTAGATGCCCTGCTAGGGAAGAAGTTTTTTTCTTTCCTAGATGGATTCAGTGGGTACAACCAAATCCAAATCTGCCTAGAAGACCAGGATAAGACCACATTCACCTGTCCTTGGGTTACTTTTGCCTATAGGGCCCTTTCTTTTGGCCTATGCAATACTCCTGCCACTTTCCAGAGAGTAGTCTTGAGTGTTTTCGTCGAATTAGTACATGATGCGGTGGAAATCTATATGGATGATTTTACACCTTATGGCTGTGATTTTCAAGAAGCCCTGACTAACCTAGGCAAAGCATTACACAAATGCATTCAAATGAACCTATCTCTCAGTCTGGAGAAATGTGAATTCTTAATGACTGAAGGGACCATGCTAGGTCATTCAATATCTCAGCAAGGACTACAGGTGGACTTGAACAAAATAGTAATCATCCAAAGGGTCCCACCTCCACAAAAGAAGAGGGATGTCAGGACTTTCTTGTGGTTAGATGGATACTACCGAAGGTTCATAAAGGAATTCAGCAAGTTGGCCTCTCCTTTATTTAGGTTGTTGGCTAAAGATTCTGAGTTTATATGGTCAAAAAGCTGTCAAGAGGCCTTAGACATTTTAAAGGGTAAGTTAACCATTGCACCAATTCTTCGAGGCCCAAACTGGGCCCTCCCTTTTCATATTCATGTTGATGCCTCACACAAAGCCATAGGAGCAACCTTAGGTCAGGTAGAGGAGAAATTGCCCTATGCCATCTATTTTATCAGTAAGAACCTGTCAAAGGCTGAGCTAAATTATACTATGACTGAAAAGGAACTCCTGGCTGTTGTGCATTCATTAAACAAATTTAGGCATTACATTACAGGCTACCAAACATTTGTGCATACTGACCACGCTGCAATCAAATATTTAATGAACAAACCAGATGTGAATGCTAGAATTATAAGATGGTTGCTTTTATTACAACAGTTTGATCTAACTATTGTTGATAAGCCTGGTAAGGAAAATGTTGTTGCAGACTTTTTATCTAGGATGAATCTGCCTGTAGGTGAAGAAGGAATGGTAGATGACCAGTTACCAGATGAGCATTTGTTTTCTATTTCAGTTCTCTCCCCATGGTTTATTGATATAACAAACTATTTGGTATCAGCACAGTTCGCACCAAACTTGCCCTCTAAAGAAAAGAGCAAGATAGTCAGGAAAAGCGCCCCCTTCACCTGGATTGGGGGTAATCTTTTCAAACTTGGCCCAGATCAAATCTTGAGAAGGTGTGTAAGGGAAGAGGAAGTTTTTGACATCCTTCTGACCTGTCATGATGGGCCTTATGGAGGTCATTTTGCAATGAAGAGGACAACATTCAAAGTGTTACAAGCGGGCTATTATTGGCCCACTCTTCATCAAGATGTGAAAAAGTACATTAGTCAGTGTGATCGGTGCCAGAGGATGGGAAAACCTACTCCAAGAGATGAAATTCCCCTACAACCTCAAGTGACTTTCAAGCCATTTGACAAGTGGGACATGGACTTCATTGGGCCTATCAACCCTCCTTCAAAGCAAAAACAATACATTATTGTGTGCACTGATTATTTGACTAACGGGGCTGAAACCAAGGCGATTAAGGCAGTGATAGAAGAGAAGGTGGCTGAGTTCCTAAGGGAGAATGTATTCTACAAATTTTGGGTACCCTAGAGAGCTAGTCACAAACCAAGGCAACCAGTTTACCTCCAACATGATTGAAGAATTGCTCAGCCATCACAAAATAATCATAGAACCTCCACTCCTTATCATCCATAAGCTAATGGGCAAGTGGAGGTGACCAATAGGGCACTGAAGAGCATCTTAACCAAGGTAGTGAGAAGCAGTAGGAAGGATTGGGCAAAGAGACTAGTTGAGGCCACCTGGGCCTATAATACAACATGGAAGACCACCACTGGATTTACACCCTATGAGCTGGTCTATGGGAAAAAGGCTTTGCTGTCCATTGAGATTGAATATAACACATTGAGGATGGCAGCCCAACTAGATTTGGATCTCAGTCATGCACATAAAGAAATATTGTTCCATTTGAATGGTTTGAATGAATTCAGAATGCAGGCCCTCCTACATACAAAGATAGTTCAGCTTCAGAGGAAGACCTGGCATGATAAACATATTAAGGAGAAGCAATTTCAGAAGGGCGATTGGGCATTGTTATATGATTCTAGGTATAAAGACTTCAAGGGTAAGCTAAGGACAAGATGGCTCAGACCTTATGTGGTGGAAAGATGCCATGATAATGGTTCAATGCAACTAAGAACTATAGATGAAGAAGCCATTCCATTGCTTGTTAATGGACACCGATTGAAAATGTACAAGATTCTTTTATCAAAACAAGAGTTCATTGACAATATCAATAAGACAGTGATGATGGTGGAGCAAGTTCCAGCGCCTCCCTCATCGGGTCACTGAAAAAGAGAAAAAAGAATAAGGATTCAGGTGAAAACCTCCACGAGGCGTCCGAGTCCCATCTTTGGGTTGAAAACCTCGTGAGGTGGCCTAATGATGAAAAAATGGAAAAAAGAATAAGAAGATCCCTGGTTGAAAACCTTCCTTGAGGCGCCCAGGGCAAACATATAGGGTGAAAACCTCTATGGGGCAACGTAGGTGTTTAAAAAAAAAAAAAAAAGGAGAAAAAGGACATAACTGTTATTTGCAGGTGGGCGAGAAAGACAATCAAGGAGCAAAGAGAAGATCCAAAGGGAACCCTGCCTCACATATATTCATCTCCTCCATTCCTTACCATGCATCCCTCCATCAATTCCATTGTTTTTTTCATTTCATTGCTTCAATTTAGACGAAGACTGTGTTTTCTATAGGATCCCCTGTATTCCTTCAGGATCCCCTGAAAACCTACAGGATGATCATGTAGGAATTACAGTGAACCGAAAAACCTACAGGAAGCATTTCGAGGGTGAATGGTAGGGTTGATAGGTCCTTAAAATTCATCCTAGACATGATCTAACACCTCACCTCGTCCATTATCATCATCCCTGCAATCACCATCCAAAACAAAAAGAGATCAGTTTTTGCCAATTATGAAAAAAGAAGAAGAAAAAACAGAGGAGAGTAAGAGCATTACTTGAATGTCCCTTGCTCCACACACACTCCTACTCCCTCTGCCCATTCATTGCACCATCCTCACAGCCCCAACCAACAACATGATTAAGAAATTCTAAAGGAGAAGCAGCTACAGGACATCCTATAGGAATTCTGTAGCAACCTATCCCACAGAATGTCAATCATCAGCTACAAGTCTTCACTAGGATGATCCAGGAGCTCCACAGTAGCAACAACATCAGATCTTCAGTCACAGACACCTGCAAAAGCCAAGAAAACATCAATAGACAGCAAGAGGAGAAAGAAGAATGACCATGCAGCAAATAAACAACACAACACCTCTGATCTTCGACAACTATAGCATGGCATCGAGACCACAGGTAAGTATTCCGCTCACTCACTCATATGCATCATTTGATCAAAAGTTGTAAGGGTTACGAAATAGTTGGTTTATAAGTGAAAAGGTGGATAGTTAACTTGGCCACCTTCGTTCAGTCATCACATGCAAAACCAGGTGTCCTCTCACACGTGGCTTCAGTTAACTCAAAGACAGGAGGAGTAGGACAAGAGGTGGTTAACTACGGATCTACGAGGTGGGAGCTGATTAGGAGGAGAGGAAATGATCAGGTGGTAGTGGGGACCAACGGTCCAAAAATGGCAACATATCTCTGCTTCTAGCACACCACTTCACCCCGAAACACTATAAAGGGAAATAAAACATCGTTTGCATGCATTCATGCATTCCACCTCCTCGAAACTCCCTCACTCAAGTCATTCTCATAACTCTGGCCACCCACTGGAAGCAAGGATCCATTGTTCTGCAAGATAATTTCTACAAGAGCATGCACAGGAGTTCCTACAGGAGCAGTCTATAAGATACACAGAGGCAGTATACATGATAGGTAAAGAAGAGTTCAAGAGGGGATATCACGGGAATTGTCCACTGCCACTATTCTAAGGAGGTAGGATCTAAAAATCCATCCCCATTTACAAGCAAATGAACTAGAAATGCTCTAAAATCTAGTGGAGTTCGCAACTATAGGAGGTAAATCTCATACACAATAAACACTGTTTTCCTCCTGAATTTAAAAATTCTTGTGTCAAACCTCTCATTTCTCCTCAAGCCTCACAAGCAAGATGATAAGAGGGTTTAATAGGAGAGAAACCACAAACACTGTGAGGATACAACAACACCCCAAAGTGCTTGAAATCTTTATAAGACACCAATGGATGAGGTTTTTCGAAAAATTCACAAGGTATGATGATGAGGTGGCTCAAGAATTTGCTCATTCCATCACTCCACACAACAGAATCCATGCCACTGTTATAGTTAGAGTGCTCACTATAGATCTCACCCTAGAGCTCATCAGTAGGGTCACTGCACTTCCCCTAGGAATTCCATGGAGAAAAGAAGACAAAGTAGATAATCAGGTGGAAAAAAGGAAATTCTTTCTAGAAGGTGAAGAATCCACAGAGGATAAAAATTGAGTAAGGAGGGACAATTTGCCATACCCATGTAGTGAGGTAGGTTACCAACTCCTCAAATATATCTCATGTGAGGGTAGATACAATGTTGTTTATGGCTACCATTTTAGGATGCTTGAAGAATTAAGATTTGGGATAGAAACACTAGTTCACCAAAGACTTAGCATACCCTATTTCTTGATGTAATCACTCATAGACTCTAGCAAGAAAGTAAAGGAAGGGAATTCCCAACAATTGGCTCACCATGGGTTGATTAGGATCTTCATTGAGGATGCCCTCCAAAACCTCAAGATCCCTATAACATGGTCAGTGTTCAAAGACTTCCCAACAGAGGATGACATCAAAACCCTCACCTATGATGTTAGTCCTTCTGTGAGTGAGGAGGAGGCAAAACAAGAAGAAGAACATACAGAGCTAGATGGGGATGAGATGGATGAAGAAGAAACTAATACAGAGGAACACGATGAAGCAAAAGAAGAAGGGGGAGAAGAGGAGAAGGATGATGCTGAAACAGAGGAGGAAACGAAGGAAGAAACTGATGGAGATGAGAAAGAACAACAAGAGGAAGAAGATAAGAAAAACCAAGAGGAAGAAGGCATTGAAACAGAAGGGGGAGAACACAAGGAGTCACCTAGAGTGTCTCCAGAGGCCCCTGAGAGGGAGGCAACATCTGCCCTCGCTACTCTCAGCACCCCAGTCAAGCAAAAAGGGAAAAGGAGGAGGAAAACCCCTCTATATTTTAGAACAAGAAAGAGCACAAGAATCAAACAAGGGAAGCCACAAATATCAACAAAAATCTCTATTGAGATTGAAGATTCCCCTACACCAAGAGACAAAATGCCTTCCCCTAAGTCACCAATCACCGATGTAAGGAGGCCTAGTACCAGATCAACTTCCTTAAAGGGTAAGGCCATCCTATAGGATCTACATCAGAAACTACAGGGAGCAGCAAAAAACAAAAGAGGAAGACCCTGAGACAAAGGAACCAAGTCCTCAACCTAACCTAGACTCCTACTACCAGTTTATTGAAGGAGGCAGGGTGATACCTCAAAAAGGGGTGGAAGACATTGGCCACATGGAAGAGAAGCTCAAGGAAATGGGCAAAGAGCTAAGTGGCTTAAGGGACAGAAAAGAAATAATGAGAGATAACTTGAAAGGGAAAATGCATGGATGAGAGGACAATTGCAGGAAAGGGAAAACCAACTAGCATGTATGGCCAGCCTCTCCTTGGAGGCCATCCAGTGTAGGATGCCAGCTAAATCATATTCTCTTTACCTCAGAGAACAATGGCTGCAATTTCAGATTAAAACACTAGCACAAAGGGGCACCATGCCATTTCAGCACTACATGCAATTTATTAATCTTTGTGATCAAAGTAAACTAGAGGATATGGCCAAAATGGCTGAGTTTTACTTGCACAACATGGCCCTCACAAACATGAATGTTTGGGATCCTAATGCCGAGCTAGGAGATCTACAATTAATGGCTTTTGCATCATGGATGAACCATGAGGAGTCAAGGGCTGCAGAGATGAAAAGAATATTAGCCAGAGAGAAAAATGAACCTCTTTTCATCAGAGCTGAACAATCAAATCCCATGGCCCTAATCAACACCCATAATCTAATTGCAAATGATCCTCAGCTGGCACCTAGATATCTTGCTACCCAAGAGAAAACAATTTCACATTTTGAGGATATGTTTAGGTTGCTAGGAGATGATAGTATACATCCCTGCTTAAGGAGATGGAACACACTACCACACAGCTTGAAGATCAGAGAATATCACTCCCCTCAAAGGTTGAGAGAGGCACTCAACATGACACCTATGTATAAGCAATCAATGCAAAGGTTGAAGGTCAATTGGATAAGCCTAAAACTAAGTCCACCACTACTCCTAGGGATGCTAGAAGGGAGAAAACAAGAAGAGGAAAAGAAGCAGTGGGAAGAAGTAGAAAGGAAAGTAAGCTTCTATGAACAAGAAGAAGAGACTAGAGCAGAGGCATGGGATGTCAGAGAGGCTACTAGAGCCATGAAGGACATGGACATTGACTAAGTTGCTCAGAGGATGAGCAACACTTTCAGTAGGGGGGTGATGATGAGCCTCATAATTGGGTAATTATATGGGCCTTAATTCACCTCCTAGCTTAGTCAAACCAACTATTCGCACAATTTACTGCGTACTTTTGATTATATTTTGTTTATGAGATGAGTTAGAATTGGATATTTCTTTTTTGTGGTCTAATGTGCATTTAATGCAGGATTAAAGGATAAAAGCAAAGAAGTTTGGCAAAGACCTTGGTCAAAACTTGAATGGGACAAGGGAGAGGAATTATAGGAGGTAAATCCTCCTCATTTACTACCCCCCATTCGAATATTCCTCCATCAGCTTGGAGTGCAAACAACCAAATCATGAGGACTAGAAGGAAGCCGAGCAAGTGAAAGTCAAAGCACCAGTTTATCTCGAGTTTGGGAGCTGAGCCTCCCTAATTTTAAGGAAGTCGTTGGAGACTTCAGATGTATAAGTAGAGAGGTCTAGGACCTCAGTAGGATTCAGATTTTTGATTGTAAAACTCTACTCTATTTTCGAGCTGCAAGACTTGTGACAATTTTTTATGTAATCCATGGTTTTGATAATAAGAATGAGTTTTGTTTTGAGCCAGCACTGAGTTAACTCAGAGGGTTGCTTGGATTAAGGCCCAACCCTAGTAGCCAAGGCTCCTATTTATTGTACATGTATGCTAGCATAGATTCATGGTTTAATTGTTCATTTGCTTAAGTAGCTGCATTTCCATTACAACATGGTAGAGTAGATTGGTTGTGTTTTAGTTTGCTTCCATTCGTGCCTCCTTTCAATTAGCAAGTTAGCAAGGAGAAAAAGATCACCATAAGGTTGTCAGTAGGTGTCTCGGCCTCACCTACTCCCTTTGGGACCATGACTTGAGGAAGAGACCCTTCAGCGACCCCAAAAACACAAATTTCTAGTTCTTGCATGAGCTTTGGAGTTTGTTGTCTTGATTCAGTACTTGGTTCATTTCATTGTCATCTCTTTCTATCACTTTCTTTCTGTAATAAGATCTCACTCATATTCTCATTTCCTTTAGCACTTTCTTCATGCATAATATGGGCAACTGATTCATTCTTTTCTAGTTTATGAGAATGTATCTTGTTGCATAGTTCTTGGAAGACACACACGTTTTAAGCATTGTAGGTACTTCAGGAGGAGGTCTAGACTTCATCACCAACATCCATCTTTCACCTCATCCACCTTAACCATCTCTTGGTCCACCCTCACCCTCATTAGTTTTTTTGTCATTTTTCATTGAAATTCCCCTAGGCACATTGAAATACTTAAGCAGAAGCTAATAAATCACATCTTAATCAGATTATACCTGTGGATTTCCTTACCATCCGATCCACGACGAACCTGACCAATCACCGTCAACTGCGTGTCACATAGCTAACGTATTCATTTCAACGCTTGACTTTAGGCGCTCCAAATCTCCATCGTCGATTTGTCTCGCTTGATCCAACGGCTATCGCGTCACCCGCTCGCCAAATAGCTTGGTCGATCTCTATCGTTGATCTGTCTCGCTTGATCCAATGGCTGTCACGTCACCCACTCGCCAACTAGCTTGACCGATCTCCACCATTGATCAATCCCGCATGATCCAACGGCTATCGCGCAATCTCACATGAATTCTTGCATGATCGAGATCCAATCGAGAGTGCGCGATAAAAGTGGTTTTCTCATGCTATGTGTCACCCACTTAGGCTAATCACATGAAATTTAGGAATACCGCTTACAACTCTTAGGGCGCGCGAGATACTGCTTACCACCTATGAAGACTGCTCCATCATTCCACACGTTTTCCACCCTTTTGTTGACACGTGACTTAGTGTGATCCATCCATCTATTAACTTAATCTCCTGCGATATATCTCTGCCGTTCATCTTCTGTTAATCCTGTTCGTTGATTCGACTGATCCAACGGTTCTTGTGCACTTCTGCTTCATTACTTCTTCCTTTCACTGATTTCGATCTTTGATTGCTCTTTCGCTTGACTCCTTCCTGAAATTTGCTTTGTGTATTACTTAAACGCTGCCACTCCTGAGCTTTGATTTGGTTATTCAATCAGACTCCAACACTGTCTGATCATCGCAATACTCCTTTGAGCATTGTCCTCTCTCTCGGATTCTTTTTGAATTCCCTGCACACTTATGTTATGAAAAATTACTCTAATCCACACACAGTTCATAATTCAAGTACTCAATACACACCACACAAACTCAGAAATCACACTTCTGCATTAATAAATAAATATTTACACATTGAGTTTGTTCTTGGCTTGATCTTCTATATGAGTGGCCTTTCATTTCACAAAAGGCCTCCTAGGACCCTTCCACACCATCCAAACACTCCATAGATCTACTACCCATCCTCAACCACCTTCCATCCACCTGTCACATCCACAAGAACAATTAAATTGCATGCTTAATTTTACCAAAAAACCAAAAAAGTGAAACAGATTTAGTTTAGTTTCCTTGCTTACACATTAGTATGGTTTGATGCTCTTTACTTCTGTAACTTAGATAGCAGCATTAGGTTAGTGTTGATTTAGGAATTCTGCTTAGCATAGCTGTTTAAATGGTTAATTAGGATGTGGTGTGATTTAGCATTACATGTTGTTTTCTTCATTACTGCAGTAGAGTAGCTCTCTTAGAATAGATTTTCTCTTCTTCCATCAAAGAATCAAGCTTCTTCTGACTCTATAGAAGTCTGGCTTGGAACCCCTGGGGTCTCTCGCTAGATGAACAGTGACAACAGGCATGACTTTCACTTTTACTTGTGCATATAGCACTGTCATCTCCAAGTTTGTACGAACCCCGGGTTGATAAGTAAAGTTGGTAGCTAAGGAGTTGCAGCATCCTTGCTGCAATACTGGCGCTCATCACAGATCCATATCTTATGGTAGCACTTTTACTTCAACTTCTTCCAAAGGGAAGCTAATCATTTTCTGTGGTGTTGGATTTTGTTGGTGCTCTTTAAAAGACTTGTATGGTCTCTATAGGATTTGATAAAGGTTTATGGGAATTTTTTCGTCTTCTGTTGATTACATACTTGATTGAAATTTGTCTTGCTATGGGGACTCATTTAGAGAGGAGAGAGACTCAAACCTATTTCCAAATTTGGGGATCTAGTCAAGATTTGAGGTACCTCGAGGACTCAAATTTCTTCTTCTTTGAGGGACTTTCCCAAATAATTGTTATCTTTTTGAGATGGGTGTGCTTCAGATGATTCCTTTGTATTCATGAGACAATCCATAATACGACGCCCATGTTCATGACAACATCTGCATCGAAAGGGGACATGTTCATAATCTAGACATTGCTTCCAAGCATTATCATGATAATAAATATCCATGGAGGTTGGAATAGGTTGGGAGCTATTCATGTAAACACAAATGTGAGAATACGATGTGTACCTCCATCTCTTAGTAGCCTTCAATACTTTAAAAAATTTGTTTATGGCCTTAAAGGTTTTTCTCTTCCCAGTGTTCCTTGGGAAGAGAAAAGAGACGGACCCACACTAGGGTAGCAAGGAAATATTCATTCTTCGGGTTATATTGCTCCTTCCAAAATCACACGAAGAGTGCTGCATTGTTGAAAAAAACAAAAAACTTGGTTTGTCTTCCAAGCTAGAGAAAATGACCGTAAAGAAACCTTGTTGCCTTAGCTCCAATTCTATTTTACCCTCAAGGTTCCATTTGTTTTGGATCCACCGAACCAAAGACTTTTTGAAGGACCATAATCCAATATATTTGTAGATTAGAGAGTGATCTTGCATATATTGGATATATTATCCAATCTTTCTAGATTTAACATATTTTGGATCTTGCACCACTTTTGGCAAGCAATGCCTTGGATTTCTAGCTTGCCATGACACACCCAGTGGAGAGTTTGTTGCGAAACAAGAAAACCCACTTCACCCAATTGCTCTATGAAAGGGATGTCGAAGATGAGGATATTAAAGGTAAATACTAGTAGATCCAAAATTGTTATGAACTCCTAAAACAATCTCTGTAAAGGAGGGGGCAGAGCCCCTTCTCGCGAAGCTGAGCATAAATGACTATGTAGAAGAAACCATATAATCTACAATACATAGCAGAGAAATTTTTTAAAATGTTAAATAAAGAATCAATTAATTTGATTTATAAAAATAATTTTAAATAAAATTAAAATGAAAGAAAATTGAGATAATTTATTTTTAAAATTGTATTTTATTGAGTAATATATACTTTTAAATTGTATTTTATTAAGTAATATAAATGAAAAAACCGATTATAATTTATAAATTAGGAAAATAATAAGAAAAGGAAGAAAAATGAGATAAAAAAGATAAAAATAAGAAATATATTTATAAAATTTAAATATAAAATTTTCAAATGTAAATTAAATTGCAATAATATAATATAAATTATTTTAAAAATATAATTAGAAAAATGGAGTGTAAGAAAAATAATATAATTTAAAAATTATATATATACATCGTAATGATGCTTAATAATTTTATTAAATTATAGTATTAAAAAATAAAACTAAATTGTAATAATGTAAAAAAAATATAAAATGATGAAAGTCGAAAAATATGAGAAATGATGTATTATTATTATGATTTGTAAAATTAAAAATTGAAATAATTTTGTACTGGTATGACATAGAGTGGATTCCATCTAATACTATTATAACGGCTAATAAATTATACGTACCATTAAAATGGACACATGTACCACACTTATCTTTAACACAAATTTAAATAAATCAAAATTTAAACCAAAAATCTTATAGTCTTCGCATACCATGCTTTACGAAATAATATGTACTTAAAAACCTGAAGTATTTTATAATAATATAATCAATAAATAATACTATCTTTATTTATAATACTTAGATTTTAAAAATAAACTTTTACACTATATTTATGTACTTTTTCAAACTTTTTACAATACATAACATTGATATACTTCTTTTTAAAGAACAATATTCAGTTAAAATTTCAATAAGAATGAAGTAAAATTTAAAATTCATAGGTTATTTCTATGAGTCATTGAAGGATTAGGGCCTCAAAGTTTGAGGTTTATTTTAAAAAGTGGTGGAAAAGGGATTATCTTATATGACAAAGGCTTTTTATATAGTTTTATTTTGTGATAATGAAGGTTATAGTATTTAAATTATGTTGTATTTTTAATAAATTATAATAAAAAATGAATTGCACGCAATTAAAAATAATTATTTATTTAAAAAAATATATGATTTATTTGTAGTGATATAAATATATATATGATTGGATAAAAAAAGAATGATACACAAAAAAAATATTAATGTTTAAATTTATTTGTATTTTATTATGATTTTTGGAATTCAAGGATAATTATTCAATTTCTGGTTTAAAAATATATTCCAAATAATTTACATTTAAAAACTTAGATTAAAAAGACATTAGACTTTTTAAACTAGTTTGAAATTTTAGTTGATGTACTAGTTAATGATGGACTAAATTTAGCAATGGGAGTAGTAAAGACTAACTATAATGTGGGAGTATGTCATATCCTATGAGAACTATGACCATAAAAGTATTAATGTCCCGAGTGGGAAGTACTTGATACTTAATTTTTGACATTAGGAAATTTATGTAAATATTGTAAATAAGAAAATAAAGAAAGTGAAAATACATTAGAATTTGAATTCAAAAATCTCCCTTTAATATATATATCAATAATTTTTTAATACAAAAGTCTCCTTCTTAACTGAATGGGTTGAAATATTTATGTGTTGTTGTTCTACAAGCATTCAATTTTTTCTAAAGGACTATAAGTGTTGAGGAATTGCAAACTATGAGTTAAACTCCATCGAAACTTGGAAATCGGTGCATCTGGAGAAGCCAGTCTGTGCGTTTGATTGGCATGCACATTGTTCACATGCTGCTATGCATTGAACAATTTTTTTGAAGGTCGATATTTACACCACTTCGTTGACTGAAAAGATTGTGTAATGACTCTGGGTTAATGGCCACCGTGAGACTGTTTGCACAAACAACCTGCGAATGAAGCATTGCGTTGAAGAACCATGAATGCTGTGACTAATTTGAATTGGTGTCAAATTTGTGTGTTGAACTTCGTTGACTGAAGAGATGTATTAATTGAATGCTGCATATGAATGTTTGCATTGGGCATTGAGCTATTTTGAAGGGTTGCAATGTTTTGAAGGCCGTTTCATATGTGTTCGTTGAGTTTTTAAAAAAGGGGCTGCATGGTATATAGTGTGGATAGAATATATAATTCATTTGTTGATTTTCTTAAAAAGGGGCTGTATGGTATATAGTGTGGCACAACCTATATAATTCGTTTGTTGAATTAGTATATGTGCATTAAGATCCTATTTTTAAGGCCATATGCTATAGAATTAAAGCCTATGGTGGTGTGAATGTTTATATGTACAATGAAGAGTGAAATGTTTCACTTAAATGGAAGATATCAAAAACTATATGATTGTTTTATTGAAAGCAGCTAATCTTTTTTTGATGATGCATTCACTCATCCCTATAGCAGGAGTAGTTCTTACTAGCAGACAAAACTACCATGAGTGGTTTAGGAAGATAAAGCATATGTTAATTTTTAACGAGTTGTGGAAATGAGTTTGTGAAGGAGAAAGAGGAAATCCTCCTTAGAAGCACACTTCTGACAAGAAGCTTGCCATTTGGGAGAACAAGAAAAACAAGGTTTATGCCTTGACTATAGCATCAGTCAATGAAGAGGTGAGTCGTCATATTATTCCATTTACAAATTCTTTTGGTGTTTTAAAGTAGTCGTAAGAATTATACGACTCACACTATGAGCTAGAAGTTGTTCAATTGATGATAAAACTGTTTAATTTAGAATTGAAGGATGACGATCCTCTTGCGTTAGCCTATGAAATAAGATCTATTATTCATGAAATAGAAGCCATTAGTGTTAAAATGGATGTTCCTGTCACAACTTTTGCAAGCCATTGTATCCCACTTATTCCCATTATCTTGAGTAATTACAAGCTAGTGGAAAACTTTCAGAGATTTATTTTGACTCTGCTGTGGACAAGTTTGTTGAAAGAGGGAAATATTTTGGGAAGAAGAAGACAAATGATTAGTCTCTTGAAGAAGATGTATGCCTTGCACAAAAAAAGAAGAATCAGGGACAAGATTCTTCTATAGGAAGAGATGGCCGAACAGGACGAGGAAGGAAGAATTTTAGAGGTAGGGGGGCAGACATTTCCAAGGAGAAAGGCCTGATATTCATTGCATACGGTGTAATAGAAATGGACATGATGCTTCTACATGTAAGTTCTCATGGGACATGATTAGATAGGAATGGGATGAAGAGAAAGGAAAATCATCAGATGAAGGGAAAGAAAAAGAACTCGAGTCCTCTCATTATGTTGTGGCACATTACAACATTAGAGTAACTGAAGACTTATTTAATGTTTCACTTGCTTCATGGAAAAATGCTTGGTTTCTTGATTTATGAGAAAATTGCCACATGAATTTTAGAAGATATTTCTTTGAATAATTCACTGACAATGTGATGTAGGAGCATCTGGACTTAGCCAACAATGTGAGGGTTTGTTCACATGTTGTGGCTAAATGAGTTGAATATCACTGACTTGAGTGGTCAAAAGTCAGTTTTGGTAGAGAGGGTTGGATCTCTCGAAAATGATCTGTACTTCATTATTGTAATAGTTAGGAAATTGTCTTATTTTAGACTAAGAGATAAGTTGTTAGAATAGGTGTGTAATAGAGCTTAAAAATAGAGATTTGATTGTTAGATTGATTAAAATAGAGATCGAGTTGTTAGTGTAGTTAGAATAGGGTTTGACTCATAAAAGAGAAGAAAATGTAATGGAAAGGGATTAGCTGAGATGATTGAGATTTGAGTGAGAGGCGAGAGTGGAGTGATAGATAGGGTTTTGAGATTGAAACAGAGGTCTGATAAATTGCTGTAATTGAGCCAAGAGGGCCAAGACTTGGTAACTACTATTATATTGAAGAAATTGGTTCAGTGTGCAACTGTGTGTTAATTCTGGGAAGACTCTCGTTTACCTCTGTGTATCTGTGTTCTGAAACTTAACCGGGTATTTTCTCTGTTTTCACACTTTAAATTGTAAATCTCAGTGTTTATGTGTTAATCACAGTCATTTAGTATTAATGGTGGGGGTAGGAGAGTACGAAATTTCTTGATTGTGGTTGGAGACCCGCACTCACTCCTAGCCGTCGATCTCAATTTCAAACTTTTAGGTCACAGTCAACGGTGGGGGTTAGGCCTGTTTTTAACCCATGTGCTAGTTGAAGAACCACAAGCCGTAGGATTTGATGGCCTCTGTTATCCAACGGATATCGGGTCATCAAGTGCTCGGACTTTAATTCCAAAAACGGACCCGAACTTTTATAGATCAAGGATTTATAATCCTTATCAGCTCCGTAAGGGCGGTTAAGCATCGCGCAAGTTCCCCGGCTGATATCGTTGTGAACCATTGGATCCAGCGCGCTTTGATCAACGATGGAGGATCAACGGATTGTTTTGTTGATCAGGGTGAGTGATGACTGTTAGATCTGGAGAGAGGAGATCAACGACGTAGAGTGAAGCGCCTGTTTGAAAAGGGAAAGTCAACGTGGGACCCTCAATGTAAAGTAAGCACATACAGAATCTGCTATAATTCTTCTGATTGGTTATAAAGTAACCAATAGTCTATTTTTAAGACTACCACCTTGATTTCATTAGCCTCCTGCGTCATTTTTGGTATCAGAGCACAAAGATTGAGTTGATTGCAGTAAACATGCCGCCAAGGAGAGGAGTTGGCATAGGTCGAGGAAGACCTGAAGAAAATGCAGTTCTGCTGGAGGAGATCCGGAGTCTGCGTACAAGGATGGACACAATGGAGATTGCTCAGAGGAGAACACCTGATGAAGGAGTTGCCAGTGCTGCAAAAGAATCTTCTGAGGAAAATGAAACTGCCAAAGTTATCAAGATGTTGGCTAAAGTAGGTGGAAATTCCTGCGTATGAAGGGAGTCTCAATGCAGAAGAGCTAATGGATTGGATCAATTCATTAGATGAATATTTTTACTATGAAGAGGTTGATGACAAAAAGATGGTGAAATTTGCAGTCACTAGATTGAAGGGTCATGCAACTATTTGGTGGGATGAACTCCAAACATCCAGAACAAGAAAAGGAGAGTCCAAGATCAAGCAAAAAAATGGTGAGTAAAATGAAAGCTAAATTTATGCCAAAATATTATTAGTTAAATCTTTTCAAACAGTTACAGAATTTAAGGCAAAAAGGAATGTTTGTTAAAGAATATACAAAAGAGTTTTATAGATTGAGTATTAGAGTAGGACATGCAGAGGATGACATGGAGAAGGTAGCCAGATATATCAATGGCTTAAGATATGACATACAGGATGAGATCAGCTTGCTGAGTCTGAAGACCATTGAAGATGCCTATCAAGCAGGTTTGAAGGCAGAAGAGAAGATGTTGAGAAAACAAAATTAGAGGAATAGAGGGAAAAGTTCAGTAAGGTAGAGGAACTACCAGACCAAGGTTTCAACAACATCAGAATGAAGCAGGAAGTTCAAGTAGTAGACCACCACAGAGGGGAGATTTTAATAGAGGAAGATTTGCACCCAGAGGAAGAGGTCAAGGAAGAGATATTTGTTGGGTTGTGTTATATTCTTTCCACGACTAGCCCACGTAGTTAACCGGGGGGTTAGAGGAGGGGCGGAGCCCCCCCTTTGTTAGGTTGGGTGGACCCACCTATGGTTTTGTGCATGATTTTCACACATGATTTTGGACGCGATGGTTTTCGGTCCATGATATTGTATGCTTCGGCATGTATAAATATGTATTATAACATTGAAAGGAATATAATGAAAAATCAAGCTGGTAGTCCCGGTTTTGGGATCCAGGGGAAAATATCTGTGTATATGTGTTATGCTCTCACATTGTTTATTTTATGTGTTTTACAATTCGTATGCAGGTAATTTTTGTACGCGGTTAAAACCTACATTTGGTATCAGAGCTGTTTTGGCTTCAAGGGGATGCCTTGGTTGCTGAGGGGTTTCGCTTGGGCCTGTGGTAGACCTTGTTCAGTGGGAGATCTACGAGATCGATTCTGGCGGTGAAAGAAGATGGCAAGCAGTGGAAAGATAGAGATCGAGAAATTTAATGGTCAAAGTTTTGAGTTGTGGAAACTCAAGATGGAAGATCTATTGGTGGATAAAGATCAGTGGATCACGGTAGATCCGGGTACTAAACCAACGGGAGTGTCTGATGAATAATGGAAGAAGTTGGATCGGAAGGCAAAGAGCACAATATGATTGTGTGTCTCAGATTCAGTATTGTTGAATGTATCAGGGGAAGCTACGACAAAGGCTTTGTGGGACAAGTTAGGGACTTTGTACCAATCTAAGTCTCTGGTGAATAAACTGTTCCTGCAAAAAAAACTGTATAACTTGAGGATGAAAGATGGAGACTCGGTGACAGAGCATCTGAACGCATTTAATACTGTGGTAAGTCAGTTAGCATCTATTGATATTAAAATTTCAGATGAAGATAAGTGCATCAATTTGTTGTGTTCTCTACCAAATTCGTGGGATAGTTTGGTTATTGCAATAGGTAGCAATGCAACTGCCTTGTAGTTTGATGAAATAGTCTCATCCTTGCCGACGGAGGAGATGAGACGGAAAAATATGGAGAGCCAGAATGGTGATGCCTTGTCTGTACAAGGACGGTCCTAGAACAAAAATAAAAATAAGTCATCGAGTGGGAGATTTAAATCTCCAGGAAAACCTGTAAAGGTGGTGTGCTGGAATTGCGGAAATGAAGGGCATTACAAAAGGGACTGTAAATCTAAAGCTCCTGAAAAAGGAAAGGGATCTGATGATGCCCCCTCTGCAGAGGCGGAAACCACCTCAGATGAAGGTGGGGATGTGTACTTGGCTTCTTCAAGTACACATGTAGATCACGAGGCATGGTTGGTTGACTCAAGTGCATCCTTTCACTTCACTCCCCATAGAGAGTGGTTCTGCGAGTATGAGAAATACGATGGTGGTGATGTCTTCTTAGGGTATGATGGGAAGGCTAGAATCGTTGGTCGTGGAAAAGTGAAGTTGAAGCTGTAAGGTGGAAGGGTTAGAACACTTCCAGGTGTTCTACATATTCCTGCATTGGCTAGATGGTTCGGGGAGCATTGGTATTGATGCGGGGAGTTCAGATTGGAACTATGTACAAGCTGCAAGGTAGCACAGTCGTTGGTGGGTGCAACAGTTCTGTGGTTCCTGAAAGTGGAGCAGAAAATCTAGTGGTCTCTAGAGAGAAGACCATGCTGTGGCATCAAAGGTTTAGACATATTAGAGAGAAGGGCCTTCAGATACTTCGTGGTAAAGGTATGGTAGAAGGTATGAGTAATAGCTCTCTGGATTTTGATTTCTGTGAAAATTGTGTATATGGGAAGCAAAATCGGGTGAATTTCCCCTCTGGTGGTAAGAGGGCGAAACATATATTAGAGCTTGTGCATAGTGATGTGTTTGGACCTGTGAAGGTTCCATAACTAGGTAAGTCTGTGTACTATGTATCATTTATAGATGACTTCTCAAGGAATACATGGATATATTTCCTTAAGAAGAAACTTGAAGTCTTTGACAGGTTTAAAGAATTTAAGGCTCTGGTGGAAAACTAGACAGAGAAGAAGATAAAGGTGCCGCGGATAGATAATAGTGGAGAGTTTTGCAGTAAGGAATTTGAAGAATTCTGTAAGAAGTGTGGTATAGCACGACATAAGACTACTCCATATACACCTCAGAAAAATGGAGTTGCAGAAAGAATGAACAAGACGTTGATGGTGTCAAAGTTAGTATTTGCAGCCTTCCACCAACGATCAAACATGCACTTACAAGGTGGTTTTAGGGTGTCAAAGTCAAATTTTGTCATTTCAGTGAGTCTTCAAGTAAAATTTTGTCACTGGGTATTAGGTCTAAGATTTGTTTTCACTCCTTCCAAAGTATTCCAAGTATTGGTCCATGTCACCAGTCGGATGAGTGTACCACCATTAAAAGAGTTGTCATCATTATTTCATGTTCCAATGGGTCATTTTGCACCTTGTTTGTGCTTCAATTGTGCTCAGGTAAGACTCATTTCCCTCTCCTAGGGTTTTTGTTTCTGAGCAATAAAAAATGAATTTGGAAAAAGTGCGAGAGGTTTTTGTCCACAATAGGCTAAGGAAGAAAAAATTCCTTCAATTTTTACACAGGTGTCACGGTTTTAGAGAAATGTCAAAAATACAGTTTCCTTAAGAGAGTTGATGCACTTCTGGAGTGACCTTGGGAGAATCAATATTACTCCTATCTGGAGTGACCAGATGACTTTCTTGATAAGTCAAATGATAAATAGACACAAAGAGCTTTCCAATGAGCCATCCTGAGCTCAATTTGAAGTTGAGGAAGACCTCGAAAAGTTGACTGAAACAACACTCTGCATTTTGGCAGCCTCATTTTTCACATTTTGACCAGTCTTGGGAGATTGAGCTTTTGATAGGGCCAATGAGATTCAAATTGAGGCATTCAAGATGTTTTGGAAAGTAGACTCGACAAGATTTCTAACGAGCTATCCCACGCCCAATTTGGACACTGGGAAGGCCTTCAAAAGTGGCCTACACAAAGGCGTTGCACTTTTGGGTGAAGGCGCTGTGCGTAGGGCAGTGAGCTTCCTCAGACACCAAAATTTCACAAATTTCTTGCAAATTCTTCCTCTACAAGTAAGTGGCCCTACTTTACTTGATGTTTAGCTTGCACATTTAATGTTTTAAACATCTCCTTCACTCTTAATATCAAACCCTAGTTTTCCACTACAAACCGTAATTAGCTTGTTTTTCCCATTACCTATCATTATAACTAAAACCCTTTTTACATCATTTCCTTTCCCCTAATCTATATTCCCAAATCTATCCATCACTCTCATAACCCCCTCCATCACCCTCATGATTCATAATTTACCATAAGTGCCTAAATTCACTCAAAACTCATCCCTACAAACCCTAAAGCATCCCACTCATTCCCATCTTCATTGCCTAAGATTGTGCAACTAAAAAGTTGGTTAAACATGGATAGAGGTGACTATGACTATGATGAGGAGAATACAGTAAGTGATAGTTTAGTTGAGAGGAGCAGGAAACATAGAAAGCCTCATAAGGGAGGTAAAATCACCAGAGAAGAGCCAACTAACCTAAGAGAACTACAGGCCTCTCCATTAGCAGTTTCATGTTTTAGACACCTTGGATGTTATGAATTTTGTGAACTAGTGGAGAGAGTCCAATTTCACCATGAACTGGCTAGACTTTTTGTAGCCCACCTGCACAACAATGAAGTGACTCTTGCTGGGGTGACTTTCACAGTGTCACCATCAATCATTTCAGAGGCCACCAGGATTCCTAATGTTTGTGAGAAATGGTATAAGGCTCAGGACCTTGATGAGCATTATTATGAGCCTTACATTAAACCTTAGCACAGGAGTCAGGTGAAGAGGCTTTTCCCTGTCAAAAATCTGGAGAACAGGTATGTCCCCTTGATGAGGGTCATCATCAAATATTTCTCTTGCGAGGGCAGATTTTCCAGGTTGTACACTTACCATATCAGGCTCCTCATGCACTTTACAAGGGTAAAAATGTTGAACCTCCCATACTTTTTGTTTAGAAACATTGATAAGATGGCTTACATTGTGTAGAAGAAGCCATACCCTCAGTAGATGAACATCATATATCGTTACTCCTTGATCAAGATTATTGTTCTTCACCATCTCAGTCTTCTCAATATCCCTTGGGAGACTTTCATTGCTCATGACATGTTTAGGGGACCCCAATTCCTCCATCCATGGTGCAAGAAATAGGTGGGCCTTTTAGTCATGTGGAAACAGGAGAAGAAACCGAGGAGACAAAAATTGTTGAGGTGCCAGTATACTTGACATATCAAAGAGGCACAAGGAAGTTGTTTGCAACTGCTAGGCAAGTGTTTGCTCCATAGGATGTGGAAGGGACCTTGCCTTCTTCATCAGCCCATAGGCAAATGCTATCTCCACAGGATGTGGAAGGGGCTTTGCCTTCTTCATCGACACAGCAGGTACAGGTACAACAACTAAACAAAGGGAAGGAAAAGGTGCAGGAAGAAGACTTGGATGATGAGCAAGAAAGAGAGTTTAACTTGGAAGAACATGATGAGCCTGAGCAACTTGACACTGGGATTATTGATTTAGAAGCTCAGGAGTGGGAAACTATCAAAGAAATCATCATTCAGGAGAAGGAAGCTCAGATACAAGCCTTGATAGACAACCTAGAGAGAGCCAAGTTTGTCATCACATACTTGGAGCAGGGGAACAAACAATTGAGTGACAAACAAGTCCTCATGGAGCTAGACGTACTAAAAGCAAAGAGGAAAAGTGACAAAGAGGCTCATGTCACTTTGACTCCTATCGAGCAAAAAATTGAAAAGGATAGGGAGACTTGGCTTGAAAGAGTCAATCTACATCTTGAGGAGCTGATTAAGAAGGCCAACAGGGACATCAAACTGCTTAGACACATGGCATATCATTACATGACTCGCAACAAGATTTCCAATATGAGAATAAAAAAGTTGAAGGCTAGGTTAAGGAGGGCTTTAGAAGGAAAAAAGGAGGAGGATATACTTAAGATATTGTCTGAAGCCTCCTTGGCTAATCAAAGCACATGATGGTGGTGCTTCATACCAATTTTGGACATTTTTTGAGAAAATTTTGTCATTTTTGAATTTTTGAAATTCAATACACAAAAAAACTGCCCGGTGGCGCTGCGCTTTTTCTAGGGTCATCCAATGGACAAATGACTTGCATTTTTGGATTCAGGGCATCAAGGACATGCACCCTAGAAATTTTCAAAATTTTTGGAGTAAAACTAGTCCACCAGAAGGTCCAAAAACACTCAAAAATTGACCTTTCTACTAGTTTTTGGACACACATAAGCAACCTTGGGAGAATCAACTTTTGATGGGTCAAATAAGCTCCAAATGCAGAAATTCTAGGTGTTATAGAAAAAATACTTGAAGACCTTTCTAATGAGCTATCGTGGGCTCAATTTGGATGATGGGAAGACCTCCAAAAGTTGTCTGAAAGTGGCACTGCGTGTAGGAACAGTGGCGCTGCGCGTAGGGAAATTTGGCTCAGGATGCCTATTTTGCCAATTTTCGACTATTTTCATGATTTCTCTCTCATGGTGGATGATTCACTGATGTAATTAATGTCATGGCTTGTAAATATGATGGTCAAACACTTGTAGATGGTAGATTCATTAGATTAAAAGTGGTTTTGAGGGTAATGAATCAGTTTCCCCTCTTTTAGAGGCAAGCGGTTTGATTGCCTCGATTCCAATTCCTTGATTATAAATGGTTGAAACAACTCCTCTTCTCATGGTTTCAACCCCTGATGGTTAGGATGAGTGTTTTGTATGTCTATATCATGTATTTTCTTGGTCATTTGCAAGGGTTGGATTCAGCTGGATGCTCATGTATTGAACACATATCACTTTGTAGCAGTTTTGGCAGGAAACTAAATAAAGTTGCAGCTATTTTTATGGGATCCCTGTGGTATGGTCTTTAACATGTGTTTCTTCTTCTGTTATTATGTTCTCATGTTATTTATGTATGCCTATTTCATATAATTGCTTCTGATTGGTTGTTTTCAAGTCAAATAGGTGGAATACATTAGGTTTAATGCTCTGCCTTGGGAAAACACTAGTATTTCATGTTTTTTCTACTGTTTAGGAAGGATTCATGACTTGCTCATGCCCTTCTTAGCTCCTCACCAGTCTAGAATTTCACCCCATCAAGCCTAAGGTGTTGAAGCTCATACCTACCTTGTCCCATAGAATCCCCTGCAATTTTGACTTAGTTTCTCAGATCCAAATTGCCTAGCTCCTCCTGATCTGGAAAAAACACCAACAACTTCAATCAAAACCTTTGAGCTACTATACCTAGCTTAAAATCTTGTTCCTGATCCAGTCATCTTGACTGAGATCCATAAGGAGGGAGCCCTCTCCCGACCTAGTAGGGATAGCTACTAGGTTAAGCGTGGTTTGTGGTTACCCTAGAATTGCCTCCCTTCAACCTGAGGTCAATCTAGGTGATAACATAGTGGCGACCATACTAGGGAACGTAGTGTTATGTTCCTCAACAAAATGTATCAAGTTTAGATCTTATTTTTGACGGTGGACAATGATCGGACACCAGAAGGCTGAAATCATTCATTTGGCGACTCTAAATAAGTTTTGAGATCAGATCCAAGGACTTCACTGGAAGATGAACCCAACCAGCAAAAACATGAAAGGACAATATGGAAAGATCAGGTATTCAAATTGGAATTTCATCCAAGACATTGTGTTCTTTGTTATAAATTATTTCTTCTCATTTCCTGAGAATGTCAAGCAGGCTTTACGAAGTATACTGTATTTGAGAAAAGATCCTAGACCTGCATTTGATTCTTTCCCTTTGAACATTGTGAATACCAAATATTCGCATGCCTTTGATCTTGATCAAGACTCTTCTTCCGAATCTTATGATGACCGTCTTCAAACTGATGAGCCTAAAGAGACCAAGACTGATTCTGCAACTTTTGTATATACTCCTATACCCTGTAAAATTCCGGATAAATACAAGCCTCTGATTTTACGTTCTATATCCCATTCTTTCCCTAAAAATCATTACCTATATCTACCAAGATTTGATGGTGAATGTGACAACATCACTGCTGAGAGACATGTACTGAATTTTGAGTCTTTTCTTGACCTTTTTGAAGTTGATGAAGAGGATGTCAATATTAGGCTTTTTTCTCTTTCTTTGCAATGCAAAGTCAAGAGTTGGTTCAAAACCCTGCCTGATGTGAGCATCTCAGATTTCCAACAGTTTGTCAAAGTTTTCCTCAACAAGTGGGTGCTTAGATAGAACCCTTTCTTTATTCTAGAAGAATATAACCAGCTGAAAAGACTTCCAGGGGAGATAGTACAACAATTTTCTACCAGGTTTAACCAAGTATATTTTTCGATGCCAGCTAATCTAAGGCCTCCTCCTGGATCTGCTCTCTTACACTACCCAGAAGCCTTTGATCCGGAAATGGAGTTTCAACTGAGGGAAATGAACCTTGCAACACTTGAAGAGATGCAAAACAATGTAGTAGATGTAGAGGCTAATTTGCTGATCAGAAGGGCAAAGTTGAAGGAAGAAGAGACGAAGAACATAGATCCAGAGGAATCAACATCTTTAGAGGTAAAGCTTGACATTTTGGTAAGTGAAGTGGAAGCGATGATGAAAAATATCACCACAAGGAATGAGTATGATTTTCAAGACCATGGTTTGTTGATTGAAGAAAAACAAGTGGCTAATCCAAAACATTTTCTTTCTTATCCCAGTTGTCATAGATCTGATAATGATTGTTTTATAGATCATCTTGGAGAAGAGAGATCTGTTGATCTGACATGTATGCTTGATGGTGTGTTTTATACTGATGATTTCCCTAAGTTTGATCAGTGTGATGATGATTATGTTCTCCAAACAGAAGCTAATCTTGCAGACAAATCAGTAGCTGGTTTGTGGAAGGAGGAAGTTCACTTTCAACAGTTCGAATACAGTGATCAACCGTTACATATCAGCTATGGAAGTGAGGAGGAAAGTGTAGAAAATTTTGAAGTAAGTGAAGGATCTTTGCCTTTTTGTTTTACTTCATTTTAGTTCATTAGAGACAACTTTCGTGCAATCAGAAATCAACCGTCGATAAGTTTTGATCTTGACCATCTAGAGGGCAATGAAATCCTTGTTCAAGACTTCTCATATCTAGATTTGCAGCCCCCAAATGCCATTGATTGTCAAGTTGTAGATGAAGACTTGGAAGCTAGAACATACGATCAAATGATGTAAGATGATTTTGTATCATTATGTTTTGAATCATTTTAGTTTTTTAAGGGAATTTTGCATAGTATATCTTCCAATGAGTAGCTTGTAGAAAATCATGCAATCTCATTGGAACCAATAGAAAATGGGTTGCAACAATATTTTCAAGTTTTTCATGATCCAATAGCTGATGTGTTGGATGATATCTGCAGTCAAAGTCCTTCTCCATTAGCTAACTGTGAGCTTGAAAAAATTATTGATACAAACTTGATCCAGCAGTCGGTTTCTTTGTCATTTTCAGCTGTATTCTCGTCACAAAACTCAGATGAAAGTTTGCATCCATGGTATGAGGAGAAGAAAAGTAATCCATTTGATGAGCTAAGTCCTAGTGCACATGAATTTCAAGATCCTTATGCAATATTTTTGGAGTCAGATAGAGCATCCATATTATTCAATCTGGGAAAATTTGGATCTGTTTACAAGTTTTAGTGGGAGTTTCCTTTTAGTAGTTCTCTCTTGTTGGTCATAAACAAGCACTTGCGAAGAATTCAAATAGCAGCCAAAATGCTTACTTGGTTGTATTGGTTGTTTCATTTCACCTGATCAGGTGATGAATGAAACAGTTAGAGTAGGTTTTATTGAATAAGCTCCATTTCAAGCATTTTTTCCAGTTTGTCAGTTGTGTTTTAGTATTGAGTTAGTTTTTAGTTGAGTAAAGGTAAGTTTGTGTCTTTGAGTCATCAGTATTCAGTCATGTATTTTAGATTGAGTTTTTTTTTTTACTCCATGCCCAATGGATAAGGCTACTTGGTCTACAATGTTCTTGGCACCTCCAAGGAGCTACCATCCTCAATGGAGCGAATGTTAGAGTCAGTCTTTGCAACCTTCCACCATCGATCAAACATGCTCTTACAAAGTGTTTTTAGGGTGTCAATGTCAATTTTTTTCATTTCAGTGAGTCTTCAAGTAAAATTTGGTCACTGGGTATTAGGTCTAGGATTTGTTTTTTCTCCTTCCAAAGTCTTCCAAGTATTGGTCCATGTCACCATTCGGATGAATGTACCATCATTAAAAGAGTTGTTATCATTATTTCATGTTCCAGTGGGTCATTTTACACCTTGTTTGTGCTTCAGTTGTGCTCAGGTAAAGCTCATTTCCCTCTCCTAGGGTTTTTGTTTCTGAGCAAGACAAATGAATTTGGAAAAAGTGAGAGAGGTTTTTGTCCACAATAGGCCAAGGAAAAAAACCTCCTTCAATTTTTACACAGGTGTCACAGTTTTAGAGAAATGTCAAAAATACAGTTGCCTCAAGAGAGTTGATGCACTTCTGGAGTGACCTTGGGAAAATAAATATTTCTCCTAGATGAAGTGAATAAATGACTTGCTTGATGAGTCAAATGATAACTAGACACAACGATATTTCCAATGAGCCATCGTGAGCTCAATTTGGAGTTGAGGAAGACCTCGAAAAGTTGACTGAAACAACACTCTGCATTTTGGCAGCCTCATTTTGCACATTTTGAACAGTCTTGGGATATTGAGCTTTTGACAAGGCAAATGAGCTTCAAATTGAAAAATTCAATATGTTTTGGAAAGTAAACTCGACAAGTTTTTCAACGAGCTATCCCACGCCCAATTTTGACACCGAGAAGGCCTTCAAAAGTGGCCTGCAAAAAGGCACTACGCTTCTAGGTGAAGGCACTGCGCGTAGGGCAGTGAGCTTCAAAACTGCCTCAGACACCAAAATTTCACAAATTTCTTGCAAATTCCTCCTCTAAAAGTAAGTGGCCCTAATTTACTTGATGTTTAGATTTCACATTTAATGTTTAGACATCTCCTTCACTCTTAATATCAAACCCTAGTTTTCCACTACAAACCCTAACTAGCTTGTTTTTCCCATTACCTATCATTATAACTAAAACCCTTTTTACATCATTTCCTTTCCCCTAATCTATATTCCCTCATCTATCCATCATTCTCAAAACCCTCTCCCTCACCCTCATGATTCATAATTTACCCATAAGTTCCTAAATTCACTCAAAACTCATCCCTACAAACCCTAAAGCATCCCACTCATTCCCATCTTTATTGTCTAAGATTGTGCAACTAAAAAGCTGATTAAACATGGATAGAGGTGACTATGACTATGATGAGGAGAATACCGTAAATGATAGTTCAGTTTAGAGGAGCAGGCAACATAGAAAGCCTCATAAGGGAGGTAAAATCACCAGAGAAGAGCCAAATAACCTAAGAGAATTACATGCCTCTCCATTAGCAGTTTCATGTTTTAGACACCTTGGATGTTATGAATTTTGTGAACTAGTGGAGAGAGTCCAATTTCACCATGAACTGGCTAGAATTTTTGTAGCCCACCTGCACAAGAATGAAGTGACTCTTGCTGGGGTGACTTTCACAGTGTCACCATCAATCATTTCAGAGGCCACCAGGATTGCTAATGTTGGTGAGAAATGGTATAAGGCTCAAGACCTTGATGAGCATTATTATGAGCCTTACATTAAAACTCAACACAGAAGTTAGGTGAAGAGGCTTTTCCCTGTCAAATTTTTGGAGAACATGTATGTCCCCTTGATGAGGGTCATCATCAAATATTTCACTTGTGAGGGCAGATTTTCCAGGTTGTACACTTACCATATCAGGCTCCTCATGCACTTTACAAGGGTAAAAATGTTAAACCTCCCATAGTTTTTGTTTAGAAACATTGATAAGATGGCTTACATTGTGCAGAAGAAGCCATACCCTCAGTAGATGAACATCATATATCATTACTCCTTGATCAAGATTATTGTTCTTCACCATCTCAGTCTTCTCAATATCCCTTGGGAGACTTTCATTACTCATGACATGTTCAGGGGACCCCAAATTCCTCCATCCATGGTGCAAGAAACAGGTGGGCCTTCTAGTCATGTGGAAATAGGAGAAGAAACCAAGGAGACAAAAATTGTTGAGGTGCCAGTATACTTGACATATCAAAGAGGTACAAGGAAGTTGTTTGCAGCTGCTAGGCAAGTGTTTGCTCCACAGGATGTGGAAGGGACCTTGCCTTCTTCATCAGCCCATAGGCAAATGCTATCTCCACAAGATGTGGAAGGGGATTTGCCTTCTTCATCGACACAACAGGTACAGGTACAACAGCTGAACAAAGGGAAGGAAAAGGTGCAGGAAGAAGACTTGGATGATGAGCAAGAAAGAGAGTTTGAGTTGGAAGAACATGATGAGCCTGAGCAGCTTGACACTAAGATTATTGATTTAGAAGCTCAAGAGAGGGAAACTATCAAAGACATCATCATTCAGGAGAAGGAAGCTCAGATACAAGCCTTGATAGACAACCTAGAGAGAGCCAAGTTTGTCATCACATACTTGGAGCAGGAGAACAAACAATTGAGTGACAAACAAGTCCTCATGGAGCTAGAAGTACTAAAAGCAAAGAGGCAAAGTGACAAAGAGGCTCATGTCACTTTGACTCCTATCGAGCAAGAAATTGAAAAGGATAGGGAGACTTGGCTTGAAAGAGTCAATCTACATCTTGAGGAGCTGATTAAGAAGGCCAATAGGGACAAAAAAATGCTTAGACACATGGCATATCATTACATGACTCACAATAAGATTTCCAATATGAGAATCAAAAAGTTGAAGGCTAGGTTAAGGAGGGCTTTAGAAGGAAAAAAGGAGGAGGATAGACTTAAGATGTTGGCTGAAGCCTCCTTGGCTAATCAAAGCACATGATGGTGGTGCTTCATACCAATTTTGGGCATTTTTTGAGAAAATTTTGTCATTTTTGAAATTTTGAAATTCAATACACAGAAAAACTCCCCAGAATCGTAGTGCCACCGTCCCTGCGCTTTTTCTAGGGACACCCAATGGACAAATGGTTTGAATTTTTGGATTTAGGGTATCAAGGACATGTACCCTAGCAATTTTCAGAAATTTTGGAGCAAAACTAGTCCACCAGAAGGTCCAAAAACACTCAAACATTATCCTTTCTGCCAATTTTTGGACACACAGAAGCAACCTTGGGAGAATCAACTTTTGAGGGGTCAAATGAGCTCCAAATGCCGACATTCTAGGTATTCTAGAAACTAGACTTGATTAACTTTACAATGAGCTATCCTGGGATCAATTTGGATGATGGTAAGACCTCCAAAAGTGGCATGAAAGTGGCGCTATGCGTAGGGAAATTTGGCTCAGGATGCCTATTTTGCCAATTTTCGACTATTTTCATGATTTCTCTCTCATGGTGGATGATTCACTGATGTAATTAATGTCATGGCTTGTAAATATGATGGTAAAACACTTGTAGATGGTAGTTTCATTAGATTAAAAGTGGTTTTGAGGGTAATGAATTAGTTTCCCCTCTTTTGGAGGCAAGTGGTTTGATTGCCTAGATTCCAATTCCTTGATTAGAAATGGTTGAAACAACTCCTCTTCTCATGGTTTCGACCCCTGATGGTTACGATGAGTGATTTGGATGTCTATATCATGTATTTTCTTGGTCATTTCCAAGGTTTGGATTCAACTGGATGCTCATGTACTAAACACATATCACTTTGTAGCAGTTTTGGTAGGAAACAAAATAAAGTTGCATCTATTTTTATGGGATCCTTGTGGTATGGCCTTTAGCATGTGTTTCTTCTTCTGTTATTATGTTCTCATGTTATTTATGTATGCCTCTTTCATATAATTGCTTCTGATTGGTTGTTTTCAAGTCAAATAGGTGGAATACATTAGGTTTAATGCTTTGCCTTAGGAAAACACCAATATTTCATGTTTTTTCTACTGTTTAGGAAGGATTCATGACTTGCTCATGCCCTTCTTAGCTCCTCACCAGTCTAGCATTTCACCCCATCAAGCCTAAGGTGATGAACCTCATACATACCTCGCCCCATAAAATCCACTGCAATTTTGACTTAGTTTCTCAGACCCAAATTGTCTAGCTCCTCCTGATTTGGTAAAAACACAAACAAGTTCAATCAAAACCTTTGAGCTACTATAACTAGCATAAAATCTTGTTCGTGATCCAGTCATCTTAATTGAGATCCATAAGGAGAGAGCTGTCTCTTGACCTAGTAGGGCTAGCTACTAGGTTAAGCGTGGTTTGTGGTTACCCTAGAATTGCCTCCCTTCAGCTTGAGGTCAATCTAGGTGATAACAGATGGAAAGGGTAAGAAGCATGCTTAGTGGTGCCGGGTTAGGACATGAATTCTGGGCAAAGGCAATGGAGACAACATGTTACCTGGTCAACAGATCACCTTCATCAACATTGGAGGATTAAACTGCACAAGAGGTATAGATTGGTAAGAAACACTCTCTTTCACATCTGAGGGTATTTGGATGTGATGCATATGTACATGTTCCAAAGGAGAAATTAACCAAGTTGGATAGTAAATCTGAAAAGTGCATCTTTATTGGGTATAAGGATGGTTTAAAGGGTTATAAGCTTTGAAATCCAGTAACAAGGAAGGTTGTGTACAGCCGAGATGTGGTGTTCAGAGAGGTGAAATATGTTATTAAACATGAAGTCCAACCAAAGGAACCTGAGAAGATAGAGTTTGAGCTAAAGGAGGAAGATTCAGACTCTACAATAGAGGAGGAATCAGAAGATGAAGAGCCACAAACTCCCGGTGTGAGAAGATCAATTCGAGAAAGAAGGCAGCCAGAAAGGTATTGTCCATATGCTTTCTATTCAAATTTTGCTTTATCTATTACTGATGATGATCCCAAAACTATGAAGGAAGCAGTAGATTCAGAGGATGGAAAACTCTGGAAAGAGACCATGGTTGATGAAATGGCATCTTTTCACAAAAATGAGGCTTGGGATCTGGTGGAGTTGCTGGCTGGAAGGAAACCCATTGGCAGCAAATGTGTGTTCAAGAAGAAGACAAATGCAGAAGGAAAGGTGGAGAAATACAAAGCTCGGTTGGTAGCAAAAGTTTATTCCCAGGTGCCGGGAATTGATTTTGGTGATATTTTTTCTCCTGTTGCCAAGGTAACTTCTATTAGATTACTTTTATCTGTTGCTGCTGCTTTTGATTTTGAGGTAGAATAGATGGATGTGAAGACAACATTTCTTCACAGGGACCTGGAAGAGGAAATCTACATGAAGCAACCAGAAGGCTTTGCGGTGAAGGGTAAGAAAGAACTGGTATGCAAGTTAAAGAAGTCTCTATATGGGTTAAAACAGTGACCAAGGATGTGGTATCAGAAATTCGATACATTTATACGGGGACTTCGCTTCACCAGAAGTAAAGCAGATCACTATGTGTATTTTAAATTAATTGGTGACCGTGTTATTTGTTTGGTCTTGTATGTGGATGATATGTTACTAGTTGGAAATGACAAAGAAATTATCTAGGATTTGAAGACCCAATTGTCCCCCAAATTCGACATGAAAGATCTTGGTGCTACAAACTATATTTTGGGAATGGAAATTAAAAGAGATTGGGCAAAGAGGAAGCTCTGGTTAAACCAAAGGAAGTATGTCGAGACAATATTGCAGATATTTAATATGCAGGATAGTAAACCAGTGAAGGTTCCTATTCCTGTAGGTGTAAAGTTATCTGCTAAACAGTGTCCCAAGACACAAGAAGAGGAAGAGGACATGTCCCGTGTTCCATATGCAAGTGTAGTCGGTAGCTTGATGTATGTAATGGTCTGTACTAGACCAGACATTGCACATGTAGTGGGAGTATTGAGCAAGTTTATGTCAAAACCAGGAAAGGAGCATTGGACATCAGTGAAGCGGGTTTTCAGGTATTTGCATGGCACTAGTGATTATGGTTTGTGCTACCAAGGAAGACCATGATTGGACAGAGTGTTGGATATTCATGGCTTTGTTGATGCAGACTGGACTGGAGATCTGGATCAGAGAAGATCTACAAGTGGGTATGTGTTTAACCTATTTGGAGGTGCAGTCAGTTGGATGAGTAAGAAACAATCTGTAGTGGCACTATCAACTACAGAGGCAGAATACACGGTAGCCACTCATGCAAGCAAGGAAGCAGTTTGGTTGCAAAGATTGTGTTCAAGTATGGGGTTAGTACAGGGAGATATAAGGATAGATTGTGACAACCAAAGTGTAATTTTCTTGGCAAAGAACCCTGCATATCATTCAAAGACAAAACACATTGATGTTCAGTATCACTTTGTGAGGGATATGATAGAAGACAAAAAGGTGTTGCTGGTAAAGGTGGACACTTTGAAGAATATTGCAGATGCATTGGCAAAATCGGTGAGCTCTGAGAATTTCTCTTGGTGTAGAGAAACAATGGGCGTTGCAGGGTTGGATAAATGACTAAGCTCTCTTGTGGCCCCTTGTGGAAAGAAAACAACATGTGGGAGAATGTTGGGTTGTGTTATATTCTTTCCACGACTAGCCCATGTAGTTAACCGGTGGGTTAGTGGGGGGGCAGAGGCCCCCCTTCGTTGCGTCGATTGCGTAGCAGGGGGGTCACAGGGGGTTTGAGGGGTGGTAACCCCACTCTATGGGGTTTGGGGCATCGCCCCGGAAAATTTTGGTTTTGGAACCTATGTTACGTTGGGCGGATCCACCTATGGTTCTGTGCATGGTTTTCGCACATGTTTTTTGACGCGATGGTTTTTGGTCCATGGTTTTGGACGCGATTGTTTTCGGTCCATGGTATTGGATGCTTCGGCATGTATAAATATGTATTATAACATGGAAAGGAATATAATGAAAAATCAAGCTGGTAGTCTCGGTTTTGGGATCTAGGGGAAATCTCTGTGTATATGTGTTTCATGTGTTATGCTCTCGCATTGTTTATGTTATGTGTTTTAGAATTCGTATGCACGTAATTTTTGTACGGGGTTAAAACCTACAATATTCGGTGTTACACATGTGGAGATTGGGGACATGGATCATGGGACTGTCCTCATAATAAAACAAGTAGTTAGAGGAATGTGAATGTGGCTGAGGCAAAGGAGGAAAAACCTCAAATTATAGAAAAGGAAGAATCCCCTGAAGTAGGAGAATCCCTGTTGTTGAAAAGGGCATTACTTAAGACAGAGAAAGAGACTGAAGAACTAGCTCAGAGGAAGAGTTTATTCAGAACTACATGCAAATACAAAGGTAAATGTTGTAAAGTGATAATTGACAATGGAAGCACTGATAACCTTGTTTCTACAGAGATGGTGGACAAGATAGGATTAGTGAAGGCAATACACCCTACTCCTTGCAAAGTGTCATGGTTGTAGAAAGGACATCAGATTATTGTGACTGAACAATGTAAGGTAGAGATACAGATTGGTACTTATAAAGATGTGATATTGTGTGATGTAATTCCAATGGATGTATGCCATGTATTGCTGGGAAGACCTTGGTAGTTTGTTCGGAAAGCTATTCATGATGGGAGGAAAAATAATTATACTCTGGAGAAGGATGGAAATAAACATACACTGCTGCCATTGAAGGATGAAGCTGACAAAGGAGCACCTGGAAACAACGTTATGTCAATGAGTGGAAAGGAGCTGTTGCAAGAGGTTGGAAAAGGTGAAGAAATGCATTTCACTGTCATAGGGGGACCTAAGGTAATTTTGACTTCCACAAACTTAGATGATTTACCTGAAGAAATCAAAATCCTATTGAATGATTTTGCTAATATTATTGTGGATGAGTTGCCAAAAGCATTGCCACCAATTAGGAGTATTATTCATCATATTGATACAATACCAGGAGAAAGTTTTCCAAACAAAGCAGATTACAGATTAACTCCTCAAGAGAATACAAAAGTTGGAAGACAAGTGCAAGAACTGATGGATAAAGGACTAATTAGAGAGAGTCTTAGTCCATGTGCTGTACCAACAATACTCAGTCCAAAGAAAGGAGGTCAATGGCGTATGTGTACATATTCCATAGCCATAAACAAGATCATTATCAGGTATATATTTCCTTTACCACACATGTATGATTTGATGGATTGTTTGAGTGGGTCAAAGTATTTTACTAAAATAGATCTGAAGAGTGGATATCATCAAATAAGAATTAGAGAAGGAGATGAAAGAAAGACTGCATTTAAAACAAACAATGGGTTTTATGAGTGGTTAGTGATGCCTTTTGGACTCATCAATGCACCTAGCACGTTCATGAGATTAATGAATGAAGTCTTGAAGGAATATGTAGGCAAGTTTGTTATTGTTTATCTTGATGATATTCTAGTTTTTAGTAGAAGTAAAGAAGAACATCAAGATAATATTAAATTGGTTTTAAGAACTCTACAAAAAGAGAAACTACTAATAAATCTGAAGAAATGTAGTTTCATGAAAGAAGAATTAATTTACTTGGGATTTGTAGTTTCTAAAGAAGGGTTGAAAATGGATCCAGAGAAAGTCCAAGCAATTTGGAACTGGCCTATTCCAAGGAATATATTTGAGGTAAGAAGTTTTCATGGTCTTGCAAGTTTTTATAGGAAATTTATCAGAGGTTTTAGTCAGATTTGTGCACCAATTCTTGAAACAATCAAGGAGACTAATTAGCCATTCAAGTGGATAGAAGCAGTAGACGGGAATTTTAAGTTACTGAAGAGGAAAATCACAGAGAAACCAGTTTTAGCTTTACTTGATTTTGAAAAAGTATTTCAAGTTGAAACAGATGCTAGTGGAGTTGCAATTGGAGCAGTTTTGAGTTAGGAACAGAGACCAATAGCATACTTCAGTGAGAAATTAAATGAAGCTAAGAAGAAGTAGTCTTCTTATGATAAATTTTTTTATGCTATTGTACAAGCCTTAAGAAAATGGAGACATTATTTGCTACCAAAGGAGTTTATATTGTATTATGACAATCATGCATTACAGTTCATAAACAACCAACCAAAATTGAACCAGAAACATGCCAAGTGAGTAGAGTTTTTGGAGAGCTTTACTTTTGTGATAAAACACTTAAGTGGTAAGTTGAACAAAGTTGCTAATGCTTTAAACAGGGTAAATTTTATTGTGCAAGAATTAAAAGTTGGTGTTGTAGGATTTGAAGAAATGGTTGAAATGTATAAAGATGATGCAGATTTCAAAGATATTTATACATCAGCACAAAATCCAATAGTTCATAACAGAAGTCAGTGGTTATATTATCTTATCCGAGGAGGTTTATTGTTTAAAGGCAACAAGTTATGCATTCCCAAATGTTCTATGAGGGAAAACATAATAAAGGAGAAACATAGTGGAGGATTATCTAGTCACTTTGGACAAGACAAAACCTTTGCTCAGGTAAATAGTTTTTACTATTGGCCAAAGATGCAGACTGATGTTAAGATATTTGTTGAGAAGTGCAGGATATGTCAGCATGCTAAAGGGAGAAGCCAAAATACAAGATTGTACTAGCCATTTCCAATACCAGACTGACCATGGGATGCAATTAGCATGGATTTTGTTTTGGGGTTACCTAAAACTCAAAGGGGGAATGATTCCATTTATGTTGTGGTAGATAGATTTTCCAAAATGGCACATTTCATTGCATGTAAGAAGACTAGTGATGCAACACATATTACTAATCTATTTTTTTTCAGAAATTGTAAGATTACATGGATTTCCTGTAAGTATTGTGTCTGATAGAGATACAAAGTTTGTAGGACATTTCTGGAGAACTCTTTGGAAGAAACTAGGTGCTAACCTCAGTTTCAGTTCAACATACCATCCTCAAACAGATGGACAGACTGAAGTGGTAAATAGAAGCTTGGGAAACATATTGAGAAGTTTAGTGTATCAAAATCCTAAGCAGTGGGATTTAGCACTAGCTCAGGCTAAGTTTGCTTATAATGACACTCCAAACCGAAGTATTGGAATGAGTCCATTTCAGATTGTTTTTGGGATGAATCCAAGAGGTGTGTATGAGCTCAGAAATTTGGGTAAACAAGAGATAAGAAGTGCAAAATCTGAAGAGTTTGTAGAGCAGATGCAGAGACTACAAGAAGATGTCAAAGGTAGATTGCAGGAAAGCAGTGGCAAATACAAATAGAGAGTAGATATGAAAAGAAGAGAGAAATAATTCCAAGTGGGAGATTTAGTGATGGTGTATTTGAGAAAAGAAAGATTTCCTGCTAAGACTCACAATAAACTAAAAGTGAAAAAGATAGGACAATGTAGAATTATAAGAAAGTTTTCAACTAATGCTTATGAAATTGAACTGCCAGAAGGGATTGGAATATCACATATCTTCAATGTTGCTGATTTGTATCCATACAAAGAGACAGAGACGGAGCTACAAGAGGAAACTGCAGAAGATGAAGTTCAAACTTTGAATTGGGAAGAACAAATGCCAAAGACAGTTAAGAAAGAGGTGGAAGTTGTTTTGGAGAAAAGAGTATCCAAAAGAACCAGAGGACAAGTTTATTTCAATATCTAGTCAAATGGAAAGGACAAAGATGCTAGTTGGTTGACAACAACAGAGTTGCAGAAGTATGGAGCAAAACCTGAAAGTCTGAGGGATGATTCTTTTCTTCCCCGGGAGTTTGATGCAGGAGCATTTGGACTTAGCTAGCAATGTGATGGTTTGTTCACATGTTGTGGCTAAATGAGTTGAATTTCACTGACATGAGTGGTCAAAAGTCAGTTTTGGTAGAGAGGGTTGGATCTCTCGAAAATGATCTGTACTTCATTATTGTAATAGTTAGGAAATTGTCTTATTTTAGACTAAGGGATAAGTTGTTAGAATAGGTGTGTAATAGAGCTTAAAAACAGAGATTTGATTGTTAGATTGATTAAAATAGAGATCGAGTTGTTAGTGTAGTTAGAATAGGATTTGACTCATAAAAGAGAAAAAAATGTAATGGAAAGGGATTAGCTGAGATGATTGAGATTTGAGTGAGAGGCGAGAGTTGAGTGATAGATAGGGTTTTGAGATTGAAATAGAGGTCTGATAAATTGCTGTAATTGAGCCGAGAGGGACAAGACTCTGTAACTACTATTATATTGAAGAAATTGGTTCAATGTGCAACTGTGTGTTAATTCTGGTAAGAATCTCATTTACCTCTGTGTATCTACGTTCTGAAACTTAACCGGGTATTTTCTCTGTTTCACACTTTAAATTGTAAATCTCAGTGTTTATGTGTTAAACACGGCCATTTAGTATTAATGGCAGGGGTAGGAGAGTATGAAATTTCTTGATCATGGTTGGAGACCCACACTCACTCCTAGCCGTCGATCTCAATTTCAAACTTTTAGGTCACAGTCAACGGCGGGGGTTAGGCTTGTTTTTAACCCGTGTGCTAGTTGAAGAACCACAAGCTGTAGGATTTGATGGCCTCTGTTATCCAATGGATATCGGGTCATCAAGTGCTCAGACTTTAATTCCAAAAACGAACCCGAACTTTTATAGATCAAGGATTTATAATCCTTATTGGCTCCATAAGGGCGGTTAAGCGTCGCGCAAGTTCCCTGACCGATATCGTTGTGAACCATTAGATCCAGCGCGCTTTGATCAACGGTGGAGGATCAATGTATTGTTTTGTTGATCGGGGTGAGTGATGACTATTAGATCTGGAGAGAGGAGATCAACGACGTAGAGTGAAGCACCTGTTTACAAAGGGAAAGTCAACATGGGACCCTTAGTGTAAAGTAAGCACATACAGAATCTGCTATAATGCATCTGATTGGTTATAAAGTAACCAATAGTCTATTTTTAAGACTACCAGCTTGATTTCATCAGCCTCCTTTATCACAATGTCGATGGACCAATTTACTTTGCAGATAAATAAAAACTCAATCCATCATGGCTTCGCACCATTAGGCTCAAACTGCCTGGTCTTCCAGACTTTCTTCTGCATCATGTTCTCCACCTCCTAGAGTTAAGGAGAAACTTCCTGTCCTTAGTCCACATCCACTGGAAAGGACACTCCATTCACATATTTGATGACAATGTTGAGGTCTGAAAAGCATCAAACCACTCACTTGTCATGACTGGGATAGAAGAAGAAAGACTTCTGAAGCTACAAGGAACATCTTCTCATGCCCATAACTTTTCATACAGTTCTCACTATGATAAAGGTACACTTCCATCAAGTTTTTTATGGAATTCTATATTTGGCTATTTGAACTATGACAACCTCCTTTTGTTGAAGAAAAATGGTGTTACTGGTTTGCCTACAATTCCTAGGAAACTTAAGCAATGTGATGTTTGTATCTTAGGAAAGCACAACAAACAATCTTTTCATGATTCTTATTCCAGAGCACATAGAAAGCTTGAACTAATTCATTTTGATTTGTGTGGCCTTATGCATGTTCCTTCTATAAATGGTAATAAATACACGATGACATTTATTGATGACTACACTAGAATGTGTTGGGTTTATTTATTGAAGAACAAATTAGAAGCTTTTGAAACATTCAAGAACTTTCATGCATGGATTGAGAATGATACACAATCTCATACTGGATCCATTTGTACTAATAATGGAAAATAACATACTTCAAACAAATTTGAAAACTATTTTTGCCAGCATGGGATCAAACATCAAACAACCCTGCCTTATAATCCTCAAAAGGACGGTGTAGCCGAAAGAATAAATAGGACAATCTCAAATATGGTAAGTTCAATGATGTTTTTCAAGAATGTTAAGCTGATGTTTTGGGATAATGAAATTATATGTGTTGTGTATATAAAGAATAGGTGTCCATGTCGTGCTTTGAACAAAAAGACTCCCTATGAAATGTGGTATGGCCACATTCCTTTGGTGAGGCATCTTAGGGTTTTTGGTTCCACCTATTATGCCTTGATACCTAAGGAACAAAGAAACAAACTTGGTGCAAGGAGTCAAAAATGTATCTTCTTAGGGTACTCAAATACCTCCAAAGCATACCGTCTCTATTATGAAGTAAATAAGAAGTTTGTAATATCTAGAGTCGCGATCTTTCTTGAATCTTCTAACATTGACAATGTTGTTGAGCGACAACTTGATTGTTTGGACATATTCGAACATGGAAATTCTTTTCAAGGGTTTGATAATGATATTCCACATCTTGAAGGGGGGATCCATATACTGGATCAAAATGTGGAATCTCCTTTTGAAGCACTCTCTCTCCATCATGAAACTCCGACCATTGATTAAGAAGACACTTTGAGTGATGTGACTAAGAGAATTGGGAGACTAAATCTTGATTCAACCCCATATCAGTCAACTGAGTAGCTTGGGCCATCTTAGAAAGGTCCTCCAAAACGGATCAGAAAGACACTTGAAAGTGTTCATCCTGATGATGTTGGAAAGACAAGGACAAGAAGCTCTTCTAGACAGAATGGAGGCGATGTAGACGATTTTATATTCACACATTAATATGAATGTTTCTTATGATTGTGAACTAAAATTTTCTATAGATTTCAAACCAAATTCCTTCAAAGAATCCACTTCCCATGATGAATTTAAAGAAGCGATTCAGAAATAATATGATGCTTTGATAAATAATGGCACCTAGAAGCTGGTTGATCCTCCATTGGGAACTAAACCAATAGGTTGCAAGTGGCTCTTCAAGAACAAGTATAAAGTAGATGGCTCACTTGACAAGCATAAATCTAGGCTCGTGGGAAAAGGTTTTGCATAGAAGGAAGGGGTCGATTATGAGAATACTTTTGTCCCCAAAACAAAATGGGCTACCATCCAGACACTCTTTTGCCTTGGTAGCTCAAAATAGTTGGAAATTCCATCAAATGGATGTTAAAAATACTTTCTTGAATGGAGATATGAAAGAGAATGTTTTTATGTCCCAACCAGGGGGATTTGTGGTGAAGGGTTAGGAACACAAAGTATGTAAGCTTGTCAAATTCTTGTATGACCTCAAACAAGCACTATGATATTGATATGAGAAATTCACTGAGCATCTTTTAAAACTCAATTTTAAACACTATGATCTTGATGATGCAACTTTTTTTGAAGAAAGTTGGCAAAACAATTTTATACCTTGTGGTGTATCTAGATGATCTTTTGATGACAAGGAACAATGAGAATTACATTGCATCCATAAAGAAAGCACTGAGGAAAGGTTTTGAAATGACAGATTTGGGATATGTTCACTACTATCTTGGTATTGAAGTAAACCAACATTTGAAGTTTATATTCCTCCCTTGGAAGGAGTACATTGGATATGTGATGTACAAGTTTGGCATGTTTGAGTGCCATCCTTTGACTATTCCAATGGAACACAATTTAAAGCTCACTTTAACTCAAGGAAAATAATTTGAGGATGCAACAAAGTACAAACAACTCATAGGAAGTATCAACTACCTAACTACTACCAGACTGAGCATTTCATTTTATGTTGGAACCCTCTCCAGGTTTATGAAAAAGCCTTGTGAGGGTCATTGATATGCTGCAAAAAGAGTTCAAAGTACTTGAAGGGAACTCAAGAATTTGGACTCAAGTACACACAAGTGGATGACTTCAACTTGATTGGATAATCTTATTTAGATTTTGATGGAGATACAAAGACTAGAGTATCTACTTTAGGTTATGTTATGAGTCTTGGATTAGGATTTGTCTCCTAGAGGTCATATAAACAATCAGTTCCAACAGATTCCACAACTAAGACAAAAAATGTGGCAACAAGTGAAGCAACGAAGGAAATTGTGTGGCTCCGGAATATTCTGGATGATTTGCAGGAGAAACAAGTGCATTCAACTCCTCTTCTGATTGCCAACAATTCTGCAATAAATTTGGCCAGGAACCCAAAGTTCAATGATCAAACCAAGAACATCAATACAAGATATCATCTGATTCAACATCATGTTTAGACCAAGACTATCCATCTATGACATTTTTCCACAAATGAGTAGATTACAAACATCTTCACCAAAGTGCTTGGAAGAGAAAATTTTGAAAGATTCAGAATGATTCTTGGACTCACCAATGTCCCTTCATATTAAGGGGGGGAATGTTGACACCTAATCTTTGGGATTAATAAATTTATGAAAATATTGTAAATAGGAAAATAAGGAAGGCGAAGAGACACTGAAATTTGAATTCCAAGAGAAACACTAATTCAAGATAGGGAATGTACCACTCCATGACATCAGGTGAAGGAGTGCATGCCACAATGAAAACTATGTTTTTTTGTCAAGACCTCAACACATAGCAGAGAGTTAATGGAAGGTCCAATCTACCATCGTCGCTGGTTGGGACCTCAAATTCACAAATAAGAGCAATAAATAATTGAAGGATAAAAAACATTTTAATGATATCCCTCATGGATGAGGTTGATCAAATTCTAATTTCATGTTGGAATGTAGCAAGAGATTGGCATTTGAAGCTTTAGGAGAAATATTTGACATTTGGCCAAATATGATCCGTGATGTAGGGAGCTATGTCCACTTGTTTCCAAAGACTAGTTATTTGGTTTGACTTGAGGAAGGTGGGTGTTCTCCTATCTTTGTATACTGATTGGATGTACCAATTATTCATCTATTCTAAAGTGCAACTGGTAATTTGGTGGGCGATATATGAGTCAACGAGCACCACACCAAAAATTGAGACAAGATAACACTTTTCATAAAAAAATAACTTCAACAATATAAGTAATTCCCAGTACACATCTTCTCTTAAGTAGAATATAGAATGTTGACCTTCCTTTATACCACAAACTATGTGATGCACATTGAGTGAAAGTAAGACACAAGAAATACACGCATATTTCTCTCGCCCTTCATAATCTAAATTGGATCATCATACTATTTTCATCTATCTTGATACCTTTTAGGTGGAAAAAATTGGATGGATCAGCTTGCAAGGCCATTTTAACAACAAGTCCTAGTTTAAAAAATTAGATCTCATAAACTTCTGCCACTATTTCGAGGCATCAAATGATGTTTTTTGGGGTCAAAAGGCCCATAATTTATGAACATAACCTTAAGCTTGATATACGCATTCAGAGCTTTCCAAGGGTGCAAAAATCACCTCAATTAGAGCTCGCATGCAAAACTTATGCCTCCTAGAAGTTGACCTACCTTATTGACCACCATGGTAGTGGATGCCATGTCAATATTCATTACTCACACATGTGCAACTAGCCACAAGGAATTTCATGATAATTCTAGAAGATCCAAAACATTATCATATCGAGGGTCGAGGAAGTCAAAGCCATAATCTTAGATGGCTATTAGGATATGTTAAATACCGGGTCGCTAGGAAGAGTGGGGATTCCATTCTATACCATTATATTGTTCCATAGTTGAGTAGAGCAACTAGGGGTGGTAAGTTAGAGATTGAACATAGGGGGATAAGAATATGTAGCAACTTTACATGCCTTAATGTCTTAGGTAACTCCATAGAAAGTACATCTTTATTTGAATTTGCATATTTTCATATTAGAGAAAGAGAGTGGAGAAACCTCACATTCTAGTTGGGTATTATCTCATAATTGGTTTCCCAGGGTAATTTTTCAATTTAATTATGACAATGTGTGTTTTTTCTTTTATATTAGTATATTTTTGCATTTTGAGCTATTTCACACATTTAATAAAAAATCTAGCAATTAAATAATCTCAAATCTAAAGGAAGTTAACCTTGAAAGTGAATATTTCAATGTTTTATCATAACTACTAACGAACTATTCCAGTGGAGTATCCATGGTAGTTTATAGATCATATTGGTATCGAAGTAAGTTTATTTGGGCTATTTTTGGGAAGTTGTAGGGATATAAGAATTTGTATAAGAAGAAAGTCACAAAACCCTAGCTATGATCGATGAGTCTATTTAGAATAACCTTTAAGATATAACAAAAGAGAGATTTACGAGGTTGGAAACACAAATCATCAAAATCAATTGCAACATGAACCTCCTCATGGTGGTTCTAACTAGTAATATCATACCATTCAAAGAGGATGAAGGCTCTAATTTAAATATTATATCAGAGGGGAAATCATGAGATCATGAAAACCCATAAAAGAGACAAAAATATCTCGAGAAAGAGTAGCCTAGTTCAAGTTGTGTTAATCCTTCACAGTCCCTATTCAAGATGGAAGTGAAAGTGGACATAAAGACATACCAAGGTGATATAAATGAATTAAAAATAAATCATTGGTTGTAGCAACTAGAAGTTTATTTTATTGTTTACCATATAGATGAAGAACATAATATATCTTTTCTAGGTTGAAGTTAGAGGGTTGCACTTTAACCCGGTGGGAAATTGATATGGAAACACTTAGGCTAGAGGGTGATCCACTTGTATCTAGGTGGGAAAAAGACTTTACTAAGTCCAAATTATACCCTATTTGGTATGTAGAGGACCAATGGATCTAATGAAATACTTTAGGTAGAAGCAAGGGAAGAGTGTACATGAGTACACCACCAAGTTTAGAAAGAAGGGCATCATGTTGGATATCTCTCCCAAGAATCCAAATGTACTCATAAAGTATTTGGTGGGTCTACATAGTAATATAAAAAGCAAGTGATGCTTTTCAAGCCATGAAAAATGGATGAGGCATGTGTACATGCATAATATTTGGAAAACATAGGCCACAAGAAAGGGTATCCAAGCAATTCCAAACAACAAGATCATTAGGAAGATTCCAAGGAGGGAAATAAGAAGTGGAAATTGGGGGATGATAAGAAGATGAAAACCATTGTATATTAGTTCAAGGATTCAAACAATTATTATAAAAATCACAATATTGATGGTCACACTAAGGAAAAGTGTTGGAAACTACATCCATAGTTGAACTTGAAGAACTACAAGAAGGATTCCAAGAAGAAAAACCTTCTAGCCAAAGATTTAAGAAATCATGTAGAAAATATCTTATATGTGGATGAGAATATTGTCTACACCTATTTTGAAAAGGAGGTGAATCTAAGCAACCTTCATCATAAGGAAGAGAAGGAGATGACACAACTCTTCCATGTTAAGACCCAGGTCAAGAAGACCAAGGTAGAGACTTTATTTTATTTTAGTTCGTAGGCTAATATTATAGAAACTGACCTAGTAAAAAAGATTGGTTTAGAGGTTCATGATCATCCATGTTTATGGCCATTGGGTTGGTGAAAAAGGATGCATAAATCAAGGTCACAAAATAGTGTAAGATTAAATTCGCTATAAGTGTTGATTTTATTGATGAAGTGGAATTGGACATAATACCCCTTGATGTATGCTGAGCAGTGTTTGGAAGCTCGCATATGTGTATGAAGGATGCAATATTCATGTAGATATTCAACCATTATTTCCTAATAAAGTATAGGAGTCCTAGATCATCAACTTGCACAAAGGAAAGTCAAATATCTCGTTGTTAAATGCCAACCAAGCTAATAAGTTGATTAGTCCTAGTAACTAAAAATGTTTCACTTCTTTTTTAGTAGAACAATCAATTTGATAATAAAACAATAAGAGTAAAGTCACCCCTAGAGGGGTTTTCTAAAGAGTAAAAACATCATTTGGAAGATTTAATATAGGCATATAAAGAAGTATTTTTGGAGCATAAGTGGATACCATCTAAGAGGGAAGTGGAGCATGTAATACAATTATTGCTAGAATCCCCATTCTTGAATATTAGGCTATATAGATGGTCTATGTGGAAGCAAATAAAGTGAAGAAGCAATTGAAACAATTGTTGGAGTAGGGTGTAATTTGACCAAACATATCACCTGTGGGTCACGTATTATAGTTGTACCAAAGAAGGATGGGACTCGGTGAATGTGTATTGATTATAAAACATTAAATAAGATTATACTTAAGAATTGATACCCTTTACCCATGATCAATGATCTATTAGATCAATTGCAACACAAAAAATATTTCACCAAGTTGGATCCAAAATTGAGATACCACTATGTAAGTGACTGTAGTTCCGTGCTTTGGTTGACTGAATTTGATATTACCTTAATCTTGATATAGCCTTATGGCACATACATTATTCTTTGAGGACCTCAGATCAAATATATGACTATTTTTTTATTATTATTAGTGGATATGATGATAATTATGATATGCCAGTTTGATGTTATTTTTTTTGTGATTATGGTTGTGATGGACCTATTTAATGATTATGTGTAAGTATGATGATGAATTTATCTTATTTACATATTCTAAGGACTAGCTTCTTGCTTTCGGTTATCGATTATGCCAATGATTATGTTATAATCATAATTTAGCACACACTATTATATCGATGAATAACATTATGAACATACATTATTGAGTGTGGTAGGAGGCCACCCAGATGTTCATGCATGTAATGAGTCGATGACCTTTGGGTTGATTGATTACATACTATTGACGTTGGAATTTAAAATTTTAACTAATATTCTACTATGGTTACTAATGTCATGAGAGTGGTTGCAAACATAGGTCAGTTGCTTAGTCGAATGATCCACGTGGCTATAGGGAATCTCGTAAATCAAAGTGATCAAAATTTGATGGAAACATCTCCAATTTGTAGTTCTCATCATTATGATTCCAGTGGTTCAAACAGAACTCAAATTCTAGTCCGTATGACCAACTTATTGCAATTTGAAGTTGACATGACAAGCATGAAAGGAGGGCCTACAACATGCTAGGTGGGACCCATGGCTTATATGGAAACCAACTAGTGGCCTACCTATAAATGACACTTGTCACTGGATAATTTGTTCCTTGGACCCTAAAAAAACAAAAAAAAATATTAAACAAACCATTCTTAAAAAATATAAAATATGGTTATTAAATAAGCATATAAAACAAAAATGATATATATTAAAATGTGGTTATAGCAACAAAATTATATTATAAATTAAAACTAATGAATATGCAAAAATATTTGTTATATGGTTACAAATCATATATTTATATATGGTTGTTATATATATTAAAACCCAACCAAACCATTGTTTATTATCATCGGTCAAAAAACATATATATATATATATATATATATATATATATATATATATATATATCTGGTTGTAACCATATATATTAATATGGTTTAAATCAAAATGGTCGGTTTGTTACAAATAGAGGCCACGGGGTTTGACCCCAGGCCACCCGGTGACAACCAACAAAAAGCGCTGATGAGCCAGTTGGGTAGGACTTGGATAGTGCGCTTGACCCAAAATATTTAGACACAACTTATCTCATTTGACTAGGGGGATAGAGAGAGAGCGAGCCAAGGAGACGTGGAAACACGACAGTACAGAAACTTGCATGAAGGAAACAAGCATGGGCACATTTCTCAAGGCATATTCCAGGGAATATTCTGTAAGAATATTTTTGGAATATTCTTTTTTTGATGCAGTGAGGAATTTAAAAGATTTCCCTTAGGGGACAAAATTGATAGTGTTAGGATGGAGTAGAGTTCATACTCATTTTAACCAAAATTTCACAAGGATCATAATGGTACAATTTTTTTTTCATATGAGAAACAAATTTCAGGGGTCATGGCAGAAACCAACATTTTTCATTAATTTTTGGGCACAAAGTTTGAGACAAAAATGCATCTTTCAGAAGTGGGTCATGTTTACAGCCAAAAGTCCCAAGAGGATGAGACAAACCTGTTGGTGTTGTGATTGTTCTGATTTGAGCAGTGAATTTTCAAGTCACTCCCAATATTGGAGGTATAATTACGTATTTTTCCATGTACTTGCCTTTATTTTTTATGAGATGAATGAAGTGACCTCCCCACTATTGAAGTAAGGCTCGAAGATGTAGTCCACATTGGACGAACTCTGTTATCAAAATTTTGTGTGTATTATCTTTATGGTCTCCTTTATGTTGATTCTTCTTTAAGTGTTTTCACATATGGTTTTTACATGCTCTTTCATGCAATTTTTCTAACATCAACTGAAGAAAATATCTTGGATAATGCTGGTAAATCAAATATTTTGGATCAAGTTTGGTATCATATCACGGTATTATTGCTGATGTAAATTGCGAGTGTGAATGATAACCAAAAACAAACTCAAAATGGGTGAAAGTAAACTTAAGTCCTTTGATCTGGATATTGGACATACAACATGAAGTAGGAAAATGACAGATGATGATGTTCATACAAAAAATGAGAAATATTTCCAAAAAAATTTCTACACCATGGAAAATAAAGAGAAGAATAAAGAGAAAGTACAAGATGATGATTTAGTGAACCAGGGAAACGAAGGAGAAACTCTTGAACCTCCATCTCCATCTTCAAGTGAATATTCTTCTTCTTCATCCTCTTCTCGTCATTCAAATCATTATCACTAGAGCATTCAAGCAGAGAATGCTGAATTGAGGAGACGACTACAAGAGGCAGAAGAGGAGAAGCAAATATTGCAACTTCAATTACAAGCCGTATAATAGGCCTTGGAAAAGTTGAAGTGCAAAGAAGGCTTAGCGAAGCCATCATCACCCACTCCAGAATCAACAACTGAGGTAAACATTATAAGTGATTCTTTAGTTTTATGTTCTCATTATGATGATGATTTTGGTGCTTTTGAAAGGCACATTATAGCAATTAGTTCAAGATTAATAAAGAAGATGGGATATGAAGACAAGGGCCTAGGAGTTAATGGCAAAGGCATTGTGAATCCAATATAGGTGGTGGAACTACCTCGATATGTAGGATTGGGATATGTCTTAAAGGAAGTAGAAGAAAGACACTCCAAACCCATAAATATAGGAGAGTCTTCAAGTGACAAATATGAGTTATTGTAGGATGCTGAAAGCACATCATAAAATTCTAGTGATAGTGAACATTTCAAAGGAATATCTAAGGTGATCTCTCATCGTTAGACTTGCACCAAAGATAGTCATTTAAGAAAGGTTATGTCGCCCAGGAAGGAGACACAAAAGAATGTTAAGAAAGTCTAGAGGAATAAGAAACATTGCAACTATTGCAGTAGGGATGGACATAAGAGATCCATATGGTGAAAGTTCCATCCAGAGCTACGCCCAAAGAAGGACCATAAGCATGTGAAAAATATTGTGAAGGAACCAACCAATGAAGCAGTTCAATAAGGAATCCAACTACAATAGAAATCCCATTAGCTTGGTTAGGTAAGAGATGGGTAGCCTTTTTAAGTAGTTGAGAATGACCATCATTGTAAATCACGTGTTGTGAAAATGTTTGTCAAAGTGATGAGATGTATGACATTAGTTATGAATTTACCATCGTGATATTTTGGCCTTTAGTTGGATAGCATGGGGTATGGTTTATCTTGTAAAACTTGATGATGAGTGTGTTATAAACTCTTGGTAAGTATGGTCTTGCTTGGGATCTTGGAACTTGGACATGCATTGGTAGCTAAAAGTTTGCATATGGATACAAGTGTCAGTTTCATCACTTTTGGCTCCAAAGTACAAAGATGAAGGAGAAGAAAGTGTGGTATGTCAGAGACATTTGCAGATCATGATTGCAGTACTTGTTTATACTTTTTGAGGACTAAAAGTCCTTCAATGGGGAGGAATGATCCAGATGGATCCAAGAAACCTCAAAAACCAAAGTGCTCAAATTCAATGGAAACGTTTCTAAGTTGTAGTGCTCATCATTATGATTCCAATGGTGCAAACGACACTCAAATACGAGTTTGTATGACCAACTTATCGCAATTTGAAGTTGACAGGACAAGCATGAAAGGAGGACCTACAACATGCTTGGTGGGTGTTGGGTCCTTCATTTTGGAAAATGAGTCTTGCTAAGTTTTGATAGTTGACCACATTTTTACCAAAGTTGACCGGTGGGAAGTTGCGAAGAATGAAGTTGAGGAAGGAAATACTATGATGAAGTTTGGCAGTTGTAAGAGATCAACTAGGGAAATCAGGGCACATGCAATCACAACCAAGATGGAATGTTCGCTGGCAGCTGAGGAAGCAGACACAGCCGAGAAACAGAGGCAACCAAAAAGGAAAGGGCGGAGCATCCAAGGTAGAAGCAGTAGTCCAAGTGAGTGAAGTGTTTAAAAAGGATAAAGGAAAAGCCAGACATGAGAAGAAGGGAGAAATGTACATAAATGTTGTCGCGAAGCCTATTGAACCCGCACTATGCCACACTATCTTGGTCATGTAGTATCTTGAATTTATAGTCTCTATTCTGTTGATGGGGCTTTTGAGCTGAATGTATTGATGTAGTATTGCCGAAACTAATGAAAGAGGAAGTTGCAAGGATATATGAGAGTCTTCTTGTGTGACTTTATGTGCCCTTTTAAATTTTTTGTTATGAATGCATATGCATAGTAAATATTCCTTTTTGAATGATTAAGCTATTACGATTATATCTCTTATGTCTTGGTTCTAGGTTTAACGAGTATTACTAGTTCCATGTAATTTCTCCCAACACTTGGTTCCGGCCCCTTAACTAAGTAAGGTCTCGACGCGCCTCGGGTGAGATGCCTTATTCTTTCTGAGTAAGGTGAAAATGTCAGCATTACAATAGACTAAAATGGAGCCTTTATTGGTTCTTGTTCCTGAACCTAGGGTCTCAACCTATTCCTCATTTTTCCTCCAAAAAATGGTTCCATTGTCAGGACCTGAAAATTTCCAAAGGGATCTAGAATATGGTGTCGAGGATCTTTAAGAAGGATCTACAAGATTGGTGGAATGAACAAGTAGAGCGATTTGATTCTCAACAGGCTCAATGCCATCACTAAAGTGTGAAGAGGTTGAAGGAAGAGATTCTTTATGCGGAACTCGCAAATGATCAATATGAGATCTTATAGTGCAAGTTCCTAGAGGAGATCTACAATTGGTTGCAGAGGCTACAGATAAAAGAAAAGACCGCTAGCCAGAGCTGATATCCTCGTACCTAGACTCAAGCTAATCTTATTGAATTACATCGGCTCGACATAGATCTGACACGAGCTGTCAACTTTTGGGTGTAGTCCATTCTAGAGGGGTATATTATTGAGTTTATTGTGAAGGGTCATCAGTCCTTTTCTAAGGTTGAGGCTGTATTCAAGTCAGGGTTGTGAGGGAGACTGCTAAACGAAATCCTGTTGTGGGTTAAAGTTATAATGGTAAAAGAGAACTTGTTGGTGTTCCAGAAGCCACCTATGGTAGCTTAAAACCTTGGTACTGGGGGAAGGGCCTAAGGGGAGGAATGTTACCTAGCTGGGAGCTATGAAAATATTGGAGAAATGGATGAGGATGACTTCTGTAAGGCTAGAGATCTGAGAGCCCAAATGGGAGAGCAGATAACTAAAGAATGGCGGGAGAAGGCTTTGCAAGAGGCCTATAGATGACAAAGGGAGCTACACCAAGCAAGAGTAGTGTTGAGCAATCCAGAGGTACGAGAAAGAGAAGGAAGTCAGTTGAGGTCGTGAAACGATAGGGTTGATGATAGAGTGAAACCTGGTCTAATAGGAGAGGCCAAGATCGCCATAGTGACAAAGGTTCATAAAAGCAGTAGAGATTTCACCCCGCCAGTAGAGATGGGAATTCCAGATGGATCGGGCCCTACAGGCTCTAAGGTAAGCCCAAATGATGATATGCATTTTACTATGAGAATATTATTTTATGAGAATGATGTGTCTCCCACGAGTAGCGATTCATTTCCCAGTAGCTCAGATAGTACCTCCCCCAACCTTCCCCTGGTACTTTATAACAACCTTGGTCAATTTTTTTCTAAGCTAGTTAAAGTTATTAAGGTCAATATTGTGCACACTACCTACGAGGATCGTCCCTCTATTGGTAGAAATAGTAACTGAATTTTAGGTCCCCAAGGATCATCACAACCGGGTTGCCAAGGATTTATACTCGTCCCATCATTTCAATCATGTATGGTTGGTAACATGGTGGGATCCTTTACTAGATATCCTGAATTCTATGGGAAAGGGAATGAAGATGTTGAACAACATTGGCATCTGTGTGAGGCCATATGGAGAGCTTTCCAGACTCTAGATGCCATGAATCTTATTGAATTTCTAGACCACTCTTCAAGACAAAAATCCTGAGATGGTTCATCAAGTGGTCCGCACTACAGCAGAATCCGACGATAGATGAGGTCCAGCAGGAGTCTATCAAAGAGTTTAAACTTAGTAGGAATAACCAACAAGGGATATGAGAACTATGGGAAATTAAGCAGAGGAAAGGTGAAACTGCCTGGGAGATGATGCAAATATTTAAGGATGCCATTAACAAGCTAAGCTACCTTATTAACCCCAATCATCAACAAGATTGGTTTATCAAAGCATTATTGCCACTTACCCGCACACTGCTGACTCAACAGAAGATTGATACTTTGTAGGACACACTAGAATAGGTGACACGAATTGAGGACATGGTAGGATACCCACATGAACATCAAAGATGAATGGTCTCCCATGATCCTACTCTTATAGGATTGCAACATCAAATCACTGATCTAACAGAGAAGTTAGGGGACATGTAGCCAATGCGACCGTCGCAACCACACATATGGTGTACCAATTTCCATGTCAAGGGGCATCATGCCATGGAGTGCTCGTGATTAAGATGTCTGCACACTCCCTTTGTATCGACAGGGCCAAAGTTATGCAGGTTGGTACGCAAGGGTTATATGCAGGCCGAATGCAGTTCCATGCCTTTCCTAATCAGCAAGGTGCAACCCAAACTGAATATTGTGAAATTTACAAGACCTATGGCCATATCCCTCACCTTTGTCCACTTTTACAAAAGTATTAAAATGTATGAAACGATATTTTCTATGAGTTCTGTGGATCGTCGACTCACCACATTGATTAGTGTAGGGAATTTGATGCCTTAGTTGATCGGATGGACCGATATGCTTACAAGATCAATGAAGCTCCTTGAGGACAAGGAGGTGGAGGGACAAGGGGGGGAAGGGTAGGAGGCAGAGGTCTGATCCAATGTTACAATTGTGATCAAGAAGGGCAAGTTACAAGAGATTGCCTGCTACCCAGAAGGCCCTGGTGCTCCCAATGGAGGGTCAACACACACGCTACCAAATATTGTCTAGAGCTGATTACCAGATGGGAATAATGCAATCCCTAAAGGGGAGAAAATATAATTAATTCTGAACCAAGGGAACCAAAGACAACTGACTTGGGAGTCGTGGAACAACCAAGAATTATAAAGCTAACCCCACCAAAGTACTTATATGATTCCATCCTGATCCAAATCGGATCCATAAATGACTGTCATAAAACCATGAATATATCGGGACGAAACAAATCCTTGAAGAATCCAAAACAGCAATCGAAAACACCTTGAACCAGTGGCCATGGCAGCCGGCGTGGAACAATGAGGACCTCGGTCAAAATGCGTTGACCGAGGCCCATGGAGACTGCACAGGAGGTCGATGTAGCCCCTGGGAGCCGTGGAATGGGAAAATGAGCTGATTTTCGATGCGCGATTAGTGCCTAGCGCTAATCGCACATCGCTGGGCAAACAGGGCCGAAATGGAGGGGCCTTAAGCCCTTGGTCACGTTGGGAGCCAGAGGACCGTGGGCGGAGAAACGAAAAGTGCCAACGTATGAAGGTGGGACCCACGACCTGGAAACCGGTGGTATTGATCGGGGCACCCTTGAACGGTAAGAGGTTTTGGAGGAGAGCGGAGCGATCCCACTCAGGGATCGATGCATGGCAGCAGAGGTGAGAGAAAAACCCCCGTGATAGCGCATTATTGGTCGAGCAAGTCAACCGCGCTCGACGTGCGTATGATGTTGGATTTGGAGGAGCCTAGATCAGACGGCTGAGATTGTGCCCGATAGACAGAAGCGGAATTGACAGGGAATTAAGCCGCGATTTAAGGGGATTTGGAATCCGTTGACTGCCACGGTGGAGAAAGAACGTACCCACGACATAACCGAAGAAACGAATAAACAAACAGGCTGGCGTTGTTCTGATGGAGACACGTGGCTACTTCCCGAGCGTTCATGCTGACGTCGAATAGGGAACTCCCAGCACATAGGCGGAAGGCGGATTGACGCAGGCGGGAGAGGAATCGAACAGGCATGGAAATCAAATGGCTAAAGCCATGAACAAAGACAGTTGAATGGAAGATTCATATAGAGAAGAGTCCAAGCGACCAAGAGAGACAGTGAATAGTGAACCCTGAGAGGAGGACTGAGCACAGAGAGCAGTAAAGCCAAGTAGAGGAGACAGAGGACCGAGCTGACCACAAGCAGCATTGGGCACCAGAGAGATTGAAGAATCAAGCCTTCCCATAGAGGAATCTGTCTGGATTGAGCATCATAGTTGGCTCTTTCCACTGTAGACCAAGGGTCACAGAGCTGGTAGGAAGAACAAGAGTGTGTGTACTCCGAGTGGCTTAGGGAATCCAAGAACCACCCTGCCAAGCAAAATATGCTTCAGGAGAACTCATATTGAGTCCCTGCATTGTAATCTCTGTGCTGAAAGACACAATAAAACAAGGCCACCACTGAAGCTGGACCGGAGACGTAGCCCTGGAGAATAGGGTGAACTCCTTATTAAAAACTGCTTGTGTCTTTGTGTTGCTTACTATATTTCTCTGGTGTCTTTACCTTTATTTTCTGTGTATTGGCAATCTGATCAATCCATTGTTTCAATAACACAGAACACACACACCAGCACATGGGTATGTAATACCTTTTTGTTTAATAAATCTTCAACTGAGGTCACTCATAGGGTGATTATCAGATCAAGTGGTATCAGAGCTCTAGGCTGTAAGGTTAGACAAGCTTGTGTAGGTTTAGCTGTGAATGCTCACTAGATCAAAGTTCAAATTAGGAGAAGGAGAGCTAGTGGAAACTAATCCTGAAATTGGGAGAGTCTATTCTCGGAAGACCATGTCAGAAGAAGGTTCTATAGGGCCAGACCCTCAATTCATAGAAAGTTTCCTAGCTATAAAGTCTATGGTAGAAGAAATGTATAGGGACTTTAGAAAGCATAAGGGCGAAGATTCATCAGGCTCTAAGTAAGATAAAGAAGAAGATGAATCTCATTCCCATGACCTCCAAAGGAAAGGGAAAAGAAGAAAGCTTCCCTACACCTCCTAGTAGCCCTGTGCATAATAAGAAGGCATCTTTGATTAAGTTAGATGTTAAATTTGATTTGCCTATATATGATGGAGAGCTAAATGCTGAAAAGTTGGACAATTGGATTAGACAAATTGATGTGTATTGTAGAGTACAAAATATAGACTCAGAGAAGAGCAAGATTCAGCTAGCAAGCCTTCGCCTAGGGGGCACTGCCTTGGTTTGGTGGGAAGGCAGAACCCAAGCGGATATGAGGAAGCATGGTAAGACCATCTCTGTCTGGAGTGAATTTGTTACTGCAATAAAAAAGTAGTTCTATCCATTGGCCTACATGCAACAAGCCATGATGAGTTGGCAAACTCTTCGGCAGTTGAAAGGGAAAAGTGTACAAGGGTATACTCAAGAGTTCTGAAAGAGAGCATTGATGTTGGGTATTTCATTAGACTCACCAGAAACTCTTTTGAAGTACATTGGTGGTCTACACAGCTACATGAGGCATACCATCCTCATGTTTAATCCCACTAGTATAGATGAGGTATCTGTACAAGCTACTCATCTAGAAGCTAGAGGAAAGAATGGAAATCCAGAAGTTGGGGGACCATCCCAACCCACTGTAAGCAAGAGTAAGGAGAAAAGAAAGCAGAAGTGGAAAGCAAGGAAGGTTAACACTGCACAGAAAGGAAAAGCTTCATGTACTCATTGTAAAAAGGAGGGGCATGATGATGAGCACTGTTGGATTCTGCATCCAGAGCTGAGACCTAAGAAGTCCGAGGGCAAGAAGAAGAAGACTGCTGCAGCTATTCAGAAAGATTTGGGGTCAGACTTGGGAGATGAAACAATCATTGCAGCCACAGGTATAAAAGGTAAGAATTCTGAAGCATCTACTAGTAATTCTGCTCAATCTGTTATTGATGAAGAACATGAGAGAAAAATACATGAGCTTTTCCATATTCGAGTTGTTTCCAAAAATCAAAAGATTGATACTTTGTTTGATAGTGGCTCACAAGTAAATCTGATTTCTGAAGCAATTGTAAAGAAATTGGGATTAGCAACTACACCTCATAAGAAGCCATACCCATTAGGATGGTTGAATGATAAAGCACAACTACAAGTGACTAGACAGTGCAAACTCAAGTTTTCTTTTGGGTCAACATTTGTAGATGAGGTTGAGTTAGATGTAATTCCTTTGGATATATGTGGAATTGTTTTAGGAAGTCCTTACTTGTATGATAGAAAGGCTATTTTCTATAGAGCCGAGAACAAGTATCTACTTGTTAAAGATGGAATCAAATACTTTGTAAGAGCTCATAAGCTCAAGAATAATTATACTCTCATAAACTCAGGATAGATGAAAAGAATGATAAATTCATGCAAACAGTTCTTACTAATGGTTGTAAAGGAAAATAAAACTGATAAAACCAATGTATTTGAGGGCTGTAATTCTGATCAGCAAGCTGATATCGAAAAGATTGTTTCAGAGTATGATGTCTTGTTTCAAGAACCTCAAGGTCTGCCACCCAAAAAGGGAATAGTACATGATATTATTTTGCAGCAAGATGTTTCTTTGCCTAACACTGGGATGTATAGGTTATCTGCTTTAGAGAATGCTGAAATCAAGAAGCAGGTGCAGGAGTTGCTCGAGAAAGGGTTCATAAGGCCTAGCACATCACCATGTGGGTCACCACTCGTTTTGGTGAGAAAGAAAGATGGCTCGTGGAGAATGTGCATTGATTATCGAGCACTGAATAAGAACATTCAAAAATCGTTATCCCCTTCCTCGCATAGATGATCTTTTAGATCAACTGAAGGAAGCTGTTTATTTCACCAAGCTGGATTTTCACAGTGGATACCATCAGGTCAGAGTTGCAGAGCAAGATGCATGGAAGATTGCTTTCAAAACAAAGCAGGGATTGTATGAATGGCTGGTTATGCCTTTTGGCTTGACCAATGCCCTTGCTAGTTTCATGAGATTAATGAATGATGTACTCAGACCTTTTCTTGACGATTTTGTTATTGTATATTTGGATGACATTCTGATTTTTAGTAAAACGTGGGAAGAACATTTAAAGCATGTTAAGAAGACATTAGATGTTTTGAAAAGAGAAAAACTTTATGTTAAACTCTCCAAATGTGAATTTGGCAAAACCTCTCTAAATTATTTGGGTCATATAGTAGGGGGAGGTGAATTGAAAATAGATCCCTCTAAATTGGCAGCCATTGTAAACTGGCCTAAACCCAAGTCTGCTACAGAAGTGAGAAGCTTCTTAGGAGTAGCACATTATTGGAGGAAGTTCATTTCAAAATTTTCCTCAATTGCAGCTCCCTTACATGCTTTGATAGGATTGAACAAGGTGTTTCAGTGGGGAGGCAAACAGTAGAAAGCCTTCAACACCTTGAAAGGAAAAATTAGTACAACACCTGTACTAGCACTGCCAGATCTACAAAGACCATTTGAGATCCAAACTGATGCCAGTGACTATGCCATGGGAGCAGTGTTGACACAGCATGGTAAACCCATATGTTATCATTCTAAGACTTTTAATCCTGCAGTAGTTAACTATCCTACCTATGATAAGGAATTGTATGCATTAGTTCAGAGTGTGAAAAAGTGGATACATTACTTAATGGGTAAAGAAACAATTATACATACTGATCATCAACCACTTCAATACTACACTCCCAAACTAAGTTGCAACAATCAAGACATTATAGATGGATGGGTTTTCTACAAGAGTTTCATTTAGTCATCAGATATAAAAAGGGCATACACAACAAGGTTGCAGACATGTTATCTAGACCCATTATAAATGCATCTACCATACTTAAGCATAATTCTGTGCTGCATGAAAGCTACATAGAACAGTATGCTCAGGATATGGACTTTAAAGATGTATATGCAACTTTGAGTCAAGGCAAAAGAGTAGAAGAATTGGACTATCATGTGAAGGACTGACTCTTATATCATTGTGGGAAACTTTGCATTCCACAAACTGAGAGAGCAAAGATAATTAGGGAAGCACACACTTCTCTGATATCAGGTCACTTTGGGGTAAGTAAAACAGTTGCATAGCTGCAAAGGTTCTGCTATTGGCCGAGAATGAGTGAGACAGTTTCTAGATATGTAAAGGGGTGTGTTATGTGTACTAAAAGCAAGCCCAACAACAGAAAACTAGGCTTGTACACTCCATTGCCAGTTCCTTCTCACCCTTGGGAAAACATTTCCATGGATTTTGTTGGAGGACTGCCTAAATCTAGGAAAGGTCATGATTATCTATATGTTGTTGTGGATAGGTTTAGCAAAATGTGTATTTTTATACCTTGTAGTAAACAGATTACAGCTGAACAAACTACAAAATTATTCTTTGAACATGTATGGGTTCATTTTGGATTACCTACTTCTATTATATCTGATCGAGACACCCGATTTGTGGGGAAGTTTTGGTCCAGTATGTGGGAACTAATGGACACCAAATTAAAGAAAATCACAACTTTTCATCCACAAACAGATGGCCAAACAGAAGTAGTTAATAGGACAATGATCTAGTTACTGAGAGGATATTGCAGCAAACACCCTAAGCTTTGGGATGAACACTCGTGTTATGTGCAACATGCCTACAATAGAGCCAAACACTCTTCTACCCAGAGATATCCTTTCGAGACCTGTTTTGGCTTCATACCAAGGTCTCCCTTAGAATTTGTCTTTGGTAAAGATACCATGGTTGATAGACACAATGATGTGGACAGAGCAACTAGGTTCATTGAACAGATCCAGGAGATCCACCAGGCAGTACAGGAACAACTGGAAAAGAGCCAAGCCAAGTACAAGGCTAGGCATGATAAGCATCGGATGGAGCATAGTTTTCAAGCTGGAGACCAAGTCTGGCTGTATATCAACAAGGACAGGATGCAAGGTGAAGGTAAGAAGCTAAAACCTATCAGGTATGGACCCTTCAGGATACTTGAGAATATTGGTGAAAATGCTTTGCGCCATGATCTGCCAGCTTACATGCACATCTACTTAGTCGTGAACGCAGATTGCTTGAGGTTGTTTGAACCTTCAATGATTGAGGACCCTGAAGAGCAGCGTCAATTACCTTTTGTTGATGACCTGCTACCTGAATATCTAAATGAGTTGCAGGAAGATACAGTGCTGGACAGGAAGGTAAGGATGACGCACGTGGACAGGTGGAATACCTCAGGATTGGGCTTAAAGGTTCGAAGCCGAGCAGTGCGAAGTGGATTGTGATTGGACAAGTGAGACAACAGTTTCCTCACTTAGTCGATGCTTGAAGAAAACTAAATTTTGGTGGTCCAAAAGCTTTTTAGTAGGGAGGCTATGATCCAAATCGGATCCATAAACGACTGTCATAAAACCATGACTATATCGGGACGAAACAAATCCTTGAAGAATCCAAAACAGTAATCGAAAACACCCTGAACCAGTGGCCATGGCAGCCGATGCGAAATGACGAGGACCTCCGTCAAAGCGCGCTGACTGAGGCCCATGGAGACTACGCAGGAGGTCGATGTAGCCCCTGGGAGCCTCGGAATGGGAAAAGGAGCTGATTTTCGATGAGCGATTAGCGCTAATCGCGCATCACTGGGCAAACAAGGCCGAAATGGAGGGGCCTTAAGCCCTTGGTCATGTTGGGAGCCAGAGGACCATGGGCGGAGGAATGAAAATCTCCAACATACGAAGGTGGGACCCACGACCTAGAAACTGGCGGTATTGATCGGGGCGCCCTTGAACGGTAAGAGGTTTTGGAGGAGAGCGGAGCGATCCCACTCAGCGATCGACGCGTGGCAGCGAAGGTGAGAGAAAAACCACCGTGATCGCGCGTTATTGGTCGAGCAAGTCAATCGTGCTTGACGTGCGTATGACGTTGGATTTGGAGGATCCTAGATCGGACGGCTAAGATTGCGCCCGATAGACAAAAGCGGAATCAACAGGGAATTAAGCCGCGATTTAAGGGGATTTGGAATCCGTTGATCGCCACGATGGAGAAAGAACATACCCACAACATAACCGAAGAAACGAATCGACAAACAGGCTGGCGCTGTTCTGATGGAGACACATGGCTACTTCCCGAGCGTTCATGTTGACGCCGAACAGGGAACTCCCAGCACACAGGTGGAAGGCGAATCGACACAGGTGGGAGAGGAACTGAACAGGCATGGAAATCGAATGGCTAAAGCCATGAACAGAGACAGTTGAATGGGAGATTCAGATAGAGAAGAGTCCAAGCGACCAAGAGAGACAGTGAATAGTGAATCCTAAGAGGAGGACTAAGCACAGAGAGCAGTAAAGCTAAGCAGAGGAGATAGAGGACCGAGCTGACCACAGGAAACATCGGGCACCAGAGAGCTTGAAGAATCAAGCCTTCCCATTTCACCTGCTCCATGGGCAAAGTGCATTTCATTCCACCTGAATACACACAGTAGGTGCGATGCATGTCAAAAAACCCTTCTATGGGGTGCGATGGGCGAGAAGGGACAAACGGGATAGTCAATTCGTAAGGTGGAGGAGCATGGAATCTTCCAGAAACCTCTCCTGTGACACTTGCCTCTCTGAAATCGACCAGGGATGAGTAAGAGATCATCAATCTCCAAGTGGAACCAAGAACTATCAGAGAGAGGACACTAATCAAATCTCAAAAGCTGACTCACCTCCCTTGCAAACATCTATATATGGGTCCCTCATCCCAGAGATCCAGAGGCTGGAATCTTGTATCTTGTAAGGAAGTGCTGTTGGTTTCTTGGTGTAATATCATAGTGTTGGGTGATCTAAGCTTTTCATGAGGTGAAGAAGGGCTTTCTTGCTGAGAGGATGATGCTGGGTCAGAACAATTGGTTGTAATCCTCTTTGCTCTTTCTTGATTATCAATAAAGCTATTCAAGTTTTCCTCCACATTCTTGTATGATTGATGATTTATGCATTTGTGTGGTCAATGTACATCTGATCCTATATTGTTTATGATAGTAGATCTATGTTCTTGGATAGTGTTATGCTGCTTTGATTCTAAAGGTACTCTTTGAAGCTGGGTAGACAAGGAAGCAAGTGGCAAAGACCTACCAGAAGAGAGAGGAATCGAGCAAGGAACCAAGCGCAAGACAGAGGTTGGTCTCCTTATTCTTCTCTTATCTATTTCTCATAAAGGAAAACAAAAGTAGTTTTTAGTGTGTTTGTTTCTAAGGTAGCTACCAGCCTTAGCGAGACTAGCAGCTCTATATAGACACTAGTTTTCCCGATAACAGCTGGGTCAGAACAATTGGTTGTAATCCTCTTTGCTATTCTTGATTATTAGTAAAGCTATTCAAGTTTTCCTCCACATTCTTGTATGATTGATGATATATGCATTTGTGTGGTCAATATATATCTGGTCCTATATTGTTTATGATAATAGATCTATGTTCTTGGATAGTGTTATGCTGCTTTGATTCTACAAGTGCTCTTTGAAGCTGGGTAGACGAGGAAGCGAGTGGCAAAGATCTATCAGAAGGGAGAGGAATCAAGCAAGGAGCCAAGCGCAAGACAGAGGTTGGTCTCCTTTATTCCCCTCTTATCTACTTCTCATAAAGGAAAACGAAAGTGGTTTTAGTTTGTTTGTTTCTAAGGTAGCTACCAGCCTTAGTGGGACTAGCAGCTCTGCCTAGACACTAGATTTCCCGATAAAAAAATGGCGACTCCGCTGGGGATCGAATAGATTGTTTATCTATATTTGTTTACTTTATAAACTTACAGACGGAGCCTAAAGTCAAGCCAGCTAGCCTTCGAACTGCATTTGCTATGTAAGTGCAAAGTAGATCAATGTTGCTCCAGTCTATCTCCGAGTTTTGTTTATGAACTGAACAATCGATTTACAAACTCTCTAATTGCCCTTGTGGTGGCTCTAGTAACCTCCTTAGATCTACCCCTGTGATTTAATTACTGATTACCACTTGCTCGGCCTAAATCCTTGAACTGAGCTGCAAACTGTGACCTGGAACCCAGTTGAAGTCTCGTCCCTGGACCATTGCACTGCCTCTTCTTTGGAATCTCGATGCATCACACTTCCTGAGTGTAGTAGGTGCGCTGCATCTCACTTTCCCTGTGTTACAGGTGCGCTGATCAGACAAGGCCTCTTCTGCTCTTAGATTTTGGTTTCTGTGTTCACTCTTTTCAGCTCTATTCAGGAGTTTTGCTGTCTGTAATCAGTATACCTTTGTTGAAACCCCCTTCCTTGCCATTGATCCGCCTCCATTGTGCAATGAACTGTGAATGTTTTTATGTATTGTGATCCATTTTCAGTTCTCTTTACAAAGAAGGAGCGTAATTGAACTATCGTTTCTTAATTTGAAAGTGTTGCAAGTGTCGTTTTCAGTCATAGAAGAGAACCCGATTGTTCTTGATAGTCCACTGTTACTCTTGTATTTGATTTGAATTAGTGGTTTTTCAAGACTTTTCGAAAGCAAGTGTTCAATTCCAAATTGCAAAGTGTCGTCATTGTCTTCATTTTGTCTTGAAAAAAAACTTGTTAGTAATGTCGCTTTGAAAAATAATTCAGATTTGCGCTTAGCTTTCTTTTTATCATTCACACATTAAGAAGGCTGAAAACAAATACATGCATGTGCATTTGCATTTAGACTGTTTGTTGGTTTGATTTAGGACAATGCATATAGTGTGTGCTCTTTGCTCTATGTTGAAAGAATATCATCTCTCTTTCCTTAGTAGCTAGGATTTTCATTGCAAAAAGAAGATTAAACGATTTTTTATCATCTTAGATTGCATTTTAGGAATTGTACATCTACATCACGCGGTGAACATGAAAGGAAAATTTCTTAAGCAAGATAAACTGTAAAATAAATTTAATTAATCTAAAAACGCTTTGGAACCTAACACACAACATTTAGAAGTCTAGGCTAGAGATGTATTCCGGCATCGTAAAGCCTGGTAACTGTTGTTTTCATTGATGGTTGGGTGATTCCTCCACTTTGAGACGATAAGTGCCAGTACGGACTTGTGCTCCCACGTACTGTCGAGTATATATTGGGAGACCACAATAGGCTTTATCCTTTATCCATAGGAAGCCGTGTCTGCCGCCCTATCGATCGCAATGCACTGAACACAACATTCGGGAAGATTGATTGCCGTATCGTAAAAACTATTCTGCAGTTTTGTGATTGGTTTGGTAATCCCTTTGTCTAGATTTCCAGAGTAGTCTCTTTCATTCCTTTTCAGACTCCTTAAATGAAAAGGTCCATTTGAGCACTTGTCACTTCAAGCTCATTAAAAATCGAAGGCGACTAGAGTCATCTTTTGTTTTTTCTCGACTCTTAAAAATTGAAAAAACAAGTTGTGTCAAAGCGTCTAAAATTTATTTTAATCGGAATAAATATCACCTTTCCTACGTTGGTCTTAGGTTGAGAAAAATGGAGTCCACCAACCAAGGAGTTCCCCTTGGGGGAAATCCTAGTCCTTTCTCCTCTTGGAGAGATGTTGGTGCGCCCCATATGGCCACATTGTCGCTTCCAGGATTGACAATCGGCTTGCCCATATGGCTTTTCTCAACCTCTATCGTTCAGAACACCGTGATTCCTGAACAATCAAGTTAGCAACTAAACGATACCAGAGTTACCCCCCAACTTTCTACTTCGTCCAATTCTTCCTCTCCTCCTTCCTCTTCACTTGATGAAGTTGGTAAAGCCAAAAATCAAGTAACCGAGAAGAAGAAGGAGAAGAAGAAGAAAGAGAAGAAGAAGAAGGAGCCAAAGGCGAAAAGGGGCAACCAAGCATCGTCTAGCAAAAATCCACACACTGCACCGACTAGGCCTAAATCGCCATGTGTCATTTGCAAAGGAGACCACTATCATCGAGATTGTCCTTGCATCCCTCGGATCTTAAGGGACTGGTCTCCTCATTTGCACAATCCGGTGTCATCAACCTCTGATGATCATGTTGAAAATACACCGTCGACTAGTGAAAGTGAAGCTCCTGGACAAAAAGGAAAATGTAAATTTCCTTGTAAACTGTGTGAAGGCGATCATGCCATCCACCGTTGTCCCTTCTTAGACAAGGCTAAAAGAGTTTTGGATGACTGTCCAGTTTCACCGTTACAACTTCCTCCTGGATATAAGAAACTCTTGCCGAGTCCGTCACTAGTTGAAAATCCGGCTGACACACCATTATGGTCGGCCGAAGCGTCTATCATTGAAGATAAACCATCTGAATCCACACCAGACGAAAGTCAAAAGGTCAAGGCGGCAGTTGACTTGGTCTTGCCTTCAGAGGATCCATCTTTAGATGATACAGTCACCGGGAGAACAAGAACGACACCGTCCAAATTCTCTTCGTAAGCACAGACTCCGATGAACATGGGGGCAGTCTACCCGTTCCTTTACTGCAGGAAGGAAGTTCGTCAGAGTCATATCCGGCCATCTATTCGGTCCCACCTCCAAGCAACCTAGTTGTTTCCTTCGATTGGAATCTACTAGGCAGACCCTGCTTACCGGCTAGTGTACCATTTCGAATCATTGCTCAAATATACAGAATGGTCATGGCCGGTACCATCATAGATGAAGGGGCTTCTGTGAGTATCCTTTCCTCAACTGCTTGGAAAGTGCTTGGTTTGCCACCGCTTTTGCCTGAAATGAGAAATCTAACAGGCTTTGACAAAGGAACCAGTGGACCGTTAGGGATCCTTCCCAATGTGCCGATAACATTGAGAAGGAAAACCATTCACATGAATGTAATGGTAGTCCAAGGACCCCTGGATTATAATCTACTCCTTGGACGTGACTATATTTATTACATGGGAGCCATTGTCTCCTCACACTTTAGAGTAATGTATTTTCCGCATGAAGGAAGAGTGGTCAAGCTCGTAGACCAGCTTTCATTCCCCAGTTCACACATAGCAAATAGTCATATACCATCCCTGAATGGTCTTTTCATGCAAGGAATGTCTCATCAATCCCTAGTCCGTCCTCTTGATGAGCGCGAGTGATTCGAAGGATATGACTGAAACCCAGGGGGCATGCACCCTGGCTTGTTTTGACAGGAAAAACTTGGGTATAGCGTAGGTTTCCGTGAAGGATATATGACTGGTTGACACACCCGTCCATTTAGGAAAATGGGGTTAGACCGGAATAAGATACCTTTGTTAAGGTAGGCCTTTCCCGATAAAACAAATGTTTTGTCTGCAAATTGAGAGGTAACCTGGAAACTCTACTTCACTATACCTGGGGGCATGCAAGCGAAGAGCGACCATTTATTTTTTTAAAATTGTAGGTCCTCTAACCCTTTAAACTTGTAGGATTGGTCGTTTCCTAACTTGCATAAAGAAAGGATGCGGGGCAAAGCTTTGAAAAAATGCCATTTTTAAATGAGACATCCTTATTATACGACTGGATCGAGCAGTTTTAACGCGGAATTCAAGCTCGTTAAAAAATAAACGTAAGCAATGAGCAAATGTTCCCCCAGAGTTTAAGCTCATTAAAAAAATGAATCATTTTCCGGTAAATAACCTTCATGAATGTATTATCATCAGCCTTTGAAGCCTTGGTCGTGTTCTCATCATCACCTCCACTCGGTATTGGCCGATCATTCACCTCCATTTGATTGTTTACCCTTTTTGAGGAACAGCTGCGAAGAGTGATCCTGTTAGCCATCCTTGCGACACTGCGGTGATTGGAAAATTCCAAACCTTACCTGGAATCAGCTGCTACCGGAATTTATCACTCGTTCCTCAAAAAACGAGTCTCCTTTATGCTCTTTTCAACTGACTCGTAAAATATGAAAAGATTTCCGAGTAATTGGCCTCTCCAGCTTGTTAAAGGGACCGGAAGTGCTATCCCTCCTTTAGATTTTAATCTTTTTGGACTTGAGGGATCATTACACAAAAAGATCGAGCGCTTGTTTTGTTCGGCTTGTTAAAAGTACCGAAAATTCATCCCTTTTGTATTGTTTTATACATTTTCGGACTCAAGGGATTATATGACGAAAAAGGATTATTGGAGTTTTCATTACGTCCCTTTTTCAGACTCTCTAAAATTGAAAAGGACCGAGTTATCCTTGTCGTTAAACTTGTTAAAATCGAATAGCGACAAACTTGTCCATACAGACAAGAATGAGTTTCACTATCGCTAGGCTTGTTAAAACATAGCAATGGGTTTGCCCGAAGGGAAAATTATAGAACAAGCATATGTTATCCTCCTCAAGCTTGACAAAAATAAAGAGGTACTGGTCAACAATGACTGGGGAAAAATTGGGAAGAAAACTTGAAGAAACTTTATTGGTAGCAAGTCGCTCTTGAACATGACACTTTCACTCCGCATCTGAGTCGGGTTGGGTTGTTCCGTTCACTGGTCATATCACCATGGGTCCATCACACCATCCATATTTGGGGTTAACGCTACCAATCCATCATGTCAGTGTCACCGATATGTTCAAGAGAAGTCGCTCAGAGAATTCACCTGTGTCTCATCCACTGCAATACATTTACGCTCCATTCCTTCATGACTGCCACCCTGAACCTTATATCACCAGATCATTTTCACCTCCATTAAAATCATTTTCTCCATTCCGTGTCATTGATGTGGGATTCACTAAGGCCCTCCTATGACGGATCGCTTCTTGTCGACATCAGCTCATTATCCAAGAAGTCGATCTAGGAACAACCCTTTCAGTACTTTGAAACTTGCATGCCTCAATGGCAAGTTTCTCACTTCCGACGACATGTTTACATCAATGGCCTTCGACCGAAAGACTTTGCGTGGTGTTCGACACCAAGTCCCTTATTCACACCACGTGAATTTTACTGTAGTACCTTGAGGGTCATCATCATTATCGGTGATTCCTCTCGCACATGTTAACAACTTACATCATTGGCTGGTAATCAGGCGATGTCTTTCCATGTTCGACTCCAGAACATCTCTCACATGGATCGACTTGTACTTTGAGTGAAGATCGAATGAGATTGAAGACCCCAGATCTAGTTTCATCCATTTGGGCTGCGATATATATTCAAGAAAATAAAGACATCAAATGTACATCATTACTGCACAGATAATCATCCAATCCAAGGGATGATGGCTCTACCAGGATCATCAGTCTACACTCAGACGATTGTCTGTCTTATGTACATGAAAATGAATTTATAAAGCTGAGCATGGGAATGGCCGCCTCAGCTAGATCATGAAAATATTATGAAGATAATGTATTGTATTGTATCTTATTACAGGTCACTTCCAGCTTGAAAAAACTTCAGATCCTCATGATAAAGCATTTCACCCGACATCAATAGATTAACGACCTCATGCTTTAGGGGGCAACTGTTATAGACATTTTTGGGCACTGCAACCCCAATCATAAATGTCCATAAACCAAGGGCTCTTAAGTCCCTAAAAGTGTTGTTCCAACCTCTAAAAGAACAAGGTCAACTGATTACATCTTCTCCCAGAAGTTCTCCATGAAAAACTACTCAGCACTGGTCAAAACTGGACCATCTCACCTGCTCCATGGTCAAAGTGCGTTGCATCCCATCTAAATACACATGGGAGGTGCGATGCATATTGAAAATCCCTTCTATGGGGTGCGATGGGCGAGAGTGGACAAATGGCAGGGTCAATCTACAAGGTGGAGGATCATGGAATCTTCCAGAAACTTCTCCTGTGACACTTGCCTCTCTGCATTCGCCCAGGGATGAGTAAGAGATCATCAATCTCCAAGTGGAATCAAGAACTATCAGAGAGAGGACACTAATCAAATCTCAAAAGCTGACTTACCCCCCTTGCAAACATCTATATATGGATCCCTCATCCCAGAGATCCAGGGGGCTGGAATTTTGTATCTTGTAAGGAAGTGCTGCTGGTTTCTTGGTGCAACATCATAGTATTGGGTGATCTAAGCTTTTCATGAGGTGAAGAAGGGCTTTCTTGCTGAGAGGATGATGCTGGGTCAGAACAATTGGTTGTAATCCTCTTTGCTATTCTTGATTATTAATAAAGCTATTCAAGTTTTCCTCCACATTCTTGTATGATTGATGATATATGAATTTGTGTGGTCAATATATATCTGGTCCTATATTTTTTATGATAATAGATCTATGTTCTTGGATAGTGTTATGCTGCTTTGATTCTACAGGTGCTCTTTGAAGCTGGGTAGACGAGGAAGCGAGTGGCAAAGATCTATCAGAAGGGAGAGGAATCAAGCAAGGAACCAAGCGCAAGACAGAGGTTGGTCTCCTTTATTCCCCTATTATCTACTTCTCATAAAGGAAAACGAAATTGGTTTTAGTTTGTTTGTTTCTAAGGTAGCTACCAACCTTAGTGGGACTAGCAGCTCTGCATAGGCACTAGATTTCCTGATAACAACTCATAGGGTGATTATCAGATCACATCTAGTAGAAGCAATATTACAAGGAGACCAAAAGATCTTTGACAAATTGACTCCAACCATTGAGCTCCAAGGAGAATGACCAAAATATTCAAAATCAAAGAGTCTGAACCTTCTACAACATAATTCTCAACCCATAGTTGAATGGTTCAGGCTATTTCTATCGATTGTGAATGACAAGCAAATGCTTGGATAATTGCGGGAAAATCTTAAAGCAACTGTCCAAGAGGTCGCAACCATAGAAGGGCTCATTTCCATCAATCTACTCGAAATACACTCTAGAAAAGTGCGCATGAACAAGAAGAGAATAGGGAGGGAGTTTTGGATCGATGCACAGATTGCAGGCTTCCATATTAAAGATACAATGCTAGACTTGGGCTTAGATGTGAATATCCTGCTAAGGAAAACTTGGGAAGCCTTAGGAAGGCCTAAGCTGGTGTTCTCTCCAATCCAATTACGCATGGCGAACCACTATTGTATCCTCCCTATGGGACATCTAGAGTATGTAGAGGTTAACATAACAGGGGTAAAAAATTACACTGAATTTGAAGTAATAGATATTATGGGATACAAAGACCCCGGTCCAACATTGCTAGGAATAAACTGGGCCTTTGAAAATTATGTAATAATTGATTTGAAGAAGGAGACGATGACCTTTGAGGTGGAGGGAGTTAGGGTGATCCAACCCCTGGATCCATATCAAGGGCCGAGGTTCACAGAGCTAGCAGAAGATAGGGAAGAACCTGAGTTGCTAGACCAATTATACATGTTGATGGCGGGAAGAAGGGAAAAATATATTAACTCCCCAACAAGAGGATTGATTAGCTGGAGAGGTGTTCAAATATATGAAGATGGATATAAGGGTGCTTGGGATGACTGGAAACATAGCAGACATGAGATCAACACCAGGAACTACGCCACGATCCACTGTATCAACTGGGTTAGTACTAAGGTACTTTTATTAATGAAGTGGATACAACCATCCCCGAAGTACACAAAGTACCTTTACTAGACTTCACCTTACAAGAAATGCTAGCAAGGTGGCGGGGCTCTCACCCTAACCATATCAGAGAGCGGCAGGAGGTTAAGATAACATTGGTTGCAAGATTCGGGTATTCAGAGGATTACCCGCCTAAATTTGTTAAGTATCGGGGAAGCACCGACCCTCAACAACATCTACAGGACTATAAGGCTAGATGGATCATAGAAGGAATTCTGAAAAAATTATGGGTGCATAACTTTGTCCATACTCTAGGAATATTTCCGCAATCATGGTACGTGAATGAAGAAATAAGAAGACAAACCAGTGAATGGGACCGTATGGAAGGTCAGTTTATCAATGATTTTCCTTCATCTATGATCTGAACTTATGCAGGAACAAAAAAGTATAGATATAAACATAAACAGAAAGATGCAGCAGGAATAAAACTTCATTTCATTAATATCAAAGAACTAAAATATGCTTACATACATAATGGAAATAAACTATCTCGGGTGATGGTAACTTATCTCTGAGAAGAGATGTGGCAACTACATGCCTCTGAATTGTGTTACAATGAGGCTCAAAGGCCTATTTATTATTGAGAAATAATGGAAAACCCTAAACATCAAAAAACATAACCCTAGGAGATGAAGCACCAAAACTACGAGCCTCGTTTGGGTAAATTGGTACATCAACCTCCCGGGGTCGTAACTTTGGCATATGATCTCCATTTGATGCGCACAATACCTTGTTAGAAATATCTATCACAAGACTACAATTTTTTAATACAAAAATTTTCCTTGTTTTTCCCAAAAAATGGCTTTGGAAGTTCAGGACCCGAAAAATTGCCAAAAATAGTAAACTGTGCTACAATTAAGGAAACTAAAAAATTGAAAGAAACAATCGTGGGGGTCCAAGTGGAATAGGTGGGTGGCCACCAATATCCACCTACATCAATCAACGATGATGAAAATATAGCAACTACTTTTCAAGCTGTCAAAATGTGGTCAATTGTCAAAACTTAGCAAGACTCAGTTTCCAAAATGAAGCACCCAACAATGGGACCCACGACTTAAAAGGAAACCAACTAGTGGCCTACCATTGAATGAAACTTGTCATTGGCTCATTGATTCCTTAGACCTACAAGAAAGACAAAAATAATAATATTAAAACAAACCATTCTTAAAAAATATAAAACATGGGTATTAAATAACCATATAAAACAAAAATTATATATATTAAAATGTGATTATAAACAAAATACCATAATATAAATTACAACCAACAAATATTTAAAAGGGTTTGTTATATGGTTACAAAACATATATTTATATATGGTTGTTATATATATTAAAACCCAACTGAACCATTGTTTATTATTGTTAATTTTGGCAGCTAAGGGACAAATTCCCTCCTTTGGACAATCTTCCTCATCAAGGAAGACCCCTATTATCCCTTGTGTTAGCTACCTATATCAATAGGTTTCATATTTCATGATTGGCAAAGAAAGTTCCAAATATGCTCTGCTTTGGTCATGCAAAGATCCCATATTTCCAAGAGAAGACGATGTGTGTATATAGCTTGAAGTTGACTCAATTTTGATGGATGGTCCAACAGCCTAATATGGATCAGGCCATGTTTCAATTTTCTGTTGTAGAATAGAGAAAGAAGTCTGTCCAAACTGTTTAATCTTGGCAGACCAGTAGCTAGCTAGAGAAAGTAAGGTTTCCAACTGCTTAATCTGGGACCTTGGAAGCAATAAGGGTAGCCTTAGATAGAAAATCAAAAGAAAAAGCCAAAAGAAAAGAAAAGGCACATAAGGGTCTGCAAGTCTAAGTGCACCCTCCATGAAGAAACAAAAAATGCTAGGCAAGTAGATGGGTAAGTAGATGGGGTTGCAGAAATATCAATCATTTCAAATGAATTTGCTGATCTAGCATAAAGAAACATCAGTGGATAGAGAAGCTCCTCTTCTCCATCATGTTGCAGCAAAACAAAGGAGCATGACTAACTCCCTTTTCCCCTTTTCACATTCATTACTAACATCCCTTCATCAGTTGTGTTCATGAAAGAATTTAAGGTTTTATGTTGGTTCTTATTCCTTTAAAAGCCACATTTCTTGTCTAAAATTCTTTTTATTTTGATCTACTCCCTAAGCTAAGTTGTTTTCACATAAACTTAGTGACATCACTCCTCATTCACCTCTTCCATTCATATTAACCACTAACTTCTTATTATATAAATCCCCTATGTTACCCTTTACCTATTATTATAAACACTATGGTGTATAAACCCCAAGCATTCTATAAATATCCCTTCCCCCTGGCATTATAGCCATATGTTCACAATCAGGGACTAAATTGACATCTGGTCAGTTTAAGAACCCAAACCCTAACCCATTTTCACCCCTAACCCGCTCATTTGCAAAAATACATGAAAACCCACTTTTTCCCTTTATCCTAAGTTTTGGGCGCTATGCACGTTTCTACAAAATACATTGAAAAAACATGCAAATCCGCCAAAGTTCTAAGGTCCCCGCCGGGCGCATTTACCGAAGAAAATATTATTTTATTCCCCGCCAATATTCGTATCGACCTGGCAGCTTAATGATCCGTCGACCGTCGGATCGGGCCCTTTTCATCCGACGGCCCACATGCATATCGGAGCGGCCCCGACGTCCGTAAGATAGCTTCCGATATTTGTCAGAGGGTGACGTCAGGCCTCTGCCACGCGTCACCCCCACATCGTATCGGAGCCCCCTCTGACAATTCAGCTTCCGTATAGAGGGCGGTGCGATATCAAACCGCTTACCGCTTCCGGTTTCCGTTAACCCGCTATGCCAGCGTCACTGCTACGTCATCGCCGCGTCAGCACCCCCGTCCGCCATTGCTGCGACCTGTCCGCCACCTCACCATCCCCGTGGACTACTCTTAAGCCGCCATGTCCCCTGATGACGTCATGCTGACGTCATCCGACCTTGACCCCACCTGATGACGTCATGCTGACGTCATCCAAAAAAAGCGCCAATGTTCCAAAAAATCCATATTTTGGCCAAAAAACCGTGTTTTTTGCACTTTTTGCAAAAATGACTGTTGTTTCTTCTGCATGCATTTTACGTCCAAGCTCTCATCAACTTGCTGAATTCGACCTGGAGACCATTGGCGCGCCAAACCCACCTACATTTGTCACCATTGCCGCAGTGTACCAGGTATTTATCCGAATTATCCTCCCTGTGCCTAAGTTTGTCCATAATTCTCCAAGGATAACGTAAAACACTGAAAAAACACATAATTTACGGCAAATCCTCTGTGCCTAGTCTCCATTTGCAACTGTAAGGTCGAAATTCACCTGCTAAGCCTTGTTTACCCGAGTTTTCACAAACCTGCATTCTGTTCGCGCAATCGTGAACGGGGAACCCAAACTGCACCAATTTGCTGTGAAAAACAGTTTTTTAAGGCCAAGCATTTGCCCTATCAGTGCTTGTGCAGTATTTCAATTACTGCCATCACCATTTTATCCTCTGTTCCTCAGTAAATCACCTCTCTTTTCAAGAATAACTCTTTTGTGTTGCTCTGCACAGTAACACCAGTTTACATACAAACAGAGTTTTAAAGTAACCATGGATGCACCAGTAGCTCCTGTATCCTTGAACATTGCTCCTTTAAATGCTCCTCAGAGAGAATTGGAATGGCAACCATTAGCAGACCTGGACTATCAAATATCAGAAGAAATGCTAATGCACAGCAAGTACCACATCCACTTGTTAAACGAATTAAAGATTAAACATGAGGCTGGAACCCTCTCTTCAAGCTCCCTCAGGTCAACCAGTTTCCTGACCTAATTCACCTATGTGCTGAATGCTACGACACCACTCAGAGGGCTGTGATTGACCCTTCAGGCTCAGTTGTTTTCTATGTCACCCCTGAAGCCATCAGAGAGATGCTGCACTTCAAAACTGAGAAGAAATTAGTCCCTTTATCACTCGCTGATCTGATAAGGCAAGGAGCCAAATTGACAGATGCTCAGGTCACCAAACTAAATCAATTATACATTGTCTCTGACACTGTGAAGTACCCTCCCATTTCTCATGTTTACCTTAACCAATTGGGCAGGGACCTGGTAGACATGATCAGTCCCATTCTGGGCTATAATTCAATTGAATTTGTTGATGAAACTGTGCTGGTGATGATGCTCATGTTTTCCCCTGGCAAGTCTCCAATCTGCTATGACTATGCCACCTACATATCTGACAAAATACATGAGCAATTGATGAACTTGTCAAGAGAAAGGGTGTTCAGATACACCTCTTACATCTACCACTTAATTCTGTATTATCAACATGAGAAGTTTCACTTTGCTATGAAGAGAGTGGATGCACAAGGCAATCCAAGGTCAGTGGTTTATTGGTCCTCGGCCTTCCACTGCAGATCTTGTTCTCCATATACTTATTGTGAGTTCATAGACCTTTTCATCCACCCAGCCATGTCTCTGCTTATGAGCTCACCTCCTCCAAGGTTAACTGATGAGATGCAGAGGATTCTTCAGCTGTCCAAGGTATACAACATTGGGGATTGGTACTATTACCAACACCACACAGTCATCAGAATATATGGGTGTGAGTTGCCCCCATACAGATTGCCCAGATATGTGCCCATGAGATTATTTGCCCTTGAATATTTCAGGCAGTTTGGGAATGCTGATGTGCTACATTTTTCAGGCAAAGGCAAGAAGGCACAACTCAAAGTAAGAAACCAATTAGGCCACTTCATCTACAACAAAAGGGAGGAAGGTTGGCAAGAAGCAGACAGAATGCTAGAATCCCTTGGCCTACAGACCAGTTTCCTTTGGAAACCTTATGACCCCAATCACTTCATAACTTTAAGAAGGGTCAAATATAGGCTGTCCGGTTATGACCATGTAAGGTTGCCTCACATAGAAAAGTATGCAAATAAAATTAAGTGGAGGAGAGGAACCTTAGAGGAGGCTGCCACACAAGAAGATTTAAATCAAAGAGCAGTTAAAAATATCCAAAAGATGGCTGACTTAGAGCTTTGTGCATAGGTATTTGCTCTTTCAGGCACTCAAGTGGGAGCAGCTGCCTCATCTTCCACAACACAGCAGCAAACAGCCAAAGCTACTGATCAAACCTCTAGCAAAGGCAAAGAGAAAGAGATGGAGCCAGAACAACCACTTCATGAAGAAATGCAGCATGAAGAGGTACAGCAGCAACAAGAGGGGCAGCAAGAAAAGAACAGCCAGCGCAGCAAGGGAAAACATCACAGGCCCCAGAATCCACCGGGAAACAAGCTCAGGACACCCTGCCTCCTAGGCAGGAGACAACAGTGGAGGCCTCAGTCCTCCAAACCCCACAAAAAGAAGATATAAGAAGAAAGAGGGACAGAGAGACTCCCCTCACAACATCAACAACTCATGGGGAGAAAAGACATAGAATGAATCCCTTCTCAGAGGAAGAAATGCCTATAGGGCAATCTTTGGGCATGGGCCCACCTAGTATGGAGGCATCTACAAGTTCCTTTCAGCAGGAACAAGAGAGGACAGTGGGAGGAGAAGTTAGCTCCTCAAGCCAGCAAAGGGGAGCTGAGGTGGGCATCAAGCAACAGTTCATTGACATAAAGAAGAGGAATGAGCCCATAAGAGTATAGCAATATAATCATTTGTTGAAAATGGCTCCCACTAACCAGCAAAGACTAATGTCTGCATTTGATGTCCAGGAGGGCAAGATGATCATGAGCCACTTTATGCCAGCCGTGTTGCAGCCGCAGATTACATAAGGACCAACCTTGAGGTCCTTGCCAAGGACATCCACCCAATGGATAAAATCGAATTACACAAGCAAACGGGTGAGATGGTGTATGCCTCCTTGGCAGATAAGACCTTAGAGAACTACAGGCTAGAAAATAGCCTAAATAATACAGCTGCCCAACTGGAGTTGGAGAGAGCATCCTCTCAAGCGAAGGACAACAGAATCAAAGCCTTGGAGGAGATAATCATAGAACTTGGGCATGATCCCAAGGACATCAAGGTTGTGCAGGCATTGCTGAAATTGAGAGATGCAGATATGGCGGCATTAAGAAAAATGGTGAAAGTCCCAGCAACTATTCACCCACAAACTGGAGAAGTTACCCAGCTGAGACATGACCAAGATGCATCAGCTATGCTGGTGTCCCTATACAAACAGCTGATCCAAACAAAAGAAAAATTGGGAGAATCAGAGGCTGCACAGGCTGCACTGCAGGCAACATTACAACAAAAAGAAGGAGGACAAACATCTCAGCCTCCTCCAGAAATAATTAACCTGGAGGAACCTCCTCAGACTACAGCTCCTCCTACTGAACAGACAGCACCATCTACATCAGCAACTGCACCAACAACAGAGCAGGCTCCAAGCCTGGATATGCAGAAGCTCAAGAATGAAATCCAAGCCCTAGAAGCCCAAATGGCAGAGCTAAACGAGGCCAGGGAGAGTCTAGCCAAGCTCAATGAAAAATATGATAAATCCAAGCAGACTGTAGCAGAAAAGGGCAGGGAAATAAAGGCCCTTAAGGATAAGATAAAGGAGCTGGAGAAGGAGCTCACACTTGACAAAGTGACAGCTGAGCTTAAGACAGTTTTATGGGCCAACATTGGCCAATCAATCACTGATCAATGGCAATACATTGAAACCATTCATGAGCAGATAGAGCTCATAGGGAAAGCACAGAGGGAAATCCAGAGAGCAAGGGCATCTCTAGGCAATATGCCTGAGGTTGCCAACAGAATGATCAATGTGCTTAATAACAGAACAAGTGCTCAGCTGGCGACAATGGGAATCACAAGCAGAACTGAGACCATCCAGCTGATAAAGAGGGTCCTTACACTGAGAAGCCTGGTACAAACGCTGGAAAGAAGAAGCCAGGACATGCAGATGGAGGTAAATAAGTTCATGGACAAGTTCACAGCACTACAGGGCAAAGGTCTTCCTAGCTTACTGAACAGCACAGGGAGACTACTTTTACATGAGCATTATGCCAAGAGGGTCAATACATTCGCTACTAATCAGATCACTGAAAGGCCCAGTACCTCAGAAGAAGCAGGACCAGCAACAGGACAAAGTCTCTACAACAGGGTAGAGAACTTATTCTTTATAATGAATGAAATTAAACATCTGTTTGAAGTGCCTCCAAACTTCTACAAATACACAGAGGCAAATGAGACTTTAGAGGCAATTCTGAGACATCAATTGCCCACACAGGAATGGTGGACTAAGGCGATACAGATGATATTATAGACAAGAAGCCATTCATTAAGTTTTTCATCAAAAAATATAAGTTATCATGCACAGGAAAATTTTGATAAAATTAGCATGCATGGAGAAGAATGGGCTGAGCCAACTCAGCAAAACTATTCAGCCACCGAGGCAGCAGTGACAGTCACAGGTGACAGGGCCGAAAAGCTACAGGAGGACAGAGCTACAAAGACACGTCATTCATCATTTATAACAGAGCGTTCAACCGACTCAATGGCCTCCAAAGGTCAAAAAGTCTTCTGACAGAATTGAAGAGCATTTATGTTGTATTCAAAGTTGTAATAACTTCTTATCTGTTGTTCTGTACAAGTTGGTGAACACATTTATTTCTCAGATGACTCAACGCCTCAGATATTTTGTATGACCGCTTGTATATATTCCCCCCTCGCATAAGTTTGCAGGGGTTGTTGTTGATTTCTTTTCTAGAGTTCTTATGCTGTAAATTTTCAGAGAATTAATACAAAGCTGATGGAATTTCCAAAGCTCTGCGTTACCTGAGGCATTGTGGTGTTTTTGCTGAATGTTACAGGATTCCTGCGTATTTCATGGTTCAATAAGTTTTCTTAAAACTCTTTGTTATGTGTTTTTGTCATCTTTTCATAGCTCATTCATGTTCTGTGTTTCACAGTTAATGGCAAGGAAAAAGAATAGTTCTAGGATTTAATCACAGATTACCCTGAACTCAATCTATGCTATTACAAATGTTTTTCTTCAGTTATAGTCATAAGGTGTAATTCTTAAATGCTGCACCTCCAAACTATATCTTTCACAGTGATTGTTGTTTCAGGAATTCAAGTATGCTCCTGTGCAATATATCTCATTCTTACACCCCAGCTTAGTGGAGAATTCTTAATTGCTTTTCACTGGTTGATCACAGCTCATAATCACACTTTAAATTTTGTTTCATGAAGTATTTAAAAGGCCCTGTAGTTTCAGCAACTCAACTCAATATTTCAAACAACCTGTAGCCACAGACTCCATAGCCCAATGGATTAGAAAAAACTGAATATTTCCACCTTAGGTACAGAAAGATATCCCTCAACCAAAACATAAACCAAACCCTGAACTCATAACTAGCCTAAAATCTTCACAAAACAGAGACAAACCTTAAAGAGAGAGCCCTCTCTGATTACAGTTTGGCTAGAAGCTGTAATCCAAAGATTGGTTAGTGGTTACCCCGGCCGTATTCCCTTGGGAGTCAAAGGGAACAACCTGGGTGTTAACACCTTGGAAGAAATTAATTTCATTAAGGAAAAATATAATTTAATATGGAAATCCCCACGTGCACAAAAAGGACAGGTCGACCCAAAAGGAAAATTTTCACCCTTGGATGGATATAAATACAAGTCAAGTGACCCTCATTTGGGCATCATCAATCATTCTTCTTTCTTTGTTTTGGCTCACACAAGTTTGAGGTTGGTTCGTGGAAGTTGGTTCGCACTGACCTAAAATTGCTGGGTTCAAATCTTCCACGTTTCGTTAGGGTTTTTGATTCTCAGCCATAGGGTTTCTACAAGATATTTTTGTTGCAACCACAGGCACACAATCCTGCAAGTGTAGTTGAAGCGTTTCAGCTACACACACATCTCTCTCTCTGTGCAGTTGGAACATAGGGTTTGATTTTGAAAGTTGACCACAATTGTCTCAGACTCTGACATTTAACCACATGCTGGGAAAAGTTATCTTTGATTAGTATTATTGTTGGGTTCATCTTTGGGATATTCTTTGGTTGATTTTACCAAATGGTATTGTGGATAAAGAATTGGATTATTGTACTCTCTCTTTGCTAAAACATTTAATGACAATCTAATAAGAATAATAATTTGAAAGAATTTCCCCCATTTTGGGGTTTTTCCCTGGTCTCTGACCAATCTTGGTGTCTCTATGTGTGAATAATTTTCTTCTATTATTTCTTTCTATTCCAATGCATTGATGATGATATTGTTATTTCTATATAATTTCATATGTTGTTGAATAATGTTATGATGTTATGGGGTGAATTCAATGTGTAAATAATGAATTGCGATTATCTAAAGAAAAGAACAATATATCCCTAAGAAAAAATAACATGGTATCAGAGCTGGGCTGAAGAAAAGTCATCATAGATCACCCCTATTAAGTCACCATTGATGAGAGAAAGAGAAGATGGAGGAGATCTAAGAGAATACTAGGGTTTGAAGGAAACCCTAGGAAATTTGGTTATTAGGGTTTGATGGATATCATGAGGTTTGGGTTTGGAAGAAACCTTGGGATAAGATAAAGGTTTGAGTTTTGCAGTTTTGAAACCCTAGCATGATCAATGAGAAGTTGTTCTAGAACTTGTGACATATTTAAGCATAACCCTAGATGGGATAGCCTCAATTAGGCCTGGTCGTTGATGAGGTCAATGAAATCATTTAAGGCAACATTGTTACATGGATAATGGACCTTACTAACTCTTGAAGGTTGGTTCAAGTGGGATATGATCATTTCTTGTTAAAGATAAGTACCTTTTAGATTTATGTTACTTCTTTGGGATTCTACTCTTGTTTAGATTTATTGTGTTGATTATTGCTTATAATTAATGCATGAATATTTGAGCATATAATAACCTCTAGATGGAATGTGATAATCAAATCCTTTTGAGGATCATCTAAGGTGTAGGAAAATAAATCTAGTGCAGGTATAAAAGAGGCAGTGGTACCCGATGAAAAGGTTTCAATGTAGCATCCATAAATTGCGATATGCAAGTAAGAGCTACAAGTTGCACATGTATCTGAATACTTCGATGTACGTATAGTGTACTGTTTCGGTGTTGTGATTAAGTTGCTATGTTGGATGGCTATTTAAGTCCTAAGGTATGACAAGAAAATCACATTCATAAATGACTCATGCATACATATGAAAGTAAGCTTGATTTCTGACACGTGATGTATTGGTGCATTCTAGACATTATGAATTTCCTAGATGCATTGATTTTGATATATTGTGATTTGATTCTATTGTTAATGTATGTGATAAGCATGGGAACCTTGATTATGAAAGTATAACAATAAGATGGATACTCAGGTTCTTCTTTTTGACCTTGTTTTATTTATTATAAGATTAGAAAATATGAATGGATTCCCTGATGTGATAAAGGATGGTTATAAACCTTGAAGTATGATGATACACTTGTCAGCGTCCCTAATTATATCACACTAACCCTTTGATGAAATTTTGATGCCATTTTCATGTGTGATGAAGAAGTAGTTGATGCTACTATGTAATGACTATGATGCATATATGTTTTAGAACTTGATATAGTTTGACTCTATGATCTGACAGTGTTGTTGATGCATGACAATATTATGATAGACATGTTGATGTCTTGAATGATGATGACTGAAGTGGCTTCCCCTTAAAAGGGAGAAACTCTCCATAAGATCCCAACACCTATTATTATTTGCAAAAAATGAATAGAAGACACTTGACTATTGAAGGAAGGATTATGGACATGAATAACCATATGATGTTGTTAAAGAAGTTTTGGCAAGTTATGATTTGAACAAAAAAGGTTTCTCCTAGTCCAAGCCTCAATTGTTGGGAGAAAGGCTTAATGGTGAGGTTATAAGCCTCCCAACAACATAGAAGAAGACATATGGGTTTGGTTGAGCCTATATGATACAAAAATTAAAACCTTATGCACAAAAACTAGGAGCACACCAGGAGTATGACAAACCTACAAACATGGAGCAAATGAATTCTATGTTCAAGGAAGTTTTTGAGATCTACATAATGTTTGACTTATTAAAGAGAATGTGAATGTATTGGATATTCTTGTGTTTATAGGGGACTAAAATATGCATATCATTATGTTGTTTTCCTTAACTTGATCACTTGATCTAGTATATGAAAGTATTCGGTAACAGTTGCAAGGGTTGACAAGATTTGGCTTATTGACTTGACTTAGTATAGATGAGAAATATTGGCTTGGATAATTAATGATGTCTTATAATTTCGACATGATGCTTGATAGTTCATAGATATGTTTTGGCTTATGGATTGATTAAATTCACAGTGATAAAAAGTTATTGTTTTGATTTGGTACTTAATAATGGTGATTTTCCTTGATGTGAAATGACAATACTATGTGGGCATAGTAATTTTCAGTGACTAATATTGGTATTCAATACTGATTATGTATTGGCATTGTTACCCACCATCCGTGGGTGATATCCATAGGAGACAATTTTTCTCCTAGATGGTTCTCAGCCGGTAGCCAATAGACCCTTATAGCCACCATATAGCTTAATGTGCCACTATCTCCACCACTTGAGATAACCATGTGGTCCCTCACCCATCTGTTATGGTTGTATGTTTGAAGGTGGGCCTACCAACCCCAAAGGTATGGATTTTCGTTGGTATAGTTGAGTAATTTTGTTTACTTATTATGGAAATTTTTGGGCATGAATAAGTGGGGGGATTCAATGGAAAGAGGGGGCTAGGTATGTATTCTTTTCTCCTCTGCCTGATGTGGTGGTTAGCCTTGTATCCTAGTCCCGTGGGATCTCCTTTACCATATATTAGCTTTAGGGTTGACATAACATGAAAAACCCAATTTTGGTTGCAAGGTCCCGCTTACCAACACCATATACATCACTCCCCTCTGATCATTTTAACCCCATTTATCACTTTTCCCATTTGAGTCCACATTTTTCCACTGGGTACACATAGGGTTAGCCTTCCCATCCCCTCACCCACACCTTGGGTTGTGCCTGAAACGATGCCTCGAAGGTTGATTCAGCTAAAAAGAAAATAAAAATCATATTTTGGCCACTTACAATAGGAAATATACCACAAAATTCAAAAGATGGTCGTGACCTACAAATTTAGCATGTGGGAAAATTCTGAACATGAGCTCTACCCCTTATTTGTGGCCATCACCTTGGTTCTTATGGGCCCTAGATGAACCCCCTCCACATTAAAGAAACCATGATTTTACCAACCCTTGGTGGGCAATGAACTGCCCCACCTTAAAGGGGGTATCTACTGTTGTATCCTACACATCATGCTCTTATCCCCTGGAGCCTCGAGCAGTTATGAAGAAAAATAAATAAAAGGAAAAAGGCATATGAAGAAGGGTGGAAAAAAAAGGGCCTAGGGTCACATATGTACCATGATTTCTCCCTCCTACACCCATATAACCAAGTGTGCGATTCTCCTTTTATAGATACCTTTGTACCATGGCATGTGGCTTGGAGCCTTCCGCTAATCCCAACTCAATTCCATCATTATATCACACGCCACCTGCCACTTGATGGATGTACCAAGGACATGTCACCCCCTTTAAAGGATGAAACCACCTAATAGGGTCCTTGGTTAGCCCACTTATTGAGCTTGGAGACAGCTGTACATGTTAAATCCCACTATGGAAGGGCATGCCACCATGAAGTGACCACTTGATTCCGTTATTTGTAAACTATTTTACTTGATTATTTTAGTGATTTATTGTACTGGAGGGAAAGGAGACGCATTGGATCTTATGCAAGATTGTAGGTGGGTCTCCATTTGGGTTGGTCTCCCTATACGAGGTCTAAGCCCCCCAAAGGGTCACATTGGCACTTGTAGGGTGAGTGTAAAGATCCATGGGAATCCACCATAACAGAGAGCACTTCATGGATCCCCAATACCATTTAGTGATTGCTCGTGTTCTACCTTTTTGGAAGAGGATGATGCACTTGTATCGCCATGCCTGACTGGCTTCACATTTTTACCACACACTTGGCATAGGTTCCATGGTCTAGATGAGGATGTGTCTCACTACAGGAGATAAAGGGAGGGCTTATGTTATCATCCTAGCCATTGCAGATGGTTTATAAGCATCATCGATCCAGTTGGAGACCCATGAGGATGTCATTGTGACCCCACACCCACTTGGGAATACCACATGTGACATGCTTGAATACCAAGGGTCCAACCCCTTTTTCACCATGTTTGGAGCATATTCCCACACATTATAAAACTTTGGACTCAATTAGGCCTTGTCAATGGCCCAACGACTCATCATGTTTACTATTTTTCCCTCTTGAGAGGCTTATTTTTCTATTTTGAGCTATCTTGGTGGGCTTGTCACAAAGGAATGTTATTATTGCACATTATTTTATTATTTGGGGCTAAATTAGGCTATTCAAACTCCCTTATGGATTGTATAAATTGATGAGAAGCTCATTCATTCCTCTCATCATCACTTGGATTGGATTAGTATCTCTTGAGATTTTCACACTTTTTGCTAGGGTGAACGTTTTGGAGTTTCTTGATGCACTATGCTATTTGGATTTTTTCTATTTTCTTTGGAGCTTCTTTCTAATGCAAAGTTGATGAATGGATATAATCTCTCTGTCATGTAAGTGAACCTTTAACACTATTCTTCTTATATTACTTGTAAAATTCATGTTATTGTTATCACTATTTTTGTATGGGTGAATGTAATGAGAAATTCTTCTGGGACCTTGAATAAGTGATTTAATGCATGTGTTGCTTATTGAGGGATTGAATGAATGTTCCTAGAGGCACCTCTTAGGTTGAAATACCTCAAAAATTCATCTCTTTGGAAAATTTAAAGTATAAATCTCAAATTATCTACTTGTTTCCCTTGAATAGGCTATCAAAGGTTAATTAGGGCTCCTTAGCTCACGAAATTCCTCTATCTAGGTGTATCTTGTCTCCATTAAGCCCCCTAAGAAAGGCACTGATCCTCACATCCTCTTGGTTTCAAATTTATCTTTATTTCTTCACTCTTCCAAATTCTAAGCCTAACCCTAGAGGGTCACCTAGGGAATCAATCAAATTCCTTTGTAGCCATCCAAACACCTCGATTTTTGGTCCACTACTGCGCTGGGGTTTTCTCTAGAGGTCCTCCAAGTTTGAGGCAAATCCGATGGTGAAATCCCGAAATATAGAAAGCCCTAGTCATAAGGCCAATTCTTGCCATAGGTTTATTTGGGTTAGTGTCCTCACTTGGATCATTGCATTCAAATCTCAAAGGAAAACTTGTCCTTTGATCCTATTCTCTCCCCTAATTATGTCAAGCCCATCCTTGGTTGATCAACTCCATACCCTTGACCTAGTTTGGGTCCACATGAGTTATTTGTGGTCCCACAACTCTACAAGTCAAATTCCACAAGGATTACATATAATCAATTTCTTCACAAGGATCCTTAAGCATAGGAAGTCCCTCATTAAGGCATATCCTCCAACCCTAGATCTAGGTATCTTCATAACCCTTCTTAGAGATCCAATCACCTTGATTTCAAAGCAAGCAAGCCAATTACTTGAGACTATCTTGTGAATAGGATTTAGGAATAACTCCTCATCCCATCATTGACTTATTCATCCTAGTGATTCCTCTCATATCGGGACTCCTCCCATTGATTAAAGTCCATAAAGAGAAGGGAGCCTTCACTGAGGTGACAATGGGTTATCACTCCATTGTTTCCCCTTGACCTAGTATTTTATCTATAGGATCCCCTCCTAGGACCCCTTCTAGTTTGAGCGGTAACATACATCATAAGAATTTGGCACATTGATTGAAGTGTAAACAGTTGTGATTTAATAAGCAGTGATCTCACAATGAATGGATGCAATTTATATGACTTATCATTGATGTATGCATTTTCATCTAGGGACAAAAATGATTCATATTATGATCATGTGGATGACTTGATGAAGTTTGGCTTGATATTTCTTGGTAAATAACAAGTTGTTGACATGACAATTGATAAGGTTGTAACATGGTATTTGGGTGTGAGCTCTACTTGGGACTTGGATCAAAGAATTTGTGATATTGGTAGAAAATTTTATGGCTTTGATATAGTTTTGGTTTAGCATTTAAGGATTGATAAACATACTTAATTGAAAAATATTAATTTGTTTAAGTCTAAGCATATTGTTTTGGTCACATATTATGTTTGCAGAAAACATTTTATGGTTTGAAGCAAACTCTGAGCTCCGTATGTCCACATTGATAGTTACTTAGTAAATCCTGGAAGAATCAATATGTGGCAATTCAAACCTCTACAACAAAAGTAGTCCAAGGTATGTCGTTGATTTTGGTTTTATATTTTGACGATCTATTCTTGACAGATAATGAGCCTCTAATGATCAAAGTAAGAGGGAGTTGGCCTCTGAAGTTCAAGATGAAGAATCTTGGCATGATGAATTATTTTCTAGGATTAGAAGTTTAAAAAAGGAAAATATATTATGAAGCTATTGGAGCTATTTTGGAAAGTGAAATACAAATTCTTGGACACCCCAATGGAATTGAATTTCAAGAAGTTATGCAGAGATATTGTTGAACCTGACTTGGAAACCTACAATTGATTGAAGAATTTATGTTTCATGTGAACACCCATATATACATATATATATGTTTTGCAGAGAACAACTTGAGTCAATTCATGGTTGAGTCACTTCATACACATTGGGTTTCCGACAAGCACATTTTGAGATATTCGCATGAGATGATCAATCTTGGTCTGATATATACTTCCAGAGATGTACGACTGCATAGATACACTAATGTTGAATGGGATGGAAAGCATTATTGATAGAAAGAGCACATCTGGGTGATGCTTTAGCTTGGGATTTTCCATGAGATTTTGATAAGTAGGAAATATAAGTAGTATCTTTAAGCATGACCAAGGTTGAGTACATTATTGCCAGCATGGCTAGCTATGGGGTAGTTTGGTTAAGGAAACTCTTTGGAGAGCTGTTTGAGTAGGATCTTGATGCAACAATGATATATTGTGACAATAAAGAGTGGGATCTGATTGGATAATAATCCCGTAAATTGTCGGGACTAAGATATCTCATTGTGTTGAGACAATGTTGTTGTATGATACATTCCTAGGCTTGTGGTTGCTGCCTCCATGAGAGGAAGGATGAATAATGTATCCCTTTGTGACATGTATTTATTCTAACATAATATTTGACGTTATGTATTGCATGAATAGGAAACCAGAGGAATATTTCTCTTAGTATCATAAATGAGCACGTTGATATGTTTCTGATGTGCATAGAGTAGGATTTATCGAGGACATTGAGCCAACTCTCTCCCTCGTCTGAGCTCCCAGGGTGAGGAATTGAGATGTAGAGATCTTGGGGTTGAGGGATCTATAAACAATATGGTATCACCCCTATCTATCACCCATAGGGTGGAATATGTTTCTCCTCTATCTTGTTCTAGTAGAGTATACATCAGTTGGCATCATACCAACAAGGAAGGCTTGCTGGTATTTTTTCTCCCTGTCTAGCCAACGAGTTGAGAAAGCTTGGGGGTGTGTGATCCTTACCTTTGGTAAGTCGGGTATCTCACCCAAGTTAGGTTATGATGTGAGTCTTCTACCACATGACTCTTGAGGGTCATTGTTGGGAAGATCAATAAGCAATAGGATGTATGAGATATTGTATCTCACCTATTGATTGACATAGGGTGGAAGTTGTATGCTCCTCTATGAGATGACTTGGGGTGAGAGTGTCCCATAGGACCTTCCTCATTGTCATTGGATTTTGGGTTGAGATGTGCTCCCTAATGTGGTTCTAGGTTGAGTAGGGCTCCCTGATGATAATCTCTTTGATGTTTCCCAGGTAGTAGCATTGGGATCCCCGTTCGCAGTGATTCTGGGTGGTAGCAGTGGCTCCCTGATGAATAGAGGGTGGTAGATTGGCCTCCCCTTCAATGTCAAATTCTTCTTCTTTTCGATTAGAGAGTGTTCAACATATGAGCAAAGATACATATACAAGAAAAGAAATAAGGGATGAGCAGATATGAGCAGAGATGAGCAAAGATACATATACAAGAAAAGAAATAAGGGATGAGCAGATATGAGCAGAGATGAGCAAAGACAACATTTGATGATGATGAGATACTTGTGATGAGACATATGTTGTAGTCGGTAATTTCTCCCTAGCTAGGAGGGAGTGTTAATTTTGGAAGCTCAAGGAAAAATTCCCTCCTTTGGACAATATTCCTCATGAAGGAAGACCCATACTAGCCATTGGAAGAAATCAATTTGGTTAAGGAAAAATATATTTTAATATGGAAACCCCCATGTGAACAAAAAGGACAAGTCGGCCCAAAAGGAAATTGGACACCCTTGGATGGATATAAATATAAGTCAAGTGACCTCATTTGGACATCATCAATCATTCTTCTTTCTTTGTTTTGGCTTACACATATCTGTGGTTGGTTCGTGGAAGTTAGTTCAAATAGGTCCGAAATTGCAGAGCTTGAAACACGCATGTGTGATTAGGTTTTTTGGTTCTCAGTCGCAGGGTTTCCATAGGAGATTTTCAGTTGCAATTGCAGGGATGCAGGCCAGTGAGTGTGGTTGGATCGTCTCAGCCACACACACATCTCTCTCTCCATGCGGTTGGAACCTAGGGTTTGATTTTGATAGTTGACCACTATTGTTTGTAAACTCTGACAATTAATGATAGTTGACCACATGCTGGGAAAAGTTATGTTTGATTAGTATTATTGTTGGGTTCGTCTTTGGGATATTGTTTCGTTAATTTTGTTGGATGGTCTTATGGATACAAAATTGGATTGTTATACTCTCTCTTTTTCAAAACATTTAATGAAAATATAATAAGAAGAATAATTTGAAAGAGTTTTCCCCCTTGTGGGGTTTTTCCCTGATCTCTGACCAATCCTGGTGTCTCTATGTGTGAATGATTTTCTTCTATTATTCCTTTATGTTCTACTACATTGATGATGATATTTTTCTTTCTATATAATTTCATATGTTGTTGAATAATGTTATGATGCTATGGGGTGAATTTAATGTGTAAATAATGAATTATAATTATCTAAAGCAAAGAGAAATATAGCCCTGAGAAAAATTAGCAATTATTAGAAATCAAAAAGAAAAAAAAAATATAGTTTAATATATGGTTGTAACCATATATATTAATATGGTTTAAATCAAATGATTAGGTCATTAAAAATAGAGGCCACGAGGTTTGACCCTGGGCTACCTGGTGACAACCAACACAAAGCACCGATGAGCCGACTAGGTGGGAATTGGAAAGCCCGCCAAGCCTAGATTATTTAGACTCAACTTATCTCATTCGACTAGGGGTGATAGAGAGTGAGTGAGCCAAGGATCCAAAAAACCTAGAGCGGTGGAATTATGATAGTGTAGAACCCTGCACGAAGGAGCCATGAGCAGATGTTTTTCTTAAAGCATATTTTAGGGAATATTCTTGAAATATTCTTTTTTGATGCTATGAGGAACCTAAAAGATTATTTGAAGGGCCAAAATTGAGTGTCAAAATGGGGTCGAGTTTAGACTCATTTAACCATAATTTCATAAAGATCGCAATGACAGAGTCATATTTTGCATCTGAGTAGTGAGTTTCAGGGGTAATGGTAGAAACCCACATTTTCATTAATTGTTGGGCATGAAGTTCGAGATAGAAATAAATCTTTCAGAAGTGGGTAATTTTTATAGTCAAAAGTCTGAGGAGCATGAGATATATCTGCTAGCGTTGTGCTTGTTGTGATTTAAGCAATCGAATTTCAAGTCCCTCCTAGGATTGGAGGTATGATGATGTATTTTTCCATTTACTTTCCTTTTGTTTTTACGAGATGAATGAAGAGGCCTCCCAACTATTGAAATAGGGCCCGAAGACATAATCCAAATTGGACAAGATCCATTATCAAACTTTTGTGTGCATTGTCTTTATGGTATCCTTTATGTTGCTTCTTCTTTAAGTGTTTTCACATATGATTTTTACATGTTCTCTCATGCCATTATGCTAATTTCAACCGAAGAAAATATCTTGGATAATGTCGGTAAATACGAGATTTTGGATCGCCAAATAACTCACACATGGGTGACGAGGCTATACAAGATAGATGGAACTTCATGGGTGGGGTTGGACATCGTCCTTGATTCCACTCGCCAGCACTTCCATGGCGACTTGGGTTGGAAGGTGTTTAGAGTCTTCTCCTTGAAGCTTATAATTCCATGATGGCAGACCCTTGATTTTGGTCGCTCATGAGGATTTACTAGCAAGCGCGCATTAAGGCAAATTCCTTGATCCCCAACACCATTAGTCTCACCATAGAGTGTACCACATGAGATGACAATGGTCTTTGTCATCATGCCTAGTTTCCCCTCTTAGCCATGGATGCCTGAAGGAAAAACGACATGGCACCCTTGGAACTTCCAAATGAATTTCTTGAAGGGCAAGATTGACTTGGCACCCTTTGGAATTAGGAAAAATGGAAGGGATGATGGTTCATGCTCATGAAATGACAAACACTAGGACACATAATGTAAGCATAATGATTTTGGGAAAATTAAATTAGAAGCAAACTTTGGCTAAAGGGAGAATATGTATAATTGTAAAAATTGAGCCAAATAAGTAACCCTAACATCCTCACTCGTGGAAAAACTTAAATATATAATGTATATTGAAGTAACTCCTAAATATTTGAACTATTACAATAAAAAATGGAAAGGGGACATGGAATTAAAATAAAAACATTAATCCAATGACAATTTACTCTCGTTAAGAAAAGAGGGTAGTGCATGATAATAAATAATAATAATTTAATATTTGAGAAATTGAAGTTCATAAGAGAACCTCCATGTGACAAGAGTATAACACAAGATTTTCCAACTAAGATTTTAACTTGAGAAAAATTAGGAAGTAGTTGGGGATCAAAATTTGAGATCTACCTGTTGAATTAAGTTAATAAACACAAATTAGGGAGTATAAATTGAGATTAAGAGACAACTAGGAGAAAAAATATGGAAGCATGTGTGGGTGAGGGAAATCAAGTTTTTAATAAGAAATTAAGAAAATAATTTTAGGAGAGATTTAGTGAGAGGCTGACACATGGGTATATGAATAATCAAAATATTAGATTAATGAAAACAAGTAGTTTTGAATGAAGTGACAAGTGTCATCACTGAAACCTTCTATAAAAGGAGAAAGTTTTGAGAAATGAAATCTTTATTTTTCCATACTATTATATGACTATCCTAATGTTATTTTGTACTTAGAGCGACTATTGAGATCTATGGTGATTTTGGTGGAAGTAAAGGATTTGTGAATGGGAAACTCATGAGTTAGAGTGCTCTCCTCCATTTTCTAGTGTTTTTTCCTTCTTTTGTACAACCTCATTACAACTCGGTGGTCCATAGGGAAGAAGAGTACCAAGGAAATACTGGGAGGTCTATTCATGAGTTGAAAACGTTTGATCGAGATGTAGAATTTCCACACGTGTATGAGGATTACATAAAGGGAGCACAAGGAATTGGTGGATTCTAGTTTAGGGTTCCATCCCCCTGATGCATGGTATCAATGGTATTTTTTATTTTTATTTTATATATGTATTATTATTAGTTGCAATAATTATTAGATTGTAGAGATTAAAGGAAAGTTTCATAGTTGAAAAATCCTTGGTTAATGGTATGTGTACATTGAAATATTTATATATGTATAATCCTTTATGTTTGTTGTCATCATCGATGAAAGAATTAAATTAAAAAGAGAATCTACTACTGCTTACGATTTTTATAACTCTGTGACCTTGGGATGTATACCTTTTTTTTCGATGAGGGAAAATTAGGGAAGATCAACTTGAAGGGATCACATCTTGCCATCCAAACTAGTAAGGCCTAACTCCAAGGGCGTTGAGGAGAGTTGACCCTGTGACCTATGAATTGTCGAGGTACTTAGCAAGGAGAACTCGAATAATTGAGCTAACCCTCGGGGTTAGCTTGGGATGCATAACTTATTTGTTGATAATATTTTTTTTGTATGGCACCATGAGCAATTGAATAATCTATTTTTTTTTTAGTACTTAGGAGGGTCTCTACACTTGGTATTAGAGATTTTGTTTAAATTCTAGGACTTATGGGCCCTTTGAAGTTTAATTTCCATGAGAAACATGATAAGCTCACAATTATACTATTGTGAGTTGAATTCCTATTGGAAATTTAGGTACATAATATGAAGTTGCTAGTGTAAACCATGACAAATCCTAAATAGAGAGACAACATTTATGCCATAGTAAAACAAAAAAAAAAATTGATCAATTTATATGCACATTTTAAATTTAGCATCAGAACTTCATAGATTCGATGCTGAAAAATTTATGAATAGAACTTGCCATAGTGTAGATTGAAAATACTTCATCACTACGAAGGCAAATATTCTTGTTGGAATCACGATTTCCTTTACTCAAAACCTACAGGTGTTAGTAAACGAACACATTGCCAAAGTGAACGGATCCATGAGAGGTGGATAAACACATGTCGCTAAATGCAAGGGGAGCGCTAGTTTATCCAATGTCCAACAATCTCCCCCTAGCCCAAGGCGAGTGTGATTCGAACTCAAGAGCTTTGGCTATGATACCACTTGTTGGAATCATGATTGTTGTTACACCAAAACCCACCGGAGTTAGTAAATGGACGCATTGCCAAAGTTAACAGATCCATGAGAATCGGTTAAGAACATGTCATGAAACACACGGGGAGCATTGGTTTATCCAATGTCCAACACTGCTAGTTATCCACGACATTTGATTTGCAATTAGCCAATGTGATATATTTTTTGTGAATTATCCTTTTCAGGTATGTGAATTAGCAAAGTGACATTGGCTCTTGCCTTTTTATCATTTCCCTTGGATATCCTTTCTCTCATAGTACCACCAAGTAAGCTTCAACCTTCTCAAGGCACCACACACATAGCCATTACCAAAAGAAGAGACTAGCTCTTATTCATTCCAGTCGCAAGGCACAAAAAACATGAATATAGGAACACTTAAGTGGGGCCACTCTAATGTTAGGTTTAAAATACATTATACCCTATGCTAAACATGACTTAGGCAAAAACAAACTTCCCACTATAAATTATCATCTATGATTCATATTATTGTTAGAATTGAATGTTAATATCCAGGTAAGGAGAAAGTATTTTGTTTCAATATATTATGATATCTAAAACAAACCGTTGTAAAAGTGCCCACATGTTGTGTTATTATCTAGTGTGACCATATAATTTTCTTTACAAAATAATTCGTAGTGAAGAATGGCAACTATATTATAATAAAAAGTTACTAATTGTAATCTCTTCAGGATATTGAATCTCAAATCCCTTGGATTCTTTGTTATTAAATTTCAATATCTTAAATAACTTCATAATAAATATCATTAGAGGGGTAAATTCAAGCTCGGAGATTCATGTCTACTATCTCATATAACTCTTGTTCCTAAATCAAAATTTTCTTTGTTGTCATTGCTGATAGGAATTTATATTCATAATTAGGATTATTATTATTTGATTGGTCCAAAGTATAGACATGATGAGCCATAATGGATTATTAAAATTATTAACATTAATGGTGTACTCATAGAAGAAACTAACTATCATAATAAAAGAAATTGATGGATTCTTTTCCCAATCCATATTTTGACCCTTATATTAGATCTGCCATTATAGGCATGATTAAATTGTACAACTACTTAACTCTTCTTACTGAAATATTTATGGCAAAATTATATCATCAAAATTGATGAGTGACATGCCGTACGTAAATGATTATGGAGGATTATATGTGTCACCTCAATCATAGTTATGTAATTATAGAAATTCACTGGTTGATTTAATTCCTAGTTGTTGTGAGTTGGATTTGATTGTAAATTTTTACAATGGTAGTAAAATATGCCCTTGGTCTCACCTAACTAATATTTTATTCTTCCCAAAAAATATTAGCTCAAATATCTTAAAGGCCAATTGGCAGATACCCCAACACGTCTCAAAGGCCAATAGGCTGATGGCCCGGCACAGCCCGAAGGCTGATAGTATGATGACCCTGGCGTAGCAAAGGGCCATTAGGTTGGTAACAACCCACAACCCAAAGGTCGGTTGTCCAACAAACTAACTTTTGTTGCCAAAGAGAGTTGCACATCACTGTTTGTTTACAATTTCTTATTGAAAGACATAGAACCTCAATTTATTAACCCATAGATATGAAATCAGATAGATGTCACTTGACAACAAATATCGAAACCCATTAAAATGTTATTAGACATCAACAACTATGGGAGAGATGTCTAATGCTGTGTAGGGACCAGTAATTGATATAGTACTGGTCCCACAAAACCACCAGAAATTGAGACTTTTGCAACCAATATTTAAACAAAGATAAATAACATTAAGTATAAATAAGTATTAATTTATGTCCAAAATTTCCCAAAACATTGATTGGGCCCACAAATATCCATAAATAATATCTTAATACTTAAGAGTGCAAACCATATTGACCCAACTAGAAAACAGCTAAATCCATAAATGCTTCCAAAATGGTCTATTCCGGAAGTACAAAGTAGCAGTCACTTCAACCCCCACTCATCAGAACTGAAGCTTTGTATCCCAAATAAATATCCATACCTGCACATAATAAAAGTGAGTGTATGTCAACCATAACTGCTGTGTTTTTCAACAACTAAACCCCCTATGTTCAATAAATGACACCCAACCCAATAACATTTAAACCCACTTTGTTCAATAAATGACACCCAACTCATTCTATTTCTCATTAAAGCAAATCAAAGCACATGGATCAACAAATAAAAAATTCCCAACCATTAGATCACAACAAATTAAATCCAGACCAGACATTCAAAATGAAGCCATTGCAATCCATGTCCATCCTTACCACCAATTAAATTCAAGTGCCAAAAACTATAAAAGAAGTTCAACCACTGTTGAAGTTGCATGTTATGCTTTCAAACTATTCAGCAACCTTGAAGACAAAACATCACAGAATAGTTGCCAGTATATCCAGGTTAGTTATATCAATTACAACACATTTTTCTTATAGTTCTGTTTTCATTTATCACAGTTCTTACAGATTCAGTTTCACTTACAGTTTCAGTTTCATGAAAATCAACACACAACCTACAGTTCTATTTCACAATTCACCTATTTCTATGTTCAGACTTATAGACGTAATTTAATTTCAATTTAGTGTAAGGAAAGTATTAATTTTATTTTCTTGGTGTGCCCGGCAAGAAAATTTGTTGTTTTAAAATTATTTCTACAAATCTTATACCACTTTATTTCTGAAGCGGTAAACTATCATCTTATACCATTTTATACGAGGACATATAGGATGAAGATAAATGTTTTCTATAGGTTCAATTTACCCATTCATATATTGAGAAAAACAACAATACTTCAACCAATAGAGTGCAACAATTACACCTTGAAAATAAATGCAGAATGAAATTTTAAATACTAGAACGTGGAAATTACAGTGAGATATACATATTTGATGGGTTTTTAGAAAACTTGCATTTAACAGAGAATGAATACATCAATGAAATTAGTAATTTAAATCAATTTACACTTTTACAAGAGAGAAGGCCAATATACGTGGTCTAATAGTTTTTATTGTCATATGCTAATAATTTGGAATGCAAATCCAAATTCTCAATTCATGCTTGATTCATATGCATCAGTGACATATTGTATCTCTTACATGATGAAACTCAATAAAATAATGACAAATACATTTAAGAATGTATGAGAAGAGCAACAAAACAAATTCCAATTTTGTGCAAACCACAGGTAGTCTTGGAAAATCCTTCCAATACTTGTAGAAAATGTCTACACAAATATAGACATCATGCAAAAATATGTAGGAACATGATGATCAACTCAATTGAAATTTGTTTAACCATAATTTCACAAGGCAATTTCTTTCTGAGAATCATTTTTAACAAAAGCTTAATGAAATTTTATAATAAGAAACAAAAACTATGGCCCAATTGGAAGATAAGCATAGATTTATTGTCCTTGTGTTGGCTGTAATATAGATCAGAAGCTTCAGATGAGTTGCTTAATTAGTGGTCAACTATTGCAATACAACTTTCGGTGTTGGAACCGAAAACCTTGTATGAGGCCAGCAATAAACATCATCAAGACTAATGGTAGCATAAACAAGACCTGCAAAATAAAGTGAAGAAAAAGTTGAAAGGAGAAAAGGAAAAGGGGGTTTAGATCATTCTTGAAATATGATCAGAAAGTAAACAAAACAATGTAAAAGGAAGAAAATAACATAAACAAATGAACAAGAAGCAGTGGAAGGACCCTATTGGAAGGTTGCTGTACAAAAGGGGAAGCCTATCAGAATGAAGGACCACAAAGAAGGCACAACCAGCCTCAAACTATTGCAAATATGGCAAACTGCACCCTCATTACTCCTATTCACTTTATCTAATTTGATATATGAGGTCAATAATTACTCAAAACTTTACAAATTGATAATATGATTTCCTGATTTAAGAAAAAGGCATGGCCTCTCTTATATTTGTAGACAAGATGCAAATAACAGTTGTAGTTGAAATGAATGTTTACATGACTAGAAACTTCAACTATAAGTGACATGAGGAAAAAATTTGTTATGGTGGCAAAGTTGTGATCAAGAGTGCTTCAGGGGGTCTCAAGTTGGAGCCTTGGTCAAATTAAATACCATGCTTGGTTTGGCCAATGATAAATCCTTGATAGCCAGATATCCATTTCTGGAGAAGTGCATCCTTACAGAAAACAACAAAACAAAAAAACAATATTTTAAGTAGTCAAACAGAACAAGAGCTCTATTTGGAAATGAATAACAAAACCAATCAATACAGTCATGGTATTTAAAGTGTAAAGACAAGTTATCAAAACAAAAATCACTGATAATTTTGAAGACATACAACAAAATGATTCTGTATATTTGATTTTTCAAGGATACTAACATACACGTTGATAATTTCTTGTAATAAAGCAAAAGTATTTTTGCCTTGTATGAAAGCATAATTTACAAATATTCTTATCTAAATGCATGCAATAATTTTACAGGTTGTTGCATCTATGGCAAAAGGTAGTTATGTTGCTTGTACAAGGAGAAGTGGCAGGAGAGTGACAAGGGGTGCGCAACTGCGATGCACATCGTCTGATGAGCACAGGACAAGTGATGTCAGTGTCAACAATGCCCCAAGGAACATTGTTGAGGATGACCATGCAACTGAAGTTGATGTTAACACACCATCAACCATAGAACCACCGTCAACAACAGTCCAAGGGGCAAGTTCAATTAAAAAGATCAGTGCTTTAAGAGGATGGACAAAAGAAGAAATGTTAGTTGCAATTGATGACATAAAGTTTAATGGATACTTAGTTCGGGCATATGCAAAAGAACATGGTATTCCTCCCTCATTAATACATTATTGGATAAATGGACTGACTCATACAAAACGTAGAGGGCCTCTTACAGTTATGACTGAGGAGGAGGAGGCCGAGGTGGTTGAGTGGTGTAAAGAGATGGCCCAATTGGGACATGGGCTAGAGTTGATACAACTCAAATCCACAGTTGCTCAAATCTATCAAGGGAGGCCAAACCCATTCAAAGATGGGTTTCCTGGTAAATCATGGTGGTTTGGGTTTAAAAAAAGGCATCCAGAACTTGTATTGCGTACTATTGAGGGCCTTGACAAAGATAGAGCATTAAATTTGCACCCTGTAGTTGTGCAAAAGTTCTATGACACACTTTCTAGTGCTTACGATAAACATTCTTATGGAGTAGACCATATATGGAACTGTGATGAAACAGGTTTACAGGCAGGGAGGAATTGTGGCATGCGGGTAATTGCCAAGAGAGGGAGCCGAAATGTGCCAAATATTTTGCTTAAGAGTAGGGAGTGGATAACTATTTTATGTTGTGTCAATGCAATTGGTACTTCAATCCCAGTATTTTATCTATTCAAAGGTAAAAATCAACTGAAAAACTGTACACAGAACTGTGAACTAGGTGCATGCACGGCTGCACATCCCCATGCATGGATGACTAAAGAACTGCTTTTAAGTTGGCTTTTTCACTTTGCTACATCAGTACCAGGTGGCGTCTCGCCTAATAACAGACACCTATTGATATTAGATGGCCATGGGAGCCACATGGTTGTACAAACAATTGAGGAAGCAAACAATTTAGGCATCGACCTGTTGACATTGCCTACTCATACCACTCACAGACTACAACCCCTTGATGTTAGTGTGTTTGGCCCTTTCAAGAACTATTTCAGGTTGGAGCGCGCGGCATGGATGGTAAAGAATCCAGGGGTTGAGGTGAAAAGGTTCGAGCTAGCAGAGCTTGCAAGTAAAGCTTTTAAAAGGGCTTTGACACCATCAAATATCAAGGCTGGCTTTAGGAGTACAGGAATCTGGCCACTGAACTATGATGCCCTTATGCATGACACTGGTTGTAGCCAAGTGTTTCATGTGGATGGTTAGGAAGAAGGGAATGCCCAAATAGGTGTTGAAGTGCAAGAAGCAGATGAGTCACCAAGATGATGTTGTTGCAGCTGGTAATATGATTTCCCTCTCTCAAGGACACTTATATGATGAAGATGATGAAACTGTATGTGAAACATAGTATAACCATGAACAAATTCGCAGTAACATGGAGATCATTCCACCAACTCAAGAACATGAAACTCCTGTTGCTGATATTGTTAATGACATTGTTGAACATGCAGTTGACAATGACCAATTGACATTTCCAAGCCAAGTAACCCCACCTTCATGGCTAGCAAAAGAAATGATTAATATGAATGCACATAGTGTCTCAACAACCAATGAACAAAGCATGAACATGCCCTCACAATCAGTGGAATTGAACAGTGAAATTGTTCATTTTTTTGTGGACAATAGATCAATGGAAGAAGATGAAGCACATAATGAGGCATCAAATGAAAATAATGATATAGTTCAACCAGTTCCATCAGATACTGAAAGAGAAACACCAAGGAATGACATGTAGGTGGGAGGGGTGGAGAAGATACTTGGCCGGTTCCTAAAGCTACCAGTAGAGAGAGTATCAATGAAAAAAAAGCAAGGTGTATCAGGTAGTCTTCGTTTGGGCTGAAGCTCATAGTTACTCACCTCAGAGGACTATATAAACCTGTTAGTTGAGTCTGAAAAAAAGAAATTTGAAATGCAAGAATTAAAATAGAAAAAGAAGGATCTAGTCAAGGAGAAGAAGGCAGCAAGGATTGTCGTAGCACAACATCAAGAAGATGAAAGGATTGAAAGAGATAAAGCAAGGCGAGTTAAGGACCAACAAAAACAAATGGCAAGACAGGAAAAGAAATCAAGAAAGGCACAACAAATGCTTGAAAATGAACAAGGGATGATCAATATGGTTGACAATGATACAAGAATAGCTGATGAAACCAGGATTATTTCAAACTCATTGGACTCCATTGCAGATAATACACCATTATTCCAAGATCTCATAAACATTCAAGTGCCTCACTATCAAATTGAGGGTTTACCCACTTTCCTTATTCCTACCAGAGTTGGTGTCAATTCTATGTATGCTCATTACACACCTCCACTTAATGCAGGGGTCAATAGTGCAAATGTGAGGTATGGGTACTCAATACCTCCATGGTTGGAAACTGCAAATTGGACTCAATCATATGGTAGCAATCAACCATTTCCTAATCAACCCTTTTTAGGTAGGCCAACCTACTTGGCTCAAGAAGGTAACTCAGGTAGTTTTGGCACTCAAGATTCTCAGGGCCATAAAGAATAGGGGTGTCACATATGTTTTTTGTTGTAACCACATTATGATGTGGATTTTGGATGGATTGTATCTTTTTCTTATCATAGAAACATTTTGGCTTACAACCTAGGTTGTTTTATTTCATAATGTGTGTGACATTGTAGCCAAAATCCATTTTAGAAGGAACATCTATAGTCTATTATAATGTAGAAATCTTACAAGATTCTCAGGGCCATAAAGAATAGGGGTGTCATATGTTTTTGGTTGTAACCACATTATGATGTGGATTTTGGATGGATTGTATCTTTTTCTTATCACAGAAACATTTTGGCTTACAACCTAGGTTGTTTTATTGCTTTGAAACGCTAACAACATTATGGTTCTATGCATTCACTACATTGAAAAGCCAACAATAGCTTGGTTGGTTGTAAAGCAGTTTTGTTTGCAAGCTAAGCACAAATGTATAAATAATTGATTATAACATTGAAAGACCATTTATTGCAGTGGAAGAAATATAGCTTGTCCTGGTTAAAAATCTAAACAAGGATCAAGTCTTGTCCTGCCTATCTATTGCAATGGAAGAAATATAATTTGGGCTGGTTAAAAAACCAAACAAGGATCAAGTCCTAACTTGCCTTTTGTTATTGGACTGCTCTCCTATTGAGATACATGGCTCCTTGATCAGGCCTGTGCCATGTTCAGATGTGGATTGGTAGTCAAACACCTCCCCTCACTCACTATTCATAATTAAGATTTAGCTATAAGAAACTCATAGCATGTAACCATGGTTTCCATAACATGAATAAATGTAAAATTCCAAGATCAAGCAAGTAATATTCATCTAGTGATGTGCAATAGTACCTGATCGCAAATGTTTATAAATAAATGATTAATAACACTAAAATACTATTTATTACAGTGGAAGAAATATAGTTTGTCTTGGTTAAAAATCTAAACAAGGATCAAGTCCTGATCTGCCTATCTATTGCAGTGGAAGAAATATAATTTGGGCTAGTAAAAAAACCAAACAAGGATCAAGTCCTAACCTACCTTTCATTATTGGACTGCTCTCCTATTGAGATACATGGCTTCTTGATCAGGCCTATGCCATGTTCAGGTGTGGATTGACAGTCAAACACCTCCCCTCACTCAATATTCATAGTTAAGATTTAGCTATAAGAAACTCATAGCATGCAACCATGGTTTCCATAACATGATGAAATTTAAAATTCCAAGATCAAGTAAGTAATATTCATCTAGTGATGTGCAATAGTACCTAATCGCAAATGTTTATAAAAAAATTGATTAACAACACTGAAAAACTATTTATTACAGTGGAACAAATATAGTTTATTTTGGTTAAAAATCTAAACAAGGATAAAGTCCTGACCTGCCTATCTATTGCAGTGGAAGAAATATAATTTGTGCTATTTAAAAAAACCAAACAAGGATCAAGTCCTAACCTGCCTTTTGTTATTGGACTGCTCTCCTATTGAGATACATGGCTTCTTGATCAAGCTTGTGCCATGTTCAGGTGTGGATTGACAGTCAAACACCTCCCTCACTCAATATTCATAGTTAATATTTAGCTATAAGAAACTCATAGCATGCAACCATGGTTTCCATAACATGAATAAATTTAAAATTCCAAGATCAAGCAAGTAATATTCATCTAGTGATGTGTAATAGTACCTAATCACAAATGTTTATAAAAAATTGATTAATAACATTGAAAAACTATTTATTACAGTGGAAGAAATATAGTTTGTCGTGGTTAAAAATCTAAACAAGGATCAAGTCCTGACCTGCCTATCTATTGCAGTGGAAGAAATATAATTTGGGCTGGTTAAAAAACATCTCAGATGCAATTAAGTGATCCTACAATTTCCAACATCTTAGATGCAACAACTGAGTGATCCTATAATTTCCAAAATTATGTCCAGGCATGAAGTTTGTCTCTGTATTTTCCATTGTATAATCTTGGAGCTTGCGATGTATAGAAAGGGATTTTATAGTTCCCAAAATAATTCCAAGATGACCATTTATTTCGCATATCCAACCTTCTTAATAGATTGAACTTTTTTCATTTTTGCCCAAGCAAAGGAGGAGAATGCATGTTCATGCATACATTTCATGCATCACTTCGTTGTTTTCTTCCAACTACTATATAATGTATCTATGTTCCTCTAATCTAATACCTACTCCAAACATAACCAACAGTTGTTTCTCCCATTGCTGGAAACAACCCTTGTAAAAGTTTTCAGTGTATAGCAACAAAACGTTATGATTGATGAATTGCAGAGACCTTAAGAGTATGTGGAAGGGAATGTAGAAGATAATAATACATTAGTCCTGGTCACCTACAATGAAAAAAATACTAATATTTTCAAGCTCAAGCAATAGAATGCAAAAATGGGCAGCCTTGCAAGATAATGAGCCAAACAGTTTCTTAAATGGTTCTATCATGAGCCAAACAACATAAAAATCATAGTGTCAATGAAGCTAGGATAGATGACATAATGCTGACAAGACACATTCCAAGTTCAAATTTCACCCACATTGCTCCTATCAATAATAGATGTACTTAGACAAGCTACTAGTAAATTAGCAATTACCAGTTGATACAGATTTGAAAACGAAAGAGGAAATTCCTGAAATAAATTGACAGAACGAAAGTCAGAGAGCACAAAGTTCATACTTTCATTGATTTCTAGGATGCAGATGGTAAACGAATGCTTCAAAACCCTAAACCCTCAAAACCCCTAACCTACAACGAAAAAAAAATACTAATATTTTCAAGCTCAATCAACAGAATGCAAAAATGGGCAGCCTTGCAAGATAATGAGTCAAATAGTTTCTTAAATGGTTCTATCATGAGCTAAACAACACAAAAATCATAGTGTCAATGAAGCTAGGATAGATGAAATAATGCTGACAAGACACATTCCAAGTTCAAATTTCACACGCGTTGCTTTTATCAATAACAGATGTACTCAGACAAGCTACTAGTAAATTAGCAATTACTAGTTGATACAGATCTGAAAATGAAATTCCTGAAATAAATTGACAGAACGAAAGTCAGAGAGCACAAAGTTCATAATTTCATTGATTTCTAAGATGCAGATGGAAAACAAATGCTTCAAAACCCTAAACCCTCAAAACCCCTAACCTGCAAAACCCTAAACCCTCAAAACCCCTAACCTACTGTTATCACTTAAGAATTCTAATGCCCAAATTTCTCATGTTAGTTTGATGGTAAAGGTCGATGCTAGTCGAAGTTTGATTTTTGTTTGCCTTAGAGTCTGAGTCTTAGGAGTCTTGATGGTATACTTAAATAAAGGTCAACTATGCATTCTCATTCATCACCGGTCTCATAACCATGTGTCAGCTTTGTTCAAAGGTTACTATGTGCCACAAAGCTCTTTAGGTGATTTCGTAGCGCATAAATCATTTTGAAGTGTTTTCGCAGTGCATAAATTATTTTGAAGTGTTTTCGCAGCGCATAAATCCTTTTTAGCAGTTTCGCAGCGCAACATGTTTTAGGTGATTTCGTAGTGCATAATTCAGATTTTACACTGGCTGCGCTACGAAATCGGAGATTCGTGCAATCCGTAGCAAATATTTCCTAACTGTCAAATCTGTCAAGTTCAGTTATGGTTGCATCATTCACTGTCAGCTTATACACTCCACATATCATGTCCAACCACTTATCTCCATCATTACAGCCGCTAGGTACCTTGGTACGCTCGGATTGCAAGTTCCAAGAAAAGCCAGGTATTCACAGTCTTAATTATGATTGTATTCGTTGCATGAGGAACAAGTCTGCAAGTTTTCAATTTGAATGCATTGTTATCAAGCGAGGCAGTTATCAAGCGAGGCAGCCATTCAAGCGAGGCAGAGATTGAAGATTGAGCAGCGCTAGTATTTCAAACCTTCATTACGCTGAAGTCTCATGGAGGGATCTGCAGAAAGAAAAGACCACAGATCAGGCAGATGTTTGAGAAACAAACTTGAAGGTGTAGACATTATCTTGAAAAACAAAGAAGTTGAGCATGCATTCAAGCAGGTTGGATGTTGGAATTTTTGTGAGAAACTCCAGGGAGGTCATGCACAAATCACCAAGGAATTTGCTTTGAATTTCACAGGGCTGAATTCAAAGGTTGGGATGCTCGAATTGCAAGTCTCACCAGAGGTAATATCCACAGTTACTGAGATTCCAAGGGGACAAGAAAATTGGTTTAAGAATTTCAAATTTGATATGACCCCCTGCAAAGAATTTCTGAAACCGGAGTACATTGACTCAGGTTTAAACAATTATGTGCCTAGAAATTATGTCAAGGACTCATATGCCAATCTACTTACCTATATACAGAGTTACCTTACCTATGAAGGGAGATATAATAAGGTGTATTCATATCATTTCAAGCTTCTGCTACATTTTACAGGAAATATATCCCTTGATTTACCTTTTTACTTATTTCGTAGCTTAAGCAAAATGTGTGATAAGGTGCAGCTAAGGAAAGAAGCCTGTGAGACCTCATTGTTTCACCACGGTTTAATTAAGTTGATCATTCTGCATGAACTCCAAAGAGTAGGTAGGGACTGGCCCACATTCATATTCATGTCTGGTTTCAAGAACGAGACCGGTCTCAGTCCTCAAGCTGCAAAAGATCTTCCAACAACAACTGGTCATCAGGCAGAAACAAGATCCAGGAGGTTTGCAAAGTTGAAGGCTAGGAAACAAGTAAGGGAATCCACCAAGCCACTGACTATCCAAGATACACCCCAGCAGTCCCTTAAAGAGAAAACTTAGGTCAAAGAAGGTGCACATGAATCAAACATAGGTGAAGGAGTCCAAAGAAGAAGGACTAGGAACCAGGTAGCTAAAGAAAAAGGCAAGTCAGTGATTATTGAGGAAAGCCCTGTTTCAAAGGGAGACTTGAATGACTTACTACAAGCCATTGATATTGAAGAATCTCCCCTGGTTCAAGCAGATTTGGTAGAGTTAGGAAAAGACAAGGCTAAGAGAGTCAAAGCCTCGAAAAAACTCAAGTTTGATGATCAGGTTGATCAATTTGTCTTTAAGCCAAGAAGACCCATAATGAGGAATTTTAAACACATACAAGAGGTACTGCCAAGAGCAGATGAAACAGGGGAGGTAACACAGCCTCATGAAGGAAAAGATAAAGGAAAAGCAGTTACCCTTCAAGAAGAAGATAGTGTGGAAGAGTTGAAAAGGAGGTTGGAATTGGCAAACTTTGAAATTGCTAGACTGAAGAAAGCCTCCAGGAAACTTGCAATCAAGGAGGCTTATTTTAACCAAATGCAAGCTCAGTGGGAGGACAAAACATTTCAAATACCCGAGGTGGTTGATTGTAATGTTCAATTCCGTAGCTGGACTGTCCCTGCAATAAAGGAAGCACAATTCATTAGAAAGGTCAATACAAACCTGAGAGCTGGGATCAGAGTCATGAAGAAACAAATTGAGGACTTAAAGATACAGTTAAGCCAGCAGAAAGAATCTCCTTAAGGAAGTCACACATCAAGTAAGGTTATGTTTCAAATTTTGATGGTTTTCCTTGTTATAATCTTTCTTGAAGAATCATACATTTCCACTTAGTTTTGAAAAGCTTTGGAGCAATTGAAAAGGATGTTTAAATATAAAGAAGCTCAAGATAGCAGATTTTTGGTATTAGGCTGTGTTTTGGTGATTACACAGCAGTTTCGTAGCGCGCTACGAAACTGCTGAAAATGATGCCTAACACACAACAGTTTCGTAATGCGCTACGAAACTGTTGTAGCTACATAATTAAAACCCAGTCAACCAATTTTGAGGGATCGAGGGGAAATTTTTGAAAAAAGGAATCTTTTCAAAGGATCATGTAACAGGTGTCAACATTCAACAAAGGAAGAAACAGGTGGAAGAGACCTATATTCGAACTCTAAACTTTTTGTTATAAAGTGATCAGAGTTACTATAGTTCATGATATATCAGACAGCTTGGAGGAGGTCTTGTCTTCACACATGGAAAAGGTTGACAACACATCAAGGACGTGGCATCCTAATATATTTTTGTATAATCAAAGAAGAAGGGCATGGTTCATTGGTTTCGAGTATCTTTGAGGAAAACCAAAAGCAGGTAAACAGGGGCAGTTTCCTACTTTTCAGGAGCAATGGAGAAGATGTGACATTAAGGGCCAGCAGGCAGCTACAAACACCTACCACAACCAAACTAAAAAAGACCACTTGTCAAAGAACGAGAATTGATTGTAATTAAGGCTATTATTAGCATGATATGGAGTTAGACTCCTATTTGACTTAGATCTCTAAAAAGTCTAGTTAGCAGTTTGTTACATTTAATAGGTAGTTAAAATTTGAATAGGTGTCATAAGAAGTAGAATTCGAGTTCCCCTCATGTTGGAGGAGGAATCTCAGCCTTGTAAAAGAATTCTATATATAGGAGAAAGAGCAATGTACCAAGGGTTGGAAATTTATGGAAAAAAGCTCTGATATTTGGCTTATGTAAAGACTCTGTTTTTTGGTAATACAGTACTGGCTTATGCTTCTCAAGAATCATAAAGAGTTCAATGTAATGAATTTATTTTGTTGTCTTTTCATGTTATCTACAGTGTTATGAATATGTGATTACTTAGAAATCATTAACAGTGCTCTAATTTCCTTCATATACTCGTAAACTGCCTTCTATATGTTTGGTGTGTTGAAATTTGAATGCCTTGACTTCTATGCAAAGCCAACCCTACTGGTAATACTAAATCATATATGACTCCATAAGCCCAATGGATACTTGTTAGTTGTGTTTCCACCATTTTCATTTTTTATTTGTTTCACAAGAGTTAGCCATCTTGATCATAATCAAAAACCTTTAATCCTTTGAGAGAGCCCTCTCAGGTTGGGGAGGCTAAACCTCAGCCTAAAGTAGGTTTGAAACAGTTACTTGAAGTCTTCCTGGTTTGCAACCTTCCAGGGCTTGATTTTGAGATAACACCTTGAAAACCCTAAACCTACAAAACCCTTTGAAATCCTGAAACTCCAAGAGAAAAAATAACAAAAATTCCAATAGGAAGGTGAGGTGTTGAAAAACACAGAAGGTGAGGTGTTGAAAAACACAGTGGCAATGGTTGGTAGGATTTTTCCTACCGGATAGACGTAGAAGCCATGTCCAAGTGTCTTCCATGTCTAGAGCTTGCCAGACCTTCTCCAAAGCTCGCCAGACCTGCAACAAGTTGGAAATTAGCCAATGCAAAAACCAAAAAACCAAAAAAACCAAACAAAAACCAAAAAAACCTGAAATTACCTGTAAATTTACCTTCGACCTCGAACTGGCTGAAATTGGTAGTGGCTCCTCCCCAAACAACAGGTCGCATGAATGAAACAACCACCAAGGAAACCCTAAACCTTCAGCAGTCCAAAATGAACAACAATTGCAGGCGAAATGAACAAGAACAATAGAAACCCTGTTTCGTTAATGGATGCGTGCAAGCAAACAATGGCGGACAACAACTCAACAATGGCGGACGAGGCGCACAGGTAATGGAGCCGTCCCATGCCATCGTCAGTGGAGGGCTTCGCCCAAACACCGGACCCGAACAGAAAAACAGGGAGCAGAGCACACATCATGGCAAACAGGCGGAAACAACCAGGCGAAAGGTCGAAAAACGGGTTTTGAAGGGCTGACACCCACCACAACACGTGGCAGTCCATGTCGGGCAGGTGTCGTACATGCGCATGTGCCATCCACGTGGGTGTAGGTGAGGTGGAGGGGAGGGCGCACAGGTAATGGCGTCCCTCCCCTAATGGAGACTTGTATCACATTTATGCTATATACAAATGAAATCCTGATGTGTTAGTAGGTGAAAATATTAATGGATGAATCACTATCTTTTTTAACCAACAAAACATCCATAAAGGTTAGAAAGGAATTTCACCATTAGAAATATTTACTACTTGACTTAAATCTTGCAATTTATCATTGTGTTATTCTGATATTGAGCTCAAATAAACTCGTTATTGTCATGCACACTATACACTTTCAACAAATATTACAATATCTGGTTATATTTGACTATTAGGAATGACAATATTATTCATATGTCCAATTCAACTAATCATCCACAGAGAATAAATATTAGTTATTCAAAAACCTAGAATTCAGTTAGACACATACACGATAGAGGATATTCATACAATTTGTATTCACACACAAACTTTACGTATCTGGTTTGATTTACAGTAATTGGCCCATTCCTTCACTCTCTTGGACCTCTCTCAGGTCCTTTTGTTTCTCTCATACCTCTCGCTCTGTTTCTCTCTACCTAAACATGATTGATTTTGTAGAGAGATTCTAAGAGCGTGATTACTTAAAATATAAAATACAGTAACATAAAATTTGGGCTAGGATGATAATTTCATATGTCATATGGATGGGTCAGGTTTAATATCTTATACTTATAGAAAATTTCTCTAGCATTGATAAGTTTGATAGAACAATTGTAACCAAATTACAATCCCTTGACTTAGACAATAATAAATTATTTAACATAAATTTTGGATTATATGTATAAACAATTTATCTTAGATAGCTATCATGGTTTAGGGTGTTACACCTGGGTAGGTATATACGTAGGTACTATTATACATTGTGCAAGTGGTGTTATAGTTTGGCCTCTCATAATAAAAAAATTATAGTTATATAAAAGTAAATTATACAACTAATTTTCGAGATCTTTCCTTGTAATAAGGGTGCTTCATGAGGTTATCAACCTTGGAACCATTGTCACCTTTCACAATGATGTTTACTACTCTAGTTGGACTAATGTAAATTGGTGATTGTTGGAACATGTATCATAGATAGAAGAGGTGTAGGGAGGAGTAGGGATACAAGAGGGCATACCCTAGTGCCATTGCAATAGCTAATTCCTGTCACCCCACCCAATGAGGGGGAGAAAACTATGGAACAAGAACATATACCTGCCAAAGAGGTTTTGAACTTAACGAAATCATTTTGACATATGTCAAAGGAAATAACAACTCGTTTGGAATGGGAACAGGGAGGATCTACTATGAAAATTGAAGGGCCCCAAAATCCTGCAAGAAATGATGTGAACTGGGATTTAGAAAAGGTAAAGTTTCTAGAATTTTGGGGGTCCAAAAATGGAAAAAATGCATAGGCATGGCTAGAAAACATAGCCATGTGCTTCTCGTTTAGGGACTACAACTCAAATCTGAAGGCCAAGATGGGTGTATTCAAGTTATAAGGAAGTGCATTGCTTTGGTGGAAAACATTATTACCTCAGTTTGGGATGGATATATTAGAGGTAACTTGGGAGTTAATTGAAGAAAAGTTTAAAGAACACTACCTATCAAAGGAGTTCATCGAAATAAAATTGAATGAATTCAATTCGCTAAAGTAGGATAGTCAATCAATGCCTAAGTATGAGGCTCGTTTCATGGAAATACTTTGATATGCCCCTCATTAAAACATAATTAAGCTCAGAGTAAAAAAATTCATGTATGGATTAAATTTTAACATCTGGGAAAAGGTTAGAATATTGATGCCTCATACCTTGCATGAGGAAGTTCAGTGGGCCATCATCGCTAAGGAAGAGGTCTTGAACAGTGGACAGATTAGGTCATAAAAAATCGTAGGGTCAATAGCGTCCAATGGAAACAATATGGATTGTAGGATTTTTTTAGAGGGGACCAGTGCACAATCATCAAACCGATCAGTAGGAAATCGAAGGACACCATATTGGTATCCATATCAACAACCGTACATTGCATCTCAATAGACATGATATACTAATATCTAGACACGTCAACCATCACAATACCATCCTACATAGCAACATCATTATGCACCACCAAAACATCTAGAACAACGTTTCAACTCTTATCAGCAGAGTTTGAGACCAACTCCTAGTTCAACTGGTAGTACGATCCAAGCTCTTAAGAGTGGGTGTTGGATTTTTGAAGGTCCACACTTCAAGAAGAATTGCATTGAAAAAATAGGTAATTCCAACACAGTTTACATACAAGCGACAATGGGGGATCTGGGGAAGGCTCATCACATCCATGTGGCAGTAAACAATCGCCAAGCTAAACATTAGTCCATTGTGCTTGAGACGACAAGTAATATTGATGGTATGATTTTTGTTATTTTGATAGATCCATGAGCTACTAAGTCTTCTATTTCTCTAAATGCATTTTCAAAAATTAAACATGAGGCAACTACACAACATGATTTTAGGCATGTAGAGATGGTGTGTAAGATGAAAAGGAGTGTAGGTAAGTTGGTACGGGATTGTGAAATGGACTTAGGAGTATGTATGAAAAAGGTATCCTTGTATTCTACAAGCCTAGGATCCTATGATGAAATCATAATAATGGATTAGTTGGAACAACATGCAACAATCCTAGACTGCAATGATAAGATACTATGTTTCATAAAGGATTGTTATAGCATCTTTTGCCACTTTCTTTTGCTAGATGCTCATGGTTGGTGCGAGAAGATCTCTTTTTCCTTGCAAACCTATTTTTATCTCAAAAATAAATTTTCAAAAACTATACGTGATTCCATCCATTATAGAAATGCATCTGTACACAGTTCTTCTAAAAGATTCTTGCGTACAACTTTTTAAAATTGAAAAAATATATAATTAAGCTATTTTTAGGCGGGTTTACCAGTTAGACCGAAAACCCACCTACAAGATCTCGTGGCCTAGTCAACTTAAATGGTTTTTGTTGGTATAAATACACCCTATGGATTGACCTAAAATACATCCTAATGCTGGGAATCCTTATTCTCCTAGACTTTCCCCATATGAGGTCTACATTATCCTATGTTCTCTACACTCCCCTGTCTCGATGAAACCCTAGTTTCCTTGTATAGATGTTGAACCCCTTTATCTCACATATCAATGCTACTGTTGGAGAGGAGGTTCTTGTTGGCTCGAGTAGGAGGGATCCAGAGGAAGGTCCATCAATGGAAACAATTTGGATCCGGTTGATCTTAAATACCTCTTATTTATGCCATTTCAATAAAAAGAGTCATATTACATTCCAATCTGCATTGTCTATTTCTTATGGTTATGTCTGTATAATTTATATTTTTATGGATGATTTGATAATATGCATAAATTCTTTGGATGTTGTGATCTGCATTTGGTTTCTTGTTCATCTTGCAAGTCTGCAACTTCAGGAGAAGAAGGTAGGGTTTGGAACCCATGGGAACATGATCAAACGTAGGACCTACAGGTATGCACTCTAAACCTAACTTGTAAATTCAATTTGTATGCATGGTTTCTTGAGTATGTTTGTTAAATTTTGTGTTTTGCTCTGTTGGGGTTGTCAATGCTAGCCTTAGGGAATTTTCTTGCAAATAAAATTAGCGACCATACTGGGGGGAATGCTTCTAAGTGTTTTCCTTAAGGGATTTATAGCTTGATCTGGGTCTTGAGTAGTGTCCTGTCAATTTTTTTATTCTCTTGGTATCTAATTAGACCAGATATTTCAACTAGACATGCGTGATCCGGGCTTGCTTTTTATTTTTCCTTAGTTTTCTCTTTATACACATATTTTTAGCAATAGGTGCATATACATGCATGTTGTTTGAAGACATCTCGCATAACCACAGGTTTTTTCTAAGGGTCACATATGTACATAGACATTCGTCTAGACAACCATATATATTTCTAAACATGGAATTTTTTTCACTTACTGAGAGCCCAAGTGGGTTCTATTGTTTTTCTTCTAGTCTCTAGTGCCCGTTTAAGGCTGAAAATCTTCAATTTGAGGTTTGCTGCTGTTATTCTTCAGTGTTGATATTACTTTTACATCAACATAGGGTTTATTGGTTTCCAAGAGATTTGGGTGTTAAGTTGGGTTCTTAGTCTATCCAAGGTTTTGGGCCATTTTAGGTCTCTAAGGAAATCTTTGTTTCAGTCTTTGCGATTGAATTATATCCCTTCTCTTTTATTTTGCTTCTTGTTTATCTAAAGGTTGATTTGTACATTTATCTATCTCATTGGTTCAAATAACTTGAGTTATTTCTGTTTGAGATTTTGGAACATCATTTCTATGAATTTATTGAACATCATTCCTTTGAAACTCTTGAACCTTTGAGATCTGAAGTCTTTTAATGTCATCCTTTCTGCTTTTGTGAAAGTCTTGAATTTCCTTTCATTGAAGTTCTTGGTTTTTGTTGGCTTAAGGAGGCTTTGAATTTCCTTTGTTGACATTTTTAGATTTCCTTTTGTTTTGAAGTCCTTATTTTCTTTTTTGTTTAAAGTTTTGGATTTTTATCTTTTAAAAAGAAAAAGAAAATGCTTATATTTTTCCTTTTCATCTTGTTCTTTCTCATTGCATTCACTGGATGGTTTGAACAAGAGTCTTTGGTGTTTTCAACTTTGGTACATTATTGGTCTGTTGATGCATTCTTATTTCTTTAAAGGTTTCTAATTTTCATGAGTGCGTTTTGGCACTTGTTTGCTTGTCATTTTTCACTGATTGTTGTCTTTGCTATTGATTGCCTTAAGGATTATACTTTAGCATCTTGCATTACATACTAGTTTGCATTAAGGTTTCATTATATCAAGTACTGAGTGTTTTGTGGACTTTGAATGTGTGAGTTCTTGCTTTTAAAAGGGAAAGGAAAAGTTTTTATTTATTATATTCTCGTAGAACCTTTGTAGAAGTCACCTCTTCATCAAAGAAAGATAGTTGCACTGCATGTAGCTAAGTTTTCTTATTTTACTTCTTTTCATCAGAACACATCAATTGCATTTCCATTTCCTATGACCTAATCAATAGAAAATAAGATTAACACATAAGATAAAATTAACTAGGCCTTTTTATTTTGTCATAGAACATCAACTAGTATAAGGCATATTTATGGCCTTGGAATAGGTGTGTGGAGAGTAAATTATCCATGGCCACTCAAATAAAGTATAAAAGTTAAATAAAAAGTGGAAATATAATGGTGTATAAGTTGTCAGGGAAGCTCCTATCACATAGGAGTTAATAACTATACCCTCTTTCCTACTGGTTAGAGCACATGCCATGACTGTCCCCCTCAAATTTTCATTACGAACTAGTTATCCTAGTTTCCTATCCTGGGTACTGCCTAGATGACTACTAGGGGGGCTACCCTTGGTAACTGAAACAAACATTGTATCACTATCATAATACTTTTAGAGGGTGCCCCATGAAGCGAGGGTACTTTTATCGACAAAGGATATTGTCATTGGGTTAACATAACTATTTCTGTTACATTCATTAATAGGACATGGACCCTCATCATCCCAAGCTTACCTTTGAAAGGCCCTTTATCCACTTTCTTGAATTTTGGTGTCCAGTCCTAATTACCCTGAGAGAAAATACCTTAAGGTTGTTTACTTGTTTGTATCTTTAGGAATTTTGTAGTGAGTGATTTGTGCTCCTATCCCACCTTAGGATATTTGGTCATTTATATCTTTTTATTCGTAAAAGGCGGCTAATCTACACAGTCATAAATCTAGGAGGCTTCACGAGCTTTCACCTATGAGTGTAGAGCCTCCACCTCAGAGGCATAGGCAGGATTCTACTAGTTCTTTTGAACCAATTCAATCTAACACAATAGAGACAAATCCTCTCCCATGGGGATCTTCTCCGGAGGAAGAGCTCGAAGCGCAGGGTTTCCTTCATGATTTGGAAGGAAGTGTTCTCTTCCTGCTAGGGTAATTTTTCAATCTAGTTCTTTGGAAGAGCAAGTTGTAGTGGAATATATCTCAAAATCTTCTAGCTCAGATTTAAATCCTCTTCTAGGAAATGTTCCTTACATTATATCTTACGTGGGTACCTCAGCTGAGAGCATCACTCTGAACTCTCTTTCTTTTGATATGACCAATGTTAGTAGCACTAGTACGACTGCTGTTATTGATGGTGTACATGTGCCTTCTTCTATAGTTGGTGGATGAACATTTTCCTTCTCTACTATGTCTACTTCAACACCTAACACAGTAGCTACTGGCTCTAGCTCTGCTCCTGGCTTGAGTGGGGGAACCCAACCTTTTGCTCTTATCACTAGTGCTTTTTCATTTTGGATGTAGTTAGTTGGGATTTCATCAATCCCAACTTATTTTTCATATGTTGTTCCTTCTACTATGCCTTCTATGGAAGGTGGTTCAGTCCCCTTATAGGGATTCACTTTTGGATGTGGGTATGTTCCTCCTTCTAGCCCCTCCTTGGGAGGTACATCTATTCCATATCCTATTTTCTCTCAATTTGCTAATCCTTTTCAAGGACAACGAGGTCAAGGTATGGTATATCCATCTATGAGTGGGTCAGCATTAGGTTTCCCTTATCAAGTGTTTGGTCAGCAAGGGAGTCTTCCCTTCCCTACTTGTAGTATGTTGACGAGTTCTTTTTCTTTTTCTAATGCTTGGAACACTTATCAAGGGGTTTCTCCTTCATAATGTATCGACAAGTGGAAATGCCTCTTCAAATCACAAATCCACCATGAGTGGAGGATATCCTCCATATATTTTCGTAAAACAAGGGGTTTATTATAATCTGAGAGTTTCAGCAAGTTATCTCTGGAAACTTGGTACCAATTAAAATCCAATGTATTATTTTCTGAACTATGGTCCTTACAGAAGTTTTTATTCTGGGGTGTGGAATGCCATAGATTATCTGCACTTACCATTTCTAACAACTCTTAATTTTCTATGTTTTTCAAAGTTAACTAATGACTCAGTTCAATATGATCTGATTTGGTCTCCAGTCCCTGCTAAAATTCCCTTAAACATTCATAAGTTTGAAGGAAAGTTGGGTGAGTATCCCATATATCATATAACCATGTTTCACCTATGGTGTTCATCATACTCTTTGATTGATGATTCGATTAGGTTTAGGATTTTTTCATTGCACCCTGATTGAGAATGTTGTGAAGTGGTATATTGAACTAAAAGGGGGATCATTCTCAAAGTTTAATGATTTGGCCATAATATTTCTTAACCACTTTCTATTACCTATTCGATACAACGTCGAGACTAAACTCTTGGCCAATTTTAAATAGGATAAGGGTACTCACATATTTTACCACATCTAAGAATGTCGAAGAAGACAGAGAACAGTCAAAGTAGAAATACCTGATAAATGTTTTCTTGAGTGGCTTTTGAAGTCACTACAACCACCCATCTCAAAATATGTGTCACCTTTTGGAGTGTTCATAAAATACTAAGCTATATTTAGGGTCCATTAATTGGATCTCATTTATTCTCAGTTTAGTGTCCTTTATGATTTTTTATTTTTTATTTTTATTGATTGATTTATTTATTTTTATTTTTTTCTGATGCATCGATACCTCAAACAAAATCGACCACACCGAAAATGGGGCCCCATGCTGATGGGATAGTAGGATAGCTCAATTTGAGTGCAATTAGTTTGTTAGTGAACCAATTGTAGAGGATGACTTTGTAATCTACTTTTTTCGAGCAAGGTATGCTGTCTATCTCTCCTTCACAATATGTTGCAGTTAATGTAGTCCAATCTTTGAATCCCAATGGAAACCAAAAATATGGAGGGAAGAAGAAAGGATGTGGTAATAAGAAGAACAAGAAAGATAAGGAGAGTGTTACTAAACCTAGTGATAATATTGATGAAGGTAAGAAGGGCCAGGAGAAGAAAGTGAAAATATTTTGCAAGTTATGTAAAGGGGATCATCTTACTCACCTTTTCCTAAAAATTCAATATGCACAATTCTTTTTAGCACAATAGGGTCCTTCGAGTTCTTAGGTAGTTCTTAACAACCCTTTCCCTCAAGGGAAACAAATTCTTTTTGAACAACTTGACGTTTAATACAAATGCCAGGGATGCTCAGAACTATTCCATGGTGGAAGATTTAGCTTAGAATCCCTATGCTATGTTAGAATTAGAAGTTCTCCAATCGTGCCTAACACAAAGGTGTGTGTTACTCACAAAAATTGGAGCAGTTGAACCTAAGAGCTCTCAGGTCATTATTTTTAATACTAAGTGTGTCAAGCCAAGACTTCCTCATCATGTTGCTTTCAAAATTAAAGTTGTATGCCAAAAGAAGACTATTTTTCAAACTGTTGTCGATGAGGGAGCTTCCACTTATCTCATGTCAATAGCATGTTGGAAATATATAAGGTCTCCAAAGTTGACTTCATTTGATAGTAATTCACATAGGCTGCATGGGATTGTGCCTACCTTCCTGATTGGAGTCGGGGAAAATTTTTTCAATGTGTGTAACAACCCCTAGTTAAAAGTTCATGTAATAAAGTTAATAAAGGAAAAATAAGACCAAGGGCATGGGACATGTATTCCAAGCTGAATGTTGGGCAAAACATCCTAGTGGGTGTCACTTTCAGTTTATTATGGCTAAGGAAAATGGTAAAGGCAAAGAGGCATTAATTGGAACTTATTTATGAAATAAAGGGAAACATGAGAAAAGGGAGATAAAAGGTCACAAGTTTGCATGAGAAGAAAATTGAAGGGAAAATAGAGGAAATTGAAGAAAATAGAGGTCTCAATGATAAAAAGGATTTTGAGGATCAATTCACACCTTTTTGTCAGTTCAGTTTTGGATCTCTTTGTATTCTCTCATCCTATTACACACTTCGAGAATTCTTGGAGCACTCTAGCATTGGGAAAATCAAGCAAAGGAAGGAAAAGGAAGGACAAGGGAAGCAAAGGACAAGCAAGGAAGGTTGGATAAAAAAGCTTCAACAAGAATACTTGCAGGTAACAGGTTGCATGTGTGATTTCCTAACTGGTATGTGAATGCACGGTACATGAATTTTTGTATTTGGTTTTCTTGTTGACATTGGCATGGGTTTTGATGGGTGTAAAAGTGGTTTTAGCCTTGCCTTTCCATTTCTAGATAGCCATGGTGTGACATGATTCTTTGTTTGGTTGAGCATTGGATTGCCGGAAGGTTTTGGAACCAGGTGAGGTGGTCTCAAGAAAATTCCCAAGGGTTTGGGGTGGAGGTGGTTTAGTCTACGGGAAGCCCAAAATAGGTGGGTGGAGATAGGAAAATTCCTCAAGGTAATGGTGAAGAAATTTTGAAGCATCCAAGATCTTTTTGGGCTTAGTGATCTCTTAACTGGTTTTGGCGGGATTGCGGTAGCCTGAGGGTGGAGGTGGTTTAACCTCTGGGAAGCCCTGGTCGTTTATATCTTGGTTTGCTTATGTGATCTCTTGATTGGTTTTGGCGAGAATGCGGGAGCATGAGGGTGGAGGTGGTTTAATCTCCAGGAAGCGCTAGTTGTTTTTGTCTTGAGTTCCCACATTCATGCTTGGAATATGGCATGTGGATGATTGGATGAAAGAAAGATTTGGTTAAGCGCAATCTATGGTTAGGTGGTATGTGGAATTCCTTGACTTGGTTTGATTTTGCATCAATTAATAAGAGCTAATTTTCCTTCTATTTTCTATGAGAATTTGTAGATGTTATTATGGTGATTTGATGGTTGTTATGTCGTGGTCAGTAATCTAGTTATGTGCCAGTTATAAGCATGAAATTGTAATGTACTCTAACTATGTCTTGTTTAATATTTGATAAGTATGTGATGGTTAATGAATGCATGAGCTAATAAGTAGTATTGAAGCTATTATGAGAGGGAATTATACTTTTTTATGATTCTCATATAAGTTTCAAATTCCTATGTTCAAATATGCATTCATAACCTGTAGATTACATGTTCATCATATGTTTGAGGAAATAATTGTCATGGTTAGGCCTGGTTAGGTCAAGTATTTGATTACTTTTTTTATGATTGACATTGTCTGCAAGTCTTTTATCATTTTGGAAAGTTTTGGGAAATTCTGGGTAGTGGTCTGGAGGTTGGCCTAGAATTGTGGCTCAGATCTCGGGATTGTAGGCATTGAAATGAGTAGTTTGGGTCACAACTGCACTCATGCATGCTTGTGCATGTAGTTGGAAGGTCAAAATCACACTTTGTTGGCTTAAGGGGCTTGGACCCAAGTTCAAAGTGTACTGCGCACCAAAAAAACCATCAACCACTGGCTGTTTTGGCAACGACCTGCAAGCAGATCATAGTCTCACCCAAAGCGGTTATGGGAGGTTGTAGAACAAGGTTTCTGCAGCGAGAGGGATATGCGCGTTGTGGTACCTATGTGTTTACTTATGTCTTAGACCTATCTACAACTCCACATGCATAAATAACTTCGCGCTGATGATTTACTTCACAGATTTGCACTTATCGCATAAACATATCAGAAAATAGTATAACATGTATTCTTTCTCATAATTTAGTAAAAGACATGCATAACAATATGTATAAACATAGATAATAAACACAGATACATAAACTTTTTCTGAAACTTCTTCTTCTTTTATTAAGATAGATCTTCAATACATACAACTTATTCAACCTATGCACCCAGCTGCAGGTGGTCTACGCACTCAGTTGCAAACTCTTAAATGCCTCCACACACTCAACTACGGAGCCTTCCCCTAAAGCCCAAAATACAGATTAATGACAGAAGATATCAATGATTCATCTATGACTTTTTCTACTATTTTACTATCCTCAATGAAGTATTGCATCTCCTTATATAGATTTCATTACTACAAGACCATGGTCCACATATCATGGATCCAAAAAAACAATGAACTAACACCCAATACCCATTACAAAATGAGGGGCTTTGACCTACCCCAAAGCCCCTAAACGTCACGTGGTAAATATAACTTCATGGAATTCGCGCGCTTCTCTCCTCAAAATGCGGATTCTTTGACCAAAACTGGACCAAGTTGGGCTACGCCCAACAAGTCCCCAACACTCACATGTGACTCGTCCTGAGTCACTTAGCTACGATGCCCTTGATCTTCGTTGTAATACCATTGTAGACCATATTGTACTCCTAGACTATTTTTGCTACTTGTTTCTCCTCTTGGCACACCTCCTCCAGCAATGCCTCTGTAGTTGGACCAACAATCTTCTGCAATATTTCTTTCTCCCTTTTCTTTAACTGCTTGAGCCTTCCATCCACTTCCTATGAAATTTGGAGGGACTCATCCTGCCATGGCTGAGTCCTCGCTTGGAAGATCTTCTCCTTCCTCCGAAGATCTTCTATCTGTTTCTGGAGGTTCTTTACTTCAATAATACTAGAAAGCCTCTATGAGACTGGTAGGGTCTTCGCAGTTGCTAGGATATTTTCCTGCTTCTTTTGCTTCACCTGTATCTCCTCCTCAATCTTTTGAATGTTTGGATCCTCCTTCAGTAAGGTCTAAATTTTCATAGTGTCATCTAGTAATTTTCTACAATGCACCACTATGTTGGAGATGCCTTTTAAAGCTGATTTTAAGTCCTTCTCCCTCTTCTCCCGTGCTTCTGGTGGTGTGGCTCACTACAGCCTTATTTGCAGCTCTAAAATTTGCACTTCATAGTCAAATTTCATCTTCGTGATCGTATTCTTTGATTCTTTTATTGCGAGGGTGAGCTTCACAACCTTCTTTGCTGGTGGCTCCTCTTCACAGACCTTTACGTCTGGAACTGTGCTACAAGTGTCTGCAATGTATTTTTTTAATTGCTGTTGTTTCTACCATACCTCATCTCTTTTCTTAGCCAACTTCTCTAACTCCTTTTTCAACGAAGCTTTCTCCTTTTCCACCTGATTGGTCCATAGAGAAGTTCGATGTTCCCGCTCTAGTAACTCAGTTGTTATACTCTGGTGGAATTCATGCAGTACCTGAATCGGCAGCGCGGAAATGTTCATGTTGACGCTACTCCAAGATTTAGCTCGTTCCCTGTCCTCTAGTGCTTCGAACTGTAGTGCTCCAGCTGGCACCCTCAAAATCCTAACGCCGAATGTTGTCTCTATTCATCACTCTGCATGTAGTGGTTGAATTGTATGCTTTGGTTGTCTCGCTGTCTGTGGTAGTGCCTTCAACTCTGCAATGCCATGCTGAACCATGGCTAATATCGTTTTATAACGATCATCAATTCTGTCCCAAGTTTCTGTTGTTACCTCCTGGACCTTTTCCCCGATCTCGTCAATGTCCCCATCAATGAGGACAAGTGGTATAACACCCCTAGATTTGTCCACCTTCTGCTTTTTCCTCATGCCCGACGTGGTTTTTGTAGGTACCCTCTTTTTAATGATGAATGGTGACTCCTCTGATACTCCTTCATCGTTGAGGGGTTCCTGAGTACCATGTTCATGTTCTAGCTCTGTCTCTTTTGTGCCTTGTTCTTTTTATGTATCCTTTCCTCTCGGACTCACATAGTGTAGAGTACCCTTCTCTGTTCCAACATCTTTGCTGGGTGGAGTCATCCACTCTGCTGACCAATGATGTACTATTGTGAGTAAGTCATCCTCGGTCGCTAAATATAGAAATGGGTGCCATGTCCTTGTCGATTCCTTCCTTGCCTTTACATAGACTCGATGGAAGTCTTCCTTAAAGTCTGCGATGTTGTAGTATTGTCTGCATAAACTTGGTGACAACCTTGGGTGCTGATTCACCACCATGTGTAAATCCATCGATAATATTACGAATAAAATCCTATTTTTCATCGCATGCGACAATTCCTTAGTATACCAAACGGAGGCATACTTCGTTGCTTCACAAAAATCTGGTTCAATAGGAGGAAACTGCGAGTCCTTTGGCTCCTTCCATGTAATTAGCACGATGATGATGATTAACCACGCATAATGAAATGTCTTCCCTTCCTCCCGCGCCTCCTTGTAGTATTCCAAAAGCTCCTTACACAAATAGGTGGCCCAATTACATTGGACCTCAGCGTTGCACTACACAGCCAAAGAAACCACAGTTGCGGACACCTCATTTTCTCTGCACTTCTGCATGATCTTCCCTGCTAAGATGTGCAAACCCTTAGTCGGTGATAGAGCTGATACAGTATCCACACAATTTCTTGACAATTTTGAACTTATGCTTCATCATATGTGCCATTGCCTTGTCTTGATTCTTGCCCACAAACTCTTTTGTGGGGACTTTCCCTTGGTGAGGTAGTCTTGTAATTCTTCTGATCAACATTTTGTCGATCGGGATCCTCGTCCCCAGCCAGAGGCATCCATCATGTACTAATGCGGGAATTTTTCACACATAGGTTGTATTAGATGTGATTCTACTGAAGTGTGACACAAGTAGCATATTTAATAGGCTTGCTCTCTGCAATCCTGTAGCCCACCGGTGCGACTCTAACCTTGTAAATCCAGTTTCTAGGTAATATACTTGCTACAAGTATCTGCTCAGCTCAAACTGTGGGTATTTTCTTTGATCATTGAAATCCCAATCCTCCATATTCAGTTGTGGTATCTTCCCCAACACTTCGCTGTCAAACGACACTTCCTCCAGCAACAATGGAGCAAACGTGACAAACTTCATATCTTTTGGACACTTGACTGGCTTGGCGCTCGGTTTCCTTGGTGGAATGTAAGGTGGGAGCACAAAGGGAATTTCTATGCCCTCTGTTTCCATTTGATGCACCCTGACCTCTTCCTCACTGTCATGAATCTCCCGTGATTCCTTCTGATGGATTCATTTCTTTCCCTTTTGTGTAGGTTTATTCCCCTTGTCATCCTTGTTCTTTGTTCACACTTCCTTCAGTGTCTAATTCCTTGGAGATATCCTCAGTTCTATCCCAGAGGCCTTATCTGGCCTATTTTCTTGTTTCTTTTGTGGCTGTGCTTTTGTGGGTACCTTCTTTCGCGACGACCTCACACGCCATGGGGACATGGGTACATTCGTTGTTGCGGTTTGACCACCCTGGGCCTCCAAGACTCCTGGTATCCCTTTCTTTGTAAATTCTATAGCAAGTTCTTTAAAACTTCTCCCAGACATACAATATCTTACTTCTCTCACACTTGGTTGCAAGTTCTCAAATTGAATTCTCCAAACAACAAAGTGTGTGGTGCGGGATATGGTTTTTATAACGAATTTGAATTTCCAGCCCCATTTAATGCAGGTATGGTGCTATATTTGGCCACATATGCTTCATAAATGTGTTTCTCCTGCGCCCTTTAACGACAACTTCCTTTTAACAGTATATTTTTCCTTCCAACAGTCATATTTTCGACCAACTTCGATGAACCTTCCATTGTGGCACAATCATCCTTTCTTCATTGCAATTCCTTCAGACTTCATCATACTCATGAGTATTGCGCAGTAATCTTTATTCGATGAAGTCCCTTTCTGCAAAGTAGTTTATAGTCCCATGCCCACTTTCAACTGCAAGTGGCACTAAGACTTTCTTCCCTTCGTTTTTCAGTGCGAATTTCTAGGGACAAAATCATCCTTGTATACTTTCAATCTGCTACCATTCACTCATCCTAGAATCAGCTGACCATTTAACTTTGGAAGATGAATTGCACCACCATCATAGATTTCCTTGATGATATATGGTCCTAACCAATGTGTTTTAAATTTTTTGGGAACTTTGCAAATTTGTTGTCATATAATAGTACAAGTTCTCCTTCCCAGCATGTCTTCTTATTGATGTGCCTATCATGCAAGGCTTTCTCCCTTGCTTTCTGCACTTGTTAATGGAACCCTACTATGAACTCGTCTTCTTCTAGAACTAGTAACTACGCCACCGTTTCCTTCATAATGTCAGGGTCTTCCATATCTATGAACACTGCAATCCTCAAACTTGGCACAATGTACTCCATAGGCATAATTGCCTCTTGTCCATATACCAACCTAAAAGGTGTCTGCCCTGTCAATTTCTTGCATGTTGTCTTGTATGCCCACAACACTGCTAGAATCCTTAGATCCCAGTCATCTCTATTCACATTGCATACCTTGGTCAATGCATTCTCCAGAATCTTATTGAAAGCTTCCACTATTCCATTTGCCTGAGGATGATAAGGAGTGATCTTCTGATGGTAAACTTGAAATTCCTCAGTTAATGATTCAATGGTCTTATTCAAGAAGTGTGTCCCTTGGTCCCTTGGGCAGCTAAATCTAGACAGTATATATTCAAAGATAAATTTCGCAGTAGTTTCTGCACTGCAATCCTTCACTAGCTTGTCCTTCAACCCATCTTGTCAAATAATTAGTTGTAGTGATTATATACCTCACACCAGTCCTTTTCCCTAGTGGATTCACTGGTCCAACAAAGTCAATAACCCATTTGTAAAAAGCCTGCAAAGTTATCTATGGTATTAGTGGCATCTTGGCATCTCATCTCTCCTAGTTTGCTTCCTTATTCTTTGACATACATCGCATGATTGGCAACATTCTTTTTCATCCTTATGTATTATGGGCCACCATAACCCAACTCTCAAGATTTTCTGCACGGTGGCATTTCCTACATAGTGTCCACCTATGACTCCTCCATGATATTCCATCAGAATACTCTTGTCTTTCGTATTCAGGGACGTATATGTGTAGTATTTCATCTGACCCCATTTTGTACAAGTGTCCAACAATCAATGAGAAATCAGCTGCTCTAACTACCAACTCCTTCTTTTTCTTCATAGTGTACTCCACGGGTGCCATTCCTATAGCCATAAACTAAATAATATCCATGAAGTGATCATCTGCGACTCTCCTTGCGAATAACTGTGCATCATGTAGGTTATCTTCAATACTTGTGGTTTCTTCTCCTGTCTCTATAATTTATAGATGACCAGGCCTAGAATTCAATATTCCTGAATTCACTACAACCTCGAAGTCATACTCCTTGAATAATAACAACAATCAACATATTTTTCCTCCTAAAACAGGCTTATTCACCAAATATTTCAACGCGGAGTGATCGGTGAACATTTTGAAATGCGCTCCCAACAAATAGTGCATGAACTTTTGTAATGCATATACCATAGCTAACCCCTCTCTTTCTGTTGTGCTATAGTTCTTCTCTACCTTGGACAATTTTCTACTTGCAAATGCTATGGGGTGATCAATTTCTCCTGCTCCTGGCTGTGCTAGTACTATACCCAACACTATGCAAGATGCATCAACATGCACATGAAACTCCTTATTCCAATATGGGAAAACCAAAATAGGCGTAGTCACCATCTTCTCTTTTAGTACATCCAAATATTTTTTGGCACTCTTCGCTCCACTGAAAAGTCACATCTTTCTTCAACAATTTCTCCATCGACGCAGTTATCTATGCATACCCCTTTATAAACTTTCTATAATAGCCAGTGTGTCCTAGTGTTGTGCACAATTGTATTACTATTTTCGGTGTTGGCAAGTTCACAATAAATGTGATCTTCATAGGATCCACCATTAATCCCTATTTACAAACTACATGTCCCAACAATATACCAAATGGTTCACAAAATATACACTTTTTCAAGTTCAATGATATCTGGTATTTTCTACATGTATCTAGCATCAACCTCAAGCTTACCACATGCTTCTTCAACATCCCAAAGATTGTCCAATCATCGAAGTAAACTTCCAAAAATTTGTGTATATATTCTTTGAAGGCTGCAACTACAACTCTGGAAAAGATGGAAGGAGCATTCTCCAAACCAAAATTCATCACTGTGTACTGGTAAGAGCCCCATTCTATAGCAAAGTTTGTCTTATGTCTATCCTTTGGCACAATTCTAATCTCATGGTACCTCTAAAATCCATATATGAAAGAATATACCTCCTATCCTCCTACATTGTCCAATAATTCATATATAAATGGTGTAGGGAAGGGATCATGCAGACATGCATCATTCAATTTTCTCAAGTCCACACAAATTCTAATTTCCCCTTTTGCCTTATTTTCCTGAACCACCATGGGACTTACCCATTTAGACTCTTCGACAGGTTCGATGATCCCAGTTGTTATCATCTTATCTAATTCTTCCTTCATGTTTTCCTTATATTTTGGATTCAACCTATAAGGTCTCTGCTTGATAGGCTTCACGTAGGGTTTCAAAGGAATATTCATAACTCCCAAGTCTCCTACTATGCCCTTCATATCTGAGAACTTAGTGGGAAACAACTCCTGGTACTCATGCAAAAGATCTGTTATCTTGCTGACTATGTCTTCATCCCAGTAATCTCCTATTGTTGCAAACTTTGACTCATCCTCTCATCGTATATTCACCCTATTCAACTTGGCTTCATTATATCAGGCGTATCTATTTTTGGTCCATTCACTTCGTGAGTTTGGAAATTGACCGCAGACAGTGATAGTTGATTGCAGGCTTTTGAATCAGGGTTTTTGGTTATTAGCATTGTTGGGTTCATCTCATGGATGTTGTTTAGTTGATTTTGCTGGATAGAATTATGGTTGAATATATGGATCATTGTACTTGTTGTCGCCTACTGCACCTTGTTCAAAGTTTTCCAAATGATGTCAAAAGAGTACAAAAGGGTAAAAAAGAGAACACATATTAGAGGATGAAAGTCTGAAGAGAAGGCCATAAGCCAAAAATCCTAAGTTTCAAAGCCAAGGAGGAAGTCAAGTTTTGCAGAGGACTGTTGAAGTTCAGGAGTCGATCATATTAGAACCTGATATCAAAAGGACGGGAAAAGAAACATATCAGAGAAAGAAGGCATATCAGAGGGAATTTCCTCAGAGGGTTGAAAACCTCGTAACTTTAATTTAAATCCTTTTCCAAAAGTTTCGATGAAGAGGAGATTCGAAATTAGGTTGGGCCTTGGTCACAAGGACTTCACAAGACAAAGTGCGCAGGGCTAAGGGCTGAGCATGGAGAGCTTAGAGCCATCGGAGGCGGAGAATATCATAACTTCCATGTAAATCCAAAATTGAAAAGTTTTGATGTGAAGGGCTGATATAGGCTATCTCTTGGTCACAAGTGTTTCAAAGGACCAAGAGGCGCGAAATATGACAAGGACCTCAGAGCAGATGCCATCAGAAATTCATCATTTCGTAACCCCTTAACTAATACAACTTCTAGAAAATGATAATTTCTTTGAGGAAAGAGAAATGCAAAGGAAACCTTCAAAAATCCAAAGACCCCTTGGACCTTTCTGTTTCCTCCGAAGAAGGCACGTGGCAGCTGGTGATTGATCCCGATGAGCTCACAGGGCAGATTATGTCACCATGACATGGAGGGAAAAGGACACGAGGTAGGAATTTTTGGCACTCTGAGGGGCCTAAAGGAAAAAATATGGGTGACATGTGTCATGACTCATGAAGTGCCATGTGGAGGTGATAATGTCAGCAAGAGGTCACTTCGGAGGTATGCATTTCGAAGGATGGTGGTCATCGTAACTTTGTTTTATTTCCTCTTTGAAACTCTTCCGATGGAGGGAGCTCTAAAATATGGTGGCAGTTGGTCGCAGAGTCTTCAAGGGACTAAGGGCAAAGGGATGGGGGTTTAGTATCAAGATTTTTGAGCCCATCGAAAGTGGGAGTCATCGTAACTCCAAATTAAATCCAAATTTGAAATTTTTTGATAGAAGGGGCTCTGAAATCTACTAGCATTTGGTCATGAGTATCCAAAGGGACCAAGGGCGTAGGGCTGGTTGGAGCGCCTAAGTTCTAAGAAGATATTTCAAACGATGGTGGAATCAAAGCTTTTTAAGATACCTTTTCGAAAATTTTATGATGAAGAGGGGTTTCAATGTATGATGGCGCTTGGTCACAAGAGACCCAGTTGAACCAGAGGCTTGGACCAAGGCCAAGCACCCAAGTGTTATAAATCATTTCCAAGAATTAGAAGAGGCCATCAGAACTTTATTTGGAAGAACCTCTAATGGAAGAGTCTCTGAAGTATGTGGTGGTTGGTCACGAGAGATCCACAAAACCCACAACTGAAGTAATATTTAGAACTTGAGTGTTATGGGCCCCATCGAAAGCGATAGTTATAGCAACTCTTGGTAAATTCTTATTTGAAAAATTTTTGATGGTGAAGGAGGCTTTGATGTGTGTCCGCACTTGGTTGTGATAATTCAAAAGGACCATGGGAAAATAATGAACTATAAAGGGAGATAAGACTTGATAGGATCCCAAAGGCTTTACCACCCAAGCACCAAGATTTCGGTCACCGCCCCTGATCCCATGAAGGAAAAATATAAAGGGGCTAAACAAAAGGAGCTCCCAAACATCACCAATTTACGATTTCAGAAGGCTTTTTCAAATGAAGTTACAATGGAGAAAAGATCTGATATAACAACCCCTCAGTACTATGCCTTTGGTCATAGATCCGGGTCTTATGGGATACACTTTTCAAGGAGCAATGGAAAAGGAACTCGGTGGCATCAAAACCTTATGATTTCATAAGGTTATTTCAAATGATGTTATGAGGAGAGTAGGCTTTGATATTTCATCTCCTCTGCCTTAGGCCTACGGTCATAGGAAGTGGTTTTATGATGTATTAGAAATGAGGAGCTAAGTGTAGAAGGGCCAAGGACATCAGAACTATATTTTTGTAATGTCTTTAAAAAAAATTTCCAATGGGTTGCAGCTCCGAAGTGGCACTATGGTGATTTTATAAGGAATATTAGGCTCTGATAGTGTATCACAAAAGTGATAAAGAATGGATGAGTTGGAAACTATGATTACAGAGCACCACTAAGGCCACCACCAGTGATCGTTTCCAGGTCCAGAAAGTGGGAAGTCAAGTGGTTGAGGGGAAAGCGAGAGGCATACTGGTTATGTAACTGAAGAGGAAAGTTGTGGCAGAGATGTGGCCCAATCAGAGGCAATCACAAGAATGGCATGGAGATATTTTGATTGGCCATCATTAGTTTTTTTTCATTTCTATTATTTTGTAATTTTTGTATTTTAAAGAAAGGAATCAAATCCGTTGTAATGATTTGGGTTGCAGAACCTTTGCATGCCAAGACAGCTAGTCGATCAGACAGCTAGAGTATGGATAAGATATTTTTGTAACTATCTTTCAAGTTTACCCTCTTCTTATAAAAAGGGGGAAGAAACACTTTAGAAAGGTTCCCAATTTCTGAATTCAAGGGCCTGAATTATGTTTTGCAAGTTCTAAGTTCTGTTTACAGAGAAAGTGGTCCCACTTTTGGTTCAATTTTCTTATTCACAAGGTACCCAGGCTTATACAATTATTAAATGTGATGGACTGGTGATTTGGAATCCATCTTCAAATATTAATGAAGTTTTTTTGTTGATTCCAATCGGAGCGATGTGCAGTATGTTTTCCCTTTGTATATCATTTCGTGTATGTCTTTCCTCCTCTAAAATTGTGTAATGAAGCTACTGGTTTCACTCTCATGTATGTACTGTTTTCACTCTCATTTATGGATGTATATATGTTTCTAAGTAGTGAATAGTACCTGTGCAAATGAAATATTTACTTGTGTTATTTGATAGCCTACAGTACCTGTGTAAATGACAGATTTACTTGTGTTATTTGATAGCCTGCAGTACCTGTGTGAGCACATATTTACTTATGCTAATTGGTGACAAATGTGTCCATGAGGTATAGAGCTTGAGACCTTAATTTGCGCTCCATTTTTTCTGCTTTTTCACCTCCTCACTCTTCCATACTTCTACTGGAACTTGTTGCCTAGGATTTTGTGTTTTATCCAACCCTCTACATTGAATTATTTCCTTCCTTTCTCTCCTATTGTTCATTTATACTACAACAACAATATTAAGCTGCATATTACTGTGTGTCGGCCACCAGAATCAAGGAATTCCTCTTTGAGATAAGCCATATCTACCCATGTGTATTTAGATCTGGGTGTTTTCTCAAATATACCTTGTTGAAGGGATATTGAACCGATATTTTAATTATCTTATTTCAATTTATGTGACATATGGAGTGCAACAGAAATCCCTTAGATAATCTTCAAAAGCACTCCTCTTGGATGCCCTAGGCATTGACCCTTTCCTTCAACCCAGGGGTTGTCTCTAGGAGGCTTCTACATCTTCTGAAGCAATTTTGTGACAGGAGATAGAAAAATCTACAACATCTTCTGGAACCATTGCCGGGGAACGAATCAGAGTACTTTCCCTGGGTTCGACAATTTTTACATTCTCTCTGTCGGGTGAGATAGGGAAGTGTGGGTTGAAGATCTCTCGCCCTGATGAATCCAGTGTATGAATCTTATTTTAAACATCCTCAACAACATCTTCTAGCGCCATTTCTGGGGAAAAAATCATAATACTTTTCCCTGGGTTCAACAATTTTTACATTCCCTCTGTCGGGTGATCAAGGGAAGTGTGGGTTGAAGATCTCTCACCTTGGCAACTCCAGTGTCTGAATATTATTTTAAACACCCTGGCGACTCAACTGTCTATATCTTTATTTGGTCATTCTAGATTTAAAGGGGCCTCATATTCGCTCTGATGCAAAAAAACTAAAATTATCCCCTACATTTGACCTTGAGATCACTCACCTAAAGGGGTTTTCAAAATGGCCCTTCCTTCATTCTTGGCCAACAAATTTTCCCCACTGGATTTTTCTTCTATTGTTGGTTATCCCCATCATGTTCCTCCATATCACGAATGGTCCACCTATTTTCCTAGATTCAGTGGAAGCACAGATAGAAGCTCGAACCAACACCTCAAGGATTTTCATGAATGCATGGAACAATAGGGTATTGTTCTTGAAGATGTGAAAATGAAAATTTCATGTATTCATTAGATGAAGATGCTAGAGTTTGGTATGGAACAATACCTCATGGCATCATATCTTCCTTAAAGAGCTTTCATATAGAATTTAATCATTTCTGCAAAAGATTATATCCACCAGGTGGTCTGTTTGAAGATTGTTGTGAACATTTTAACGTTGAAAATATTTTTGAGATTAATGATGTTGCTGAAGATATGTATGGGGCTCAACTCCAAGAAAAAATATACTTGCATCAAGAAGAACTACCTAGTAATCAAGAAAGGGAAGAAGGAGACATTATCAAGCTGCAAACAAACCCTCAGAGATCTTATTCTGTTGAATTTGATGATTCTCCTTCTTATTATTAGTATGAATCCGATGGGGAATTGAGAAATACAGAACCAAAATAGTCACATTCATGGGAAGCTACACAAAAAGAAGAGGCACACCATGAGGTTAATGAAGAGGCTCCAGTTTATGATTTACAACCTCTTATTTTGAGCATATATCGGCAGTTGCCAATCAGTTTTACTGGCCCATGTTTTTACCTATCTCTGTTTTTGAAGTTCAAGAAGCTAGTAATAAAGTTGATGAAGATTCTCTGATTTATGATTCATATGATTCACAGGAGGATGAGATTTTTGCATATATTCAAAGAGATTTACTTACTAGCAGGTGGGGAGAAGAATAACAGCAACAAATTTTTCAAGAAGAGCCCAAAGTTGAAGAACCAAGCAGTCTTTGTGGTTGCCTTTTGCAGAATGATTCATTCTTAGAAATCGTTCAAGAAATAGAGGTGGCTATAAATTTCTCTCATCAGTTCTATGATCCAGTGGTTGAATATATGGAACATTTCTTTGGTCAGTAGCATATCTCAATTATGGGGTATGTATTAAATGCTTCACCTCAAGATTTCAAATGGTTCATGCCTATTTTAATTGCTAACTTTCAACAGAACAATGGGATAAGGTCTAATACTCAGATATTGGGTTGGTATCATCGGAAGGTTGACCTCACTTGGGTAAATTGATCCTTGTGCATAAGTAGGAGTTGTACATAAATAGTATCACTACGTGAGTGTTTAATTTCCAGTTTTAAGAATTTGTAGTTCTATATTTCAAGTATTATGAAGGGAGGACTCCCTGCAAATAAAGTTTCAGGGAGATTTTCTGGATTTGCAGGTTCAATATATTTTTGACTCTGTGCTTACTGGTGAAAGCTACTAGACTACAAGTTCTAAGCACCTTGCCAACAAGGCATTGTCCCCACTTGGAGCCAATGTTGTCACCTACTGCACCTTGTTCAAATTTTGCCAAATGATGTCAAAAGAATACAAAAGGGTAAAAAAGAGAACAAATCTTAGGGGTCAAAAGTCCAAAGAGGAGGCCACAAGCAAAAAATCCTAAGTTTCAAAGCCAAGGAGGACACCTAGTTTTACAGAGGAGTGTCAAAGTTCCAGAGTCAATCATATCATAACCTGATATTAGAAGGACAAGAAGAGAAACATATTAGAGCATGAAGGTATATCAGAGGGAAGTTATTCAGAGGGTTGAAAACCTCGTAACTTCAATTTAAATCCTTTTCCAAAATTTTCAATGAAGAGAAGCTTTGAAATTAGGCTGGCCCTTGGTCATAAGGACTTTACAATACCAATCATGCAAGAATAGGAGTCGAGCATGGAGATCTTAGTGCCATCGGAGACAGATAATATCGTAACTACCATGTAAATCCAAATTGAAAAGTTCTGATGTGAAGGGGCTTACGATATAGGCCAACTCTTGGTCACAAGTGTTTCAAAGGACCAAGGGGCGTAGAACAGGACAAGGACCTCAGAGTAGATGCCATCGGAACTTCGACATTTCGTAACCCCTTAAATAATGAAATTTCTGGAAAGCATCGATTTCTGTGAGGAAAGAAAAATGCAAAGGAAACCTTCAAAAATTTAAAGACCCCATTGACCTTTCCCTTTCCTTTGATGAAGGCACGTGGCAACTGGTGATTGATCCCGATGAGCTCACATGGCATATTACATCAGCATGATGTGGTGGGCAAGGGCATGTGGTAGTAAGTTTTGGCACTTTGAGGGGCGTAAATGGAAAAGTATGGGTGACACGTGTCACCACTCAGGAAGCTCCACGTGGAGTTGATGACGTAGCATGAGGTCACTTCAGAGGTTTGTATTTCGGAGGATGGTGGCCATCATAAATTTGTTTTATTTCCTCTTTGAAAATATTTCGATGTAAGGAGCTCTGAAATCCAATGGCACTTGGTTGTAGAGTCTTCAAGGGACCAAGGGCAAAGGGCTGGGGGCTGAGTATTAAGAGTTTTGAGCCCATCGGAAGTGGGAGTCATCATAAATCCAAAGTAATTCCAAATTTGAAAACTTTCGATGGAAGGGGCTCTGAAATCTACCAACACCTGGTCATGAGTATCCAAAGGGACCAAGGGTGTAGGGTGTTGGGTTGTGTTAGAGGGGGGGCTAAGCCCCCCCTTTTTTGCACCGATGTGCAGCAGGGGGTAGTTAGCCCCCCTCTATGGAGTCTGGGGCAGCACCCCGAGGAATTTTTTTTTTTGGACCCATGGTTTTGTCCATGGTTTTGTGCATGGTTTTCGCAAATGGTTTTGGGCACGATGGTTTTCAGTCCATGGTATTGGATGCTTCGGCATGTATATATATGTATTGTAACATTGAAAGGAACATAATGAAAAATCAATCTGGTAGTCCCGATTTTGGGATCTAGGGGAAAATCTCTATGTATATTTGTTTTATGTGTGATGCTCTCACTATTGTTTAGTTTCTATTTTTAGAATTCGTATGCATTTAATTTCTGTACGGGGTTAAAACCTACACAGGGCTGGATGGAGCGTCTAAGCGCTAAGATGAGATTTCAGAGGATGGTGGCATCAGAAATTTTTAAAATATATTTTCAAAAATATTATAGGAAAGAGGGGCTTCGATGTATGATGGTGCTTGGTCAAGAGAGACCCAGTAGAACGAGAGGCTCGGACCAAGGCCAAGCACCCAAGTGTTATAAAGCATTTCAGAGAAGAGGTCATTGGAAATTTATTTGGAAGAACCTTCGATGGAAGCAGATCTAAAGTATGTGGCGGTCAGTCACGAGAGATCCACAGAACACACAGTTGAAGGAAGATTTAGCACCTGAGTGTTTGGGCCCCATTGGAAGTGACAATTATTGTAACTCATGGTAAATTCTTATTTGAAAAGGTTCTGATGGTGAAGGGAGCTTCGATATGTGTTCTCACTTGGTCGCAAACATTCAAAAGGACCATGGGAAAAGCATGAAATATAAAGGGAGACAAGCCTCGACAAGAGCCTAAAGGCTTTAACACCCAAGCACCAAGCTTTTGGTCACCGCCCTTGGTCACATGAAGGAAAAATATAAAGGGGCTAAAGAAAAGGATATGTGAGGCATCACAACTTTACGATTTCAGAAGGATTTTTCAAATGATGTTACGATGAAGAAAAGATTTGATATAACAACCCCTTAGCACTAAGCCTTTGATTATAGTGCTTGGTCTTATGGGATACACTTTTCAAAGAGAAATGGAAAATGAGCTTGGTGGCATCAGAACCTTATGATTTCGGAAGGTTATTTCAAATGATGTTACGAGGAGAGGAGGCTCCTATATTTTAGCTCCTATGCCTTAAACCTTCGGTCACAGAAAGTGGTTCTATGGTGTATATGAAATGAGGAAATAAGCGTAGAAGGGCCAAGGACATCAGAACTCTGTGTTTTCATAATGTATTTAAAAATAAAGTTTTGATGAGCTTCAGCTCTGAAGTGACACTATGGTGATGTTAAGAGGCATATTGGGCTCTGATAATGTAACGCAGAAGTGATAAAGAATGGATGAGTCGACAACTGTGATTACAGAGTAACAATAAGGTCACCACCAGTGATCGTTTCTAGCTCCATAAAGTGGGAAGTCAAGCAATTAAGGGGAAATCCACAAGCATACCGGCTAGGTAACTGAAGAGGAAAGTTGTGGCAGAGACATGGCCCGATTAGAGGCAATCACAACAATTGCATGGAGATATTTTGCTGTGCCATCATTCAGATTTTTCCATTTCTTCTATTTTGTATTTTTTTTGTATTTTAAATAAAGGAATCGAATCCATTGTAATGATTTGGGTTGCAAAACCGTTGCACGCTGAGACAGCTAGTCGATCAGTCAACTGGAGCATGGCTAAGATATTTTTGTAACTATCTTTCAAGCTTACCATCTTCTTTTAAGAAGCGGGAAGAAACACTTTAGAAAGGTTCCCAATTTCTGTATTCAAAGGCTCAAATTCTGTTTTGCAAGTTCTGAGTTCTGTTTACAGAGAAAGCGGTTCCACTTTTGGTTCAATTTTATTGTTCATGAGGTACTCAGGCTTGTACAATTATTAAATGTGATGTATTGGTGATATGGGATCCATCTTCAAATATTAATGAAGTTGTTTTGTTGATTCCAATAAGAGCAATGTGCAATATGTTTTCCCTTTGTATATCATTTCCTGTATTTCTTTCCTCCTCTAAAATTGTGTAATGAAGTTGTTGGTTTCAGTCTTATTTATGGATGTATATACGTTGCTAAGTAGTGAATATTACTTGTGCAAACTTCATATTTACTTGTGTTATTTGATAGCCTACAGTACCTATGTAAATGACATATTTACTTGTGTTATTTGATAGCGTGAAGTACCTGTGTGAGCACATATTTACTTATGCTAATTGGTGATATATGTGTCCATGAGGCATAGAGCTTGAGACATTAATTTGCGCTCCATTTTTTCTGCATTTTCACCTCCTCACTATTCCATACTTCTTCTCGAACGTGTTGCTTAAGATTCTATGTTTTATCCAGCCCTCTGCATGGAATTATTTCCTTCCTTTCTCTCGCCTTGTTCATTTATACTACAACAACAAGATTAAGTTGCATATTGCTATGTGTCAGCCACCAGAATCAAGGCATTCCTCTTTGAGATAATCCATATCTACCCATGTGTATTTAGATATGTGTGTTTTCTCGAATATACCTTGGTGAAGGGCTATTGAACCAATCTCTGAATTATCTTATTTCAATTTATGTGACATATGGAGTGTAGTAGAAAGCCCTTAGATAATATTTAAAAGCACTCCTCTTAGATGCCCTAGGCACTGACCCTTTCCTTCAACCCGAGGGTTGTCTCTAGGAGGCTTCTACATCTTCTGAAGAAATTTTGTGACAGGAGATAGAAAAAGCTACAACAATACTCTCTTTTGCTGAATCATTCAATGATAATCTAATAAGAAGAAGAATTTGAAAAGGTTTTCCCCATAGTGGGTTTTTCCTTGTTCTCTGACCAGTCCTGATGTCTCTATGGGTGAATGATTTTATTTGATTGTTCCTTTATGTTCTGATGCATTGATTATTATGTTGTTCTTTCTATATAATTGCATATGTTGCCGAATAATGTTGTAAAACTGAATAATGATATGTTGTGGGGTCAATTTAATATGAAAATGAAGAAATTTAATTATCTAAAGTAAATAACAATATAGTTCTAAGAAAATTTAACATGGTCTTAGATTTGGCCTGAAGAGAAGTCATTGAATATCACCCCTATGAAGACACCTTTGTTGGGAGAAAGAGAAGACAAAGGAGACCTAAAAGAATAGTAGTGTTTGAGGGAAACCCTAGGCAATTTTGTTATTAGGGTTTGATGGATATTATGAGGTTAGGGTTTGGAATAAATCCTAGATTACAACAAAGATTTGAGATATGCAATCTAGAAACCCTAGCATGATCAACATGCAGATGCTCAAGGACTTGTCACAGGTTTGATATAACACTAGATATGATAGTCTCAATTAGGCCTGGTTGCTGATGAAGTTGGTTGAAATATAATGAAGGTGACAATGATATATGGAAAATGGACAGTAATGAATCTTGAAGGCTGGTTCAAAAGGGATATGATCACCTCTAATTGAAGATAAGTACTTTTTCAATTTATGTTACTCTATGCCTTTACTCTCTTTTAGATATATTGATCTGATCATTGATTATACGTCCTGCATGTAAATTTAAGTATTTGGTTACTTCTAACCTCTTGATTAGATGTGACAAGTGGATCCTTCTTGAGGATCATTTGATGTGCAAGGAAAGATAGCTAGTCTAGGAAGAGAAGAGCTACAGTTGCCCATGATAAGTAAGTGATACAAAGTGCAAAGGTATTTGAATGTTATAAGGTATGTATAGTATATTATTTTAGGTGCAATATTGGATGGAAAGGTAAGCCCTAAGATATCATGATAATATCACATTCAAAAATGGCTCATGCATTCATATGAAAGTAAGTTTGATTTATGGTACATGTGATATATTGGTGCACTTAATATTTGGAAAGTATATTACATTTTAGACATGATGTATTTCCTGATTTTATCAAGTAGGCTAAATACATTTATTTTTGATATATGGTGACTTGATACTATTTTTAATGCTTGTGATAAGCATGATGATAGAAGTGTAACAATAATATTGATATTCAGGATCTTCTTGCTGACCTTGTTTAGGTTTTGATAAGCTTATTAAATTGACAAATGAATGCCTTGACTTGATGATTGAGTAATATGATAAATAAGTGACATTGTGATTATAATATTTGAAGTATGATGATACACATGTCAGCTGACCTAATCATATGAATCTAACCCTTGATGAAAATTTGATGTCATATTCATATGTGATGATGAAGTAGTTGATGCTAAGATGTTATGACCATGATGAATATATGTTTTAGAACCTGATATAGTTTGATTTTATGATATAATAGTTATGTTGATGCATGACAATACTATGATATACAGTTTGATGTTTTGAATGATGATGATTAAAGTGGCTTCCAATTCAGAGGGAGAAACTCTCCAAAATATCTCTAAACCTATTATCAATTGCATTAAATGTATAGAATATTTTTTATTGTTGAAGTAAGATTTTTGGACATGAATAGTCAAATATATGATGTTGTTAGACTACAATAAGTTCTGAGAATAGAAGAGAATGTTTCTCCTAGTCTAAGTCCCAACCGATGGGAGAAAGGTTTAAGAGTGCAGTTATAATACTACAACTGCACGGAAGAAGGGCCTATGGGTGTGGTTGTGCTTGTAGGACACAAAAAATAAATCCCTATGCATAAAACTAGGAGCACACTAGGAGTATGACAATCCTACAAATATAGAGAAGACAATAGAAAGTTCTATGAGCATGGAAGTTTGAATGTTTGACTTACTATAGAAAATGTAATTGTGTTGAATAAACTTGTGTTTGCAGGGGACCGAAATATGCATATCATTATGTTATTTTGATTTCATCGTTGATTTGATAACAATTGCAAGGGTTTGACAAGGTCTATCTTATTGGTTTAATATGGATGAGCTGTATTGGAGTCTTGACATGATGCTTGATAGTTCATAGATATGTTTTGGCTTATGGATTGATTGAATTCATAATGATAACAAATTAGGGTTTTGATTTGATAACTAATGATTTTCCTTGATGACGATGTTATGTGGGCATAATGAATTTCAGTTACTAATGTTCGTATTCAATAGTGATTATATATTGGCATCATTGGACTCGGAGAATTGGTTGAAGTATAAACAATTGCGATTCAATATGAAATAATCTCACAATGATAGGGTGAAACTTATATGAATTATCCTTGATGTATAATAACAAAAATAATTCATATTATGATTATGAGGATGGCCTAATGGAGTTTGATATTTCTTAATAACAATTTGTTGACATGACAATAGATGAATTCATAACTTGGTATTTGGATGTGAGCTCTTCCTGACACCTAGTCCGAAGAGTTTGTCACAGTGATATTGCCAGACACTTTTATGATTTTGATATTAGCTTTTGTTTGACATCTAAGGCTTTATAAGATGACTTATTTGATTTGATTACATAGTATTGATTTGTGTAAGGTTGAGCATATTGGTTTGGTCAAGTGTTATGTTTATAGAAATCATTGTATGAAGCAAGCTCCCTGAGTTTGGTATATCTGCATTGGCAATTACCTAATGAAGCTAGGAAGATGTCTCACTCCAAATGATCCAAAATTATGTGGGAATGAAATAGAATACAAACATAAACATAAAAATAGAGATGCAGCAAAAATAAATCTTCATTTCATTAATATGAAAGAACTGAAAGATGCTTACATACAAAATGGAAATAAACTAGCTCAGGCAATGGTAGCTTATCTTTGAGAAGAGATGTCGTGGATACATTCCTATGAAATGTGTTACAATGAGGCTCAAGGGATTTTTTATTATTGGACAAAAAAATGAAATTCTAAACAACCAAAATTGTAACCCTAGGTGATGGAACACCAAGAGTTTGTGGGACCCATTGGGGTTAGTTGGGCAACCAACTTCCTAGGGCCGTAACTTGGTCATATGATATTTGTTTGGCACATACAACACCTCATTAGAAAGGTATCGTTGAGTAATACAAGATTTCTGGAAGGCCCATAGCCATATCCTATTGCGAACCTAAGAAAAAACTTCATTTAGGGTGTTACAACAACACAAGAAGTTTAGGACCTGAAAAAACTGCTAAAAATAGTAAATGTTGTTATAATCAAGGAAACTGATGAAATCAACTAGAGGTATATGTTGAATATGTAAGTGGCCAAAAGTATACACCAATATCCACCTAGATCAATCCTCCCCCCTTAGGAAGAAATGGTCCCCATTGCGTGCAGAGCCTTCATGAGGTGAGGAAATTTCTGTTGAACCAGGTCCCTGGTGAAGGAGTTGGCCTACTTTGACAACTTGATATAGTTGGATCCTCTGCTAGCGAGTGTTATTGATATGTTTTTCCATAATCCTATTAGTTTTGGCCTGTTCGATACAACTTGGGTTGAGCTCTGTTGTTGTAAGTTGCTCAACAACGTTGGATGTGCCCAACAAAGGGGGAAAGTATGGCCACAACCAGTCCACATTGAATACTGGGTGTAGGCCAAGGAATGGTGGAATCTTAAGCTCAAAACAATTTTCCCCTACAACCTTAGTGATGGTGTAAGGCTCATATTAGAGTGGACGAACTTTTGGTGGGCCCCAATGAGGCGCTCCTTCTGCAAATGTAACCAAACTTTTTCGCCCACCTGGAACTTCTGTGGTACAAGATGCAGATCATGACATTGTTTGTACTTAGAACTTTATCGTCCAATATGTCATGGACTTGATGGCAGATGTGATGGATGTGCTCAATGAAGTTGTTAGCCTTGTCAAATTCAGATTAGACATGAGTCGAATCTACCTTAGTAGCTTGCAAATGGTATGGAAACATCATTAGGACATAGTGGCTAGAATCCCAATCCCACTCGAAAGGGGTTGTGGCCAGTTGAGCTATGGAGAGCCATGTTGTAGCTGTGTTGGGTATAGGGGAGGATCTCATCCCATGTGTGTGAGTACTTCGAGTTGTACATGCACAAGATGTGCACTATCATCCTGTTGATGATCTCTGTTTGGCCATCAGTTTGGGGGTGGAGGGTCATGGACTTAGTGAGCTCGGTATCCAACAACGACCAGAGGCTTAACCATAACGAACTTAGGAACCAGCTATCCCAATCTAAGATAATGGACTGTGGGATCCCAAAGTGTACCCATACTTATTCAAAGAAGAGTTTGGAAGTGGCTTCTATTGTGATACTCTTCTTATAGGATGCCAAAATGGCCGTCTTAGAGAATCTATCAATGACCACGAAAACACATCGTTGCCATTTCGTAGAAGGGAGGCCTGACATGTAATCCATGGAGATGGATTCCTTGGGTCGAATAGGAGTCGGAATAGGAGTATATATGCCTTTCTTCTTGATTGTAGGTTTAGCAATGGTGTAGACAGTGGAGGATCTGATGTGCCCTTTCTGCAACAACTCCTAAATCTGCCTCTTGATATCATCATTCTCCATAACAAAGCATTGATAGATTGGTCCATTGGGTAGTGGCGTGCTCAGGGTTAGATCGATGGAATTCTTGACTTAACAGTGTAGGCATACCCCTGTGGGTGAGGTGAAGATGTCCTTGTACTCCTCCATGACTTTGTCCATCTGTTGTTGCTGTGTGGAGAAGTCCTATCTGGAGGTTGTGGATTTGGCCACAATCTTCTTCTTATTCTTAGGGAAAATCATAAGGAATATGAATTTCCTAGTCTGGGAAATGACCTTACTACATTGTTTAGTAGAGATCAAAGAAAGGGCAGCAGGCAACACTACCTCTGGTATTGATCCGAATCGGATCCATAAATGACTGTCATAGAACCATGACTAAAACAAATCCTTGAAGAATCCAAAACAAAAATTGAAAACACCCTGAACCAGTGGCCATGGCAGCTGGCGTGGAACGACGAGGACCTCGGTCAAAGTGCGCTGACCGAGGCCCATGGAGACTGCGCAGGAGGTCAAAATAGCCCCTGGGAGCCCCGGAATGGGAAAAGGAGCTGGTTTTCGATGCGCATTGCTGGGAAAACAGGGCCAAAATGGTAGGGCTTAAGCACTCGGTCACATCGGGGAGCCAGAGGACCGTGGGCGGAAAACAGAAAAGGCGCCAATGTACGATGGTGGGACCCATGGCCTAGAAACCGGCGGTTTGATCGGGACGCCCTTGAACGGTAAGAGGTTTTGGAGAAAGTGGAGCGATCACAATCAACGATCGACGCGTGGCAGCGGAGGAGAGAGAAAAACCACCGCGATCGCGCATTATCGGTCGAGCAAGTCAACCATGCTCGACGTGCAAATGACGTTGGATTTGGCGGAGCCCAGATCGGATGGCTGAGATTGCGCCTGATAGACAGAGCGGAATCGACAGGGGATAAAGCCGCGATTTAAGAGGATTTGGAATCCGTTGACCGCCACGGTGGAGAAAGCAATGAATCGGCAAGCGGGCTGGCGCAGTTCCGATGGAGACATGTGGCTACTTCTTGAGTGTTATGCTGACGCCGAACAGGGAATTCCAAGCACACAGGCGATAGGCGAATCGACGCAGGAAGAAGAGGAAACGAACAAGCCGAGAATCAAATGACTAAAGCCATGAATGGAGGCAGTCGAAAGGGAGACTAGAGGATTAGAAGGGAGATTCAGATCAAAGATTCCAAGTGACCAAGAGATACAGTGAACAGTGAACCCTAAGAGGAGGACTGAGCACAGAGAGTAATAAAGCCAAGCAGAGGAGACAGAGGGCCGATCTGACCACAGGCAACATCAAGCACCAGGGAGCTTGAAGAATCAAGCCTTCCCATAGAGGAATCTGTCCAGATTGAGCATCACAGTTGGCTCTTTCCACTATAGACCGAGGGTCACAGAGCGGGTAGGAAGAACAAGAGTCTGTGTACCCTAAGTGGCTTGGGGAATCCAAGAACCACCCTGCCAAGCAAACTCTGCTTCAAGAGAACTCATATTGAGTCACTGTATTGTAATTTCTCTACTCAAAGACATAATAAGACAAGGCCACCACTGAAGCTGGACTGGAGACGTAGCCCTGGAGAAGAGGGTGAACTCCTTATTAAAAATTGCTTGTGTATTTGTGTCTGCTTACTGCATTTCTCTGCTGTCTTTCCATTCAAAATGTTTGTGTATTGGCAATTTGATCGATTCGTTGTTTCAATCAAACATAACACACACACCAGCACATGAGTCTGTAATACCTTCTATTAAATAAATCTTTACTGAGGTCACTCATAGGGTGATTATCAGATCAAGTGGTATTAGAGCTCTAGGTTGTAAGGTTAGACAAGCTTGTGTTGGTTTAGTTGTGAATGATCACTAGATCAAAGCTCAAATTAGGAGAAGGAGAATTGGTGGAAACTAATCCTAAAATTGGGAGAGTCTATTCTCGAAAGACAATGTCAGAAGAAGGTTCTGTAGGGCCAGACCCTCAATTCCTAGAAAGTTTCCTAGCTATAAAGTCCATGGTGGAAGAAATGTATAGAGACTTTAGAAAGCATAAGGGTGAGGATTCGTCAGGCTCTAAGCAAGATAAAGAAGAAGATGAACCTCATTCCCATGACCACTCCAAAGGGAAGAAAAAATAAGAAAGCTTCCCTACACCTCCTAGTAGCCTTGTGCATAATAAGAAAGCATCTTTGATTAAGTTAGATGTCAAATTTGATTTGCCTATATATGATGGAGAGTTGAATGCTGAAAAGTTGGACAATTGGATAGGACAAATTGATGTGTATTGCAGGGTGCAGAACATAGACTCAGACAAGAGTAAGATTCAACTGGCAAGCCTATGCCTAGGAGGCACTGCCTTGGTTTGGTGAGAAGGTAGAACCCAAGCTGATGTGAAGAAGCATGGTAAGACCATCTCTGTCTGGAGTGACTTTGTTTCTGCCATCAGAAAGCATTTCTATCCATTGGCCTACATGCAACAGGCCATGATGAGTTGGAAAACTCTTCGGCAGTTGAAAGGGCAAAGTGTACAAGGGTATACTCAAGAGTTCCGAAAGAGAGCATTGATGTTAGGTATTTCATTAGACTCAACAGAAACTCTTTTGAAGTACATTGGGGGTCTACACAGCTACATGAGGCACACTATCCTCATGTTTAATCCCACTAGTATAGATGAGGTATCTGTACAAGCTACTCATCTCGAAGCAAGAGAAAAGAATGGAAATCCAGAAGTTGGGGGACCATCCCAACCCACTGTAAGCAAAAGCAAGGAGAAAAGAAAAGCAGAAATGGAAAACAAGGAAGGCAAACACTGCACAAAAAGGCAAAGCTTCATGCACTCACTATAAAAAGGAGGGGCATGATGATGAGCAATGTTGGATTCTGCATCCAGAGCTGAGACCTAAGAAGTCCGAGGGAAAGAAGAAGACGACTGCTGTAGTTATTCAGAAAGATTTGGGGTCAGACTCAGGAGATGAAACAATTATAGCAGCCATAGGTATAAAAGGTTATCTTCTTTAGAGAATGTTGAGATCAAGAACCAGGTGCAGGAGTTGCTTGAGAAAGGGTTCATCAGGCCTAGCACATCACCATGTGGGTCACCAATCGTTTTGGTGAGAAAGAAAGATGACTCGTGGAGAATGTGCATTGATTACCGAGCATTGAATAAAATAACGATAAAAAATCGTTATCCCCTTCCTTGCAAAGATGATCTTTTAGATCAATTGAAGGAAGCTGTTTATTTCACCAAGATGGATTTGCATAGTGGATACCATCAGGTCAGAGTTGCAGAGCAAGATGCATGGAAGACTACTTTCAAAACAAAGCAGGGATTGTATGAATGACTGGTTATGCCTTTTGGCTTGACCAATGCCCCTGCTACTTTCATGAGATTAATGAATGATGTACTCAGACCTTTTCTTGATGATTTTGTTATGATGTATCTGGATGACATTCTGATTTTCAGTAAAACGTGGGAAGAACATTTAAAGCATGTTAAGCGGACATTAGATGTTTTGAAAAGAGAAAAACTTTATGTTTAATTCTCAAAATGTGAATTTGGCAAAACCTCTCTAAATTATTTGGGTCATATAGTAGGCGGAGGTGAATTGAAAATAGATCCCTCTAAAGTGGCAGTCATTGTAAACTGGCCTAAACCCAAGTCTGCTACAGAAGTGAGAAGCTTCTTAGGAGCAGCACAGTATTGGAGGAAGTTCATTTCAAACTTTTCCTCAATTGCAGCTCCCTTACATGCTTTGACAGGATTGAACAAGGTGTTTCAGTGGGGAGGCAAACAACAGAAAGCCTTCGACACCTTGAAAGACAAAATTAGTACAACACCTGTACTAGCACTGCCAGATCTACAGAGACCATTTGAGATACAAACTGATGCCAGTGACTATGCCATGGGAGCAGTGTTGACACAACACGGTAAACCCATATGTTATCATTCTGAGACTTTTAATCCTGCAGTAGTTAACTATCCTACATATGATAAAGAATTATATGCATTAGTTCAGAGTGTGAAAAAGTGGAAACATTATTTAATGGGCAAAGAAACAGTAATACATATTGATCATCGGCCACTTCAATATCTACACTCCCAAACTAAGTTGCAACAATCAAGACATTATAGATGGATGGGTTTCCTACAATAGTTTCATTTAGTCATCAGATATCAAAAGGGAATACGTAACAAGGTTGCAGACATGTTATCTAGACCCATTATAAATGCATCTACCATCCTTAAGCATAATTCTGTACTATATGAAAGCTACATAGAACAATATGCTCAGGACGTGGACTTTAAAGATGTATATGCAACTTTGAGTCAAGGCAAGAGAGTAGAAGAATTGGACTATCATGTGAAGGACCGACTCTTATATGATTTTGGGAAACTCTGCATTCCACAAACTGAGAGAGCAAGATAATTAGGGAAGCACACACTTCTCTGATATCAGGTCACTTTGGTGTAAGTAAAACAGTCGCACAACTGCAAAGGTTCTGCTATTGGCCAAGAATGAGTGAGACAGTTTCTAGATATGTAAAGGGGTGTGCCATGTGTGCTAAAAGCAAGCCCAGTAACAGAAAACTAGGCCTGTACACTCCATTGCCAGTTCCTTCTCACCCTTGGGAGAGCATTTCCATGGATTTTGTTGGAGGACTGCCTAAGTCTAGGAAAGGTCATGATTATCTATACGTTATTGTGGATAGGTTCAACAAAATGTGTATTTTGATACCCTGTAGCAAACAGATTACAGCTGAACAAACTGTAAAATTATTTTTTGAACATGTATGGGTTCATTTTGGATTACCCACTTCTATTATATCTGATCGAGACACTCGATTTGTGGGCAAGTTTTGGTCCAGTCAGTGGGAACTAATGGACACCAAATTAAATAAAAGCACAACTTTTCATCCACAAATAGATGGCCAGATAGAAGTAGCAAATAGGACAGTGATCCAGTTACTGAGAGGATATTGCAGCAAACATCCTAAGCTTTTGGATGAGCACTTATGCTATGTGCAACATTCTTACAATAGAGCCAAACACTCTTCTACACAGAGATCTCCTTTTGAGACCTGCTTTGGTTTCATACCAAGGTCTCCCTTGGATTTTGTCTTTGTTAAAGATACCATGGTTGATGGACACAGTGATGTGGACAAAGCAACTAGGTTCATTGAACAGATCCAGGAGATCCACCAGGCAGTACATGAACAACAGGAAAGGAGCCAGGCCAAGTACAAGGCTAGGCATGATAAGCATCAGGTGGAGCATAGTTTTCAAGTTGGAGACCAAGTTTAGCTGTATATCAGAAAGGACAGGATGCAAGGTGAAGGTAAGAAGCTAAAACCTATCAGGTATGGACCCTTCAGGATACTTGAGAAGATTGGTGAAAATGCTTTTTGCCTTGATCTGCCAGTGCACATCTACTCAGTCGTGAATGCAGATTGCTTGAGATTGTTTGAACCTTAAATGATTGAGGACCCTGAAGAGCAGAGTCAATTTCCTTCTATTGATGATCTACTACCGGAATATCTTAATGAGCTGCAGGAAGATATAGTGCTGGTCAAAAAGGTAAGGACGATGCGTAGTGGACAGGTGGAATACCTCAGAATTTGGCTTAAAGGTTCGAAGCCGAGCAATGCGAAGTGGATTGAGATTGGACAAGTGAGATAGCGATTTCATCACTTAGTCGATGCTTAAAAGAAAACCAACTTTTGGTGGTCCAAAAGCTTTTCAGTTGGGAAGCCGTGATCCGAATCGGATCCATAAACGACTGTCATAGAACTGTGACTAAAACAGGTCAAACAAATCCTTGAAGAATCGAAAATAGCAATTGAAAACACCCTGAACCAGTGGCCATGGCAGCCGACATGGAATGACGAGGATCTCAGTCAAAGCGCGCTGACCGAGGCCCATGAAGACTGCACAGGAGGTCAAAATAGCCCCTGGGAGCCCCGGAGTGGGAAAAGGAGCTGGTTTTCGATGTGCATTAAACGCGCATCACTGGGCAAACAGGGCCGAAATGGTAGGGCTTAAGCACTCGGTCACATTGGGGAGCCAGAGGACCGTGGGTGAAAAACAGAAAAGGCACCAATGTACGATGGTGGGACCCATGGCCTAGAAACCAACAGTTTGATCGGGATGCCCTTGAACGGTAAGAGGTTTTGGAGAAAGCGAAGCAATCACAATCAACGATCGACGCGTGGCAATGGAGGAGAGAGAAAAACCGTTGCGATCGCACGTTATCAGTTGAGCAAGTCAACCGTGCTTGATGTGCGAATGACGTTGGATTTGGCAGAGCCCAGATCGGACGACTAAGATTGCGTCCGATAGACAGAGCGGAATTGACAGGGGATAAAGCCACGATTTAAGTGGATTTGGAATCCATTGACCACCACAGTGGAGAAAGCAACGAATCGACAAGCGGGCTGGCGCAGTTCTGATGGAGACACATGGCTACTTCCTGAGCATTATGCTGACGCCGAATAGGGAATTCCAAGCACACAGGCGACAGGTGAATCGACGCAGGAAGAAGAGGAAACAAACAGGCTGAGGATCGAATGACTAAAGCCATGAATGGAGGCAGTCGAAAGGGATACTAGAGGATCAGAAGGGAGATTCAGATCGAAGAGTCCAAGTGACCAAGAGAGACAGTGAACAGTGAACCCTGAGAGGAGGACTGAGCACAGAGAGCAGTAAAGCCAAGCAGAGGAGACAGAGGGCCGAGCTGACCACAGGCAGCATCGAGCACCAGAGAGCTTGAAGAATCAAGCCTTCCCATAGAGGAATCTGTCTGGATTGAGCATCACATTTGGCTCTTTCCACTGTAGACCGAGGGTCACAGAGCAGGTAGGAAGAACAAGAGTCTGTGTACTCTAAGTGGCTTGGGGAATCCAAGAACCACCCTGCCAAGAAAACTCTGCTTCAGGAGAACTCATATTGAGTCCCTGTATTGTAATTTCTCTACTCAAAGACATAATAAAACAAGGCCACCACTGAAGCTGGACCGGAGACGTAGCCCTGGAGAATAGGGTGAACTCCTTATTAAAAATTGCTTGTGTCTTTGTGTCTGCTTACTGCATTTCTCTGCTATCTTTCCATTCAAAATGTCTGTGTATTGGCAATCTGATCGATTCGTTGTTTCAATAACACAGAACACACACACCAGCACATGAGTCTGTAATACCTTTTGTTAAATAAATCTTTACTGAGGTCACTCATAGGGTGATTATCAGATCAGGTATGCTATACAATTTCTGACCCAATGTAATAATAACAAAACAAGGTCTAGATTCATATACAGCATGACGCTTCCATAGGTATGGATGACCTAATAAAACATCACAGACTTCTAGAGGGGAAAAATCACACAGTACCTCATCAAAAAAGGGCTTGATGATGTAAGGCAAGTGACACTATTGGCTGACACAAAGATCTCGCCCTTGGTGGAGCCACCTGATGCTATATGATTGTGGGTGCGACGTTGTTGGCAACTTCAATCTCTTAATGAACTCAGCTAAGATCAGGTTCTTTTGGATCCCACTATCAATGATGAACTACATCACGAACCTTTTACCTACATCTGTGAGTGGAAGATTCACTACCCTTCCTCTGGATCCTTAGATTCCACCTTTTGTAGCTTGGTGGTGGCTACCGTCACAGTGGATTCAACATCAATGATCTGCTTTTCCTTGTCGGTTTCCTTGTCGGGTTCCATCTCAGAGTCAGAGCATGCATTTGTCTTTGAGTCTTTTAGCTCAACTGCCAATTCCTGCTTCGCGCGACACTCATTCGTTTTGTGAGTGGGAGTTTTGTGGAACTCACACCACTTGTCGATGTCTTTCTTCACCTTCCCATTATTCTTGGCTTGCAACATCGAGGAGTTTTCTTGGGGCTCACGTCCTAACTCTGCCATTTTATCTATGGTTTGGGAGCATCTTTGCTCTGCTTTGGGTTAGCAAATCCAAAGTATCACTTCTTCTGCTTGAATTTTTGCTCAATCATAACAGCATATGGGTATGCTACATCAAGTGAGGAGATGTCCAGGAACCCCATTTCCTCCTTAATGTATTTGTCCAAACAACTGCGGTACTTGAGAAATAGATGTTTCTCAAAATCTTTGATACCAAAATGTTTTCACAGGGTATGGAAAATATTCGTCAGCTCATGCACATCTTGATCCCTTTTCTGCTACAGCGTAGTCCATTTTATCTACTTGTCCTCATAGCTCCCCACGGGGTAATATTGTTCCTTTGTGGCATCTCAAAAATAATTTCAAGTGGGTGCAATAAAAAATAGTGAGGGTTCTCTCTTGTCCATCTGTTCACAGTAGGTTTCCCACCAGCCCTTGACATGGGGGGAGGCTTTGAGGAGTGCAAAAGTAATATTTTCCCTATTGGAAAAATCATGAACAAAAAAATATCCTTCCAACAGATTGAACCATCTATCTACAAAGTCTACAACTATCTGGCCCTCAAATATGGGGATGTCAAAGTTGAATTGTACGTTGAAGGGAGTGGTGCCTCTAGAGTGGCAACCAGATGAAGATTCATAGCTTGTGGGCATCCGCAGAAGTATTTGGGAAAAGTTATCCATCATCGTGTTCCTTTGTCACTCGAGGGCTTCTTCGAGCAATATTTTGAAGGGATATCCTACTCCCTCATCTTTCTTTTCTTCCACTATGGGAGGTCGTTCGGGTTTACGAAGATGCTCTTGCAAAGGTTCAACCAATTTGAGCCCTAACTCCTTATACCCTGACCTTGTTAGGGACATGCAAATAAAAACAGAAAAGTAGAAGACCACTCTGATACCACTGATTTAGAATTATTCAAGAATGCAATAGAATACATATATAAACATGAACATAGAGATGCAACATAAATAAATATTGATTTCATTAATATCAAAGAACTGAAATATGCTTACATACAAAATGGAAATAAACTAGCTTGGGAGATGGTAGCTTATCTCTAAGAAGAGATGTGGTAGCTACATGCCTTTGAACCATGTTACAATGACGCTCAAGGGCCTTTTTATTATTGAAAAATAAAGGGAAACCCTAAACAACCAAAACCCTAACCCTAGGAGATGGAAAACCAAGAGTTTGTAGGCCCCATTGGGGTTAGTTGGGCAGCCAACTTCCCTGAGTCGTAACTTGGTCATATGATCTCTGTTTGGCATGTACGATACCTCATTAAAAAATCTCTCTGAGTACTACAGGATTTTCAACGGACCCTTGCCTATGGCTATAGGCCTATTGCAGACCTAAAAAACACACCGTTTAGGGGGTCAAAATAGCTCAGGAAGTTCAGGGCCTGAAAAGCTACTAAAAATAGTAAATGCTGCTGTAGTCAAGGAAACTGATGAAACCAACTAGAGATCTAGGTGGAATAAGCTGGTGGTCACCAATATCCACCTAGATCACCAAACCTCTACTTCAAAAGCGATCCAAGATATGACTTTGATTTTGGATTTATATGTTAATGGCCTATTCTTGAAAGGTAATGCGCCTCTAATGATCAAAGTAAGAGGGAGTTGGCCTCTGAAGTTTGAAATGAAGAATCATGGCATGATGAATTACTTTTTTAAGTTTGGAAAAGAAAATCTATATTGTGAAGCTATTGAATAGTTTTTGGAAAGTGGAAATGCAAATCCTTGGACACTCTGATTGAATTTCAAGAAGTTATGAAGATATGTTATTGAACCTGACATGGCAACTGATAGTTTGTTGAAACATTGATGTTTCGTGTTGAGTCAATTCATGATTGAGCCACTTCATACACATTGGATTTCTGCCAAGCACACTTCGAGATATTTGCATGGGATGATCAATTTTTGGTCTGAGATATTCTTCCTATGATATGTGACTGCATGTATGTACTGATGTTGTTTGGGATCACTATTGATGAGATGAGCACATATGGGTATTGCTTTAGTATGATATTTGTCATGATATTTTGGATGAAAAGTATGTAGCATTAAGAATGACCGAGGTTGAGTACGATGTTGCTAGCATGGCTAGCTGTAAGGTAGGTTGAAGAAACTATTTGGAAAGATATTTTGAATAGGTTCTATATGTGATAGTGATATATTACAATAATAATGAGTGGGATCCAATTGGTAGAGAATCTCTTATATAGATGGGGCTAAGATATCTACATATATTGAGACAATGTTGTTGTATGAAACAAGCTTAGGTTTGTGGTTTCTGCCTCCGTGAGAGGGTGGGTGAGTAAGGTATCCTTTTTGTGATATATATTTGTTCTAAATATAATGTTTGATTTGATGTCTTGCATGAACAAGAGACTGCTGCTATTAATACAATATGATTGAACTCTTCATTGAGTTATTTAAGTTGGTACTAGATATGAGCACGATGATATGTTTATGATCTACATAGAGAAGGATTGATTAAGGACATTAAGTTATCTCTTCCCCCTTGTCTGAGCTCCCAGGGTGAGGAATTGATATGGAGGGATCCTAGGGTTGAAGAATATTTGGAAAATAGGCTATCTCCCCTATCTATTACCCATAGGGTCGGAGATGTTGCTCCCCTATCTTGGTTTATACATAGTATACCCTAGTTGGCATCATACCCACAAGTTGGGTTTGTTGGGATAATTGCTCCTTATCTAGCCAACAGGTTGACAAAGAGCTTGGGGGCGTGTGATCCTTACCTTTGGTAAGTCGGGTATTTCACCCAAGCTAATTATGATGTAGGTATTCTACCACATGACTCTTGAGGTTCATTACTAGGAATATTAACATGAAATAGGATGGTTGTGATCCTTACCTTGTATAGCAAGTAGTATCGCACCCATTGGTTGCGCAATAGGATTGTTTTGATCCTTGCTTGGTAAGTTGTATCTCTCTAATTTCTCAATGAGATGACTTGGGTTGAGAGTGTCCCATACGACCTTCCCCATTGTCATATACATGAGGTGAGAGAGACCAATAGGACCTTCCTCATTGTCATTGGATTTCAGGTTGAGATGTGCTCCCCAATGTGGTTCCAAGTTGAGCTAGGCTCCTTGATGATAAGCTCTCTAATGTTTCCTGAGTTGTAGCATTGGGATACCCACTGGCAGTGCTTCTAGGTGGTAGCAGTGGCTCCTCGATGGATAGAGGGTGGTCTCTTGAGCTCCCCTTTGATTTCAAATTCCTCTTCTTTTAGATTTGAGAATGTTTAGAATATGAGCAGAGACAGTCAAGAGATGAGCAAGGATAAGCAGAGATGAGGAGAGATGGGTAGTGACATCATTTGATACTTTATATAGGATATGATTTGATAATAGGATACTTGCAATGATTACATGATGCGGTTAGGATTTCTCCCTAGCTGAGAGGGAGTGTCAATTTTGCATTTCTTTGACAAATTCCAATCATGAGACTAGATTCCTCTTTTCGAGAGGACCAATTTTGACTATTAAAGTGCTCAATTTGGACAAGGGAAAGTGTATTTTTGAATTAAATCCCACATGTGCACAAAAGGATAGGCCAAAACAAAAGAGAAATTGGACACCCATGGATGGCTATAAATACAAGTCAAGTGACCCTCATTTGGACATCATCATGATCATTCTTCTTTCTTTGGGTTTGGCTTGCACAGGTCTAAGGTTGGGTTATGGAGATTGGTTTGTACAGGTCTGAGATCATAAGGTTTGAAGCTTACATGTGTGTTTAGGGTTTGGTTTCTAGTCGCAGGAATGCTTTGGGCAAATTCTAATTGCAATCGCAGGCACACAGGCTCATGTGTGTGGTTGGAGGGTTTCAGTCGCACGCACATCACTCTCTACATGTGGTTGGAAGCTAGAATTTGAGTTTTACAATCGACCATAAATTTTGTCAATCAACCACAGAGTTCAGCAGTTGACTGCAGACAGTGATAGTTGATCGCAGGCTTCTGAACCAGGGTTTTTTATTATTAGCATTTTTGGGTTCATCTCATGGATGGCGTTTATTTGATTTTGTTGGATAGGATTATGGTTTAATATATGGGTCATTGTACTCTATTTTGATGAATCATTCAATGGAAATCTAATAGGAACAAGAATTTGAAAGGGTTTTCCCCATAGAGGGTTTTGCCCTAGTCTCCAATCAATCCTCTTGTCTCTATCTATGAATGCTTTCTTCTATTGTTCTTTTATGTTTCGCTGCATTAATGATGATGTTTTGTTTCTATACAATTGCATATGTTGTTGAATAATGTTGTAAAATTGAATAATGATATGATGTTGTGGGGTGAATTTAATATGCAAATGAAGAAATGCAATTATTTAGAGAAAAGAACAATATAGCCCTAAGAACATTTAACATGTTGTTCCTCGAGTGCCTCCATTGCCCTGTTGCTATCGAATGGAATTATGAGATGCAAACCCATTACCTCTTTTCATCTTCGCTTCACCTCCTCCTCGCCCCTAAAACCTTGACAATATCTCACTCCCTCGATGTTAATCTAATAATGTAATTGCAATAAAAATATGCAAACATATTAAGTGGACCGACTAATAACACAATTTTTTTTCGTATTGTTTAATAAAAAATACAAATATTTTAATTTTATAAAGACGTTAAATTGATTTTTAAAATTTCAAGGATTGATTAATGTAATTAGTTGAATAGCGATTTGAGCATGGTTGATGATTTATATAATTTGTTTTTATTTTTTTAATTTAAATTAAAAATGATTGACATTACTTGATAAATAATTTAATTATATTATTATAAATTAAAAATAAAAATAATTAATTTTAAAATCATAATAGATAATTTTAATTATCTATTGTTTTATTTGTTATTAATATTGTTTTTAACTAAAAGAATGATAATTGAATTGGACTCATATTCCCAAGGAGCATAATTGATTTATTAATTATTATTAAAAAAGAAAATTATTTTTCTTTTAGGAAAACTGATTTGAAGGCCATAACCATTTACAAAATTTTCTTTCTAAGATATACATTTAAAAATGACGAACATGTCTAAAATTAAAAAAAAAAAAATATCTATCTATCCAACTTTCAGTTATGCAACATACTTTATTAAACTGGGCAGTCCCATAAATTCGCCAGAAGATCCCTCCAAAAACTTGAAAACGACAAAACATTGTAAAACAAACAATAAATTACATAATCCCCAACACCTGGGTCCCTTGCATTTATTCATCAACTCCTCTAGACTCAGATTGATGGGCCTCATTTCGTCCTTCTATAACAATCCCTTGGACTGCTTCTCTGCACCAAGATCCATCGCCTTTTGCACATTGTCCAAACGAAACTCCACCATATCCAAAGCCAATTAGCTTAAGTAAAATCAAATCCAACCACTTAACCAATACATTAATTGGGATCCTTGCTCCAACTGTAATAATTTCTGCATCTTGAGAGATCAGAGAAATAATGAATTCAAGAATTTCTTCCATGTTTGGAAAACCAAGGCCATAAACCTCCTCTTATCTGTCAAAAAATTCTGCATTGAATAGAGTGAAGTTTTGAACCAAGTGTGACCCTGAGGAGAGGAGAGATGAATGTTGTTAACAATGAAAAGGAAGTCACCCAAACTTTCATTAAATACCTTCATTTTTCCCTTCTAATTCTCAATCTCGCTCGTTCCCGCATTAACTGGATTGAACCTTTCCTTCAAGCTTCGATGAATAATGATAATGAGAATAGAAAGGGACCTCCAAATATTCATGAGGATGGATTCCTTGTGTGGTTAATAATATGCCTGATTAGAAATTCACACAAGTTTCCAATACTCTCTTCCATCTTTGTGATGCTCCATTTTTCCTTTTGTCTACTTAATGAGGCCTTGTGCTTCCAACTGTCTATAGTGACGTAAGTCTCAATTTTTTTCCAAATCGAATTCTACATATATTTTTGTTTGCTAGCCTGCGCCTTCCTTTGCACATTTATTATCAGGATCTGCCTCCAAATCCTTGATTTTTCTTGTCCAAAAGAATTAAATTGAATGGTGTTGTTTGTCATTGTCAAGGAATATATTTATAAATATTGATCCCGTTATCAAATTTGAGCATTCATTGTGCTAGTTGCGCTCCTTGGTTGGCCAGGGAGTCAACAACTTCATTAAGATTTCTTCTGATATGATGAAAATAAATATAATCAAATGATTCGACTAGAATATTAATTCTATGAAGGACGGGGATATGAAATTTATCTTCATTCTCTTTTGATTTTGAAACTTGATGAATAACAATTCTTGAATCTCCAAAAATAGATAAGCAACTGATTCCTTTGGATAAAGAAAGAACCAAGCCTTGCCATAAGGCCATTGAGTGTTTTTTGCAATACCTAGTCCCCACGCAAATTGAAACTCAGTTTTTTCTTCAAGGTAATAGAGGACCCCTCCCTCTCCAGCCTCCCTAGGGTTTCCCTTCAAAGCTTTGTCAAAGAACAAACTGTGCTCTCTTAAACTACATTTCCATTATTGATAATCCTCCACTTCATTTCCATTATTAAAAATCCTCAAATTCCATCCATATAGAATGAAAGTCAAAATGTGCATGTTTTCTTCTGAAGCTACCATCATATTAATAATAGGATTATTTTTTAACCAATCTCTTTCATTGGATGAAATATCTTCCAATTTTTTTGGATCAACACCTTGCATTGTTATCTTTTCAAACAACATAGCGGATGCCTTTGCAGCCGAGGAAGTTGCACTGGGTTTTTCCTCCTGAAAAATAGCACTTTTGAGCGATTCAAATAGCCCAACATATATATTTAGGTAATGATTTCCAACAACAGACTACAACTGAGTCAATACGCCTTTTCCAGGGCATTTTCTTAATCCAATTGATAAACATATCTTCCCAAGAAGATGGGATGGTGTTTAATTCAATGGTTAAAAAAAAAACCAAGTTTCCATACTTCAAGGGAAAAGGGGCACTGATGAAATAAATGTGGCATTTTTTCCTCCTCTTGACATAACACACAACTGGAGGGACCATAGATGTTTTGTTTCTTCAAATTCTTGGCTGTTAGAACTTTTCCATGCACCAATTCCCAGTAAAAGAGGTTTATTTTAGGGATACCATCAACATTCCAAATGGCTCTCCATATTTTCCTCCGATTTCCATTATTTTGTTCTTTTCCTAACACATTATACCCTCCCTTCACTATATAATTTACACCTTTACTAGAGAGCCAAATTATTCAGTCTAATCTGGTAGCAACAATTGCGGTAAAACCTTTGAGAGCTTTAAGAAGCTAATCCCATATTTGTTGAAAGTTGGGAGGAATGTTTTCTTTATACCATCTAATCCATCGCCCTTGACTATCCCAATTTGAGACCATAAAGCACAAGACCATAAACACTAATTATGGGGATGCACTCAAATGTTTTCTTTTTAAGATCAATGTGACCCAATATTGAGATTTATTGTTGTCAATCAAATGAAAATATTGATATGACCAATACATTTCAATACCTCCACAATCTCCCCTCACTCCTTGAGCTAAGCCTACACTGCCCGCCCAAAATGCTCTTGTTTCTTGGTTCACTTTGCTTTTTTCCATTTCAGTTGGAGAGGTTTTGGCCCTGGATGATCGCCTATATCTTGTGTCCTCTTGTCTTATTTTTCTTTATGTTTGGTAGATGTTTGATGATAATAACACAATAATAATCGAGTTCAATAATAATTTAAATAAGTCAAGTAAAAATATATCACAAGCAGTTATCAAAGTAAGAGAAATCACCTACGCTTGCTACCCCTAGATTTCTCAACATGGTATTAAAGCTAAGGTGACTACCTCAAGGAAAGGAAAATCAAGGAAGGATACTCAAGGGCCAAAGCACTAGAATATCATCTAGGAAACATCAAGAGAATAAATCATTAAGAAGGACTAGCCCTCTCATCATCTTGAAGAAAGTAATTAAGGGCATCAAAGAAGACCTCAAAACCCTAGATCATTCAACTAAGGGTTACTCAATTGAAGCATTCTTAGAATTTTTACAATCTTCATCCCAAAGGAAAGAATACCTCAAGGACCTGACATCTAAAGAAATACCCTACATTTGAAGTACCTTCGGAAGGACACTACATTCTACACTATAATCTGACAAAGCAAGATCAAGCATTGTTGTCATCATCAAGGAATCAAGGTGATCTCCGTCTCTTTGAACCAAGGATCACTTTTGAAGGAAGATATATTCATCAAGAAGACATATTATATTATCAACATCATCATCAAAATCAAGAAGGCATCAAGTTGAAGATATTTTCATCAATAAGTATCTTTACAGGTAAGTATCTTTATATATATGTCAAAGTATGTTAAAATGACTTCATTTTGCAATGAGAGCAACAAATTGGTTGGGTCATAAAACATTAAGATTATCTATTCAAAAAGATAAATCATTCAAATAAGGGTTATTCAATTGAAGCATTCTTAGAAATTTTACAATCTTCATCCCAAAGGAAAGAATACCTCAAGGACCTGACATCTAAAGAAATACCCTACATTTGAAGTACCTTGGGAAGGACACTACATTCTACACTATAATCCGACGAAGCAAGAACAAGCATTGTTGTCATCATCAACGAATCAAGGTGATCTCCGTCTCTTTGAACCATTAATCACTCGAGGGCTGAAGCACTAGAAGATCATCTAGGAAACATCAAGAGAATAAATCATTAAGATGATCTATTCAAAACCCTAGATCATTCAAATAAGGGTTATTCAATTGAAGCATTCTTAGAAATTTTACAATCTTCATCCCAAAGGAAAGAATACCTCAAGGACCTGACATCTAACGAAATACCCTACATTTGAAGTACCTTGGGAAGGACACTACATTCTACACTATAATCCGACGAAGCAAGAGCAATCATTGTTGTCATCATCAAGGAATCAAGGTGATATCCATCTCTTTGAACCAAGGATCACTTTTGAAGGAAGACATATTCATCAAGAAGACATATTCTATTATCAACATCATCATCAAAATCAAGAAGGCATCAAGTTGAAGATATTTTCATCAATAAGTATCTTCACAAGTAAGTATCTTTATATCTATGTCAAAGTATGTTAAAATGACTTCATTTTGCAATGAGAGCAACAAATTGGTTGGGTCATAAAACTTCCTTATATGGAAGAAGAGGAGAAATTTGATCCTCATAGAAAATTAATTCTTTAGACAGGTTGAGGATTTAATAACTAAACCTCCAAAGAAAGAAGGAATAGCCTCATACTTTATGAGGGTGTCAGAAATATGAGACCAACTACAAGAGTTAGGGGAAATAATGTTCGATAAAGAGATCACCATAGTTATTCTCAATGCACTACCTACTGAATGGGGCAACTTCGTATCAAGCATCTACAGAAAGAAGGAAGCAACCCCATTCAATGAACTCTGGTCATTATGTAATATTGAATAAACTAGGTTAAAAGAAAAGAGCGATGTGGGACTAGGTGAACAAGTTCAAGAATTTTCTGCCATGGCTAAGAGAAAAGGAAAGTTTGGAAAGTTTGTGTCAGACCAGGAGGTAACTCCTCAAAATGTAATTGTATTATTCATTTAGGTTGTTCATTATTATATACAAGAGGGAGTGACTATTCAGTTCATCTCCCGATGACTCTCCATTTTCTCTATTATTTATTTACACTAATTACCTTTGTTCACCCAATCCCTATGATTAGGTGTCAACATTCCCCCCCTTAATCTGAAGGGATGTTGGTGAGTCCAAGCATAGTTCTGAATCTTTCAAGCTTTTCTCTTCCAAGCACTTTGGTGAAGCTATATGCAATCTGCTCATTAGTGGAACAATGGCAAAGATGGATTGTTTTGGCCTCAACATGATGTTGAATGAGATGATATTTTGTACTGATGTGCTTCGTTCGATCATGGAACTTTGGGTTCTTGGCCAAATTTATTGCCGAGGTATTGTCAATCATGAGTGGAGTCGATTGTACTTGTTTTACCTACAAATCTTCCATAATTTTCCTGAGCCACACAATTTCTTTTGTTGCCTCAGCTGCTGCCACATATTTTGCCTCTGTTGTGGAATCTACTGGAACTGATTGTTTGCGTGATCTCTAGGAGGCAGCTCTTGATCCAAGACTCATAGCATAATCCGAAGTAGATACCCTAGTTTCTTTGTCTCCATCGAAGTCTGAATCAAAGTATCCAATCAAGCTGAAGTCGCCCACCTGTGTATACTTGATTCCAAAGTCTTGAGTTTCGTTCAAGTACTTTAGAACTCTTTTTGCAGCAGACCAATGTCCCTCACAAGGCTTTTGCATAAACTTGGAGAGGATTCCAACAACAAACGAAATGTCTGGTCTGGTAGTAGTTAGGTAGTTGAGACTTCCTACAAGCTGTCTATACTTTGTTGCATCCTCAAATTCTTTTCCTTCAATGGATGTGAGCTTTAAGTTTTGTTCCATTGGAGTAGTCAGAGGATTGCATTCAGTCATGCCAAACCTATTCAACGGATCTCCATTGTACTTCTTTTGAGAAAGGAATATGGACTTCGGATGTTGAGTTACTTCAATACCAAGATAGTAATGAACATAGCCCAAATCAGTCATTTCAAAACCTTTCCTCAATTCCTTCTTTATGGATGCAATGTAGCTCTCATTGTTCCTTGTCATCAAAAGATCATCTACATATACCACAAGATATACAATTGTTTTGCCAACCTTCTTGACAAACAAAGTTGCATCATCAAGATCATAATGTTTGAAATTGAGTTTCAGAAGATGCTCAGTTAGCTTTTCATACCAGGCTTACGGTGCTTGTTTGAGGCCATACAAGGATTTCACAAGTTTGCATACTTTATGTTCATGTCCTTTTACAACAAATCCTTCAGGCTGGGACATAAAAACATTCTCTTTTAGATCTCCATTCAAGAAAGCAGTTTTTACATCCATTTGATAGACTTTCCAACCGTTCTGAGCTGCTCGGGCAAAGAGTGTCTGGATGGTAGCCCATTTTGTTGTGGGGGAAAAATTCTCCTCATAATCGACCCCTTCCTTCTGTGCAAAACCTTTTTCCACAAGCCTGGATTTTTGCTTGTCAAGTGAGCCATCAGCTTTATACTTGTTCTTGTAGACCCACTTGCATCCAATTATTTTGGTTCCCAATGGAGGATCAACCAACTTCCAAGTGTCATTCTTTATCAAGTTATCGTACTCCTTTTGCATTGCTTCTTTCCATTCATCATGAGAAGCAGCTTCTTTGAAGGAAGTTGGTTCAAAATCTGTAAACAAATTCAATTCACAATCATAAGAAACATCCATATCAACAGGTGAATCAGAGTCATCTACATCACCTTCATTTTGTCGGGTTGAATTTCTAGTTCATGTCTTTCCAACCTCATCAGGATGAACACTTTCAAGTGTCTTTGTCAACCACTTTGGGGGAACTTTCTGAGATGGTCCAGGCTGCTCCGTTAATTGAGTTGGGACTGAATCAAGATTGAATCTCCCAATTCTGTCAATCACATCACTCAAAGTATCATCCGTTGTTGGAGTTTCATGTGGGGGAGAGAGTGCTTCAGGAGAAGATTCCATAGGTTGATCTAGTATAGGAATCCCCCCTTCAATATGTGGAATCTGATTATCAAATTCTTGAAATGATTTTTCATTTGCGAATCTATCCAAGCGATCAAGTTGCCGCTCAACAACATTGTCAGTTTTGGATGATTCAAGAAAGATTACATCTCTAGGTACAACAGACTTTTTGTTGACTTCATCATAGAGATGGTATGCTTTGGAGGTGTTTGAATACCCTAGGGAGATACACTTACAACTTCTTGCACCAATTTTGTTTCTATGTACCTTTGGTATCAAGGCATAACATGTGGAACCAAAGACCCGAAGATGCTTTACCGAAGGAATGTGCACATACCACATTTCATAAGGAGTCTTGTTTCTAATAGCATTAGATGGACATCTATTCTTTACATATACAGTACATAGAACTACATCAGCCCAAAACATCATTTTTAGATTTTTGAAAAACATCATGGAGCGCACCATATTTAAGATTGTCCTATTCATTATTTCAGCTACTCCGTTCTCTTGGGGATTATAAGGCATAGTTGTTTGATGTTTGATCCCATGTTAGCGAAGATAGTTTTCAAATTCATTTGAAGTGTATTCTTTTCCATTATCAATGTGAATAGAGCCAATATGAGATTGTGCATCATTTTTAATCCATGTATGAAAGTTCTTGAATGTTTGAAAAGCATCAGATTTGTTCTTCAATAAATAAACCCAACACGTTCTGGTGTAGTCATCAATAAATGTCATCATATATTTATTTCCATTTGCAGAAGGAACAAGCATTGGACCACATAAATATGAATGAATGAGTTCAAGTTTTCTATGTACTCTGGAATGTGAATCATGAAAAGACTGTTTGCTATGCTTTCCTAGAATGTAAGCATCACATTGCTTAAGTTTCCTAGGAATTGTAGGCAAACCAGTAACACCATTTTTATTCAACAAGTGGAGGTTGTCATAGTTCAAGTGTCCAAATCTAGCATGCCATAATAAACTTGATGGAAATGTACCTTATTCATAATGAGAATTGTATGAGAAATGTTGTGCACGAGCAAAGGTACCCTGTAGCTTGAGAAGCCTTTCTTCTTCTATCCCCATCATGACAAGTGAGTGGTCTAATGCTTTTCTCACCTCAAGCTTTCCATCAAACATATGAATGGAGTGTCCTTGTTGTTGGATGTGGACCAAGGGCAACAAGTTTCCCCTTAGTTGTGGGAGATATAAAACATGATGCAGAAGAAAGTCTGGAAGACCAGGCAATTCAAGCCTGATTGTACCAAGCCCTGATGGATTGAGTTTTGATTTGTCTGCAAAGTATGTTGCTCCATCAACATTGTCAGTAAATTCTTCAAAAAAATCTCTTCTAAAAGTCATATGGCAAGTTGCTCTTGAATCAAGAAACCAACCATTTTTCCAAGAAGCAAGTGAAGCATTAAATAAGTCTTCATTTACTCCAATATTACAGAGTGTCACAACATAGTGAGCGGATTCAGGTGCTATACCTTTCTCTTTGTCATTAGTTTTACCTTTGGGTTGGTTTCTTTCATGCTCAATTATGTCCCAAGGCAACTTGCATGTGGATGCATCATGTGATCCATCTCTTTTGCAGCGTATGCAATGAAAATCTGACTTTTCTCCTTGAGAGTGTCTTCCTCCCCTGCCTTTGAAATTTCTTCCTCTTCCTCTTCGACCACCTCTTCCTCTCAAAGAATTTTGAGCAAGATTCTTCTCTCTATGTGCAAGGCACACAACCTCTTCAGAAGACTGAGGAGCTGTCTTCTTCCCAAAATCTTTCTCTCTTTCAGCAAATTTTTTCACAAGGGAGTCAAAGGTAATATCTTTGAGGTTTCCATTTGCTTGCAATGACTCAAGATAATTTGAGTAAGTGGGATAAAGTGCCTTGAGAAAAGCTATCAGAGGAATGTCCAGTTCAACATTAATGACTTTTATATCATGCATAATAGATTTTAATTCTGATGCAAGAGCAAGAGGGTCATTATTTTGTAATTCAAGGGTGAACAATTTAATCATGAGTTGAACAATTTCAAGTGCAGAGTGTGAGTCATATAGTTCCTTCAATTTTTGTAAGGCTTTAAAAGCATTTGAAAATGGTGAAGTATGGCAACTCACTCTTCATTTACTGATGCTGCAATCAATGCATAAGCCTTGTTGTTCTTATTTTCCCAAATGGTGAATTCCTTGTCTGAGGTAGGTTGTTCTGGCTCTTTGTCTCCATTTCCAACACACACTCCTTTCCACAACTCATTAAAAATGAGAGTGTGTTGGATTTTCTGAGACCACTCAGGATAGTTCTCCTTCCCATTGAGAACCACTCCCACAAAAGATATCAATGACTACATTTTAAAATTATGTACTGTGTAAAAAAAAATCACTCTTCTGCTGTCTACGAAAATGAGGTGGTAGTCTGTAATTAGACTACTAGTTAACTTTGTAACCTCATCAGCAAAGCTACATCTTTACACAATTCGTGGACCTATGGGTTATGGGCCCTCAACTTTTTATTACATTATTTATCACATCCAGAATGAACACGATTTTTCTAACTTTTATGACCGGAACCCAAATAAATTTAATCTCCTTTATGATCATTTCGCATCCGCCAGAAACGTTAACCTATACGCATGTTTTGATGCGATTATCGTCCGATCAATAAACCAACAAACGGTCTTGATGGCCAGAACTCAACGAGCTTTTAGTCTCGTTGTATAAAACCTTATCGCGTCCAAAATTTAAATTAACTCACATGCATCTTCTGAATCGATATGCATTCGATTACCCATTACATGGACGATCCAATCACTCTGAACCTTAAAATATTTTTAATGATTTTATCAGGTCCGCTAGCCAAGGTAACTTGCTTGCAAGTTCCTGTGCGATCACTGTGGATCTTCTTAAATCCGGTTCTGTACGTGGATTTTCCCCCTGAGGGTCCCGCTTATCTGACCAATCACTGTCTGTCCCTCGTTGACTTCTCCTTTTATCAAGCGCTTCAATCCGCACCGTTCATCTCACTTCTCCAGATCCAACGGATATAGCATTGTCTGCTCACCAACTAACCCATACGATCTCCACCGTCGATGTGACCCATCCAATCGAATGGTTGTCACGCAATCTCGCATGAAATCTTGTACAACTGATATCAGGTCGAGAGCATGCGAGAAAAGTGGTTTTCCCGTGCTACGTGACACCTGCTAAGGTTAATCGCGTGAATTTTAGGAATACCATTTACAGCATTTAGGGCGCGCGAGATACCGCTTCCCACTTATCAATGCCACGCACGTGCTTAATTCATACGTTTAATAAAGGCGCTTAAGGAAAGGTCTAGCACTAAAACTCAGTATTAACACTCAACACTAATTGACTGTGATCTATAAATAAAATGTATGAACAGAGAAAAATACCTCGCATAACCAGCCAGACATCTGCAGCAGTTGCTAGAGAGGGGCGGCAGTTGCGAGAGAGGGGAAAACCTGCAGAACGGTTATCAATTCTTGAGAGAGGTACACCTGTGGAGTGGTTGCAAGAGGCTAGTTTTGAAAAATAGGTAGAACATAGGCAGAAGGGAGTTATAGAGCAGAGAGGGAAGCCAAAAATGGTGCTGGCTCTGATACCATGTTAGACCAAGAGGTAACTCCTCAAAATGTAATTGTATTATTCATTCAGGTTGTTCATTATTATATACAAGAGGGAGTGACTGTTTAGTTCATCTCCCAATGACTCTCCATTTTCTCTATTATTTATTTACACTAATTACAGTTGTTCACCCAATCCCTATGATTAGGTGTCAACAGTTTGATCCTCAGAAGAAGAAGAAGAAGAATATGGCAAAGTTCCAATGCTATGGTTGTTAGGAATATTGGCATTACAAAATAGATTGTCTGAAATTCAAGAAAGTCAATAAGAGGAAAGAAATAAATGAAGTTCATATCACCTAAGAAGTGGAAGAACCTGATTAGAAGAAATCCAAATGGATATATCTTCACTATTAGAGTTTCTCCAATGCATAGCAAGTGAAAATACCTCCACCATGGCAGTTAAGATGAGAAGCATTATGACAATATGCATCTTAGTAGAATATGGAAACATATTAGAATCATACCATTGAAGCAAGAGCTCATGACATCATTAGACAATCTTGAAAGAATATCTGAAGTAGAAGTCTACATTGATGTAGTAGTCATCATATAAAGGAAGCAGATCTTGGTAATCTTATTGAAAGCATATACCATACATATTGTTGAAAGAAAGTCATCTAGCATGATATAAGGAATTCATCATACATCATCATCATGAGAAAGGAGCATTTCCTGGATGAGGATAATATATATCCTTTGTTTGAATATTCATTAGAAAGTCCACTTGGAAGAAGCAAGTGTCTCGTTGATCATTCCACCCTGTGTGGGATACATTGTTTAGAAGGATGATGGTATGGGGAAAAAGGAGTGCAAAAAGTCAAGATGATTGAAGTACTCTCAATTAAGGAAAGGAAGTTGTCGAAGGAATTCTAGAAGGAGAAAAGAGGTATGTATATATTTGATAGATTAAGTCATGTCATCATATAGTTGCAAATAACATGGGTAAATAATCTACCTCATGAGTATGGTCAAAGAAAATGGATCTCTTCCTTTAGAAAGATGCATGAAGGCATGGTTCACATATTGACAAGATGAAATCAACATAATATGTCCTAATATGGAATATGAGGTATTTTATAAGTATGAAGGAACTATGGATGAAAGTTCCTGGGAAGCAATATGTGGAGAAAATAAAGAAGAGATCATGAAATATACAACTATAGTCACGTAAGAAAAAGGAAGTCAACATCCTATAACTAGAAGAATTGATCATGACATCTCCATAGAGAAGAATACCATGATAAGGTATGTAAAGAAATGGGACCCTTGAAATTATATGAAATCTTGGAGATGTGTATATGAATGTGCAAGATGTTTATGTTGCAAGCAAGCATATGTCATGATGAAAGTCCATCACAAAAGGTAACTTTGATTTGGTGTTCATTTTTTATTTCTGAACAACATCTGGATGGGTTGATATAGGGCTATCATAAATTTGTATATGTCACCTACAACTTGCATTCATGTGGTTGGATGAAAGATCTTAAAGGAAACATGAATTGAAAGAGGTAGTTGTATGAAGAAAAGCTAGATGTGGACTATAAGATCACATTTCAATGAAGAAAAGGATGACATGACTGACATGGTTTGTGAAGTAAAGTGATGGATGGTCAATTCCCTATAAAGAAAATATGAAGTCTCCATAATGATGAAGAAAACGAAATTCATTGCATCGAGATAAGGAGCCCCCAAGAAGATGATAGTCTCATGATCTCCACCAAATAGAAGAAAGATTCTGGAAGCAAGTCCCTAAATTAAGAGGAGCTTGGGAACATTCCTTTTATAGGAATGGGTATATATTCCCTGCTTGAGAGGGAGAGATAGACACATCATTCTTGTCTTCATATTGTGTAGAAAGAATTGAGGATTTGATAAGCATCTGGCATTTGATACTCTTTGAGGATGTGGTAGGGCATCCAAGATGAGAGTAGTCAAAGAGGGCCAATATTATTTGAGGACTGGGAATCCAAGATAAGAATAGTCCTGGAAAGACATACCCTATGAAAACCTGAGTGGGGTATGTTCCTTGATAAACAATGATGATGGTGTTTGTTAGTCATTGGTCTCATCAACATTGTGCTCTTATATTGTGGAGAGATAGAGCTATTAGTTAAGTCCTTGCTATGTGACAATGCTAGTTGGTATGATGCTAAACAAATGGCTTACCAATCTAACTCTTTTATGAGAATTTTTTAGATTGAGAATGTCCAAGTTCCTGGTATGGATTATGAATACCTCCCTAGTTAAGAGGGAGTGTTGAAATATGTAACTAGGTTTGGTCTTAATAATGACATATGTATTCATTATTTTATGTATTTGTTATAATGAGAAAAAATAAATTTATTATTGTTATTTTTGAGGCATGGGTTTCATGCTCATGGGAAATTTATTTTCAGGCCAAGCACCCATTGAGTTCTTCTAGGGCTTGTCATTGAGTCTACAAGTCGAATGAGACATTTTCATGTATGAAAGACCCTTTTGGGCATGTTACATATTGAAAAGAAAAAAAAAATTGAGTGAAAAGACCCTCCAATACCTTGTCATCAAGTTGGCCTACACAAGTGGGCAAATCAACCTAAAGGAAGCAATTCATACCCACCAAAATCCTATAAATAAGAAGTGTTGAAATGTGGCAACAAGAATATTCCAATTTAATTTGTCCTTGAATTAAAATCGAATTTAGTCTTAACAGCTACTTGAAAATAGTTAATTAAGTTATTTTCACTTAATTAGTTAGAGAAATTCAAGTTAGAAGTCTTTCTGAAGACATGCAAGAGTTATTATATAAATTAAGGAGATAAAAGGAGATAGGATTGAGTTATATTTGAGTTTTAATTAGTTAGCTCAGTTTACTGAGTTAAGTCTAGTTAAATTAGTTCCAAACTGTTTGAGGAACTAATGGTGAGTTAACAGTCAGTTGATGCATGCATGCACTCAACTAGTGTACTCCAGTTAACTGAAGATTCTCTCATTAGAAACTCATGCATGTCTATTCTGAGAAAGACCCAGTTAAAATTAAAGTCAAGGATAGTGTACTATCAGTTGCATGTGTTTTCTTATAAAGAAAACTCATGCATGTAGTAAGTAATCATTCCTTGAGGATTCCGTAGTTCTGATAGTGTGTGAGAGCAATATTCCACTTGGTTGAAGGTGAATCATCCCAGAGGAACAACACAAGGAAATAGGATCTTGGAGGGCAGAGAGGAAGGCTTGTAAGAAGCCAAGATTGCCTATGAGCATCTGTGAGGATTGTACTGAGAGCTGGCTAGCTGTGAGAGCTAAGGCTTTGTATAATTCCTATGTATTTCCACCTTGTATGATAATACAAATAATGGGGTTTTTAGCTGAGGCTTTCCCCAAAGTATTTTCATGTGTATTGTGTGATTGATTCTTCTTCTTCTGGTTATATTGTTCAGCTCGATCTTTAAGCTTCTGCAAATTGATAGTAGAAGTAGGTTATAGTATTCTTCTTTGATTTATATTGCATTATTGGGTTAACCTACACAACAGATTTTCTACATGGTATCAAAGGTGGATTTGTAGAAATTTTCTACATAGTAACAGAGCTGTGAACAATATACTAAGAAGAGAATTCGAAGTTTGAAGTTTGGGGTTGCAGGTGCAAATCAAATTCATATCATACTTCAAGGTTGGCCAATGGCGTTCTATGGCTTGAGACTCGAGTATGCCTTGGAAGGTAGCTCAAATTACATAGCATGGAAAGATATAATGGAGGTTGTATTAGAAGACAATGGCTTGAAGGAATTCATTGATAAAGAAAACCAAAAGCCAGCTTCAACTAATGCACAAGAGTTGGTTGAGTGGAAGAAGTGTGTGGCGAAGGCGAGATGGACCATCCTTGAGGGAGTTCGAGACCATATTGTCTCGAGTCTCCATGGGAAGGATACTCCATTTTCAATGTGGAAGACATTGAAGGACCTCTACCAGAATAGTTGCGACCAGAGGAAATTGGTGCTCAAGGATAAGCTTCGAAGTATCAATATGGTGAAGGGTGATACTATTTCCACATAGCTGAACAAGCTCACCACCCTCAAAGATGAGCTTAGCAGTGTGGGAATAACTACTACCGATGATGATATGGTGAGCCTTGCTCTCCTTGGCCTTCCAAAGAGTTGGAATAGCTACCAGGACTCTGTGAATGGAAGGGAGAAACTGCCAGATTGGGAACGACTGTGGTCGAATCTTATGTAGGAGAAGATCAGGAGGAGCACAAAAGATGGTTCTTCATCCAAGGATGATGATGAATAAAATTTGGACTTACCAAGTAAGGCAAGGAAAAGGAAGGGGAAGGCTTCCCATTCCAAATCGAATTCTTCCAATGGAGGGAAGAAAGTTGACAAGTCTAAAGTGAGATGCTTTAATTGTCATGAGATGGAACATTATGCGACTAATTGCCCATCGAAGAAGTCCAAGAAGGGATCCTCGGTAGGATCGGAAGGTGAGGCATTAGCCTCTTAGCTCGAAATGGACTTTACCCTCATCGCATGCATGGTGTCATCGATGATGGGTTGTGTTTGGTATCTTGACAGTGGAGCCTCATTCCACATGACCGGTGATAAAAGTTTATTCAGTGCCTTGGAGGAGAAAGACCTCAAGATGCACATAGAGATGGGTGACGACAGAAGGTATAGTTTTTCAGGAGTGGGCACGGTTGCTTTTCAGAGGGAGCATGGAGCTCCTATTAACTTGACAGATGTGATGTATGTGTTTGGACTGAAGAAGAACTTGGTATTAGTCACGATGTTGGAGGACAAAGGCTATGACATTGTCTTCAGTAAAGGAAAGGTGTTCCTAAGACACATAGCCACGGGTCAGACCAAGAGGATAGGGATTCAGGTGAAGAATCTCTATAAACTAGAGGTAGATGATTGTGCAGCATTGAGTACGAAAGTAGAATTGGTGCAAAGCCAAGACATTGGCGAGTTGTGGCACAGGTGGTTGGGCCATTTGCATCATGGGGCTTTGAAGATAATGCAACAAATATCTATAGGACTTCCCAAAGGTAAACTTGAGCAAGTTGACACATGCAAAGGTTGTACCTTGGGAAAGTACACCAAGTCTTCCTTTCATGATCGAGAAATTCGAGCAAAGGCTATCTTAGAGCGATTTCATACTGATGTGTGTGGACTATTCTCGACGGAATCCACAATGAAGCAAAGGTATTATGTGATTTTCATTGATGATTTTTCTCGTAAATGCTATATTTATTTCATGCAGAAGAAGGACCAAACCTTCACAAAGTTTTGTGAGTTCAAAGCTTTGGTCGAGAAAGAGTCAAGGAAGAATATCAAGGACTTGAGAAGTGAAAATGGTGGAGAATATGTCTCTCAACAGTTTAATGACTTCTGTGTAGCGGAATGAATTAAACAAGAGTTGACGACACCTATTTACTCGAATGGATTGCCTCTTGGACTAGAATGATATTATCCAAGATTTGGCATTGTTGCATAAATCTGCCTCAATTTTTTGAAATAAAATTTGGAAGCCATTTCTTCAATCGATTGGATAGAATCTTGGTTAGGATCTTATACACCGAATTGCAAAGAGAGATTGGATGAAATCTTGAAAATTTTGTTGGATTTGATTCCTTGGGAATAAAAGCCAAGAAGCAGGAATTCATGTCCCCTACTAATTTTTATTTAAATCATGTGCTATTTAACATTCTAAGTAGATAGATCCTTTTTTATTAATAACCAAAATTATTTGAAAAGGCATATAGGGAAACCATTAGGATCGGGGGCTTTTTTAGGATTCAATCCCCAAATAAAATCCATCACTTCATCTTCTGAATTTTCACTCACCAAATAATTGCTAATAGATTCAGATATTACTGTAGGCATGCCTTGTAGAAAAGAGCATGCCAAATCATGATCCAAAATTTGGTTCTCCTGATAGAGGGAACTAAAATGCCTATAGGCTTTGAGATTGATTTCATCAAAAGAAAAAGAAATCTCTCCACCCTCTAGAACGATTTCCGTCTCTCTATTTCTTACTTCTCTTGCCTTGGCCTGCTTATGGAAAAAAGAAGTATTTTTGTCTCCATCTTTTAACCATATACTTCATGATTTTAACCTCCATTGCTCTTCTTCTTGATGACTGATCGTAGAAAATTTGCTCCGTTAGCTCTTTTTCTTGATCCAGGTAACACGACTCAATAACCAAACCTTCCATCATATCTTCATGCTATGCTAACTTTTGAATGAACTCTTTATGGTTTTTCCCTAGAGGGATGTATTCATTTTTTAGCCAATGTCTAAGAGCTTTCTTGACTGCCTTCAGCCTGGATTACTATACAAAGGAAGGAGAACCAGAAATCGAAGATAGCCAAGCCATGTGAATAATAGACGAGAATGTTTCCTCCAAGGGCCACCCTAGATTGGAACTGAACAATAAGGGGCCATAATTATCTGAGGGTGTTAATGAGAGAGAGATCGACCTATAATTTTATTCACCTTGAGCAAGGATAGCCAAGGAACAATCCAATCCTTTAAGGAACTAACCACTGTGAATAAGAAATCAATCTAGCTGAGCTCCAATAAAATTGTTCTTGGATCTTTAGTTTTTCTAGGTGTACTTTCCAATTATCGACCGGATATCCACTAAATCCCATTCACTGATTAAATCTTCCATACATTCTCGAAAAATATCTCTCACATTTGAGCCTCCTCTTTTTTCTCTAGCCCTCAAAATAGTGTTGAAATCACCGCTGAGTATACAATCAGATAAATTCCCTTTATTTTTTAGAGAGGAAAAGGAATCCCAAAATTCATATTTCTCTCCATAAAGCACAGGACCATAAACACTAATTATGGGGATGCACTCACTAGAATGTTTTCTTTTTAGGATTACTATGACCCAATATTGAGATTTATTGTTGTAAATCAAATGAAAATATTGATATGACCAATACATATCAATACCTCCAGAATCTCCCCTCGCTCCTTGAGCTAAGCCTACACTGCCCACACAAAATGCTCTTATTGCCTGGTTCACTTCGCTTTCTTCCATCTCAGTTGGAGAGGTTTTGGCCCTGGTTGATCGCCTATATCTTGTGTCCTCTTGCCTTATTGTTCTTTATGTTTGGTAGAGGTTTGATGATAAGAAAACAATAATATTCGAGTTGAATAAGAATCTAATTAAGTTAAGTAAAAATATATCACAATAAATTATCAAAGTAAGATAAATCATCTACATTTTCTATCCCTAGATTTCTCAACATGGTATCAAAGCTAAGGTGAATATCTCAAGGAAAGGCAAATCAAGGAAGGATACTTGAGGGTCGAAGCACTAGAAGATCATGTGGGAAACATCAAGAGAATAAATCATTAAGAAGGACTAGCCCTCTCACCATCTTGAAGAAGTAATTAAGGGCATCAAAGAAGATCTCAAAACCCTAGGTCATTCAAATAAGGGTTATTCAATTGAAGCATTCTTAGAAATTTTACGATCTTCATCTCAAAGGAAATAATACCTCAAGGACTTGACGTCTAAAGAAATACCCTACATTTGAAGTACCTTGGGAAGGACACCACATTCTATACTATCATCTGAAGAAGAAAGAACAGGGGTTGTCATCATCATTAAGGAATCAAGGTGATATCCCTCTCTTCGAACCAAGGGTCACTTTTGAAGGAAGACATATTCATCAATAAGACATATTATATTATCAACATCATCATCAAAATCAAGAATGCATCAAGTTGAAGATATTTTCATTAATAAGTATCTTCACAAGTAAGTATCTTTATATATATGTCATAATATGTTAAAATGACTTCATTTTGTAGTGAGAGCAACAAATTGGTTGGGTCATAAAACTTCCTTACATGGAAGAAGAGGAGAAATTTGATCCTCATATAAAATGAATTCGTTAGATATGTTAAGGACTTAATCACTAAACCTCCAAAGGAAGAAGGAATATCCTCATACTTTATGAGGGTGTCAGAAATATGAGACCAACTACAAGAGTTAGGGGAAATAATGTCTGATAAAGAGATGATTGCAATTGTGCTCAATGGACTACCTAATGAATGGGGCAACTTCATATCAAGCATCTATGGAAAGAAGGAAGCAACCCCATTTAGTGAACTCTGGTCATTATGTAATATTGAAGAAACCAGGTTAAAAGAAAAGAGTGATGTGGGACTAGGTGAACAAGTTCAATAATTTTCTTCCATGGCTAAGAGAAAAAGAAAGTTTGGGAAGTTTGATCCTCAGAAGAAGAAGAAGAATATGTCAAAGTTCCAATGCTATGGTTGTTAGGAATATGGGCATTACAAAAGAGATTGTTTGAAATTCAAGAAAGACAACAAGAGGAAAGAAATAAATGAAGCTCATATCACCTAAGAAGTGGAAGAACCTGATGAGAAGAAATCCAAAGGGATGTATCTTCACTATTAAAGTTTCTCCAATGCATAGCAACGAGAGGTAGGAGGTGAAAGTACCTCCACCATGGAATTTAATATGAAAAGCATTATGACGAGATGCATCTTAGTAGAATATGGCATCATATTAGAAGCATATCGTTGAAGCAAGAGCTCATGACATCATTATATAAGCTTGAAAGAATAGCTGAAGTAGAAGTCTACATTGATGTAGAAGCCATCATATAAAGGAAGTAGCACTTGGTAATCTCATTGAAAGCATATATCATACATAGTGTTGAAATAAAGTCATCTAGCATGATATAAGGAATTCATCATACATGATCATCATGAGAAAGGAGCATTTCCTGGATGAGGATAATCTAGATCCTTTGTTTGAATATTCATTAGAATGTCCACCTCTACTTGGAAGAAGCAAGTGTCTCACTGATCATTCCACCCTTTGTAGGATACATTGTTTAGAAGGAGGATGGTATGGTGAAAAAGGAGTGCAACAAGTCAAGATGATTGAATTACTCTCAATCAAGGCAAGGAAGTTGCCGAAGGAATTCTATATGACCAAAAGGATAAAAGAGGTATGTATATATTTGATAGATTAAGTCATGTCATCATATAGTTGCAAATAACATGGGCAAATACTCTACCTCATGAGTATGGTCAAATAAAATGGATCTCTTCCTTTAGAAATATGCACGAAGGCATGGTTCACATATTGACAAGATGAAATCAACATAATATGTCCTAATATGGAATATTAGATATTTTATAAGTATGAAGGAACTGTGGATGAAAGTTCATGGGAAGCAATATGTGAAAAAAATAAAGAAGAAATCGTGAAATATACAACTATAGTCACGTAAGAAAAAGGAAGTCAACATCCTATAACTAGAATAATTGATCATGACATCTCCATATATAAGAATACCATGATAAGGTATGTAAAGAAAGGAGACCGTTGACATATGAAATCTTGGAGATGTGTATATGAATTTGCAAGATGTCGATGTTGCAAGCAAGTAGATGTCATGATGAAAGTCCATCACAAAAGGTAACTTTGATTTGGTGTTCATTTTTTATTTCTGAACAACATCTATATGGGTTGATATAGGGCTATCATAAAGTTGTAGATGTCACCTAAAACTTGCATTGATGTGTTTGGATGAAATATCCTAAAGGAAACATGAATTGAAAGAGGTATTTGTATGAAGAAAAGCCAAATGTGGACTAGAAGATCACTTTCCGACGAAGAAAAGGATGACATGACTAACATGGTTCATGAAGTAAAGTGATGGATGGTAGATTCCCTATAAAGAAAACATGAAGGCTCCATAATGATGAAGAAAATGAAATTCATGGCATTGAGAGAAGGATCCCCCAAGAGGATGATAGTCTCATGATATCCACCAAATAGAAGAAAGCTTATGGAAGCAAGTCCCTAAATTAAGAGGAGCTTGGGAACATTCCTTTTATAGGAATGGTTATATATTCCCTACTTGAGAGGGAGAGACAGACACATCATTCTTGTATTTATATTGTGTAGAAATTATCGAGGATTGGATAAGCATCTTGCATCTGATACTCTTTGAGGATGTGGTAGGGCATCCAAGATGAGAGTAGTTGAAGAGGGCCAATATTATTTGAGGATTGGGAATCCAAGATAAGAATAGTCCTGGAAGGACATACCCTGTGAACACCTGAGTGGGGTATGTTCCTTGAGAGATGATGATGATGGTGTCTGACAATCAATGGTCTCGTCAACATTGTGCTCTTATATTGTGGAGAGATATAGTTGTTAGTTAATTCCTTGCTATGTGACAATGCTAGTTGGTATGATGCTAAACAAATGGCTTACCAATCCGACTCTTCTTATGATAATTTTTTAGATTGAGAATGTCCAAGTTCCTGGTATGGATTATGAATACCTCCCTAGTTAAGAGGGAGTGTTGAAATATGTAAATAGGTTTGGTCTTAATAATGACATATGTAATCATGATTTTATGTATTTTTTATAATGAGAAAAAATAAATTTATTATTGTTATTCTTGAGGCATGTGTTTCATGCTCATGGGAAATTTATTTTTAGTTCAAGCACCCATTGAGTGCTTCTGGGGCTTGTCATTGAGTCTACAAGTCAAATGAGACATTTTCATGTATGAAAGACCCTTTTGGGCATGTTTCATATTGAAAAGAAAACATTATTTGAGTCAAAAAACACTACAAGACCTTGTCATCAAGTCAGCCTACACAAGTGGACAAATCAACCTAAAGGAAGCAATTCATACCCATCAAAAGCCTATAAATAAGAAGGAAATCGAACTAATTAGCACACTCACTCAAGCAAGTTTGATCTCCTTAAGATAGAAGTTGGAAAAAAAATGAAAAAGGAGAAGAAGATAAATATCAAAGTTTTGGGCCTCTCTCTCTCTCTCTCTCTCTCTCTTGTGTTAGGGTTTCTACAGTTGTTGGGCAAGTTGAAGTGCTATTGGACAAGTCAAAGTGTTGATGGACAAGTAAAAGTGTTGTTGGACAAGTAAAAGTGTTGTTGGGCAAGACAAATTACAAAGAAGAAAATGTTGGGTCAAAGTTACAAATGAAACTGCTAGGTCAAAATTCCAAAAGACATTGTTGAGTCGAAGTTCCAAAAGAAATGGTTGGGTCAAAGTTCCAGAAGAAGTTTTTGGGGATCGAGACTGCAGAATTTGTTGAGGTCAAATTTGCTGGAACGAACTCTCATCAAAGAGGAAAGATTTGACTTGGTCTTGGAGGGGTCCTGGTCAAGGTTCATAGGTCTTGGAATTCGTCAATTGAAGTTCTATAAGAAGAGAAGAATTCTTGTGGGTTTTCCTCTCAGTTGGAGAGGTTTTAGCCTTGGCTAATCGCTTCCATATTATGTCCTCTTATCTTATTGTTCTTTATGTTTAGTAGTCCTTTGATGATAATAACACAATAATAATCGAGTTGAATAAGAATCTAATTTATTCAAGTAAAAATATATCACAAGTAGTTATCAAAGTAAGAGAAATCACCTACACTCGCTGCCCCTAGATTTCTCAACACTAATATCCTAGGTTTTGATGGGGAGACCCATTCCCTCTATATTCCATGAAATAATGACCATCGAGAAAGAGTATTTTGGGATGGACCTCTTACTTTATCTGGAATTTTTGAACCTTTAGAGTTCTTATGCTTGAGAATCTTTGGGAGAAGTTGTTGGTTTCCCAATTTTTTGTTCCTCTCTACTTCTGTTTTGTGAGTAACCTTCTACAACGGGCCCCCCTTGTTTCGTTTTGGAATTATCAATTTCTTAACTACTTCATTCTTCTGCCCAAACTAAGGTTTGAGACATGTTTCTTGTTACCATTTCATTCGGATTGGAACTTATCCCTTTGAGAGGAGGGCTAGGAGGACGATGCACTATTATGATAGGAGACAAGGGAAGACCTTGTGAAACAGTTTTCAATTGTGGAGGAATGTTGTAATATGATGAAAGCACCTCCTCCTCAATATATTATCCTTCTTCGTGCTCTTCCAAATTTTATTCTAGGGGAGAATCCTTCGAATCTTTATCAGAATGGCCCTGATAGGAAGATTACAAATTTGGAAGGGAAATGAATAGATTTGTTGAGGTTGAAGCACCATTTTTATTTTGCACTGTTTGTTGCTTGTTAACATTAGATTTTCCCTTACTCTTTCCATGTTTTTTAGTTTGTCAGACTTCCCCTTAATCTACCGGAGGATCTGGCCTTTTTTCGGTTAGGGATTTTTTGCAATCTCGCGCAAAATGGCCATATTCATGGCAGTAGCGACACTTGAAATGGATTTTCTCATAATCAAGGGTTTGAAAGTGGGTCCAACCCCAGGGTTAAGTTGATTTCAGAAGGAAACCCTTTTTCTAGATTTACTTCCACATAAATTCTAGCACATGAAAACTAAGATCCCTTCAACTTGACTCGATCCAAATATTTTCCAACTCCATTTTTTATTATGCTCAGAAAATCATCGCTTAATAGAGACAAAGGGAGTCAGAGAAGCTTCACCCAGATGGGAATAAAAGAAGGGATATCTTCATCAGGGTTAAAATCTGGGTACCATTGATTCAAATACATCCTCCTAGATAATTAAAAAAAATAAGGCGTGTTTCTGCATATTACATCTCGATCTTCCTTAAACTCAAAGAGAAAAGAGAAAAAATCATTCCCATGGGCATAGAATTGAATCCCACCTATCATTTTTGGCTTCCAAGTTTTTTCAAGCCAAGATTCCATAGATTTGGGCAAAGGCCACATCCCAATAAATTTTTCAACTAAAGCACGGTAAGAAAAAACAAGAGTGGTTCTAATTGCTTTATTGGGAAGAGCCATAGAAGGGATTTCCTCCACTCATTTCACGAATTTAGACTGAGTCTCCTTAGGCTGAGGATGATTTGCAATTGTTATGATCACATATTAAAACGTCGCATGTTCATCTACAGCTGAAGGGGGTAGAGAAGGAGGAGGAGGGGGGAGTGATCCCCTACGAAAAAGTCATTGCGGAAGGAAACAACACCTAGGGTTTTAGAGGAAGGAGTGTTTCTAGCACATTGAGATTTTTAACACGGGTAAAGCAATTAATAAAGAGATTGCATTTTAGAAAAAAGGAAAATATAGTTTTTTTAAAAAGGAAAATATGATTTTATAAAATGCATTCGGTCTGATCGACACACTAGACTTTTGAAGAGATAATTGACCTCTCAACCCATTTGACCAACTGACCTCCAAGGATATACCCAACTTCTAAGCCCATTCAACCAGCCGAACTCCGAGCATGTTCGACCAGGCGATCCTCGACATTCAACAAGACATTAAAAATTTCTATTTTAAATGTTATTATATATATGTTTGAACGGTAAAAAAACCCAAAACACTTTCGGTGTGCCCTTTGCACCTCTGGGTGGAAAATGATAATAATACATATAACAGGGCTCGTGGGTCCATTTTCTTTAATGAAGACTATGTGGTAGATGCTTGATACAATGGAATACCTTTTGGACGATGCTTTCATGTTTCTGACATCTTCATGGCGGGTTTTCAGAAATAACATGTTGTTGTTTCAAATTTCATGGGACTTCCTAGAAAATGAGGAAGAATTCAAAATGAGATTTGAAATGTAAGGACTTTTGTGTGATGATGTGAAGGTATCTAAGGAGGATAGTGTTCGGGTGATTAAAGGAGGTCAGAAGAAAGAAGAGAAGAAAACGATTCATGGGTTGCATAAGTTTATAAAAACTACAATACGTGACCGATGTTGCTTGAAAATTGTGAGATAAACAAAATAAAGGAAAAATTGGAAAATGGTGTGCTAAATATTACCATGCCAAATGCATTAAATTACGACCTATGTTGTTCAGGTTTGGGTGATAAATATAACTATTTGGTTCATTTCTTCACGCTGTATTTGGTTGAATTCACTTTCAAAATAAAGTTATTGTGTTGGAAGTTGACAAGATTACTACCATGGTCTAGATGTCGTTGAAACCTTTAGAAGGTCTTGGCAACCCACCTGAGATTGTTTCATTGTTGGAGCATTTTCCCTATCTCCACTCGGAATAGATGATTTCCAGTAGAAGTTACACTTATTTTATGAATAGAGATATTAGAATGTTTGAAATATGACTAAATTTCTGTTTAAATTGAGATGATTTTATGTAATTGCAAGAAACCATGTATCTTTAAAGTTGTCATAGAGCACTCCTAATTGTATCAAATCTATCATAATGTCTTAATCAAAGAGAAAATCATATGAAAACCTACCCATCACTTTTATTAATAAGATCATACCAAACCCTACCCATCAGTGATATTAAAAAGGTTTAGTAATATGGTTTATTAGGGTTTAATAATAACCCTTTATAAATAAAATTTAAGGTTCGGTAACTAAAGTTAATAGGATCAATATTAATAACATTAATGTTAGAATTTAATAATTATTAATGTTAAAATCTAATAATTATTTATTAATAAACCTTAAAGTTTATAAATAAAAAATAAAAAATTAATTGTTAAGAAACAATAAAGTTTATTAATATAATTCAAATGATAATATTTATTAATAACAAAATTTAATAAAATTATTATTAATATTTATAAATTCATAATAATATTTAATTTTTAATTATGTATATATATAAACCAGAATGAGTAGTGTTTATATATATATATATATATATATATATATATATATATATATATCGTGCTCGTTTGCGTGCAAAATCAGGATTTTACATCATATTTTCGAGCCTGCTAGGGCATATGAGACTTCAATTGTTCCCCATCCCTTCCCTGAGAGCTTTCCCATGATTCATACAAAAATTTCTCATTTCTGGTAGCCTATGGCTATACATTCGACAAAACTGAAATAGTAAATATATACATTTATAGTTTTCCATACAAAAACATTTTTCAAAAACTGAGTGAGAGAACAGTTTACTCCTCCATCGGTGCTGGAATTTTAAGGTCTAATCCATTGGATTCTTCTTCATTCCTCTGGCTTTTCTCCTCCACCTTGAGCTTCCAATGATTAATTTGCTAATGTAATGCATCCACCTCACCCTCTAGCTATCAAATTTGTTCCCTCTTTTCGAGTTGCAGCTCTTGCATGGCCAGAGCCTCCTTTTACTGATGATGGATACATCGATGTAGAATGGCCAGACCTTATCGAATTTCCAAATGTTCTTACACACAGTCCTTAGAGGAATTCTTGTTGCTTCCACCTTCCCGAGCTTTTCCCTCCCTTGACCCCTCTGTCATAAGCCTGCGACGGCCCCAGGAAGAGGACAAAGAGCTTTCCTTTGCTAAATTGTTGTTCATGTTCATGATCTTTCCCAATATGCCATAGACCCCCAACTCCAGAATGATTCTTACACTTAACGTAGAGTCCACAATGTTTTGCTTCGGCTCCCTTGCCTGACTCTGCTTTTCCACACAATTCTTGACCCCACTCAGACAACCAACACTCGTTAGATCAACACATTGGTTCCCCTTATGGTTGTAAACTCCTCTAGAGACCCCCTTGAAGTTTAGTGCTTTGACCCAAAGCTTGCAGCAGATGCTCAGTGACCCCAGCTTCAGTCATCGAGCCTTCATAGAGACCACCTAAGTAAAGATTAACCATAATTCATAACAGCATATCAAACCATTACTCCTTAAATAGAAGGTGTAGGTTTGGATTTTGGTGTAGTACTCGATATTGGTACTCATGAAGCTGAGATCCTTATGCTCCACCTTAATTTCCCATCTCTTCTCCTCGTCCTTCATCCTAACCCACACCATCCTCCCATGCACAGCCTAAGAAATTCAAAGTAGAGGGATTAAATGTCTCATTCTCTCCCATTAACTTACCATCTCCTTTGCTGGATCGTCAGCCTTTGCAATAGATTCTATGTCGTGGGGGTTGGGTTCTCATGCTGTGAGATCTCCCTACCCCAAGTGTAGTACCATCATGAAGGATGCAGACACGTTGCTGCAATGCGCTGAGGCAACCAATGCCACGAGGCGCGGGGAAAAGCAGGTCCGAGTAAAGGTCGATGTGTCAGGGATTGAGGAGCAAGAGGTGGAATGAAATGGAGAAGGGGGTCATAACGAAATGGAGAGGAGAAGGAACGAAAAGGATGGGAGGCATAATGGGAAGAGAGGGAGAAGGGTGATAGAGGATAGGGAGAAGAGGAGAAAAAGGATATTGGGGGGGGGGGGGGGGGGGGGGGGTTATATAGGGAGGAAATGGAGATAAGGGGGGGTAAGGAGGGGTAATGTGCTACTAACCTTGAAATTTCCAAAAAAAAATCCTTTCTAACCTCTTGGAAGAGCCAAGAATGCCATCCTCAGACCAAAAATTGGATCCCATGACTAAGATTAAGGAATGCATGTCGTTTCCTCTACCTCATTCACTATACTTCTTTTTGCATTCAACTAGAAAGCCAAATTTTCTTGCTTATATGCTTCCTGGTTATTCCCTCTTAGGATGTGAAAGAACGACACCAAATCAAATAAGGGAATCATCCCTTGGGATCTCTTAATAATTTGATTTAGGTTCATGTTTTTTGCTGATGAATTGTAATTCATATGCTTTATGATCAACATTGAGTCTCCTAAGACATGGATCTTTCTGATGCCCTTTTTTTGAGCTAGGGCTAGTCGTGGGATAGTCTGAGAAACAAACCATAAGCTTCAGCTTAATTGATGGTCTTCCTACCCAAGTCCCAAGCATATCAGTCTTCGATGTTTCCTTCGGGATTAATGAGAACCCCTCCCCTCTTGCCACCTCAAAATTTTAATAATATATTAATAAATATGCATTCTTATATTAATTTATACATTAACACATTAATAATATTTTATCCACATGCTAACTGTTACTATTGGTGACTAAGCACATTAGTAAGCTTATTCTTTAAACAAATGTGAGGACAAACTCTTAATTTGGAATAAACTATCAGGAAAACAAGACTTTCAAATTTAATATGAACAATATATTTCTTAACGGGACTGGAAATTAATGATTTCATCCTAATTCAAACGTGCAATAGATGCTATATTCTCTTCCCCATCATCAGGGTCAGATACTTTAAAGAAATAAAGCTCAATAAGCTTTGATTAAGTTCTATCAATTAAGTATTATGAAAAATATCAAGTACTATCAATTAATAAGATAAGAAAGGTGGAAAAAGACATCACACTATAAAACTACTTTGTGCCCACAAATTACGCTAAAGTTTATTGTTGCATGATTCATCTACTTGGTTAGCTGCCTTTCGAACTAGCTATGGATATTGATCTCAAACTAGCATTAGCAGTGGATGTGCAATTCAATCTGCTCGAACTGCATGAGGGTATCAATCTCAATCAACTGGAACTTGATCAGTTGTTGGGGTAATAGCTGCACAAGCAACCCTTTTGGTGCATTTTAGTCACCAATTTCAGAGATTCGAGGTGTAGTTCGAGTGGATCCAGTTGGCTCAGTCCTCGATCAAAAGCTACCAATTTAAGTTCCACCAAAAACAATGGCATTCATGTTAATGTTAATTTTAATAAGGTTAATAGTAATTTTAATATTAATAAGGATAATAAGGTGGATTTGAATATGAATATGAATATTAAATATTAATATTATTAATAATAAGGTTAATATTAAAGTTTGATAATTTGACTAATAATATTAATAACTTTATAATATTATTTAAATCTTAATAAATTTGTAATTATTTATTAATAACTATATATTAATATATTAATTTATAAATTAACACATTAATAATATATTAATCTAAATATTAACATATCATAATCATGATTGATTTGGTCAAACATAGTTAACATGAACATCATGTTCAACCATGATTAATGATAGACATCATGTTTAACATACCTATAATTAACCATAGACACATATCCAAAGTCAACATGTTGACACAATCAAATATAGTTACACATGGTAAACCTTTGGAATCAACCTTTGCAGTCAATGTTTAAATAGTCAACCATGGTCAACCTTAATTAACCATATGTTTACCATAGTCAATGATAGTCAACCTTGTTCACTCATAGTCATCCTTAGTCAACTTTGGTCAACCATATTCAACTATGGTCAACCATAGTCAATTGTGATCAATCATGGTCAACCTTACTCAATCATAGTCAAGGCTTAAAAATGTTTAATAATATTAATATGGTTTAGAACACATTTACTAATATTAATAAAGTTCAATAAGCTTTTATTTATAAGGTTTTATTAAAAATGTTTTATATATTAATCTAAACATTAACATCATGTTCAACCATGATTAATGATAGGCATTATGTTCAACATGCCTATAGATAACCATAGACATCATGCTTGACATAGCTAGAGTTAACATGATGACATAGTCAGACCATGGTCACCCATAGTTAATGTTTAAAGATGTCTAATAATATTAATATTAATAAAACACATTGGTTTACTAATGTGGTTGACTATGTTCAACTATGTTTAACTATGTTTGAAAATCAACACTCTTCAACTTCGGTCAAACATAATCACTTGTTATTATTATTATTGATTAATATTAATAGTCAAACATAGTTAACCACATTAGTCAACATAGTCAAACAAAGTCAACCTTATATTCATTGTTTAAATAGTTGACCATGATCAAACTTGGTTAACCCTATGTTTACCATATTTAACAATAGTCAACCTTGTTCACTCATAGTCATCCTTAGTCTAACTCAACCATATTCAATTATAGTCAACAATGGTTGATCAAAGTCAAACATTGTCAACCTTAGTTAACTAAGGTCATCCTTGGTTGGTCACAATCAAGATTTAAAAATGTTTAATAATAACAATATTAATATTAATAAAGTTGACTAATAATAATAATATTAATATTGTGACGTTGGAATAGTACATAAATTTATCCAATGTCGTAAATAGTGTTGCAATGTTACATTACATTGCAATTTATCCACTGTCACAATATGACATTAAAAAATTAGCCAAACACATTTACTAATGTGGTTGACTATGTTCGACTATATTTGACTATGCTTGACAGTCGACACTCTTCAACTTCGGTCAAACATAAATACCTATTAATATTATTGATTAATATTAATAATCAAACATGTTGTGATGTCAAAATGGTACAAAAATATATCCAACTCTACATTGTGAAAAACATTATCACAATGTGACAATCATTGTCGCAATGTTACATTACATTATAATTTATTCGTCGCACTGTGACATTACAAAATAAGTCAACAAAATTTACTAATGTGGTTGACTATGTTCGACTATATTTGAAAGTTAACACTCTTCAACTTCGGTAAAACATAAAAGCTTATTATTATTTTTTATTAATATTAATAGTCAAACATAGTCAACCACATTAGTCAAAATAGTCAAAAGTCAACCTTTATAGTTATTATTTAAATAGTTAATCATTATCAAACTTGGTCAACCCTATGTTTACCATATTTAACAATAGTCAACCTTGTTCACTCATAGTCGTCCTCAATCAACATAACTCAACCATATTCAATTATAGTCAACCATGGTTGATTAAAGTCAAACATTGTCAACCTTAGTCAACTAAGGTCATCCTTGGTCGGTCACAATCAAGATTAAAAAATGTTTAATAAAAATAATATTAATGTTAATAAATTTGAGTAGTGGTAGTAGTAGTAGTAGTCATAATAATAATAATAATAATAGTGTGATGTTGGAATAGTACAAAAATCTATCTAATGTCACAATGTGACAAACATTGTTGCTATGTTACATTACTTTGCAATTTATCCAGCGTCACAATGCAATATTATAAAATTAGTCAACAACGTTTACTAATGTATTTGACTATGTTCAATTATGTTTTCCTATGTTGGATGGTCAACACTTTTCAGCTTCGATCAAACATAATTGTGCATTAATATTATTGATTAATATTAGTAATCAAACATAGTCAACCATATTAGTCAAACATAGTTAAACAAAGTCACCCTTTATAGTCAATGCTTAAATAGTTGACCTAGTTCAAACTTGGTCAACCCTATGTTTACCATAATTAACAATAGTCAACCTTATTCACTCATAGTTGTCCACAGTCAACATACTTGACCATACTCAATTATAGTCAACCGTGGTTGACCAAATTCAAACATTGTCAACCTTAGTCAACTAAGGCCATCATTGGTCAGTCACAATCAAGATTTAAACATGTTTAATAATATTAATATTAATAAAATTGACTAATAATAACAATAAGGTTGACTCTATTAACCATATTTAATTATAGTCAACCATGGTATCTATAGTCAAACATTGACAACCTTAATCAACCAAGGTCAAACATTGATTGAATATATTATTAATAGTTGGCATGATCAAACTTGGTCAACACTATAATAATAATATTATAGGGTTGATAATATTAGGGTTTGTGATTAAGATTTAATATTTAATAATAATATTAAGGTTTGTCAATAAGCTTCAATATTTAATAATGTTTAATAATAATAAATTTGAGGACTAATAATAATAATATTAATATTAAGGTTTACCATATTATAATTTTGGTATGTAGATTTTTACAGATAAAATGATAAAAAATTCTAGAAAATTGAGGGTTCTCATTGAGATGTCTGATGCTTCGGGTGAACACTTCACCTATCTTCGGGGACAAATAGCTTAATTTGATGATGTAAAATGTGCCATACCATGAATAAAAAGGAGATAGAGATAGAATAGACTTTTAAAGACGGTAAAAAAAAATGTAAATGTTGATGATCTAATATTAATTAATATATTTTATTATTAAAAAGGATTCATTATTAAATATCATGGAGGATAGAATAGAATAAATAAACTTTATTAAAATCTAAAAATGAAACCAAATATAAATAATAAATTTGTTTTAAATTGGTCACATTATCAATGTTAAACTGAAATCAAATAGAAATAATAAATTTATTTTAAATAGGGCAAGTTGATATTAATGTTATAGAGAATATGGTAAATATTTATAGTAAATTAGTATTAAACAACTAATTCTATTTAGAATCGGAAAATAAAATTTAAATTTAGTATAAAATAATATTGAAGTAGAATAAATTATAATATTGGATTAGAATAGAATAATATTTAATTAGTATAAAATTAAAATAGAATACAAGGAAGAAGTAAAATATTAGATTAAATTAGTATAAAATAATAATAAATTAGAATTATTTTAAATTTCAAATTGAAACAAATCCTAGAAACTAGGGTTAAATATTTATATTAAAATAGAATTAGACCATTAATTAGTGATTAGAATAAGAATATTAAATTATAATGAATTTAAATTTAAATATTAGATTAAAGTAGTATTAATTTAGAATAGAAAATAATATTAAATTAGAATTAGTTTGAATTTAAAGAATAATAATTAAAATGGGATTAAAATAAGATCATAGGAATAAAGGATACAATTAGAGGAAGAATTTAAAAAGGTATAATAATAATAATGAAAAGAGGTAGGTTGGGGGCGGAGGAAGAGAGGGAGGGTGAGGTTACAATTAATGTAGAGATAGGAAGAAGGCTTGGGGTGAGGAAAGATTAAAAAAAGAAAATGAAGCTCAGGAGAATGCTGAAAAGAAAAGGAGAAAGAGGATTTAAGAAGGGTTAGGATTAACACTATATTATTATTATTATTAAATATGTTATTATACATTTTATGAAAAGTGTATATTATACTTGCTGCAAACAGTGTATAACGCATCAGATTTTACATTGACCTAGTATTAATTTATGTTTGACCCAAATTTTTAGAAACTATAATATAGTTTAACTTTATAAATTAAATTGTATTATTATTTAATAATATTTAAATTTATTTTTCTCTCATCTAATTGGTTCATTTTGTTTACCTCTTGTTTTCTCATGATAACTTTTGTTGTGATGGTACTGTTGCCATGGTACCACTGATGTGATAATCATACGATGGATTATTTATATTATGTGGTTTTATGGACTTTGTACTTAGTCCATAGATCATGATCTCGATCTTTATGGAATAGTTGAAGATCACGATCTGTTAATTTTTTTTATGTGGTTTTATGGACCTTGTACTTAATCCATTGAGATGTGTGTAAATGCACAGGTGATACATCCTTGCAGAGCACCCAGAGACGCATGATTGACAATGATCAAAACATTTATGTGTGAGACCTTATTCGAAATTAGTTAATAACATTAAGAGATTTAAACACCAATTTCCATTCCTATTAATCCACTCGCAATAACCTCATGAGGGCATACATATATTCTACTAGTGATAAAATGTATGTTAAATATAACCCATGGTATCATAATATTCATATTCTATAATTATATGAAGAGCTCTATAAGAACGTGATTCATAAAAATTTAAGAATGTGATTATATATATATATAAAATAAAAATATTTATTTAAAATAGATATTGAAATAATTTTTTAGGTATTTAAAAATTTACAATATCATATGCATTCAAGAAATTATATATCTAATCATTAGTATATAGCGTATTTAACATAGGCAATACAAAAACTCGTAATTTGAGAAACAAACCAAGTTCACAATGCAATTATATCCAAAATTATTACGACTACATTCAATGGTAGCATGAACAAAGATAATAAATAATAAATGCATCAAAGGCTATTACATTTTCTTGCCTAAATGCAGTTGTTCTCTTATCGCAAGATGGGATATATGTAATTTTAATTCTTCATTGTTTTTTATTTCATTTTAACTACATTTAAACTAAGCGACAGGTACTAGCTACTATGTAGCGTTTGTTAATAATTTACCATGATCTAACTTGGTCAACCATATGTTTACCAAAGTAAAAAATAGTCAACCTTGTTCGTTCATCGTCATCCTTAGTCAACATAACTTGACCATATTCAATTAGAATCAACCTGCATGGTTGGCTAAGATCAACCTTAGTCAACCACAGTCAACCTTGGTTGGTCATAGTCAAGATTTAAAAATGTTTAGTAATAATAATATTAATATTAATAAAGTTGACTATTAATATTAACAATAATAATATTAATATTAAGGTTGACTAATAATATTAATATTGATATTACGATTTAATATATTATCAATAATATTAACAATAATATTATTATTATTACTATTAATATTAACACGTAGTTTGACTAATAAACAAAATGGTCTTTTCCACACATTTTTTCTAGTTAGTTTAAACTAAAATCCGGTAGAGATTTTTAAAAGTTTGAGTTTAAGTTGTTTAATAAAATTTGAGTGTTCCAAGAGTTTTTAAGGGTGCTGAATTCATTTGGGCATTCAAAAATTTATTTCAAATAACAAAAAATAATGATATTGCTTGAAATTGTATCATTGGATTCCTGTGAAAAATACTATTTTGTCTATAAGTTAGATTGCACTTTAATCTTAATAACACACACACACACACACACACACACACACACACATATTTTAAAGGAAACGACTGGTATTTGTATTTATAAAAGAAAAGCAAAAAAAGTACATTTTCAAGGTGAAGATAATCTTGGAAACTTTGAAGATTCAGGTTAGAACACGCACAAACAACACAAAATATTAAATTTCTATCAATTTATACTTGATGGATAAAGCTATTCCATTTGTAACTTTTCTCGAAAACTCCTACTATCCATATGAATTTACAATGCACTCCTATTTGTGATTTTGTTTTTTTTTTTTTACTGTATTTTCACCTTTCCAAGATAAGTTTTAGTCTTTCTTATAACCTGATTCCACAACTTGTTTTTGGTTGTTCTTGTAGTGCCACCCATGCTTAATGGATCCCAACTCTTATTATCCATCATGCATTCCCAACTCTTATTATCCACCTTGTGAACTGGAGAAGGAAGAGTTGTCTCCATCCGATCTTCTCACGTTATCAGTTTCCTATTGTTGTTTGGTGAATAAACAATCCCTGTTGTAACAACTTCCCTTTTACCTTTGTCTAGTAAATTAGAATTTCATGTTGTAGCTGCAAATTTTTAAGGCTCCAAAGAAAAGAAGGGAGCCACTGCAATCTTCATGACATCCAAGTTTACTTCAGGAATTACTACCTTAATCAAAGATTCGGTAGAGAAAAAGGTTGCTTGGTATGAGGCTCCCAAAGGTTTAGAAATTTCCAGATCCAACTGAGCACCGCTCTCTTTGCAAGAAGAAGATAATGGAGCCTCATAGGATATTGAGTAATGGTCAAAGGTGGCACTCGCCCACCACTTTGGTTTGTGGTGTTATCACATGCAAGATTTCTTTGAAACAAACTCTCCTAAGTTTGACATTTAATTCTGAGGTCCTAAATTCTAAATTCTATTAAGTTTTAATTTGCGCTGCCTTTTAATTGGCAGTGCTCATTATAATGATATAAGTAAAGGGTGTGAAACAATTAATGGGAAGGAGGCGCTCTGCATTCTGATCTAGGGTTTGAGTTAGGGTTTGGCGTTGGTGACCATGGCAGGTCGTGGAAGAGGGAGTTCTGCTCCCTCCTACAATCAAATAGCCGCGAACAGAAACAAGGAAACTGATCTGCATCGCTTCAAGAAACCAACAGAGGGGATAACTGAGGACACTAACACAGGAAATATCAAACCTCATGAACAAAGAGAAAATCACGAGGAAGATAGCAGGGAGAAGAGGAAAGAGGGCAGCAGTCAAAAAGCTACACCTATGAGGGCGATAGGGGGCTGCAAACCCAAGTCGACCATCACTCCTCGGGTCGTTTTAAGTGATCCAGTGCTACAGGTGCATAGATATCACATGGTGGAACATGCGATCATATGCAAATTTATGGGGACTTGGCCAACGGAGAAGGCCTTACATGCATGGATAAGGAACCACTGGAAACCGAAAGGGGAAATAAACCTTCACCTTGGATCCAAGGGTTTCTTTATGGTGGTGTTCACGAGCTTAGAAGATAAAGATAGAGTGTTTGAGGGAGGACCCTATTTTTACGCTGCTGTAGGCCTGTACATGCGACCATGGGTGATGAACTTTGTCCCAGAACGAGAAACGTTCACTTCAGTACTGGTATGGATAAGACTATACTCCCTTCCTTTAGATTATTGCTGTTGGAGTCTCTAAAGGCTATTGGCAATAAACTAGGGCATTTTATAAAGACATCAGATGTGACATTAAGAGGCAAATACACTTCCTTCGCCCAGATCTGTGTGGAAATGGACCTATTTGGGGCACTCCCAGACGAGATCATTTTAGAATTTTATGATGAAGAATGGGTGCAGGCAGTGGACTATGAGCATGTCCCATTTAGGTGTCATAAGTGCCATGAACATGGGCACCTATACAGAGACTGCCCATTAAACAAACTAGAAAGCAACAAAAAAACCACCACAAGAAAAGATCCCGAGGGTTTCACTAAGGTGGGGGGTAAGGGGAAAGGAGGAAAGCGGCACCAAAATAAAATCAATGAGGATGGACAACTGAGCCATAATAGTTTCAAAATCTTAGAAGAAGAAATTGGAAACAACGGGGAAAACCAGAAATCGGAGACTAAAACCAATGAGAAGGATAGGGATACTAGCATGGAGGACATACCAGAGAACAACTAGCAACAGGATGATCTACCAAGCATTATGGAGCTCAGCAGGGACCATGAGATGACCCCAAGTGAGGCAGGAATGGAGGATCATGAACTACAGGAGATTCTTGAGAAGGAAAACTTGGATCTAGAAAATTTTCTGGAGCAGGGTATTACCAAAGGAGTTGACTCCCTGCCAAAAGAGGAGTTTGACAAGGTTCAACAACTCTTCCTATGGAGATCCCAATCGAAGAGTTCTAGAGTCAAAAGAAACCATGACAGCCAGGAAAATAGAGGGATGAAGACAATGGAGGAAACACCGGGGCACTCTTCCAAGAACCCGGGTAGGAAAAGAGGAAGGAAAAGATAGAATGAGTTGTTGACAGAATGTGGAAAACTCATGATCAACTCAGGTAAGATGAAAGATCTCACTAGTTACTCTTTTACAAACCTTTCTTAATGAAGTTTACAACCTGGAATATTAGGGGCCTAGGAAGTAAAAGGAAACAAAGAAATCTCAACAATAGAATAAAAGAAGAAAAACCAGACATGGTTTTCATTCAGGAAACAAAGTTCTCGATGGATAAAATCAGATAAATACATAGAAAATGGTTAAGTAGGTATGAGTATCTAGAGGTTAAGGCAAACAACTCAACGGGAGGGATTCTTACGCTCTGGGATCCCCAAAAACTCAGAATCCTGGACGCGGAAGCGTCCAGGTACTATCTTTTGTTGGTAATACAACCTATGGTTAATAAGGAGATTTACATGATTACAAATGTCTATGGTCCTCAAAAACTAGAAGGCAAACTCAAGCTTCTCACTTCCCTTGAGGAGCTAAGTGTTATGCTCTTAACTTGCAAAATGATACCGAAATACAGAATATGCGAAGAAAAGATACCCAGAACACATAATAGCAATGATTTTATTATTTAGAGAGTAATGTTCACTTGCCTCTTCGAGGGGGCAACCTCCAATAGAGCAGAGCTCGATTACAAAATAATACACGATGCTCCTCGCAGGGAGTCTCTATCCTTTATATATGACCCATACATGCAATACCACGGATCAATACTGTGGGTTTTATTAATACCATCTATCTAATACTACGGCCCATTTGCAACTAACTGTGGTTCCGTCATTAATTGCGGATTAACCACTTACAATTATTAATATGGGCTTTATTGACTCTTGACTATGACGTGATCCCATTACATAAATAAGGGGGTTAGGGTGGGACCCTAACATGCCCTCCCCCTTAAGACTAGCCTTGTCCTCAAGGCTGAAGATGCGGAAACTGTTGAAGAATAGTAGCTGGTTCCCAAGTTGCATCTTCCGGAGAGGTGTCTTTCCATTTGACGAGGACTTCCTTAATCATGCGCCCGCGCAGTTGCTTGTCTCGTGTGTCTAGGACCTGTTCAGGTTGAAGCCAGATGGACCCTTCTTCGTCCAATTCAGGTAGACTGGTCTGAATTCTGCAATTGTTCCCAATCACTTTCTTGAGGCATGAGACATGGAAAACTGGATGTATTTTTGCAGTGGGTGGCAAGGCCAACTTGTAAGCCACTTCTCCAATGCGTTGAATTAGTTGATATGGTCCGTAGAATTTGGGAGATAGTTTCTAACACCCCTTGTCTTTGAGTGATGTTTGCTTATATGGTTGTAGTCGTAAAAAGACCTGATCCCCTTCTTGAAATTGGCGCTCGGAGTGATGCTAGTCTACTTGTTGCTTCATGCGGTTCTAAGCTTAATGAAGATTCTCTCGAAGGTGGGCGAGCATGGTTGCACGGTGTTGTAGGAGTTGATCCACTTCTTGTACTTTTGAGCACCCCTTGAGATACGAAGTAGGTGAAGGCGAGAGTTGACCATATACTGCTTCATAGGGAGTCATTTTGGTGGTGGCATGAAAGTTGGTGTTATACCACCATTCAGCCAGAGGTAACCACTGTACCCAAAGGTGTTGCTTTTCTGAAGTGAAACACCTAAGGTAGGTTTCTAGACATTTGTTGACGACTTCAGTTTGACCATCTGTTTGCGGATGATAGGAGGTACTAAGTTTTAGTTGAGTGCCTTGTATCCTGAAGAGTTCCTGCCAAAAATTACTGGTGAAGATCGGGTCGTGGTCGAACACAATAGAAGTGGGCATGCCATGCAATTTGAAGATCTGATCCATGAAAGATTGAGCGACCAAAGTTGGTGTAAACGGGTGGGGTAGGGTGCAGAAATGAGCATACTTCGACAGTCGGTCCACAACCACCATGATGACTGACTTGTTGCGTGACTTTTGAAGACCTGTAATGAAATCCATAGAAACCTCTGTCCAAATTGATGTCGGAATGGGCAATGGTTGTAATGTGCCTGGTGTGTTGACGGTTTCCCCTTTGTGGCGTTGACAGACATTGCATTCTGCTACGAAAGTAAGGATGTCCTTTTTTAGGCCTGTCCAAAAAAATTATCTTCTGGTGCGAGCATACGTCTTCTGAAAGCTCGAATGTCCTGCAATGGGAGATGAGTGCAATTCTACCAAAATGTGACTTTTGAGGGTGGAAGTTGGTGATATTACGACTCGGTTTTTGTAGCGAAGAATATCATCCTGCCACTAGTAGCCCTTGGTGGAATTTGGATCTACCTGCAATTGAGAAATGAGTTGGGAGAGCCCGGGGTGTGAAAACCATTCCCTGCGAGCCTCTTCAATCCATTCTGGAATGGGGAGGGAAATTGCTAGCAGAGTACTTTCCTCCTCAAATTGGCGAGATAATGCATCGGCTACACTATTGTCTTTCCCTTTCTTGTAAATGATCTCATAATCATATCCCAGCATTTTGGCGAGCCATTTATTTTGTTGTGGGGAGGATAGGCGTTGCTCCAAAAAATATTTAAGACTGTGATGATCTGTGCGGATTTGGAAACGTCGCCCCAATAAGTAAGGTCGCCAGGTCTCGACTGCATGTAAGATGGCCATCATTTCCTTCTCGTAGGTAGATTGGCCCAGATTCCTCCCACTTAGTTGTTGGCTTGTGAAGGCCAACGGTCACCCTTCCTGCATTAAGACCGCCCCAATACCTGTACCCGAAGCATCACATTCAATGACAAAAGATTTGGTGAAGTCAGGTAGTGCTAAGACTGGAGTGGAACACATGGCATTTTTTAGAGCTGTAAAGGCCTGTTGTGCTTCCTCATTCCAGAAGAATGAATTTTTCTTTAGGAGTTGGGTGAGGGGCTTCGCTATGCGACCATAGTTGCAGACAAATTTACGATAATAGCCTGTGAGACCCAAAAATCCTCTCAAGCTCTTCAAGGTCTTAGGTTGAGGCCATTCTTGCATTGCCTGGATCTTTTTGGGGTCCACCTTGACACCATCACGCCCCACAATGTGGCCCAAATACTCTACTTCTGCCATGCCAAATGAACACTTGGACATCTTGACAAATAATTTATGCTTGCGGAGCAGTTGCAAGAGTAGATCTGCATGCTAAAGATGTGTGGCCCAAGTGCAACTATAGATGAGGATGTCATCGAAGAAGACAAGGACAAATTTCCTGAGATATGGTTTGAGAATGTGGTTCATAAGGCTCTGAAAAGTAGAGGGGGCATTACAAAGACCAAATGGCATGACCAGGAATTCATAATGGCCTTCACGAGTTCTGAAAGCAGTCTTGGGAATGTCGACTTCCTTCATGCGAATTTGGTGGTAGCCTGAGCGAAGATCCAGCTTAGTGAAGAATTGAGCCCCATTGAGTTCATCCAGCAAATCATCAACCACCGGGATGGGAAATTTATCTTTGACTGTCAACTTATTTAGGGCCCTGAAGTCGGGACACATCCACCACTCCCCATCTTTCTTGAGCACCATGACCACTGGGGATGAATAAGGACTAATGCTGGGACGAATGACACCTGCTTCCAAAAGTTCCTTGATGATTTTTTCTATTCCATTCTTTTGGGTGAACGGATATCTCTATGGGCACACATTTGGGGGTTGGGCCTCTGGAACCAAGGTGATGCTATGATCATGTTCCCCTCGTGAGGGTGGACGCTCATGAGGCTTGTCAAAGACCGGCAGATGGTTATTTAAAATCTGTTGCATCTCAGGATGAATTGGCAGAGGCTTGGTTTCGACTGCCTGGATGGCATTAGATTGAGCTACAACTCCATGATTGCCCTTTTTTAACAATTTTTCCATCCTATGCGAGCTGATGATAGAGGGGGCTCCCGCCTGGAGTCCATGGAGGGTATGTGTGTAGTTATCCTGCTTAAAACTCATATATAACTCCTGGAAATCCATTGTGATTGGCCCAAGAGTGCGGAGCCATTCAGCGCCGAGGACAATGTCGCAACCCCCCATGTGTATGGCAAACATGTGGGTTTTCAACTGATAATCCCCCATTTGAAGTTTGACATTTTCACAGCGACCTTCACATTTCATTGTGCCTCCATCCGCAATTTGAACTTGGAAGTTAGAAACTGCTCGTACAAAACAATGCACTGCTTCTGTGACTTTTTGATGGATGAAATTATGTGTACTTCCACTATCAATCAAGACTACTACTGGGCGATGTTTAATAAAACCTCTCATTTTGAGAGTTTGAGGGGAAGAAATCCCTGCCAAAGCATGCAACAAAATAACTGGTTCGTCAGAGACATTGTCCTTTTGGTTGTCTTCTTCTAGCGGCTCATGTTCCTCAAGTGGTGGATCTTCCTCTGTTGAGCTGTAGTCAGTGGCATCAATTTGAAAAAATTTGGGCTCCTTGCATTTATGACCTAGGGAGTATTTTTCATCATAGTAGTAACATAGTCCTTGCTTTCTTCTGTCCGCCATTTCCGCAGGGGACAACTTTTGGACCTTAAGTGTTTGAGTCGTGTTGTGAGCCTGTGGGGGGTGACCTTTAGCGGAGAAATTTGGGCGACTGTATTGGGATGCTAATGCATGTTCCACGTTACGAGCTACCTTGCAAGCCTTTGTCCATGTGGGAGGGTGGTGCAGTAGGACTTGAGCTTTGATGGCTTCTTTAAGACCGCTGATAAAACATTCCGTGTAGAACACATCTGAGAGACCCCAAGTGCGGAAGGCTAAGGCTTCAAAAGCTGTAATATATTCATCCATTGTACCAGTCTGTTGGAGCTTAGTAAGACGACCCAAAAAAGATGATTCCTGGTCAAAGCGGTCTTGAAGAGCTTTGGTGAATTTGGTCCAAGTCCTAAAAGGACCAGTGCAACGTTGATGCCATTCCCACCATTGCCACCTTTCATTGTCCAAGTACATGCTCCCCAACATAAGCTGAGTCTCATCATCTAAGATGTGATTCAGTTTGAAATACTGCTCCATTTGTGCTATCCATGCCGACGGGTGAGAACCGTCAAATTTATGCATATCCAACTTGGGAGGTCGCTGACTGGGTTGTTGTTGGGTGTGCCAGACGTGAGGAGAGTGGCTAGACTCACCCTCATTGTGCCCATTGCCATTATACTCCTCCTCGTGGGCTTGCTCCTTGCCCTTCGAGATTATTTTCTCGACCATGCTACATAGTCCGCTAAGCTGAATGTGGAGGGTTTGCACTGATTCTTCAAGTTTGTCCATCCTTTCATTGGCCATCGCTTGAGATCTAGTTTCTACCATACACCAACCTGATTTTTTTAAAATTGGGACCGCCTAAAAAAAAAAATTCCACTAAGAAGTGAATGGTACCACCGTGCTCAGCTCGTCGTCCTGATTCTGATGGGCTAGTTTTACTCCTTCCTTATCAATACTGCAGTCGCCAAATCCTCAAAATGTCAATGCGGCCAAAAGTCCTGCGAAAATTATACCCCGGTATAGGAACCCTTCACAACGACTCCGATCTGGTGGATCTGAGAGATTTGAATGGCGGATCTGATAGCTCTAGGCAGCGGAACAGACTGCTTCTGTGGATCTGATGGATCTAATAGATCGGAATGGCTGATCTGCGAACTTGAGACTGCGGGACTGATGTCTGTTGCTGCTGCACCCCTTTGCACAAGCGGATCTGGAAGAGATGATGTGTGATCCCCCGATAGAAAAGGGAACTATGGTCTTGAGGAGTGTCAGGTGCTACAGATCGCAATATACATAAGGGTTTGGCAGTAGTACTCGGCCCAATGTTTCAGGGCTCTAACTAAGGAGGATCGACCGTACCCTTAGCTGTACAACCCGACTACCCTATCGTACGAGCGAGTAATCTCTCCGAGTGTTGTTCTCGATGTACTGTAGCCGCAAGATGGCCGACGGTTTATCTATGGTGAGGTTTTAATGGAGCCTAGGGGGCTTCCGATATACCCAGAGGGTACGTGGAAGACAGTCTGTGCGCGGTTCTGTCTAATGCGCTCCTACTCGAAGGGGTACCCACAGGGGTTACAAGGGAGTCCAACAGACGTGACCACCTCTTGTATTTCCTGCGTGCATGCCTCCCCAAATTCGCAGGTTTATGCGCTCAACAAAGATATCGTGGTTTAAAGACGCCGGAACACGTCTCTAGCCAAAAAAAAAATTTGCTAAGAAATGGAGATCCCACCAGCCCTGGAAAGTGCTCTGATACCACTTGTTATGCTCTTAACCTGCAAAATGATACCCAAATACAGAATATGCGAAGAAAAGATACCCAGAACACAGAATAGCAATGATTTTATTATTCAGAGAGTAATGTTCACTTGCCTCTTCGAGGGGGCAACCTCCAATAAAGCAGAGCTCGATTACAAAATAAGACACGATGCTCCTCGCAGGGAGTCTCTATCCTTTATATATGACTCATACATGCAATACCACGGACCAATACCGTGGGTTTTATTAATACCATCTATCTAATACTACGGCCCATTTGCAACTAACTGTGGTTCCGTCATTAATTGCGGATTAACCACTTACAATTATTAATATGGGCTTTATTGACTCTTGACTATGACGTGATCCCATTACATAAATAAGGGGGTTAGGGTGGGACCCTAACACTAAGAGAGAGATATCTTGATATACCCTGGATTCTGGCAGGGGATTTCAATATGATCAAATCTCTTACAGAGAAAAAAGGTGGCACCAGAACACTAGGCAAAGACTCCATTGCCTTCCAAAACTTCATAAATAACATGAGATTAGTGGATGCTAAAACAATAAATGGCACTTTCACCTAGAACAACAAGAGAGGAGGGGCTTCTCAAGTTGCCTCTAAACTAGACAGATTCATGATCTCATAGGACCTATTTCTCATAGGCCCTAACATGTCAGCTTTAATCCTTCCTTTTGGAGGCTCAGACCACTGGCCTATCTAGCTTGAAGCCACTTTTATGGGTACACCGAGGAACAAACCTTTCAGGTTTGAAAATGTCTGGCTCTCTCACCCTAACTTCACCAGCAATATTGATAAATGGTGGATGGAAGAGTTTCCCTTTCAAGGCACTAAAATGTACATGCTACAACAAAGACTTAAACACATCAAAGTCAGACTCAAAGATTGGAACAAAAAACAGTTTGGTAACATTTTCAAAGCCAAAAAAGAAGTTGAACAGAAACTTCAGGGGATTAATCAGCTCATGATCACAGATGGCTTTAACGAGGAAAGGAAAACTCAAGTTGATGCTCTTCAAAAGGAATGGGATGACAGGTGCAGGAAAGAGGAAATTTTTTGGAGACAGAAATCGAGATTATAGTGGATTAGAGAAGGGGAAAGAAACACAAAGGTTTTTCACAAGTCAATTTTGCGTCACAGGTCACATAATAGAATTTTAAAACTCAAATATTCTCAAGGGAAAGAGCTCATCACCCACAAAGAAATGGAATATGTCCTAGTACAACACTTCCTTAGCATTGCAAAGGAGCCTCTCTTAGACAGGTCACAGTTCATTAACAAATTCACAAGGTACATTCCCAAGCTTGTCACAAGGGAAGACAATCATAATCTCAATAGGCCAGTATTTGAAGATGAGGTCAGTGAAGTTATCAACAAGATGCAAAATGGGAAAGCTCCTGGCCCGGATGGTTTCAATGTGGAATTTTTCAAAGCATGCTAGAAAACAGTCAAACAAGACATCCTTGAGGTGGTGGAAGACTCAAGAAGATCTAGATCGGTCTTGAAGGCTCTCAATGCCTCTTTCATAGCTTTGATTCCAAAGCAGGAAAAATCCATCACACCGGACAAATTCAAACCCATAGCTTTATGTAATGTGGTGTACAAAATTATTTCCAAAGTGATCGCTAACAGACTCAAGCCCCTTCTTCCAGCTCTTATCTCAAAGGAGAAAACTGGTTATGTGGAAGGGAGATAGATTCTCAACAATATCATACAAGCTCATGAGATGGTACACTCTCTGAAGAGCAACAAGCAAGCTGGTATGATCATACAGCTTGACCTAGCAAAAGCTTATGACAAGCTAAGTTGGTCTTACATCAGGGCAGTGTTGAAAGCTTATGGTTTTGACCACAATTGGATCAGATGGGTTATGGCCCTTGCATCCATGGCCAGTTTTTCAATCCTGCTTAATGGCTCACCCTCAAGAACCTTCATGCCTTCTAGGGGACTAAGACAAGGAGATCCACTCTCCCCCTTCCTCTTTGTGCTCATGATGGAAGGGTTAGGCAGAGCGATAAAAATGGCAAGTGCTGAGGGAAGAATCCAGGGTTTGAAACTCACCACAGATGGAGCAGCCTCAACTCACCAACAATTTGTGGATGACACTATGTTGCAGGGCATTCCCACGGTCAAGGAAGCCAAAGATTTTAAACAAATCTTGAATGACTTTGCTATGGCTGCTGCTACAGAGTAAGCCTTGAAAAATAAAAATTTTTCTTTTTTAACTCTAACATTGCTATTCAGAGAAATCTTACCAGAATTCTAGGGTTCCAAAGGGATCAGTTACCCTCTAAGTACCTTGGAATGCCCCTTACAAACAAACCTCTAAGCAGGGGAGTGTGGGAGCCGGTCATTAACAAACTTCAGGATAAGGTCAGGAAATGGACATGTAGATCTTTAAATTTAGCAGGGTGCCTTGTGCTCACAAAAGCTATCCTGCAGGCCATACCCATTTTCATGATGTCAGCTCTTCCTATTCCTAAAGGAGTTTTACAACAGATCAGGAACATTCAAAGAGATTTTCTTTGGGGCAAAGGGGAAGAGAAAAAGAAATGGGCTTTGGTAGCTTGGGATAAGCTATGCAAACCTAAGGCCCATGGAGGTTTGGGGCTTCATGACCCCAAAACCCTCAGTAGAGTTTCAGGTGCAAAGATTTGGTGGAGGTGGCTCAAGGAATCGGCAACCCCATGGGCCAAGCTTTGGAAACATAAATATGCAAAAAATTGGTAGGAGAGGGATCATATTCGAATGTCTGGGCTTATCAAGGGCTCCCACATTTGGAATCTTGCTTGGGAAAATAGAGGCATTGTCCAGCAGCACAGCTTCTGGGAGATCTGAGATGGGAACCTGGCAAGATTCTGGGAGGACAACTGGCAGCAAGAACCAAACCTGTTTAGGGAAGAACTAACCGATCTCAAGAATGACACTGACAACAAAGGTTTATGCATGGTAAGTGACTTCTGGGAGCAGGTAAGGAACAATGGCAAATGGAGAATATGGAAGGATCTAGGCTACAGGGAAGAGAGCCCTTTGAAAGCTCAGGAAAACTCTCTTGCTATGGACTTGGAACAAAGGAAGATTTTGGTTTCATCCTCATCTGACCAACTAAGATGGGGAAGAAACACAGAAGGTAACTTTAACCTCAAAGAAGCCAAACAAATAGCCCTAGGGTTCGATTATCAAAACCTTGATAAGGCATGGAAGAACCTTTGGCAGCACCCACATTGGATGAAAATAAAGTTGTTCATGTGGTTAGTTCAACAAAAGAAAATTCTAACTTGGGAAAATCTTCTGAAGAAAGGTTTTGTTGGCCCATCCAAATGTTATCTGTGTGGTACACAAGAGGAGACGATGGAACACTTACTCAACCTTTTCCCCTTCACCTCAACCTTGTGGGATTGGGTGGCCTCAGTCTTCAGGCAAACTGACAGGGATGGCCTTAGTATTACCAACACTTTGAGGAATTGGAGAAGGAACTTCTCAGGCAATGAGATCATCAACAACGCTTGGACTCTGGTTCCAGGCTTCTTAATCTGGGATGTTTGGAAAGAATGCAATGGCAGGATTTTCAAGAGAAAAACGGGCTCAACCTAGAACACTATTGCACAGATTTTAAGGCAGCTCAAAGATACTATCGGTGCCATGTTAGGGAGACCTCCTGAGAACCCGACTCTGCCCCAGGACACTCATATACTATTGTAGTTGGGTCTCCATTTGCTAGTTCCCCAAAGCATACACAAGGATGTGAGTCGGATAAACGTTGGTAAAGGCTTTTGCCAACCTCCTCCTCATGGTTTCTTGAAAATTAACATAGACGAAGCCTCTAAAGGTAACCCAGGGATGGCTGGTTTTGGTAGGGTCATCAGAGATGAGTAGGGGTGCATAAAGGACATCTTTCATAGTCATCTGGGAACTTCCACAAATAACATGGTGGAGCTCATGGCCTTAGAGTAGTGCCTAGAAATACTAATTGAGTCAAATTCTCATAATGCCATCATTGAAGCAGACTCAGAATTGGTTATTAATGCAGCCAAGAAGATCTGTAATGGAAAAACACCTAGAAAAGTATCAAAACATTGGCGACTTTTGCAGGTCTTTTAGCACATTCATTCCCACCTACAAACCCTAAGAACGGCCAGCTTTGTTCATGTGCGAAGAAAAGCCAATATGCTAGCTGATCGTCTGGCGAATGAAGGAGTGTTTTGCAAAGAAAGTTACAACAGGTATGCATGGGACTCGACACCCTTGGGGAAATTGCATGAGGATTGTCAAAGATAGGTGGACAAAGACATGGAAAACTTCCAAACTATTAGGACTGAACAAGAAGGAAGACTAGTGGAAGCAGGAGAAAGCGGAAGTGTAAGTCATTTTTAACCATTGATTTCCAAAAAAAAAGGAAAAAAGGGAGAAGATAAATGCTTAAAACAGAGCTTTCCACAGGGGAGAGGCACTTGGTAAACAACAGGCCTCTTAGTAGGTCGTCGGCCACGGATCTTGACAGCCTTTGTAATCGAATGGCCATCGGGTGGAAAAGCAATCGAAGGTTAACCACCAAAGCGGACCCGATGTTCTTTAGTTTAGCAGTTTATAATCCTCATCGGGTCCGAAAAGGAAATTAAAGACCGTGCAGGTTTCCATTCCAATATCTCGGAGGACCGTCAGATCAACCGTCGGGTTCTAAAAGTAATCGGAGCTTAAGTTTCAAAACGGACCCGAACATTTATAAACCAATGGCTCACAATCATTATCGGGTCCGTGAACCGGGTAAAAGGGGCGCATGTTGCCGAGATGATAGTGTTTGTGATCGTCAGATCTCATGAGATCTTAGATGGTTTCGGGTTTATTGCGAGTTATGTAGTTGGTTACCCTTCATAGGGTTAACCCTTGTTGGTCCTTACATTGTAAATCCATGTAACATATGTAATCTTTCTTGCGGTTAATAGAAGGCTCCACTCTTATTTGACCAAAAAAAAAAGATATAAGTAAAGGGTGTTGCTAAATCAAAAGGCAATGAATGATGCCTTTGATATAAAAAAATGTGTTTCCATTTCAAAATACAACATATCATTTCAAAAAGGGGCGCTGCCAAATTAATGGACTACCTGTTAAAATGATTTTGACCGGTCAGTTAGTATGCTAGAAAGGATCAACAATGATAAATGCATGAGGTATACAATGTAGAAAAGATAAGATTACAGATGTCTAAGTCATCCAAACACCTTTTTCCTTCATGGTTCTTGCTCTCAACAGGTTTGAATAGAAGTCGAGATGGCTCATTTAGAAATAAAGTGTGTGGAGTCTTAGAAGGTCATCAATTTCCATCATTGAATCCATTGAGTGTTGATAAGAGTAATGAGTGAAAATGGAAAATTCATGGCTTTATAGTGCACACCCAAGTGCACATTCATGCCAAAATCTACAAGCACCCATCACTATTGATGATATTGAACAAAGACTTCCTGTAGGGATTTGAGAGTGCCAACCAAGTGCACCCACCCAAGCATACCAGTTGTGTTGAAAATAGGACTAGGTATCTAAAGGAGGACACCCAAACAAAATTTCAAATCAAAACTAAGTGGCAACATTTAAATAATATGTTTTAACAACATCCTATTTTGGCAACACACTACCCAAAAAATTTGGCGGTGCTACATGTACTTTTTTCTTGAAGCAATTTCTCCTACAGTTAGGTTGTTTTGTTGAGATAAGATTGGATAAGTTAAAAATCAAAGCAAAATTATCCATTTTGTTAGGAAAATAAATCAAAGCATATCAGGTTGACTCAATTTACCTTTTTTTGGGTTAAAAATAGGGGATTGTTCCATATTTTGTTTTAGAATATTAGCTCCACATATCAAATAGGCAATTTAACAAATCACTCATGTGGAAATTAAATTAGGGAGATAGTTATAAATGAATCATCAATTAGGAAGTGAATCATCAATTATTGAGTAAAAATGGTAGGAGGTCAACCAAATGGATCATTCTGAATCTAAAGGGATTTGATTCCAACTCCAACAAGTTGAGACATCTAACAATGATTTATGGATTTATTTTATTTTTAGTATGAAGATAGGATTTGAATTCCAGATGTTAGAGATAACTTTAATTGTAATTTCCTATATATTTGATGTTTTGTAAGAGTTGAGGGTTTAGATCATAGGAAATTCCTTGGAGTTCTATGTATCATACTTTGACTAATATTAATAAAGTTGTTCAAGACATGAGTATTGAGTTTTGTCATATCAAAGATTCATGTGATATGTTTTCCTAGTCTGTATTTGTTACATGTGAATATGTTCCTTTGAAGAAATTTGTTTGATGTTTATCTTCAATATTTGAGTAAGACTAAATGAATTAGAATTTATCTTTGATGTTATTTTTCACATTATTCAAATACTTGTCACCTTTCTATCTAAAATAAGTGTATAATTCATCGTTTTCTAAATGCTCTACCCTGGTGGTTTCTCTGCTCTTATCAACCTGTACCTTTTCATGCCCTATGTGTCTAAGGAAAGTATATATGTCTTTCCTATGAGATTTTCTCACTCACTTAAGTAGTTTCTTGTCAGTTTGTATTAACTCTTAGCTTGTTTGACTCCATGCCCAATGGACTTACCTCTCTGCCATACCACAATCTTAAAAAAAACCATTACTTACACAAGATCTAACCATTGTATTCATTAAGAACCAATTGTTGTAGTGACATTAAGTGACCGAGTTCAAGAGAGAGCTCTCTCTAGGTTGGAAGGGATAGCTTCCAATATGAAAGGTTGGTTTCAGGTTACCTCAAGATTTTCCTTTTAATAGCAAGGTAAAACTATGAGATAACATGTAGGAAGAAAATTTTAGCTTTTATTTCCTTGAATTGGGGTAGGTCTTGGGGGAATGAACTATCTTGTAGCAGGAATTGCAACGAAAGGAGATATTTTTGTAGTCCAAGGGTTGGACCCAGGAAAATTTAGGGCCAGTGAGCTTAATTTCAGCATGAAAGCCTTTGTTGAAGTCCATATCCACAAATATGTAGGCATACGTGGGTTTTATATGAAGACTGGTGTCTTCACTATGATAATGAAATCTTCCTAAGGTGTTACCAATTGAAGTTAAGGTAGCAAGGTTCCACAAATGCAAAGGGAGATTAGGAAGCCTTACCCATACTGGATAAATTGAGATTGGATCTTAAAGAAGATCGAAAGAAGGGAACCAAGGCTGCAAAGAAAGTCCAAAGTAGCCCCAAAACCAAGGACCAACATCAAGAATCCACTCTCGATCACTATCCTTATTGAAAACAATTATGAAGAGGCCCTTATGAAGAGGATCAATTTTGAGTTCTATAGAAATGATAGGTTTCCAATGCTTATTAATCCAAGAATGGAGATAAAATAACTTTTTCCAAAGTCTAATCAAGTTGCATATTAACCCCACTTCATAAAAAAACTCGGCTTCACTGAGAGCATCTTCACACACAGGAACTTCAACCATTAGAGCCTCACTAATGGGTGTTATACGACATTTACAATTACTGACAAAATTATCTCCCCTAGGTCAGTGGATAACCTAGAACAATAGAGACACAATGAACACAATGCTTTTCCTTAAAGTAAATAGATGACGAAGTGAGGCCTACCTGAAATCCTTCACACACTTCACTCCTTCTTTAGCTTGGAAGATCCAATTACAGCTCCGAATGCCAAAATTAGAACTTGCACAGTCAGATAACACAAGCCAAGAAACAAAGAGATCTATGCAGTATCATTTAAGTACTTTATTCAATAGATCAAAATGGTATTGAAATATAAGAAATAAAAACATCACATATAGGAAAACAATGAATTCTTTGCATTAATATAAATGGAATGAGATTACAACCATAAGTAGTAGATGATCTTGTAGAAGAGCTCCTCCAAGTTGTACAATATACACCTCTAATCACCCTAAATGCATGAAATGATGACCACTCACTAAACAACATAAGGGCATAATCACTCTCCAAATCCAACCCCCAACCACATATAAGGCTACGAATATATAGAGAAGTAGGGTAAGTGGGATCTCTTATACAATTACCAATCTAGGGTTTGAGATCCACCTTTGATTGAGGGAATGGATCAAAGGATAAGTGGTGAAAACTCCAAAGTAGGGAAGGATAGGATCTGAATGTTTTATCTAAGGTAAGTAGTTGAAACAACTTTTGAAAACTCCTAGAAGGGGAAGCTTCCATAATCCCAATCATTCTCTTGGATTTCTAGAACCAACATAGGTGCAAAGGGGAGCAACCTGCTGGTGACCAACGTATGCCACAGTGGAGCAACCTGTAGGTAATCGGTCCCTAGTAGGCATACAAGGAGATTTGGTCCTAAAACTGGCTCAGATGATGTAGTTTAGGGCTGAAATTATGGGGGATGAAGGGAACATGCTTAGGGATTTGTGAAAGATGGTGACAAGGGGGAATATGATGTTGATTGATTCGATTAGGAGGCTCATTGATCAAATGTGAAAAAATGGCCTATAACAGAATGCCCCCTAAAGTGAAAGGTCAGAGATGATGGCTGATGACTAAAGTGATTTACCTTGTGATAATTTGGGATCAACCAAAACTGACGAGCTCCATTTGTTACAATACATTTACAACATGAAATCTTTGTTTGTTGAGGGATGCATACCCATACTCAAATCATAAGCTAACATAACATGTACAATGATCAAAAGACACATCCACAGATGCAACTGGTGGACCCATGACTGGATGACTGTCTATATGATCACGGTCATCATACATTGTGATCTTTATATAACTCCTAATCGTAGCCTGGATGGATGAAACTATATTTGGGGTCTTCTATCTCATTCACACGACCAAAAATGTACAAGTCTAACCATGTGAATCAATGAGTTGGAGTTGAACATGGTAGACACCATCTGACTACCGGTCGATGATGTAAGTCATTAACATACACGACAGAAACCATTGATGATGTTAAAGGCTCTCAAGGTACTATCATACAATATGTACAATCTGTATGGTGTGAAACACCACATAGAATCTTTTGGTCGAAGGCCATTGATGTAAACATGTTACTGAGAGCGAGGAAACTTGTCCTTAATGTATGCAAGCACCAAGGTACCAAAGGTGTGTTTCTAAGTAAACTTCTTGGATGATGTGTTGATGTCGATAGGAAGCAACCCGTCACAAGAGGGCCTTGATGTATCCCCCATCAACGACACGAAACAGGTATCATGATTGAGACAGAATGACCAAAATGATGTTGACGTGGAATTGGATCAGGAAGGTAGACATGAAATGAAGGCTTGAGAGTAGTGTAACATAGATCAACTGAATGATTCTCTTGAACACACCGGCAACACTGAATGGAGTTGGTAGCATTGACCCAAAACTGAAATGGAGGATCTAAAAATGGTATGATAACCAAAAGACAATCAGATTCCCAAACCCAAAAATCATGGAGATGAAGTGGAAGAGTGTTGTCTTCAAGAGTGAATCATTGCTATTAGAAAAATGGAATCCCTTGTTTTCCCAATTTCCCGAACCATACTAGTTAGTACCTCTTTATTTTTTAACAATCTTGAGGAGGATAACATATAATTGATCTGTAAGTTCATCCTTTGGATGAATCCCTCCGAGTATATATAATGAACCCTGGGAAGGAGTGGTTTTTCCCTGTCATGATCGACGAGTCCATTGTTGTTTGATGTTTTTACGAGTCCAGTGAAGGTAAAATTCAACATCTTTTTCATGTTTAGAGAGTTTGAAAAAGAGGCGAAAAAGAAAACTCTAGATGTCCCTTTTCGTAGGTAGTCCCTTAGGTCCAAAAAGGTAGAAAAAATACCCAAGAGAATGTCTTAGCCATGTTCGACTAAGGTATTCCTTTTTTGTAATTAGTCTATCTTAGTTCGGAAAAAGGTTAAACATATATTGAGTAGACGTATTTTCATTTACTTTTACGAGTTCGAAAAGACAAGTGCTCGACAGCCTTTTCATATTTGGGGAGTCTAAAAAGAGATAAAAGAGGACTCCATGGGGGATTCCTTTTTCATAGGTTTATAAAGCCCGAAAAAGAGATAAAAGTATACTCTTCGGTCAAAGTAACCTATTCAAAACATAATAAAAATCCTGCTAACAGTTGTCGACCTACTCAAAACGCCACAAGAAGGATTAAACATACACGTTTCATAGTAAAAATAAAGCATATCTAGGTCAAAATACTAAAAATGAATAAATAACGAGAGAATGACCATAAATATTCCAAATGACTTTTCATTTTCACTATTTCACATTTTACCTTCAACAATGAGTATTTGGAGCCCTTTTACCCTTGATCTTTTGCAACTGATTGCGGCCAATCCAGGGAACCATTTCAAGTGTCGTCGCTTCTAGGTAGGAACTAAAACCTTTCTCTATCTTTCCACAGTTAATTTTTGTGTTTTCATGCAAATTTTTCAAGGTTTTGAGGCCCCTAGGGTTCATAAAAAATTCCCTGGGACCAACGCACCCCCCATGTCGAAAATGGCATTGTGCCTAGGAATATAGACACTACAGACAAAGATGCAATGCTCTGGTAAGCATTGTTAGGGTGCATTGGGCACATTTCTTCAAGTTTCCTTTCAGTTTTGCCTCAAATTTTGTCATATTTTTTGCACGCGAAAGAGCCTAATGGATTCCTTGTCGATGTTTCAGGTACCCATTAGCACAAAATGGCATTCATTTGGAGAGAAAGAAAACATGAGGAATAATATTTGAATGTGGCAAATGACCTTGCTACCATCTAGACGCTCAAAAATTGTGGGCTATTAAAATTATTCTCACTTCCTAGTATGAGGCAACAGATAGATTTGTTTAAGTACGTTGTCCGTTCATGGGATATTCAGGCACAAGCGTTCAAGTGTGGGGAAAATATACTCGAGATACAGGTAGAGTATATTAACTTTCTGACAAGTTTGTCAAAGAGAGGTGTCCCCATCTCTCTTCTAGAAAGGGGTGGTGAGACAGTGAAAGACTATATCGCTACCTATTGTAGACCTCAATCCCTTCCTACTAGAGATGGAAAGATCGGCATAAAGGATGTGACCCAATTACCTTTGGGAATGATCTTGTTTATTATTGCAAGATTGGGAAGCATCTCAACACTACATGTAGCAAGTATATCATACATGCAGTATGGGATAGAGTGTCTAGAGCTAACAGTATTCAACTGAAGTGAGGGTATCTTGGTCAATTTGAAGGTACAACTTACTAAAGAAATGGAGGGGAACTTGAATAACTTCGGCTATGGCGTGATCTTAGTCTCTTTTGCTCTAGAGTAGGTACCATTGCTACAGCCTCAACAGATTGTACTCAAGACCATTGATTTGAGGAGCCCACAGATGAGGAGGTGGATAAAACATAAGAGTCTACATGCAGGTCCATCAACGATTAGCTTTTCACCAACCTTCTTTGGATGTTTGCACAAATAGTTCATCATTATTGATGATTATCCTTATGCAAGAATGGATTTTTGTAATGATACTGAGCTCGAGTTGCTTGAGGGTGAGAAATGGGATGCTTCAGGTAAGATACTTCGACCATTAATTTTTTGAAAGTCTTACAAAAAAAAAATTGTGTTTTTTGATGTTCTTGAGACTAAACTAGTTGATGTTTTCATGTAGATATCGGGCCTGTTCGACTAGTAGGTGTTACATATCTCCATCGCATAGAGAGACAGCCACAGGAGGAGGCAGTGGAACTAATACAGGTCACTGCAATAGGACGAGATGCACTACGGGATCTTGAGGTAGCTAAGATCTTATCATAGGTGGAGGGCCACATGGAGGGACTGACACACGGGATTAATGAGACCATGGTCAATCAACTTCCATTGCATCTTCAGCAACACACTATCAGAGTGCCTAGACATATTGGTCAATTAAGTCGTGCAATGTCGTTTTATCATGAGGACCACTGATTTGTCTACTTAGATGTTCTACATGTAGATTTTGTATGAGCGATGTAGCCATATGTGTCTTGGGGGCATACATTTTGTAAAACCAAACTTTATATATATATATATATATATATATAGATATAGATATTAAGTTCACATCACATCATATTGATACCATATTTACAAACTTTAATCAGAGGCATTGATCGACCTTAGAAAAGTCTCAGACTCAATACTTCCTAAGAGTCTCACCACTTTAGGTTCACATATGCATCAAAGTGCACATGCACAGGCTTGTCGAACAAGACCTAAGACAGAATGACACAAAACTTGTACGAAGAGAAGGCTCCAAAACTCCGACTCGAATGCCTAAATGGTGATACATTTTCTTCATTTATAGGATTTCAAGAGAACATCCAGTCTCTTCTCGAAATATGACCTGTCTACATAAAGTGTACAAACTATAGATCTCAAATCTAAACTTTTCCATAGATTCTTTGAAATGTGGGTCAAGTCCCACCAAAAGTCGAAGAAGTGCTCTGAGTTTCACATATTCGTTTGGAAAATTAACCTAAGATTTTTTACTTTGGAAGACAGACCCCTCCACATAGTCATTTAAATTGTCCTAAAAAATATCTTCTAAGAATTACACAGTGGAGATTTTATCAGAATCCCACGATACTGGTCACACTCACTATCAGGTGATTAGAAATGAAATACAACCCACCGTTCTTCCTTACAAAGATTCTGTCAATCGCTTGGATATTCATAATTATCACTGTCACTTGAGTAATATAGATGTTGCGGGCTAGGTGACAAATGAGATTTTGCATGAGGTGGCATGATATTATAGCACAGAAAGAAAGGAGATCCATACATACTAGGTACCCTATCATCTATAGGATTACAAATCAATCCAAAGAACTGATATATTTCCTTGTAGACGAGTTTCTCTGGTGGCTGAGTAGTATGTAATTTAAGTGTGTTGAACAAATGCTCTATCTGGAAGAAAAACCATGCCTCAAACTATGTTTTTGTTCTGATATCTTCTCGAAGATAATCAATAAATTCATGTCTTCTGATGGTCCAGAATATTCCTTCTCTTGGGCACCAGTCATGTAGCAATATTTTGAACTAGGGCGACCAATGATTATAGGGGTTGCACATAGAACTACATTCAAACATCAACCAAACTCTCTTGGCATATTTGGTGTACAACAAGATATTATAATAGTCTGCATAGCTCAACCATGGCTCATACAGAAAAATATATCTTTTTCTTGCAAAAGGTGCAAATCTAATGGCCCCTTGAAACATTATGGGCTACTCTATGAAATACATAATATTACTTACATTACTATGGCTACTATTAACCCATTTTTCAAGGATGTATTCATATGCAGGACTCTCCTTGACCCTATCTATGAGACATTGAAAACAAAATGACATATGACAGTATTTACATACTAGAACCCATTGAAAACCCTTTGGATAATGGGGAGGTGTTCATGAAGTTGAATTTGATGAACAATTGAACATCTTGATTTCTTTTGTAGCTGCTTCTCTTGTAAGAAAATCTGCTAGACAATTATCTTTGCCCTTTTCTTACTCAATCTCCAAATCGAATCCGTCCAACCACAAGCTCCATCTTAGTACCCTATTATTTCCTTGTTCTAAAAATCTTTTGTTTCTAAGCATCCCAACCATATGTTTGAGGTCTGTTCTTACAATGAATCTTACTAGCTTCAGGAACAACCTGAATCTCTTGATTCCATTTTTTACAGCAAGGATTTCTTTATGAGAAGATGGATACCTAATTTTAGTGTCATTAAAACATCCTAATGCATATGAGCAAACTTCTTCCCTTTTTTCATGCTTTTGCATCAAAACTCCCGCCCATACTTCATTGGATGCATCTGTTTCTAAAATATAGGGCAATTCATGTCTTGGAAGAACCAGACTTGGCAGATTTTGTAATTTTTGTTTAATAATTTGAACTGAAATCATCATAGATGGAATCCATTTTGTTCCTATGAGCCTCTTTTGTAGGATCTTGACATCTTTGGCTTGATTTTCATAAAACTGCCTAATGTAATTGAGGCTTCCCAAGAACCTTTGCAATTTCTTGCGATCATAAATGGAATCTAGAAATTATGTTAAAGCTTTCAACACATGTTCTTGTAATTCAACTTTGCCTTGGTATAGGATTAGTCCTAGATATTCAATTCTAGTTTTTGCAAACTCAAGCTTAGGTTTGCTGAGGACTAACCCATGCTTAAAAATCCACATTCAGAGGTGCTCTGATTAAAATTTATAAATCCATGATTTACAGACTTTAATCAGAGACGATGATCGACCTTAGAAAAGTACTTAATACTTCCTAAGAGTCCTGCCACTTTAGGTTCACATATGCATCAAAGTGCACATGTGCAGGCTTGTCGAACTCGACCTAAGACAGAATGACATAGAGCTTGTAGAAAGAGAGAGATCCAACACTCTAACTCGAATGCCTAAATGGTGATACATTTTCTTTATTTATAGGATTTCAAGAGAGCATCCAGTCTCTTCTCGAAATCTGACCTGTCTACATAAAGTGTACAAACTATAGATCTCAAATATAAACTTTTCCGTAGATTCTCTGAAATGTGGGTCAAGTCCCACAAAAAGTCAGAGAAGTGCTCCAAGTTTCAGATATTTGTCCAGAAATTTAACCTAAGATTTTTTACTTTGGAGGATAGACCCCTCCACTTAGTCATTTAAATTGTCCTAAAAAATATCTTCTAATATTTACATAGTGGAGATTCTATCGAAATCCCACGATACTGGTAACACTCACTGTCAGGTGACTAGAAATGGAATACAACCCACCATGCTTCCTGACAAAGATTTTGTTAGTCACTTGGATATCCATAATTATCACTGTCACTTGAGTAATATAGATGTTGCGGGCTAGGTGACAAATGAGCTTCTGCATGAGGTGGTATGATATTATAGCACAGAAAGAAAGGAGATCCATACATACTAGGTACCCTCTCATCTATAGGATTACAAATCGATCCAAAGAACTGAGATATTTCCTTGTAGACAAGTTTCTCTGGTGGTTGAGTAGTATGTACTTTAAGTGTGTTGAACAAATGCTCTATCTGGAAGCAAAACCATGCCTCGGACTGTGTTGTTGTTCTGATATCTTCTCGAAGATAATCAATAAATTCATGTCTTCTAATGGTCTAGAATATTCCTTCTCTTGGGCACCAATCATGTAGCAGTATTTTGAACCAGGGCGACCAATGATTATAGGGGTTACACATAGAACTACATTTGAACATCAACCAAACTCTCTTGGCATATTTGGTGTACAACAAGATATTACAATAGTCTGCATAGCTCAACCATGGCTCATACAAACAAATATATCTTTGTCCTGCAAAAGGTGCAAATCTAATGGCCCCTTGAAACATTATGGGCGACTCTATAAAATACATAATATTACTTACATTACTATGGCTACTATTAACCCATTTTTCAAGGATGTATTCATATGCAGGACTCTCCTTGACCCTATCTATGAGACATTGAAAACAAAATGACATATGACAATATTTACATATTAGAACCCATTGAAAACCATTTGGAGCAAGGGGAGGTGTTGATGAAGTTGAAGCTGATGAACAAATAAACATATTGATTTCTTTCGGAGCTACTTCTCTTGTAAGAAAATCTGCTAAATAATTGTCTTTGCCCTTTTTATACTCAATCTCAAAATCGAATCTATCCAACTGTAAGCTCCATCTTAGTACCCTATTATTTCCTTGTTCTAATAATATTTTTTTTTCTAAGCATCCCAACCATATGTTTAAGTTTTGTTCTTATAATGAATCTTATTGGCTTTAGGAACAACCTAAATCTCTTAATTCCATTTTTTACGGCAAGGATTTCTTTATGAGAAGATGGATACCTGATTTTAGTGTCATTAAAACATCCTGATGCATATGAGCAAAGTTCTTCCCTTTTTTCATGGCTTTTCATCAAAACTCTCGCCCATACTTCATTGGATGCATCTGTTTGTAAAATATAGGAAAATTCATGTCTTGGAAGAACCAGACTTCGTAGATTTTTTACCTTTTGTTTAATAATTTGAGCTGCAATCGTCATAGATGGGGTCCATTCTATTCCTTTGAGCCTCTTGTGTAGGATCTTGACATATTTGGCTTAACTTTCATCAAACTGCCTAATGTAATTGAGGCTTCCCAAGAACCTCTGCAATTACCTGCGATCATAAATGGCATCAGGAAATTCTGTTAAAGCTTTCAACAAATCTTCTTGCAATTCAAATTTTCCTTGGAATAGGATTAATCCCAGATATTCAATTCTAGTTTTTGCAAACTCAAGCTTAGTCTTACTGAGGACCAACCCATGCTTAAAAATAAGCATTCAGAGGCGTGTCTGATTAATTTACAGACTTTAATCAGAGACGCTTATTGACATTGGAAAAGTCTTGGACTCAATACTTCCTAATAGTCCCAACACTTTAGGTTCACATATGCATCAAAGTGCACATGCGCAGGCTTGTCGAACTCGACCTAAGACATAATGACACAAAACTTGTAGAAAGAGAGAACTCCAAAACTTCGACTCGAATGCCTAAATGGCGATGTATTTTATTTATTTATAGGATTTAAAGAGAGCATCTAGTCTCTTCTTGAAATCTGACCTGTCTACATAAAGTATACAAACTATAGATCTGAAATCTAAACTTTTCCATAAATTCTTTGAAATGTGGGTCAAGTCCCACCAAAATTTGGAGAAGTGCTCCGAGTTTCAGATATTCGTCCAGAAATTTAACCTAAGATTTTTACTTTGGAGGACAGACCCCTCCACTTAGTCATTTAAACTGTCCTAAAAAATATCTTCTAAGATTTACACAATGGAGATTTTATCAGAATCCCACAATATCGGTCACACTCATTGTCAAGTGACTAGACATGAAATACAACCCACCATGCTTCCTTACAAAGATTTTGTCAGTCACTTGGATATCCATAATTATCACTCTCACTTAAGTAATATAGATGTTGCGGGCTAGGTGACAAATGAGCTTTTGCATGAGGTGGCATGATATTATAGCACAGAAAGAAAGGAGATCCATGCATACTAGGTACCCTCTCATCTATAGGATTACAAATCGATCCAAATAATTGAGATATTTCCTTGTAGACCGGTTTCTTTGGTGGCTGAGTAGTATGTACTTTAAGTGTGTTGAATATATTCTCTATTTGGAAGTAAAACCATGCCTCTGACTGTGTTGTTGTTCTAATATCTTCTCGAAGATAATCAATAAATTCATGTCTTCTAATGCATATGAGCAAAATTCTTCCCCTTTTTAATGCTTTTTCATCAAAACTCTCACCCATACTTCATTGGATGCATCTCTTTCTAAAATATAAGGCAATTCATGTCTTGGAAGAAGCAGAATTAGAAGATTTTGTACCTTTGGTTTAATAATTTGAACTGAAATCGTCATACATGGGGTCCATTCTATTCCTCTGAGCCTCTTCTGTAGGATCTTGACATATTTGGCTTGAGTTTCATAAAATTGCCTAATGTAATTGAGGCTTCCCTAGAACCTCTTCAATTACCTGCGATCATAAATGGCATCTGGAAATTCTGTTAAAGCTTTCAACACATGTTATTGCAATTCAACTTTGCCTTGGAATAGGATTAATCCTAGATATTCGATTCTAGTTTTTGCAAACTCAAGCTTAGGCTTGATGAGGGCCAACCCATGCTTAAAAATCCACATTCAGAGGAATGTCTGATTAAATTCTGTAAATCCATGATTTACAGACTTTAATCAGAGACGCTTATCGACCTTAGAAAAGTCTCGGACTCAATACTTCCTAAGAGTCCCGCCACTTTGGGTTCACATATGCATCAAAGTGCACATGCGCAGGGTTGTCAAACTCAACCTCAGATAGAATGACACAAAACTTGTAGAAAGAGAGAGCTCCAAAACTTCGACTCGAATGCCTAAATGGCGATACATTTTCTTTGTTTATAGGATTTCAAGAGAGCATCCAGTCTCTTCTTGAAATCTGACCTGTCTACATAAAGTGTACAAACTATAGATCTCAAATCTAAATTTTTTTGTAAATTCTCTAAAATGTGGGTCAAGTCCAACCAAAAGTTGGAGATGTGCTCCGAGTTTCAAATATTCATCCGGAAAGTTAACCTAAGATTTTTTTACTTTAGAGGACAGACCCCTCCACTTAATCATTTAACCTATGCTAAAAAATATCTTCTAAGATTTACACAGTGGAGATTTTATCGGAATCCCACGATACAGGTCACACTCTCTGTTAGGTGACTAGACATGAAATACAACCCACCATGCTTCCTTACAAAGATTTTGTTAGTCTCTTGGATATCCATAATTATCACTCTCACTTGAGTAATATAGATGTTGTGGGCTAGGTGACAAATGAGCTTTTGCATGAGGTAGCATGATATTATAGCATGGAAAGAAAGGAGATCCATACATACTAGCTACCCTCTCATCTATAGGATTACAAATAGATCCAAAGAACTGAGATATTTCCTTGTAGACGGGTTTCTCTGGTGGTTGAGTAGTATGTACTTTAAGTGTGTTGAACAAATTCTCTATCTGGAAGCAAAACCATGCCTCCAACTGTGTTGTTGTTCGAAGATAATCAATAAATTCATGTCTTCTAATGGTCCAGAATATTCCTTCTCTTGGGCACAATCATGTAGCATTATTTTGAACCAGGACGACCAACGATTATAGGGGTTGCACATAGAACTACATTTGAACATCAACCAAACTCTCTTGGCATATTTGGTGTACAACAAGATATTACAATAGTCTACATAGCTCAACCATGGCTCATACAGACAAATATATCTTTGTCCTACAAAAGGTGCAAATCTAACGGCCCCTTGAAACATTATGGGCGACTCTATAAAATACATAATATTACTTACATTACTATGGCTACTATTAACCCATTTTTCAAGGATGTATTCATATGCAGGACTCTCCTTAACCTATGAGACATTGAAAACAAAATGACATATGACAATATTTATATATTAGAACCCATTGAAAACCCTCTGGAGTAGGGGGAGGTGTTGATGAATTCGAAGCTGATGAACAACTGAACATCTTGATTTCTCTCAGGTTTCTTCTCTTGTAAGAAAATCTACTAAACAATTATATTTGCCCTTTCTATACTCAATCTCAAAATTGAATCCATCCAACCATAAGCTCCATCTGCGTACCCTATTATTTTTTTGTTCTAAAATATTTTGTTCCTAAGCATCCTAGCCATATGTTTGAGGTCTGTTCTTACAATGAATCTTACTGGCTTCAGGAACAACCTGAATCTCTTGATTCCATTTTTTACGGCAAGGATTTCTTTATGAGAAGATGGATACCTGAGTTCAGTGTCATTAAAACATCCTGATGCATATGAGAAAACTTCTTCCCTTTTTTCATGCTTTTGCATCAAAACTCCCACCCATACTTCATTGGATGCATCTGTTTCTAAAATATAGGGAAATTCATGTCTTGGAAGAACCAGACTTGGCAGATTTTGGACCTTTTGTTTAATAATTTGAACTACAATCATCATATATGGGGTCCATTCTATTCCTCTGAGCCTCTTCTGTAGGATCTTGATATCTTTGGCTTGATTTTCATAAAACTTGCTAATGCAGTTGAGGCTTCCCAAGAACCTCTGCGATTTCTTGCAATCACAAATGGCATATGGAAATTATGTTAAAGCTTTCAACACATGTTCTTTTAATTCAACTTTGCGTTGGAATATGATTAGTCCTAGATATTCAATTCTAGTTTTTGCAAACTCAAGCTTAGGCTTGCTAAGGACTAACCCATGCTTAAAAATCATGTGGTGAACTATCTCCAAGTGCTTTCTATGTTCTTTTAAATCAAAAGAACAGATTAATAAGTCATCAATATAAACAATAACAAATTTCAAGTCCCCAAAAATATCTTCCATTCTTTTCTGGAATTCAGAGGGTGAATTCTTCAATCCAAAGGGTATTACTCGCCATTGGAACTGCCCATGTGGTACCACAAAACCAGTCTTGTATCTATCATATGGTTTGATCCTTATTTGCTAAAATCCGCTCTTAAGGTCAAATTTGCTAAACACATTATCATCACTGATTTTATGAAATAATTCTTCTTTAGATGGCAGGGGATACCTGATAGGCAACAAAGCATCATTTAATTCTCTATAGTTAATCACCATCCGAGGTTTACCTCTCTTTTTCTCTGAATGCTTGTTGATATAGAATGTTGAGCAAGCCCAAGGGCTTTTGCTTGGTTCGATCAACTTTCTTTCTAATAGTTCAACAATCTCTTTTTTACAGAGTTTGACCTCTAGTGGGGACATTTGGTTTGCTAATGATTTCTGAGGTGTCCTAGAATAGTTTTCTTTGTAGGGAAGATCCACAAAGTATTTCTCTCTTTGCTAAAATGGATTGGGTGGATCTATTGTACATTTTGCTTCAATTTTATCTTTTATTTCTCTGAGGTATTCTAGCCCTTGGATCTCATCATTTCTGATTACTTTGTTGATATTTGCTCTCTTTACAAGAGAACATTTATCTATATCTGGGATAGGGTCTACAATTCTATTTACGTAGCTCGACTTGATCTAGATTTTTACAATTCTTCCATGGATGTTGAGGCAAATATGGCTTGCTTCTACAACAAGAGGAAGATGTCTCCTTAAAAAATCTTGTCCCAACAAAATATCACTACCTGTATCAAAATTGTACAAATTTACAGAAGTAGGAATTCCATTAAGAATAATCAGGAAATTAAGAGCCATAGCTCTTATAGTCATTAACGCCATATTTACAGCTTTGGACTACAAGTTTGTAGGTTGCCAATAATATTCAGGAATGGCACTATGTTTTGTACAGGAATTCATAGCTCCTGTGTCTAGTTGTGCATCCAGAGAATATTTTTTATAACCACTTACTTTGACATCTACTCTAATAACAATCCTATCTTCAAATCCCTTCATTTGGAGAATATATGTACCTGGTTTTGGCTGGTGGTCTTCTGGTATGCATTGTAATTATTGTTGTTCCCAATTATGATCTTCTTCTTCTTTGAGCATATCTTCAAATTCCTCTATCATCATTGAATCTTTCAGTTCTGCAAGTTGTTTCTATTTTTTGGTCAACTCTAATACTAGTTAGAATTTCTTTAACCAAACATATTTTTTCTTCAATGGTTGTTTCTAGATGCAATATTTCTCCTTGTAGTTTACCAACCTAGTCTAATTCTTCTTCTTCGTCTGAGAGATTCTCAATGATGGGAGTAGCTTTCTTAAACCCATAGGATTTCCTCTGATGATGAAAGCTTACTTCTTCTCTGCTTACGGTAGATCTACAGGGAAACTAATTCTTTGGTGGAATATTGGATAAGGGTGTGAAGGAAATTTATGCAGATGTGGTAGGTGTGTCACTTGGATAGTAGGCACCAAGATTCACCACACTTGGTTGCGTGATTTTGGAAAGTTGGTGCTGGAGGGTTGAGAGACGTTCTGTGAGTCGGTGTTAGATGGTGAAATCTCCTGGAGAAGAAATACGAGATTGTATATATGAAATTTCAAAGCAGAGGTCTGCGGGATTTTCTAAATGAAACATCTTGACATCGAAATGAAGTCAAGATCTGAGGTGGATTCAGAGAAAAATGAGTCTTCAAGATGTGGAGATGGAGGGTTGGACTCATCTGAATCTGTGACTGAAAAATATTCTTCATTTTGTGGGGGCTGATCTACTTGCTCCCATTTAGTCGGATCATAAATATTAGAAAAAATGTCAAACAATTTATTTTGGAAACGAGTTTTACCCTTCAAAGGACATTTGTTTGGATAGTGGCCTGGATTCTTGCAAATGAAACAAGTCCCTGATTATTCTCTTTGGGCACATTCTTTCCTTTTCTTGAAATATCCATTTCTCGGTCTCTGAAACCTTTGTCTTCTAGGTTAAAACCTTCTAGGTTGGCTTTTCCTCGTGCATTTTCGCCATTGGCAATCATTTCCACATTGTCCTTTGCTAGCGTTCTTCTTTTTTCTTTTGGAGCCAAAATGATAGGTTTCTGCATAGATATCAAAAACATTTGCATTGAAGCTGAGTCGTTTCTTCACTAATTTGGTTGTCTCCTTTTGGAGGCATTCTTTTTGTAGAGTAAATACAATTTGTTCATTGAGTCCTGCAAGAGAAAGATTTTCAATATCTATATTTTCAGCTTCAAATCTAGCCCTGACAAGGTTTGGGATCCTGCTAGGTATTGCAGACAAATATTTTCTCACATAAGTTGTATTTTGTGGGTCTCTTGCCTTATAAAGAAGATCCTACATTGTATGAACTTAGGAAGTTATTTTATATCCCAAATTCTTTGGCTCATGAACATATGCATAATGATGGCCATCGACCTTAATTTCTCCATAAAACTCATGGAGAACTACCATGACAAGTCCAACGGCTGGCTTATCACTATTCATAATATTGAGCTTGTCAGATTCATGCATTCTAGACCACCATAATTCTAAGTTATCTTGGAAACCCCAAATTATCCTTAAAGCTAATTCTAACCATGAGAATTTGTTTTTGTGAATGGACTTTTGAGTACTTTCCCATGCACTCCAAGTATGGATTGCCATGAGGATTTCATTTTTAGATTTGCAATTCAGATTTGTCATTGGAGCTTGATCTATGTTAGCTCGACTAAGAGTAGGGAACTCATCAATGTTTGAAGGATCATATGGAGTTTTTCCAGGAGAACCATACTTAGCATTACACCACTTTTCCCATGCAGATTCAAAAGGTTGGTTTGGTCTATCACTATCTGCACTTCTGGGTCTTTTACTGGATCCTTCTCCCTCTTCTTTTACCATTTTTATTTCTGATTTGTTCTGTGGTGGCATATCAAAGACTGGGATTTGTGATTGGACTAGAGCCAATTTTTCTCTAGCAAATGAAATAACATTTTCAAATTGAAAAATTCTAGGATTATGTATAGAGAATTGTTTGAGCAATAGTGGAGTATTTTTCTTTTCAGGGTTCTTTTCTTCTAGCTGGAATGTCTAGCTATAAACTTCTGTTGTAGTAAGTGCTTCTTCTAACTCGGGATTTTCTTTCTCCAGACTCAGCTTTAAATCTACTACTACTTCCATAATTTTCTCTAACTTCATATTTACATATTTTAACATATCAAAATGCTCAGAATCTTTTTGACTCAAATCATCTAAACTAGAATGGAGTCCTGACACATGGGACTGTACTTTCAACACTTCTTGTGATAGGTCATCTAAATTATGTGCTACACATGTTAGCTGATAATTTTTGTAGTTCTGAAGCCTTATAATCTCTTGGGGCTTCTCATCTATCACTTTCCTATAATGTAGGAAATCCACATCAGCTACAACATTCCCATCTTTGAATTTTTGTACAAAATTGCTAGGAGAAAGCCTCCTTTCTAGGAGTAGAAGCTTTTCTAAATCTTCCCCTACCTTTTCTCTAGGCAGTGTGTATCTCATGAACTTAATATCTCTTGGAGAGGAAATCTGTAAACATTCCTAACATTCTGTATGTTGGCCCAAATGTTCCTCTTTTAAGGTGGACTGAGGTCTGTGAAAGACTTGAATTTTTTTATCTGAACTTGGACTTCTAGAGGCAATACAAAATTTGCATTGAGAGGATGATTCATACTTGTGTTTTTCCATATGCCTACTGAGGTCTGAAGTATCATGGCTTCTGAGAGAGTGACTTCTAACATGGATTTTGGGTAATGTGGTTTCATTCCTTAGTCTAATGACTGGTCCTCTACTCAACTCAGAAATAGATAATCTTTTAGGTTCTAGAGTTGGAAAATACCTTTGAGACAATGGATGGTATTCTACAATCCACTCATCAGGGATTTTTAATTGAGAAAACCCTATTGTGATAGGAATTACATTACCAAGTCCTACCACCACTCCTTCTATTGTGGATCTCTAAGTAAGCTAAGGATTGAGTGTTGGTAGAGTTGTCGAGACAAATCGTAAACAAACAGTGGAATGTAACTGGGAAATATCAGACTGCTCAGTCATATTAAAGCCAAAAAATGGATGTAAGCTTGAAGTAGTTCATTAATATGGGGATCGGTTAACGAAACTTGGTATCGTGGGACGATGGATGACCAAACTAGACCATTGTGAAAAGGGGCCTCAAAACCACCTAGCAGGGCATCAGTAAATTGATTATGGCATGAATCAATCACACAAGCTAAGCAAGACACATTCAAACCAAGTCTAACAAGAGGGTTAATGTCAAATTATATTAGTCCAAGATGCACATACATATAACCTTGCTCTAGTCCCCATTGGAAATATTCTATTTTTATAAGAGGTATCTAATACATAGGCTAGGTAAGATTGATAGGAACATTTACAGAGGCATATCAAATGAGATTGGCTGCACGAAACTTAAACATTGGAAGGTCATAAATCTTATTAGGAGATATATGAGGAAGCTGCCAATTAGGAGTAGGGGTAAATTCCTGAATTACTACCCTGGTATCATACAAGGGCTCAAATTTGTTTAATATCCTTCCAATCCAACTAGTTTTCTTTGAATCTTTCATATCAACAGAGAAATAAAAACTACTTGAGGCCATTTCTTACTACAGTTCACTACTCAGTGTTGCGCAAGCAGGTAAGGAAAATAAATATGTGAATACTATGCACTTGAGGAATGGGACTCCCTTGGAATTGAAAAGCCTTCCTTTGGCTTCAATAAGAGGTGTTGATCTACCTTAGAAAATTCTCAGACTCAATACTTCCTAAGAGTCCCGCTACTTTAGGTTCACATATGCATCAAAGTGCACATGGTAGGCTTGTCGAACTTGACCTAAGACAGAATGACATAGAACTTGTAGAAAGAGAGAGCTCCAAAACTTTGACTTGAATGCCTAAATGGTGATATATTTTCTTTATTTATAGGATTTCAAGAGAGCATCCAGTCTCTTCTCGAAATCTCACTTATCTACATAAAGTGTACAAACTATAGATCTCAAATCTAAACTTTTTCATAGATTCTCTTAAATGTGGGTCAAGTCCCACCAAAAGTCTGAGAAGTGCTCCGATTTTTAGATATTCGTCCGGAAAGTTAACCTAAGATTTTTTTACGTTGCAGGACAGACCCCTCCACTTAGTCATTCAAATTGTCCTAAAAGATATCTTCTAAGATTTACACAGTGGAGATTTTATCAGAATCCCACGATACCAGTGACACTCACTATTAGGTGACTAGATATGAAATACAAACCACCATGCTTCCTTACAAATATTTTGTCAATCGCTTGGATATCCATAATTATCACTGTCACTTGAGTAATATAGATGTTGCAGGCTAGGTGAAAAATGAGCTTCTACATGAGGAGGCATGATATTATAGCATGGAAAGAAAGGAGATCCATACATACTAGGTACCCTATCATATATAGGATTACAAATCGATCCAAATAATTGAGATATTTCCTTGTAGACGGGTTTCTCTGGTGGCTAAGTAGTATGTACTTTAAGTGTGTTGAACAAATGCTCTATCTGGAAGAAAAATCATGCCTCAGACTATGTCGATGTTCTGATATCTTCTCGAAGATAATCAATAAATTCATGTCTTCTAATGGTCCAAAATATTCCTTCTCTTGGGCACCAGCCATGTAGCATTATTTTAAACCAAGGCGACTAGCGATTATAGGGGTTGGACATAGAACTACATTCAAACATCAACCAAACTCTCTTGAAATATTTGGTGTACAACAAGATATTACAATAGTCTGCATAGTTCAACCATGCCTCATACATACAAATATATCTTTGTCCTGCAAAGGTGCAAATCTAATGGCCCCTTGAAACATTATGGGCGACTCTATAAAATACATAATATTACTTACATTACTATGGCTACTATTAACCCATTTTTCAAGGATGTATTCATATGCAGGACTCTCGTTGACCCTATCTATGAGACATTGAAAAAAAAACAATATTTACATATTAGAACCCATTGAAAACCCTCTGGAGCAGGGGGAGGTGTTGATGAAGTTGAAGTTGATGAACAACTGAACATCTTGATTTCTTTCGGAGCTGCTTCTCTTGTAAGCAAATCTTCTAAACAATTATCTTTTCCCTTTTTATACTCAATCTCAAAGTCAAATCTGTCCAACCATAAGCTCCATCTTAGTACCCTATTATTTCCTTGTTCTAAAAATATTTTGTTTCTAAGCATCCCAACCATATGTTTGAGGTTTGTTCTTACAATGAATCTTAGTGGCTTCAGGAACAACCTGAATTTCTTGATTCCATATTTATGGCAAGTGTTTCTTTATGAGAAGATGGATACTTGAGTTCAATGTCATTAAAACATCGTGATTCATATGAGAAAACTTCTTCCCTTTTTTCATGCTTTTGCATCAAAACTCCTGCCCGCAGTTCATTGGATGCATTTGTTTCTAAAATATAGGGAAATTCATGTCTTGGAAGAACCAGACTTGGCAGATTTTGTACCTTTTGTTTAATAATTTGAACTTCAATCATCATAGATGGGGTCCATTCTATTCCTCTGAGCCTCTTCTGTAGGATCTTGACATCTTTGGCTTGATTTTCATAAAACTACCTAATGTAGTTGAGGCTTCCCAAGAACCTCTGCATTTGCTTACAATCATAAATGGAATCTAGAAATTATGTTAAAGCTTTCAACACATGTTCTTGTAATTCAACTTTGCCTTGGAATAGGATTAGTCCCAAATATTCAATTCTAGTTTCTACAAACTCAAGCTTAGGCTTGCTGAGGACTAGCCCATGCTTAAAAATCTTGTGGTGAACTATCTCTAGGTGCTTTCTATGTTCTTTTAAATCAAAAGAACATATTAATAAGTCATCAATATAAACAACAACAAATTTCAAGTTCCCAAAAATATCTTCCATTCTTTTATGAAATTCAGAGGGTTCATTCTTCAATCCAAAGGGCATTACTCGCCATTGGAATTGCTCGTGTGGTACCACAAAACCAGTATTGTATCTATTAGATGGTTTGATCCCTATCCGCCAAAATCTGCTCTTAAGGTCAAATTTGCTAAACACATTATTATAATTGATTTTATGACATAAAGCTTCTTTAGATGGCACAGGATCACTGATAGACAACAAAGCATTATTTATTTTTCCATAGTAAATCACCATCTAAGGTTTGCCTCTCTTTTGCTTTGAATGCTTATTGACATAGAATGTTGGGCACGCCTAAGGGCTTTTGCTTGGTTCGATCAACTTTCTTTCTAATAGTTCAACAATCTCCTTTTTACAAAGTTTGAGCTCTGGTGGGGACATTTGGTTTGCTGATGATTTCTAAGGTGTCCTAGAATATTTTTCTTTGTCGAGAAGATCCACAAAGTATTGCTCTCTTTGCCAAAATGGATTAGGTGGATCTATTGTACATTCTGCTTCAATTTTATCTTTTATTTTTATGAGGTTTTCTGGCCCTTGGATCTCATCATTTCTGATTACTTTATTGATATTTGCTAGCTTGTCAAGAGAACATTCAACTATATCTGGGATAGGGTCTACAATTCTATTTACATAGCTCGACTTGCTCTAGATTTTTACAGTTATTCCTTGGATGTTGAGGAAAATATGGCTTGCTTCTACAGCAAGACGAAGATGTCTCCTTACAAAATCCTGTCCCAACAAAATATCACTACCTGCATCAAAACTGTACAAATTTACAGATGTAGGAATTCCGTTAAGAATAATCGGGAAATCAGGAGCCGTAGTTCTCATAGTCATTAACGTCTTATTTACAACTCTGAACTACAAGTTTGTGGGTTGCCAATAATATTCAGGAATGGCACTATGTTTTGCACAGGAATTCATAGCTCTTGTGTCTATTTGTGCATCCAAAGAATATTGTTTATAACCACTTACTTTGACATCTACTCTAATAACAATCCTATCTTCAAATCCCTTCATCTAGAGAATAGATGTACCTAGTTCTGGCTAGTGGTCTTTTGGTATGCATTGTAATTCTTGTTGCTCCCAGTTATGATCTTCTTCTTCTTTGAGAATATCTTCAAATTCTTCTATCATCATTGAATATTTCAGTTCTGCAAGTTGTTTCTGTTTTTTGGCCAATTCCTTTTGGTCAACTCTCATACTAGTTAGAATTTCTTTAACCAAACCTCTTTTTTCTTCAATGGTGGTTTCTAGATGCAATATTTCTCCTTGCAGTTTACTAACCTGGTCTTATTCTTCTTCTTCGTTTGAGAGATTCTCAATGATGGGAGTAGCTTTCTTAAACCCATAGGATTTCCTCTGATGAAGAAAGCTTCTTCTCTGCTTACAGTAGATCTGTGGGGAAACTACTTCTTTGGTGGAATATTGGATGAGGGTGTAAAGGAAATTTGTGCATATGTGGTAGGTGTGTCACTTGAATAGTAGGCACCAAGATTCACCAAGCTTGGCTATGTTATTTTGGCAAGTTGGTGCTGGAGGGTTGAGAGACGTTCCGTGAGTCGGTGTCAGATGGCGAAATCTCCTAGTGTGAGAGAAGAAATATGAGATTTTATAGATGCAATTTCAAAGCAGAGGTCTGCAGAATTTTCTAAATAAAAAATCTTGCCATCAGAAATGATGTCAAAATCTGAGGTGGAGTCAGAAAAAAATGAGTCTTTAGGATGTGGAGTTGGAGGGTTGGATTCATCTGAATCTGTGACTGAAAAATATTCTTCATTTTGTGGGGGTTGATCTACTTGATCCCATTCAGTTGGATCATAAATATTATAAAAAATGTCAAACAATTTATTTTTGGAAACGAGTTTTACCCTTCAAAGGACATTTGTTTTCCTAGTGGCCTAGCTTCTTGCAAATGAAACAAGTTCCTTATTTTTCTCTTTGGGCACCTTCTTTCATTTTCTTGAAATATCCTTTTCTCGGTCTCTAAAACATTTTTCTTCTAGGGTAAAACCTTCTAGGCTGGCTTTTCCTCGTGCATTTTCAACATTGGAAATAACTTCCACATTGTTCTTTGTTAGTGTTCTTCTTTTTTCTTTTGCGGCCAAAATGATAGGTTTCTGCATAGATATCACAAACAATTGCATTGAAACCCAGTTGTTTCTTCACTAATTTGGTTGCCTTCTTTCAGAGGCATTCTTTATATAGAGTAAATACAATTTGTTCGTGGAGTCCTGCAAGAGAAAGATTTTCAATATCTATATTTTCAGCTTCAAATCTGGCCTTGATAGGGTCTGGGATCCTGTCAGGAATTGCAGACAAATATTTTCTCAAATAAGTTGTATTCTGTGGGTATCTTGCCTTATAAAGAAGATCCTGCATTGTACAGAAGAACTCAGGAAGTTATTTTATATCAAAAATTCTTTGGCTCATGAACATATCTGCATAATGATGGCCATCAACCTTAATTTCTCCATAAAACTCATGGAGAACTACCTTGACAAGTTCAGTGACTGGCTTATCACTATTCATAATATTGAGCTTGTCAAATTCATGCATTCTAGACCACCATAATTCTAAGTTACCTTGGAAACCCCAAGTTATCCTTAAAGCTAATTTTGACCATGAGACTTTATTTCTGTGAATGGACTTTTGAGTACTTGTCCATGCACTCCAAGTATGGATTGCCATGAGGATTTCATTTTTTGATTTTCAGTTCAGATTTGTCATTGGAACTTGATTTATGTTAGCTCGACTAAGAGTAGGGAACTCATCAGTGTTTGAAGGATCATATGGATTTTTTCCAGGAGAACCATACTTAGAATTACACCACTTTTCCCATGCAAATTCAAATGGTTGGTTTGGTCTGCACTTCTAGGTCTTTTACTGGATGCTTCTCCATCTTCTTTTACCATTTTTATTTATGATTTGTTTTGTGGTGGCATCTCAAAGACTAGGTTTTGTTATTGGACTAGAGAAAATTTTTCTCTAGCAAATGAAATAACATTTTCAAATTGAAAAATTTTGAGTTTATGTACATAGAATTGTTTGAGCAATAATGGAGTATTTTACTTTTCAGGGTTCTTTTCTTCTAGTTGGAATGTCTGACTATAAACTTCTGCTGCAGTAAGTGCTTCTTCTAACTGAGGATTTTCTTTCTCCAGACTTAGCTTTAAATATACTACTACTAATGTTCTCTAACTTCATATTTACATATTTTAACATATCAAAATTCTCAGAAGCTTTTTGACTCAAATCATCTAAACTAGAATGGAGTCCTGACACATGGGACTGTACTTTCAACACTTCTTGTGATAGGTCATCTAAATTATGTGCTACACATGTTAGATGATAATTGTTGTAGTTCTGAAGCCTTATAATCTCTTGGGGCTTCTCATCTATCACTTTCCTATAATGTAGGAAATCCACATCAGCTACAACATTCCCATCTTTGAATTTTTGTACAAAATTTCCAGGAGCAAGCCTCCTTTCTGGGAGTAGAAGCTTTTCTAAATCTTCCCCTGCCTTTTCTCTAGGTAGTGTGTATCTCATGAACTTAATATCTCTCGGAGAGGAAATCTGTAAACATTCCTAACATTTTATATGTTGGCCCAAATGTTCCTCTTTCAAGGTGGACTGAGGTCTGTGAAAGACTTGAAATTTTTTATCTGAACTTGGACTTCTAGAGGCAATATAGAATTTTCATTGAGAGGATGATTCATACTTATGTTTTTCCAAATGCCTATTGAGGTCTGAAGTATCATGGCTTCTGAGAGAGTGACTTCTAACAGGGCTTTTGGGTAATGTGGTTTCATTCCTTAGTCTAATGACTAGTCCTCTACTCAACTCAGAAATAGACAATCTTTTAGGTTCTGGAGTCGGAAAATACCTTTGAGACAATGGATGGTATTCTGCAGTCCACTCATCAGGGATTTTTAATTGAGAAAACCCTATTGTGATAGGAGTGACATTACCAGGTCCAACCACCACTCCTATTGTGGCTCTCTGAGTAAGCTGAGGATTGAGTGCTGGCAGAGTTTTCGAGACAAATTGTAAACAAACAGTGGAATGTAACTGGGCAATATTAGATTGCTCAGTCATATTAAAGCCATAAAAATGGATGTAAGCTTGAATTAGTTATCTGCCTTCAATATGATTTAGTGTGAATTGAAATTTATATACATTCATTGCAAATGTCTATCTAAAATCAAAATTAGCTCCGGAATCTACTAATGTGTTAATATTTCGTAAATGGACCAGCGTGCAAGATTTTTTGTGCGGTAGTGTAACCAGATAAATCTCTGCCACATGCCCCAGAATGGAATTCATTCAGGAATTTCTTGGCTTTCTCAAGAGTGAGGCACCTCCGTAAAATCCAATCAATACCACAAGGATAAAGGGTGTCATCAATAATTACATAATTTCAGGATTGGTACCGGATACGTTGTTGCTCGGAGCGAGAGGTATTAGGTCGAAAAGTATGTTTTTGGAGATAGATCATAATCTCCATACCATGGGTTAGATGACGAGATCAGAAACAAGGAATTATCAAGGATGGAATCTTCATATGTAGATTCAGCATCAAGGGAAGGGAGATTGCACATTAGCTCAGCAAAAACTAAGTATTTCTTCAACTTGGATTTGATGAATTCCAGGTTGAACTCTTAGAGCTTAACGATCCATTTGGAGTATTTTACCCCCAGCAATTGACATGAAAGTATGTATGTCATAGGTTTGTAATTTGAAAAAACCATAGTTTTCCAAAGCAAGATGTAATGGCAAAATATCTTGACGGCTTGAGTATACTGGATCTCGGTATCATTGAGGTTCCAGCTCAGATAATAAATGGGATGTTCAGTCCCCATTTCATCTTCTTGGACCAACACCCTAGCTATAGTAGAGATGGCGGCAATAAGATATAGGAAATAGTTGCGTTGATAGTTAAGGGGATATAAGAGAGATTCCCAAACTAGTGCATCTTTCAAGGAATCAAACGCTTTATGTGTAGCGTCATCCCAAAGGAATGGAATCCCTTTCTTCAGTAAGCAAGTAAATCCTTTGGTCAGTTCAGTGTAGTTAGGGGCGAATCTCCTCATCAAGTTAGATTTCCCTTGGAGTCCTTGTAACTAAATGAGGGAAGAAAACATAGGCAAGTCAACGTTTGCCTAGACTTTTAAAGGATCAATATGAATTCCTTGTTTTGAAACAAAAAACCAAGGAATTGACCAGAACTAACACATAACACACATTTGTGCTCGTTAATTCGAATGTTATAATTTTTACAACAGAGAAAATGGTCCGTAAATGCATGGGGTGATCATCCCGACGCTTGGAATGAGCAGGGAGATTGTCAAAATAAGGTTGCATGATGTGCTTGATGTCGTGGAAAGCGTAATTCATCGCACATTGAAATATGGCCCCTGCGTTCTTTAAACTGAAAGGGAGATTTCTATAAGAAAAAGTACCCTAGGGACAAATAAATGCAATTTTAGGTTGGTCCGCTGGGAGAATTTTCATTTGATTATAGCTCGAGAATCCATCCATGAATGAGTAAATCTTGCAGTCAACACAGTCATTAAAAATCTAGTCAATAAATGGGTCGGGTTGTTGTCTTTTGGACAAGCACAATTTACATCCCGATAATCGACACATACTCAGATCGTGCCCTGTTTCTTCATGACAAGGGCAACGTTCAATACCTAATCAGTTAAAGGAACAGGGTGTTGGCATTATGATTCTGGTTTGGCACTATGGTACAGGTGTTGTACTTGATGGCAACTCACTCAAGTGGTAGATCTCTGTTCAGAATCATAGAAAATGAGATACCCACAGGTGATCCTAAGAGAAGTTGTGGACCCGTAGGTACGCTGACCAAGAAGTGCGGACATATCCGCAGGTGCTCCGTTCAGAAGGTGCAGACCCCGGTTCACTCACTCCAATGCAGAGAAGCGCGCACACGTGGGGTTTCTTATGTTTGGCCCTTGGTATTTAGCCAGTCGATCATGATTCTATGGTTTTGGTCTGTGGTATAGGATCTAAAGTATTTAACCCCAGTTTGGATCTCTTGTATTGGTTTTCGATGGTTTTGTCCTATGGTGTGAATAAGGGCTTGCCTATAAAAAGGAAAGGAGATCACTTGGCTAGTCACTTGTGAAAATTTGAATATCTTAAGATCTGAAATTTTGGGTAATCAATTTAAAAAGCTAGATCTAAATCAAGGTGAAATCTGTAACGTGTAAGGCAGATCTGTTGATAGGGCGTGATCTCTTGGGTGCGTGATCAGATCGGTGGATTTGACAATCTATGGTACATTGGTGGACTGTTAAATTGGGTCTATTTGGAGGTCCGTAGGCGATCCACAGCTCAGGTGTGGAGGTACGCAGGAGAGAAGAAGGCACAGTGCGGAGGTACGCAACACATCAGAAGGCGCAGGTGCGGAGGTACACAATGCGACAGAAGGTTCAGTGCATGGGTACGCAGAGAAACAGAAGGATCAAGTGCGGAGGCGCGCTGTCGGGCAGACAGTGCAGGTGCGGATCTGAGAAGTGGCACACAGTTTCGCATAAGGGCTAAGTGCGGTGGTTTGCAGAGCACAAGACGGATCAGGTGCGGATCTGTGCAGTCAAGGCACAGAAGAACTGTGGATATCCGCAGGCTGCTATTGGTGAAGTTGCGGATCCCTTTTGAAATAATCATTGACTGTCTTTTATCTATTGTTGCGGAGTTCTGGGTTTAGATTTCTGGTGTTACTTTTCTGTTTACAGCATTCTGAGAAGTTGGGTGATTCATTGGTTGATTGTATAAGGAGATTGGGTGATTCACATGTACTTGATGATTATTTTATCTTCTTGGATCCAGTCTAAAAATTAATGAAACGTGGTCCTTAAAGAAGTAAAAGAGCTAAGGGGGTTGTAGCTCCCTTCCAGGAGAGATTGGAAAATGAGAGAGGGTTGTAGCTCTCTGCAGGTTGCAGCCTGCGTACTGGTAAAGGACTGCACCAGTACAAAATCATTGTAAAAGAAGTTTCTAATTGAAACAAGATAAAGACATATTGCAGCAGGTGGTTTTCACCCACATTGGGTTTCCACCTTATATCTGGTGTTCTTTGGTGTGATATCATAGACACAGGGTATGCTTTTCCATTAGCAACTCCTACAGATCCGGCTGAGAAGAATAAATATGAAACAAATGCAAAGACGGTCAATACTCTTCTAGGATGTCTATCTCAATTAGAATTCATGAAGGTTATGCAGTATAAATCCGCAAAAGAAATATGGGATAAGATTGTTCTGAGCTATGAAGGAGATGATCAGGTAAAACGAGAAAAACTTCAAACCCTCAAAATTCAGTATGAAAATCTCAGAATGTACAATGATGAAAGTGTGGCTAACTATTTTCTTTGTGTAGATGAGATTGTTAATTGTATGAAAAATTTGGGTGAAGAAATAAAAGAGGTTGTTGTGGTTGAAAAGGTTCTAAGATCTTTGTCCCCTAGGTTTGAATCTAAATTTTCTGCAATAGAAGAAAAAGAGAATCTACAAAACCTTAAAATGTCACAGCTGCACAGAATTCTAACTGCTTATGAAATGAGGAAAGGAGGTCCATCAGACAGGAGAGAAGCTGCCTTCAAGGCTTCAGGCAAAGGAGAGTACTATGAGTCAAGACACGTGTCAGAAGAAGAAGAAGAATCAAATTTTGTCAGAAATCTTCAACGGGGTACTGGAAGATTCAAAGGTAAGTTACCTTTCAAATGTTTTGCTTGTGGAAGAGTAGGTCACTATGCTGCCAAATGTCCTCATAAGGATAAGATTGACAAGGGGAAGGAACCTGTTAGATGGAACAAGAAACAGAATGCAAATAAGAAAAGCTATTACACTCATGAAGACAGTGATGGACTATCAAATAGTGATGAAGATGAACGAGGTAATAACTATAAACTTTTAATGGCTTTTGAAGATGATGATTACATGGATGATAGATGTGAATGGCTTTTATGAAGAGATTTCTAGACTCAAGACATGTTTAGAAGTGTTACACAAAAATATCGTCACCATGATTATTTGCAGTCAGTATGGGTCTATCATCACTTGTACTGTCCTCCTAAGCAAGTCTAGGACCTCAGCTCTTCAAATCAAGCTTTGGAAGTGGGAGAAAGACATTAAAATTCAATGTGACTCTGGTTCCGCACTTTCTCCCATGGTCACCTGCAGTCCCGCACCTTCTGTGTACAAAAGCTGCGTACCTACCTGCTTTGTTCCTAACGATGTAGGTGCGGACCCCTGTGAAAGTCAAAAGGCGCAATTTTTATCTTAAAAAACTCACTTTGGGTTAATTCTAGAGTTTTCTAGAAGGAATTTTGACGTGGATTGTTCGCTCTGAGGTGCTTCATGCATCCCAAAAGAGAAGGAGCTAATCCCTTGACTAAAGGAGCTATCCCTTTGAAGGAGGGCTTTATCCCTTTGAAGGAGGACCTAGTAACTTCCCTCCATTGCACTATAAATACAGGCATTGGGGTGAGGACTAGGGAGGTTTAAAGCTGAACATTTTGAGGGTAAATGCTGGTGAAATTGAGACTCTTTGGTTGAGCTTGAGAGGAGAGATCACATACCTCTTGGTTCCATTGGAGAGTGAGTGAAACTTGTCAAAGTAGAGGAGACATCTTGTTGGACCCTGGGAGGAGCTTGTACAATGTCAAGGCAAAGGTTGTAAGGTTCTTCTTCTTTTGAATTAATACAATCAAACTCATTTTTCTCAACAAGTATCTTATGTTATTTGTTTCATGGACTCCTTGACTTTCATGTTAAATATGTTTTATGCAATTGGTTTTTCAGGTGCTATTTAATGTGTTTGCAGATTCGTGAAAAGGAGCTCATTTGGATCAAAGGAGCGAGGGCATCCACAAGCTTGCGTTGGACCAAAGGTAGGCCCTAAAAACCCTTGTTTGCTATTGTTAATTGAAGCATATTTAGAGAAAGATAGTGTCTGGTTGGTCTGCTTGTCATTAGGTCTTCTTTAGATTCTAGGAAGGTCCATCTTGTCTGCAAGATCGACTCATTCTGTGCAACAAAATGGCAACTCCACTGGGGAAAGGGATGGAGGAAGGAAGACGAGGTTCTGTCAGTCTATTCCAATCAAAGGAAAAGACCTCAGTACTTGGAGGGGGTTCTGTAGAAACAGGTGAAATGCCCCCCGACGTAGAAGAATCTGATGTAACAAAAAGAACCATTAGTGAACCTTTAGGGATCCTTCCTAATTTTTCCATTACCTTGGAAGGTAAAACTGTCTGTATTGATCTTATGGTAGTTCGAGGTCCCTTGGATTTCAATTTACTCCTTGGGCGAGACTATGTTTATGCAATGAAAGCTATCGTATCGACACTCTTTCGCGTGATGTCTTTCCCTCACAATGGAAATATTGTGACTGTAGACCAGCTTTCGTTCCCTAGTCTTGTTTCAACTACCAATAATATGACACCCCTAAATGTTCCTGATTCTAAAGTGGTATCTACCCCGCCACGGGTTAATTATGTGGCAACTGGTCCCATGTTTTCAGTTACCGATGTAAGTGAGCCTCTCATTGTTTGCTCATCTTCCTTTGATTTAGATCCGGTAATTGACATGGAAAACTCTATGGGATTACTTGAACGCGATGTTCTTATCCCTTTTGAGTCCCTTGACATGTGTTCCTTCCAGAGAACTATTCTTCCTTCTGATGAAGACCTCTTGGAAGCCATGATCAAGGTGTGTCCATTGACATGTCTTTCTTCCAGTTGGAAGCCATGATCAATGAGCGCGAGGATAGTTTTTTCCTGTATCAACCTCGTTAAAAAATGAAACAGGCTGTCGCGAGGAAAGTTTTTTCTTGTATCAACCTCGTTAAAAAATGAAACAGGCTGCCATGAGGACAGTTCCTTTTACTGTGTCAACCTCGTTAAAAGAATGAATCAGTGAGTATGAGGATAATTCTTTTCTTGTGTCAACCTCATTAAAAAATGAAACAACCCCCTTTTCGAGTTGAGTCTTGAAAGTAAACCTTCATTCCATCCACCTGGTTGAATGCAATGAAGCTTGGGGGGCATGTACCTCACTTTGCATCATTATGCTGGGGGCATGCGAACTTCTGGAGCATAGTTCCTTGTCTTGTGTCAAGCTCGTTAAAAAATGAAACAAGGAGTCTGGAGCATAGTTCCTTGTCTTGTGTCAAGCTCGTTAAAAAATGAAACAAGGAGTCTTGAGCATAGTTCCTTGTCTTGTGTCAAGCTCTTTAAAAAATGAAACAAGGGTAGGTTATATGAGTAGATTGTAGAGAGTAGCCATGAGCATAGTTCCTTATCTTGTGTCAAGCTCGTTTAAAAAATGAAACAAAGGTTTTGAGGATAGTTCCTTTCCTGTGTCAACCTCACTAAAAAATGAAACAACTCCCACGAGTCTTTTCAAGATTTCGAAAGTAAAGCTTCATTTCATCCACTTGGTTGAATGCAATGAAGTTTGGGGGGCATGTACCTCGATTTGCGTCATTATGTTGGGGGCATGCGAACTTATAACAAGCATAGTTTTTCATTTCAAGCTTGCGTAAACATGAAACTGAATCTGAGCATAGTTCTTTTCTTGTGTCAAGCTCGTTAAAAAATGAAACAAATCCTCCTCTAATTGAGTCGAGAGTTTGACTAGATCTCATAAATGTTAAGTTGTATATTTAGGTTAGTTATTTCAGTGTTTTGCATAATTTTCTTACAGTTTTAGGTCGAGTCTTTCAAATGATCTCGTACATGAACCTTCATTCCATCCAGCTTGTACTTAGTTGAATGAAATGAAGCTGGGGGGCATGCGCTCTAGCAGTTACGCATAGGGGGCATGAAGCATAGTTTTTCTCTGTTTCAAGCTTTTGTAAAAATGAAACCTATCTCGAGTCAATTTCAGTTATTTTCAAGACTCGTTAAACTCATGAAAATCCTGAGATTATTTTGCTATCTTTCATTCTCGTAAAACAAATGAAAATGCCGAGTTCTTTCCGTCTTTTCCTACTCGTAAATTAAATTGAAAGTCGGCCATATGAGTACATTTTTATCATTTTTTCAAACTCATTAAAACTTACGAAAAAGTGAAAACCATGAGTACATTTTTATCATTTTTTCGAACTCGTTAAAACTTACGAAAAAGTGAAACCTTGGAGTTCTCTTTTAAGCCCTTTTCTGACTCCTGAAATATGAGAAGATTACCGAGCGTTTCTTTTACACTCGTTAAAACGGAATTAAAAGACAGTCCACTTACAGCTCTTTTCCGACCGTAAAAAAAAAAAAAAAAAAAAAAAAAAAAAACGATATTGGTTTCAAATTCGATATTGGTTATAAAACGACGTGTCGTTGATCGCTTTTTTACTTTTTCGGATCAGTGACACTAATAACGAAAAGTACTCCTTGGTCGTAAAAGATCAAGCGGTTCTCTCAAGTATTATTTTATACTTTTTTGGGCTTGGGAGACACAAATTTACGAAAAAGGTCAACCCTGGAGTCTTCTTAAGTTTTTCCAGACTCTCTAAAATTGAAAAACACCGGTTTTCTCCTATACTGGACTCGTTAAAATTTCACAGTAAAGGACCTGTTCAATTACAAACAGGAACGAACCACTCCTTCTTAGGGTTCGAATTTAAACTAAGTTGGACTCATCCGAAGGATGATCTTATAATCAAACAAATGTTATCCTCCTCAAGCTTGTCAAAAATAAAGAGGTACTTTCCAGAAATGGTGGGGGAAAAGAGAGGAAAATGAGTCTGTTTGTCTTACTTTGTAACCACTTTTGAACACGACACTTTTATTCACCTGGGTTGGGAAATCCTTTGCCTAATAGTTGATCAAACCACATTGAAAGTCTTCAGCCGGTTTCTGGGTATTAACTTTGGGTCAATTGTCACCAAGCCATCTGTTGTGTCGTTATGTGTTCAAGAGGTCACTGCCAATAAGCCATTCATCTGCAAAATATCTGTTATCCATCTTGACCATCCCTGAGTCAGTCCTTGCAACTAAATTTCTTCAACTTGATCTATGATTTCGTGTTGTGGGCTTGCCTACGACGGATCGCTTTCTATCGACATCAGCACATTATCTAGAAAGATGATCTAGGAATCATCAGTACCTTGAAATCTGCATGCCTCAATGGCAGGTTTCTCGCCTTTGAAGACAGTTTACATCATTGACTTTCGATCAAAGGATTCCGTGACATGTTCGACATCAACACATCTACTCACATCTCATGGATTGTACTGGGTACTTTGAGAGCCATTGACATCACTGGTGGTTTCTCTCATACTTGTTAACAGTTTACATCATTGACTGGTAATCAAGTGGTTTCTACCATGTTCGACATCAACACATTTATTCGCATGGATAGAATCGTACTATTTCGGGATATAGAAATGAAGACCCTGGATCTAGTTTCCACCATCCAGGCTGCGAGGAATTTTGTATTCATTATGTTGTGGACTATTCATAAATAGATGGCTGCGTCCATACTGTGTTCACACGAGTCTATACTTATGATGTTTTACAATATCATTCATGTATCAGACAGTAGATAGGTTTTCTAGTTAGTTATGATCTGAGTATGGGAATGCCTACCTTAGCGATGATATGATCTCATATATATATCTTGCATTGAATGTTTTTACAGGTTCCGACGGGCTCTCCACAATATAATCCTCGAAATGATAAAGTACTTCACTCTTCCTATATGATAAATGAAATCCTCATCTACTACAGACTTCGCACTTTAGGGGGCAATCTGTTACACAAAAATAGCGTCACCATGATTATTTGCAGTCAGTATGGGTCTATCGTCACTTGTACTGTCCTCCTAAGCAAGTCTAAGACCTCAGCTCTTCAAATCAAGCTTTGGAAGTGGGAGAAAGACATTAAAATTCAATGCAATTCTAGTTCCGCACTTTCTCCCATAGTCACCTGCAGTCCCGCACCTTCTGTGTACAAAAGCTGCGTACCTACCCGCTATGTTCCTAACGATGCAGGTGCGAACCCCTATGAAAGTCAAAAGGCGCAATTTTTATCTTAAAAAACTCACTTTGGGTTAATTCTAGAGTTTTCTAGAAGGAATTTTGACGTGGATTGTTCACTCTGAGGTGGTTCATGCATCCCAAAAGAGAAGGAGCTAATCCCTTGACTAAAGGAGCTATCCCTTTGAAGGAGGGTTTTATCCCTTTGAAGGAGGACCTAGTAACTTCCCTCCATTGCACTATAAATACAAGCATTGGGGTGAGGACTAGGGAGGTTAGAAGCTGAACATTTTGAGGGTAAATGCTGGTGAAATTGAGACTCTTTGGTTGAGCTTGAGAGGAGAGATCACATACCTCTTGGTTCCATTGGAGAGTGAGTGAAACTTGTCAAAGTAGAGGAGACATCTTGTTGGACCCTGGGAGGAGCTTGTACAACATCAAGGCAAAGGTTGTAAGGTTCTTCTTCTTTTGAATTAATACAATCAAACTCATTTTTCTCAACAAGTATCTTATGTTATTTGTTTCATGGACTCCTTGACTTTCATGTTAAATATGTTTTATGCAATTGGTTTTTCAGGTGCTATTTAATGTGTTTGCCTTGTTTGTGTTTGCAGATTCGCGAAAAGGAGCTCATTTGGATCAAAGGAGCGAGGGCATCCACAAGCTTGCGTTGGACCAAAGGTAGGCCCTAAAAACCCTTGTTTGCTATTGTTAATTGAAGCATATTTAGAGAAAAATAGTGTCTGGTTGGTCTGCTTGTCGTTAGGTCTTCTTTAGATTCTAGGAAGGTCCATCTTGTCCGCAAGATCGACTCATTCCGCGCGACAAGAAGAAAAGAATGTGATCATTGATACTATGCAATTTCAACTTGATGAAAAAGAAAAATTTCTTGAGAATTTAGAATGTGAAATTGTTGGACTTAGAAAAGAAATTGAGAAAACAAAGGCTCTTAATCTTAAAATTGTTAAAGGATCTGAAACTCTGGATAAGATTATCAATGTACAGCGTTCTCCACTAATCAAGACAGGTCTAGGGTATAATGGAGAAACATCTCAAGCATCCACCTCAAAGAGTAAAACAGGGACGAATTACATCAAGAATAAACAAAGACTACCAGGTAAATCAGGGGCAATCCACCTTAAGGATGAACAAAAGCTACAACCAGCCACAGGTAAAATCTTCTCAATTTGCCTCAAGAATGGATGACAATAGAAACTACAATCATTTGGCAGGTAGATTTGATAATCGCAGAAGTTTCTTCAATGGCCAATGTTTCTCTTGCCATAACTTTGGCCACAAAGCAGCTCAATGTGTTGCCTATAAAACAATCATGACTAGAGAAGCTCAAAAACAAAGAAATATGACTGGGATCACGAAAAGGACTTATAACAACTTTTTGGCCCTTGAAAATGAAATTGAATGTTCTATTTGTAATAACTTTGGTCATGAAGATTCTAAATGCAAAAGCAGGTTTTGGCAGACAAAGGAACAAGCCTCAAGTACCAGAACATGGAGAATAAAGGAACCACAACCAGAAAGATGTGGGATAGCTTTTTATGCAGAAGGACAGGAAAATAAATGGTACATTGATAGCAGATGTTCGAAGCATATGACAGTTGATAAAGAAAAACTTGAATCATATACTGCCTTAGAAAAGGGAATGAAAGTTTCTTTTGGAAATAATACCCCTGCAGCCATAAAAGGAAAAGGAACTGCTCAGTTGAAAGAAAATGTCAAAGTTGGAAATGTTTTGTATGTTGATGGCTTGAAGCATAATCTACTAAGTCTCAGACAGATGTGCGATCAAGGAACCGAGGTAATATTTCGATCAAATGGATGTAGTGTCCGTGATCTTGATACAGGAAAAACAATGATCAAAGGCAGAAGAACTCCAAATAATCTATACATATTTGAAGAAGGACAACAACAATGCTATTTGAGCAAGGATGATGAACACTGGTTATGGCACCGGAGGTTGGGGCATCTAAGCTTTTCACAAATAAGGAAAGCATGCAAATACCAGGTAGTTCGTGGTCTTCCAGATATCAAAATTCCATACAACACCATATGCAAATCATGTCAGTTTGGTAAGATAACCAGAACTAACTTCCCTGAGAAGGAAGGATCAGCCAACAGGCCTCTTGAACTAGTCCATACAGATGTATGTGGTCCATTTAGGACAAGGTCACCTCGAGGAGAAGAATACTTTATATTATTCATTGACGACTTCTCCAGGATGGTTTGGTTGGGACTTATGAAACACAAGGACGAAGCATTCGAAAAATTCAAATATTTCAAATCCTTGGCTGAAAACGAATCACATCACAAAATTAAGTGCCTCGGGTCTAACAAAGGTGGGGAGTTTACCTCAAATGAATTTTTCGATTTCTGTGAAGAACATGGAATAAGAAGGGAATTCTCTACAGCTAGGACTCCTCAGCAAAATGGAGTGGTGGAAAGGATGAACAGAACGGTTCAACAAATGGCTCGTGCTATGCTTGATGAGTCTGGAACTCCCACAACCTTCTGGGGTGAAGTTGCATTTGCTGCAGTTGTTATTCTCAACAAAACAAATGTCAGAGTGAACAGCACTCAAACTCCTCATGAGCTCTAGTATGGTGAGACTCCTTCAGTAAAGCATTTGAAAATTTTTGGGAGCAAATGCTATATTAAGAATAATGATGAACAACTTGGCAAACTTGAACCTAGAGTAGATGAAGGCATTCTCCTTGGTTATTCTCCCCACAGCAAAGCATATAAGTGTTACAATAAAAGACTTGGAAGAATTGTTGACAACATTGATGTGGTGGTTGATGAAAAAGGAAACATTCCTAGGCAAGTAAATTATGAAAATATCGAAGAGGATGAAGACTACCCTCCAAATCAGACTGAAGATGAAGAAGAACCTCAAGAGGCACCAGAGGAACAGACAAGGATAGAAGAGAAGACTCCATCCAGGTATGTTCAAAAGAATCATCGAGAATCTCAAATCTTGGGGCAAAAGGAGGCAGGCGTACAAACAAGAAGAACAATTGCAGAAGCTTCAAGCTATTTGGCATTACTCTCCTCCACTGAACCACAAAATGTAAGAGAGGCATGCAAAGATGAATGTTGGGTCAAGGCAATGGATGAAGAACTTGAGCAAATCGAAAAGAACAACACTTGGGAGTTGGTTCCTAGACCAAAAGATAAGAATGTCATAGGGACAAAATGGGTCTTCAAAAATAAGTTGAATGAAAATGGGGAAGTAATTAGAAACAAGGCTAGACTTGTTTGTAAAGGGTATGCTCAACAAGAAGGAATAGACTTTGAAGAAAATTTTGCTCCTGTTGCAAGGCTTGAGGCCATCCGAATGTTCCTTGCTCTCTCAAGCTTTCAGAAGTTCAAAGTATTTCAAATGGACGTGAAATCAGCCTTTCTGAATGGAGACTTAGAAGAAGAAGTGTACATTGAGCAACCAGATGGCTTCATCCTTGGGAATGATCCAAATCTTGTATGCAGACTGAAAAAGGCTCTCTATGGTCTTAAACAGGCTCCAAGGGCTTGGTACTACCGTTTGGACAAATATCTTCATCAACAAGGTTTTTCAAAAGGATCAGCGGATAGCAATCTTTATATAAAAATTGAAAATGACAAATTGCTAATACTTGTTGTGTATGTAGATGATATTATATTTGGCAGCAATGAAGAAGCTATGAGTCAAAGCTTTGCCTTGGTGATGCAGAAAGAATTCGAAATGTCTTTGCTTGGAGAACTAACATATTTTCTTGGTTTGCAAATCCAACAAAATGAAGACGGTATCCTTTTGTCTCAAACCAAGTATCTCAAGCAGATCTTGAAGAAATATGGCATGGAAGATGCAAAACCAGTATGTACCCCCATGGTTACAGGATGCAGCCTCAGTGCAAATGATGAAACAGCAGCAGTGCATCAGCCAACCTATAGATCTATGATTGGAAGTCTACTTTACTTGACAGGTACCCGACCAGACATTATGCATGCAGTGGGAATAGTTGGAAGATTTCAGGCAAACCCAAAGGAAACTCATCTTCAGGCAGTGAAGAGAATTTTCAAGTATCTTCAAGGAACTCAAAACTATGGCTTATGGTATCCTAGAGATACATATCTCACACTTCATGCTTACACAGATGCAGATTGGGCCGGAAGCATGGATGACAGGAAGAGCACAAGTGGTGGTGCATTCTTTATGGGTCCCAGATTAGTATCTTGGTTCAGCAAGAAACAGAGTTCGATTGCTTTATCTACAGCTGAAGCGGAATATGTGGCTACTGCATCTTGCTGCACTCAACTCCTTTGGATGATGCAGACCTTGCAGGATTTTCAAATCACTTGTACACCACCTATCTCTATCCTATGTGATAATACAAGTGCTATCAGCATTTCAAAGAACCCAGTCATGCATTCAAAGACCAAGCATATACCTATCAAATATCATTTTCTTCGGGAACAAGTGCTTGAACAAAAGGTCAAGTTGGAGTATGTTCCTTCTAAGGAACAAGTTGTTGATATACTCACCAAACCATTGCCTAGGGAGACCTTTGAATACCTCAGGCAAAAGCTGGGGGTAGTTGATGCATCATCTTGTTGTTGAATCTCATCTATTTCAGAGATTGTTGGTTGTACGTGAGTTTCATATGGGGTATATGCGTACATTTGCTGGTTTATGGATTGGTCAAAGATCAAATGGCACAGGTTCAGGGGGAGCATATATAATGCATTGTTGGCATTATGGTAGAAGATCTTGGAGAAGAATGTACAGAAGGAGAACATGGATGCTGATCTGAATATTGCTGCTAATATGTCTCTATCTCTTTCACAGTCATTTATGGTGTATGATGGATTATGGTTCTTCTTGAAGAAATTTTTATTTTGCAGATCTGGTCTATAGTGAGGGGGAGCTCATTCAGAAGTTTCAGTAGGAACTCAGGGGGAGTATGGACAGCAAAGGAAGAGAATATCTTGGTCCGCCCTTTGCCCTTGATGTCAAAGGGGGAGAATGACGTTGAGGATCTTGAGGTTGCCATCAAGTCCAAAGGGGGAGATTGTTGGCATTATGATTCTGGTTTGGCACTATGATACAGGTGTTGTACTTGATGGCAACTCACTCAAGTGGTAGATCTCTGTTCAGAATCATAGAAAATGAGATACCCGCAGGTGATCCTAAGAGAATTTGCATACCCGCAGGTATGTCGACCAAGAAGTGCGGACATATACGCAAGTGCTCCTTTCAGAAGGTGCAGACCCCAATTCACTCACTCCAATGCAGAGAAGCGTGCACACGTGGGGTTTCTTATGTTTAGCCCTTGGTATTTAGCCCGTCGATCATGATTCTATGGTTTTGGTCTGTGGTATAGGATCTAAAGTATTGAACCCCGGTTTGGATCTCTTGTATTGGTTTTTGATGGTTTTGTCCCATGGTGTGAATAAGGGCTTGCCTATAAAAAGGAAAGGAGAACACTTGGCTAGTCACTTGTGAAATTTTAAATATCTTAAGATCTGAAATTTTGGGTAATCAATTTAAAAAGCTAGATTTAAATCAAGGTGAAATATGTAACGTGTAAAGCAGATCTGTTAATAGGGCGTGATCTCTTGGGCGCATATCAGATCGGTGGATTTGACAATCTGTGGTACATTGGTGGACTGTTAATTTGGGTCTATTTGGAGGTCCGCGGGCGATCCACAGCTCAGGTGCGGAGGTACGCAGGAGAGAAGAAGGCACAGTGCGGAGGTACGCAGCGCATCAGAAGGCGCAGGTGCGGAGGTACGCAACGCGACAGAAGGTTCAGTGCATGGGTACGCAGAGAAACAGAAGGATCAGGTGCGGAGGCGTGCTGTCGGGCAGACAGTGCAGGTGCGGATCTGAGCAGTGGCACGCAGTTTCGCATAAGGGCTAAGTGCGGTGGTTCGCAGAGCACAAGACGGATCAGGTGCGGATCTGCGCAGTCAAGGCACAGAAGAACTGCGGATATCCACAGGCTGCTATTGGTGAAGTTGCGGATCCCTTTTGAAATAATCATTGACTGCCTTTTATCTATTGTTGCAGAGTTCTGGGTTTAGATTTCTGGTGTTACTTTTCTATTTACAGCATTCTGAGAAGTTGGGTGATTCATTGGTTAATTGTATAAGGAGATTGGGTGATTCACATGTACTTGATGATTATTTGATCTTCTTGGATCTAGTTTGAAAATTAATGAAACGTGGTATTTAAAGAAGTAAAAGAGCTAAGGGGGTTGTAGCTCCCTTCCAGGAAATACTGGAAAACGAGAGAGGGTTGTAGCTCTCTGCAGGTTGCAGCCTCCGTATTGGTAAAGGACTGCACCAGTACAAAATCATTGTAAAAGAAGTTTCTAATTGAAAGAAGATAGAGACATATTGCAACAGGTGATTTTCACCCACATTGGGTTTCCACCTTATATCTGGTGTTCTTTGGTGTGATTATCTATTTTTCTTGTTCTTGCTCATTATTATATGGTACTGACATACAAACTAATGATCAATATCTGAAGAATAAATTAATTGAAAAGAATTTGATAATACTGATTCACCCCCCCTCTCAGTATTATTTCCAACACAAGGTATATGAAACTAGCCCAAAGAATATTTTCGATTTCATCTTTTATCCTGATAGCCTTCTTGGGATGGACCAGATGGAGGCACTACTGGGCATGTTTGGCATCAGGATACGTCTTAATTTCATGTACATTTGCATCGATACCTGGCATTTCTTCATACATCCAGGCAAAGAGATCTCTAAAATCACGAAAAAGGGCTTGATAAATCTCAATTTCAGATGAAGTACAAGATGCTCCATGTTGGGTCTTGAAATTGTCATTCATTTCCATTACACTTTCACTATCATGTCCATTATATCACCTCCATTTCACTTTCATTTCACTACCATATCACTGCATTTATCTCACTTTCATCATTATTGGGTCACATTTATGTTTTTCCAAACTTTATTAATTCTTAGCATTTTTAAGTAAATTTGTGGTTAAAAATTAGGAAATAATGTGCATAATTATACCCAACAAGTGGGATGATATTGTTGACATGTGTAGGTTAAAAGGAAGCTTCTAGAAGACCTTTATGTGGCATCTTAAGGCCAAATTTGAATTTGAGTGGTGAAGATCATGGATCATGAGGATATGTGTCACATTTCCTATTTGTATTGAAACTCTAAGAAGACATGTGTCTTATCATTTCCTATTTTGATTATAACTCTAGAGGCATAGGGAGAGATTCATGGACTCTCATTAATGAGATGACTTCTCATCTTTTTGTATAAATAGGAGATCTCTCTCCTTTATTTGGAAGCTTTGTAAACTTTCTTAGCTCAACTTGTTGTACTTTGTAATTTTGAAGAATTTGAATAAAGCTTTGAGGTTCCCAACATGGAAGGAGATGTGAAGTAAGAAATGTCATAGAGCATATTAGAATGCAAGGTAGAGTAGATTTTATTTTGTAATTTTGTTTTGATTTCATTCAAGTATGTCATTTTATTTTTATGATTGTTTTCAAGTTAATAGTTCAGATTTTCCATTTATGCAAGTTTAATTCATGCAAGTGTGTTCAACCGATTGATTGTAGATTTATCTAACTGTGTAATCTATGCTTGACAAAATAGTCCAAGAAAGTAGTCCTCCTATTTTCCAATTGGTGCTTGGAGCATTAGAGCACACAGTAGATTTGATGTTAGTTTAATAACTCATGTTGTAAGTGAATATTTCTGAAAGCCCTTTCAGTTGATGGTTCATCTTAAAACTAAGTGGTGAAGTATTTCATTTATGAATGAGTCTTTCTCTGCATTTTTATGTTTACTTTTTCTTAGAATAATGAAGTATTGGATCCCTCCAAATGCTATCACAAGGAGGTAGTTCTCCCAAAATTGTATAGCAGAGTGATAAAACACTTCATTTAGTTGTTATCATTTTTTCTTTCATTTCATAGACATTTTGTCGGCTTAGATTAATCTAACTATTCAAAGTTTTGATTTGTTTTTATCTAATGTTCATTTCCTTTTCTCCCTTCTTTAGAAATTAGATTTTAACATTAAAAGTCATTAGATTTAGTTGTCCATTAACATTTAGAGATTTCATCTAGAAGCATAACTTTTCTCTCTTAGATTAATTTCCTTAACCATAAGAAACAAAACCCCCAAAAACAACATAAACTATAAAACAACGAAGTAAGAGAAAGGTTAACTAAGCACATATAGTGCACTACACTTCATCAGTTTATGATACCTGGATTGATAATTTATGTAGAGCAATTTAGGACACTAAATTGACTAGACATTTTGGCGCCGTTGCCGGGGAAGTGTAATTAGGAGACCTTATTTCTTACATCTAAAAAAAATTAATAATTTCTCGAGTATGCTCTCCTCCTGCACTTTGTGTGATCTAGAGGATCAAAAAAAGAATTTTTAAGTTAAAAAAAAAAAAATAAATAAATATTTTCATCATTTCATTTGATTCAATGAAAACTTTAATTCCAATGACTTGTTTTGTTTAATAAAATATATATGTATATTTTTAAATCTTTGAAAATATATATATAATTTTAATAACAAATCATTTAAAAAAAAATAAAAAAAAATTATTGTTTTGTTTAATGAAATATATATGTATATTTTTATTTTTTTTTTAAAGTATAACATATAATTTTATTAACAAATCAATTAAAAAAAAACCAACGAATAATACATAACCCATAAAGAGCCGAGAGAACGCAAATAAAACATAACCTACATAACCAACAAATAACATATAACCTATGTTTTAAAAAATGCACTGTATATGTGAAAAAACCAAGGGTTCAAATGTTAAACGACTAGGTCACAACGAGGAGATGAATGCAAATTTGTAGGTCCACGCTGACTCCATTGAGGGGGCCTCGGCATTTTTTTCAACCTGAAAATGAACTCGACGAGTTACGAGTTCAATGCAGTTATTGTTGCCACTCAGATTTCCGCCGCCTGCAAAAAAATAAAACCTGCAATGTAAACAATCTGAGCTGCGAGCTTCAACAAAATTATTAAATTGTTGTTTTAAATATCCAAGGTACAAATTTGGATTAAAAACAACCACCGCAGCAATTGTTTAGCAACCCGTTGGGTAGTGTATCATTAGACCATGTGCTTGCCAGATTCGCTCGTCATCACCATTGCCAGAAAATGCAAGTGTTCAGATCACCGAGAGCCTTACTTGTAGAGGCTATATCACCGAGAACACACCATTGGCTGGTTCATCTGTTGGTGCTATTGTCTGTGCTGTAATTGCATCTGGAGAAAATTCGAAATTGATTTTTTACAGAAGACTCATTTGCCAGAAAAATGTAGAACTAAAAAAATGTCAAATTTTAAACGCAAATTCCAGCCAAATAAAAATAAATTCAAAAAAAAAACATGGGTTTCTTCGTGAACGGGGTCAATTAGATAACCCAGAAACGGTTTGGAGAATTTCGCAACGGTTTGGGAGCATTTCCCGATTTGGAGCCCCATTTGGCGTGCTGCGTGAGGAAAAAACTACTTTTATTAAATGAACAGAGCACTGTTTGAACACGGCACGCTTGAGGAAGAAAAATTCGATTTGAAAACTAATCATGCTGTGGCATTCAATTCATATGGTACGATATTTTGTTAAATCTAAAAAGTCCAATTTGATTCAAACTGATTACACCACGCCTTCCATCTTCAATGCCAAACAATCTAATGATGCAATCTCCGTTTTTGACTCATGCTTAACCGGACTTCTCCCACACACCTATCAAATGCTTTTTCGTGCATACAAACACTCTGTTACCTTGTACACACAGTCACTCTATTTTTCGTATTCTTTATGTATAACAATCACTCGAGTTACCTTTTACCATGTTACATGTTTGAAGAACTGAAGAAAAGCGAGAAAATATCTATTTCATCTTCTCTGGGGAAAAGTTCTAGTGCTGATTCTGGTCAGGGTGGATTAAATTGGTTGACATTTGAGCTTTTATGGAGGGACTTCTTCAGATTCATTACCAAGAAATATGCTTCAGCTAATAAACAACAAGATGCTTCACCAGCCACAGCTTGTACAGGTGCTTTTGTTGTCCAGTAGAGTTTCGATGGCGTCGGAGTATTCTGATACTAAATGTTTGTTTCTTTCAAATGCAAGTTTCTACAGAATATGAAATTGTGCCAGCAATGTCATTGATCATAACTATGTATCTCATGTCAAAAACATATATCTATTTACATTTGTTGTGGCAGAGTATATTAGAATGAACGGATCAATAGGACAAACAATTAACGCAGTTAAATTCATTTATTAGATCTGTTCAACTCCTATAGTTTTTCATCCTAGTGGTATCAATAGCTTGATACTTCTACTATGTTATACTATGGAGAAGCATTTTGGATTCTTGAGGGCTCTTGATTGTATGCACTTTTAATGGTGTTATTATACTGGATTATGATTAAAAAAAATGAATCAATGAAATAAGTAGATTATTTGCTCACTTTTCTGGAAGGTATTGATTAATTTTGGACTGATGATGAAAAATGAATAGCTAACTTTCTGTTCAAGATTTTTAGCTACAGAAACTGTGCACTTTTTGCAACTAGAGAGCCATTCTGCAGCTAAACATCAATTCTGCAGCTGAAAAACCTCACTGCTCAAATTAGTCTAACTTTCTCATATGAAATTAGATTTCGATGATTCAAGTGTCATTGGAAATATATTTACGAGATCTACGCAATGAGAAATCCATCATTAGAGTTTGAAACAATCAAGAATGAATAAATTGCTCAAAATATATAACAATTAACTTGAGGCACTAATTCTGAAGTAGGTATAAATTCTTTTGGTTTTCCTTCGTGAACTTGTTTCATTAATACGAATTCTTAGTTTTGTGTGTAAACATCATAACTAGAGAGATTGATCACCTCTCCCTTTTGATAGTCTTACATTCCATTGCAGAAGAAGTATTAGTTTTTTTTGCAGGTTCCAGGAGGAAGGACAGATGACTACAAGTGAATAGTGTCTCTCTTAAAGCCCAATTTGTTTCATAAGAGGATAATCAGCAACAAAGAAGAAAACATCAATGCATGAGCACATGCTAATGCAAAATCAGATCCAAGCACTTGTAAAACTTTCAGATACTATTGTCTCCATTACATCCATACTTCATAATAAACCATTCACCTCATTTCCCTTCATATTTTCCATTTACATTCACATACACTTTCCATTACTTTTTGTCCACTCCTAACCCATAAATAAAAGCAAGAGGCTTAGTTATATGCTTATTGTCCACTACCATTATTACTTTCCATTGCCATCTTCCATTTTCATTTTCCCTTTCTTATCATTTTCATTTCGCAAGTAAACCTTGTTTCAATGCAAATTATTGAGTCCATAGTCCTTTGAGTCTAAATTCCTTGCAAAAACACCTTGAGGCTTGCATGCTTTAATGGCAATTCCTCATGCCAACGAACAATGGGAATACATTAATGTCCCTTGTTCATCAGATCTTCTAGGTGACTCGACATCAGCAAATTTATTTGTACCTAGCAAGATGTGTTTGGGCATCTTGACTCTCATTGTCATCAATGGTGAGAGCTCTCGTGTTGACTAGTGGCAGCCATTAATGGCCACTAAGTCAAAAATTTCTTGCTATGTTCGACGACAAAACATCTATTCACATAGTAGGAATTGTGCTAATGAGTTTTGAAGACATGAAGACTATTATTTTCATCATTTTGGAGTAGATTCAACGAGTTTTATTAGAAGCAATAAAAAGTCATCTTGACTCTTTTATCCATGACCCTTTTTGTCCAACCACTTGAAGAAGATTATGATAAGAATTTTGTAGCCACCACACATACAACTCATCCATTTCCAAAGGGTAAGTTAAGGTACGTCATTTTCTAACTTTTTACCATAGAATTCCATAAAAATCTAGAATGATAATTGTTGGAAAAACATTTCTCTTCCTCATTTCATAAAATTGCCAATACCATCAGTTGGGGGGAGGGAGAATACATTCATATTCATATCTTTCCATATTCATATCATATTCAGAAGCCCACATACTTCCAAAATATATTAACTATTACATTATTATTATGAGCATACAATGGCTTTTCAAAAATGCTTAAAGGATAATTGGATACAAACACAATCATGGTTGTCACACAAGAACCAACCATGATGCAATCCAATAAAGATATACTTTGCAACAATAATCAAATTATCATTATGCAAAGTTCAAAGATCAAAATTGAATGCAACAACAAAATATGGTTGTAACACAAGAACCAACCATGTTCCAATTCAAGTAAAACACTTTGCAGAAGTATAAAGTTATCAAATGATATTATGCAAAGTTAAGTCAAAGCTCAAGGATCAAAATAATTAATGTAATATATATTGCATGAGGACATGCAATAGCTTCAGTTTGGAGGTGTGTTGGGTCTTGAAATTGTCATTCATTTTCATTACACTTTCACTATCATGTCCATTATATCACCTCCATTTCACCTTCATTTCACTACCATATCACTACATTCATTTCACTTTCATCATTATTGGGTCACATTTATTTTTTTCCAAACTTTATTAATTCTTAGCATTTTTAAGTGAATTTGTGGTTAAAAATTAGAAAATAATGTGAATATGCTTATACCTAACAAGTGGAATTAGATTGTTGACATGTGTAGGTCAAAAGGAAGCTTCTAGAATACTTTTATGTGGCATCCTAAGGCCAAATTCGAATTTGAATGGAAAATATCATGGGATCATGAGGATATGTGTCACATTTCCTATTTGTATTGAAACTCTAAGAAGACGTGTCTTATCATTTCCTATTTTGATTATAGCTCTAGAGGTATAGGGAGAGATTCATAGACTCTCATTAATGAAATAACTTCTCATATTTTTGTATAAATAGGAGATCTCTCTCGTTTATTTGGAAGCTTTGTAAACTTTGTTAGTTCAACTTGTTGTACTTTGTAATTTTGAAGAATTTGAATAAAGCTTTGAGGTTCCCAACATGGAAGGAGATGTGAAGTAGGAAATGTCATGGAGCATATTAGAATGTAAGGTAGAGTAGATTTTATTTTGTAGTTTTGATTTGATTTCATTCAAGTATGTCATTTTATTTTTATGATTGTTTTCAAGTTAATAGTTTAGATTTTCCATTCATGCAAGTTTAATTCATGCAAGTGTGTTCAACCGGTTGATTGTAGATTTATCTAACTATGTAATATATGCTTGACAAAATAGTCCAAGAAAGTGGTCGTCCTATTTTCCAATTGGTGCTTGGAGCATTAGAGCACACAGTAGATTTGATGTTAGTTTAATAACTCATGTTGTAAGTGAATATTTCTAAAAACGCTTTTAGTTGATGCTTCATCTTAAAACTAAGTGGTGAAGTATTTCATTTATGAATGAGTCTTTCTCTGCATTTTTATGTTTACTTTTTCTTAGAATAATGAAGTATTGGATCCCTCCAGATGTTATCACAAGGAAGTAGTTCTCCCAAAATCATATAGCAGAGTGATAAAACACTTCATTTAGCTATTATCATTTTTTCTTTCATTTCATAGACATTTTGTCAGCTTAGATTAATCTAACTATTCAAAGTTTTGATTTTTTTCTTTTTTTATTTATTTATTTATTTTTTTTTATTTTTTTTTATCTAATGTTCCCTTTTCTCCCTTCTTTAGAAATTAGATTTTAACATTAAAAGTCATTATATTTAGTTGTCCATTAACATTTAGAGATTTCATCTAGAAACATAACTTTTCTCTCTTAAATTAATTTCCTTAACCATAAGAAACAAAACCCCCAAAAACAACATAAACTATAAAATAACGAAGTAAGAGAAAGGTTAACTAAGCACATACAGTGCACTACACTTCATCAGTTCATGATACCCGGATTGATAATTTATGTAGAGAAATTTAGGACACTAAATTGACTAGACACTCCGATGTATATATTTTCAACTATTCCTAGTTTAATCGAAATATTGAGAGGAATCATTTCTTCGATATTCGAAATGTTATTTTCAGATTTGATCTCATGAATGAAGATGGAATTCATAAAGGGTTTGACAAAATTAGTTGGGTACACACCACTGAGATTATCTTCAATGGTATCTAGGAAATAAGAATGATGATGATGTTAGTCCCATAGCGCATCGTCTGACATCATGATTTCAATGATGCTTTTTTCGGTAGAGAATATACATGAGAAAGGATCAGAGGGCGTGCCATAATCCAGTGATCGATCTACCCAATTGATTGAAGAAAAATTATGGGCCACACAATTGGAATAGATGGCTTCATAATCTTGTTGAGTAGGGCTAAGCAGAATTTGGTCATCAAAAATTTTGATGTCAGTTCCATCAGGTACAATCCATGGATCAGCTAGGATCATAAAGGATGATATCATACTGATATAGGAAATTAAAGGGGAGGAGCTAGGAAGGGGAGGAGGAGGGAGCGAAAAGGTTCCCATAAGATGATGAATCCTTCAATAATCCAACTCCAACATGCTGATAGGAATGTAGGGATTCCCCTACAAGAGGGACACTTCTAGTAACATTGGAATCAGAGGCGAAAAAGGTGAGTTGATCTATGGCTACGATCCCACCTTTATGAGGAAAGGTGATAATTCAAAAGTAATTCCAAATGATGATAGCCATAGCATAAACCCATGTATGTCCCAGTAGAATATTATAATCAAGTGGTCCATCAATAACTTCTACTTCAACAAAGACGACTTTGCTCCCTAGTTCCACTTGGAGGGAATTGAGAATCCCACAAGGTTTATATGTCCTTCCATCAAAGGATTTTAATGTGGTGGTTGAATGACTCAGTTGGGGTGAACCAATTTACTTCCAGGAATATAAATACATGTTGTAGGTCAAGGCTCCCTCCTCCACAATAAAACGATGAATGTTCTTACCATGAACAATGACCTGAATCATAAAATCTAACTGAGTTGGAAGTCGAGGGGTATAATTTTCATGAGAGAAAACCACTAGGTTGGAATCTGATGGATCCACACATCCGATAGTTAACAATTCTACCTTCTTTTGGGTGGGGTAGTTTTGCAACACCTCAAGAGTCGACATAGCTGATGGAGACTCAACCATGTCTTCAACTACATTGTAATTTTGAGTAGCTCTTGAACAAGGGCTGAAGCTTCAAACTTATGGATAACACCCTTTGGAGGCTTGATAGTAAATTCTATAGGAACCATAGGTGGAACAAGATCAGATGAAGGTGGTGCCGAATTGGCAGGTAGATAAGTGGCCTGACTGTTCAGTGGATTCACATCACCATAATTCTTATTCTGAGTGGCCACCAAGACATCGAATTTCAGCTTTGAGGAGGAAAGCATCAAAACCATGTTAAAGGAATAAGCATCCCGGGAAACCATATGAGTCTCTTGATTGGGAAATAGGTCGATCAGAACAGCAAGATAAGTTGATGATTTAAGAAACTAATTCACTTCAGTGTGGTGCAGACAATCACTAGTAAAGTGATCCTCGTTACAAATCAAGCATGGGTATCGAGGCTTTCGTTTCTCATCAAAAGATGAATTTGTTTGTTTATCCTGCAGTGAGGAATATTTTTTTTCTTACCTTTACCTTTCTTCTTGCTTCTTGGTTGTTGTTGACACTTTTTTATCAGATGAAACGACATTTATCTTAGAAGAAGAATCCACAAGAGGGTTGGATTGGGGGTTTTGTGCAGGAGCGGTAAGAGAAATACCAGATGGTTTACTCATCGACTACGAATTGGAAAAACCTATTATGCCATTAGCAACATGAGATTATTTACTAGGTGGAGGAGGAAAAATATTCAAAGGGCTCAGATTGTTTGATATCTTATCATAGAGTGTGCCTGATTGGGTATAAACCATATCTAAATATTCAGCATGAGCAATAAATTTCAATTTGGTCACGACTCCACCTTTGGCCACATATTCTATTATGGAAGCTAAAAGATATTTGACAAAACATTTTGCGAACCACTGATCGGGAACATAATTCTTGACCAACCAGTGACGACTCCTTCACTCATGAATGTGATCTGAAATGTGAGTAGAGTATGATTGTTTTACCTTAGTCAATAGTTTTGTTCCAGTTTTGTATCTGATGGGCAACTGGAAATGTGTGAGGAAGGTAATGGCTAAAGTGATGAAGTCGTGAAACGATGTTCTAGGTAACCCAATATGCCATTTAGTTGCGGTACCTATAATAATTCATTGGAAAAGATGACGTTGAATGGAATCATCATTAAGGGAGTTGGATGAACACCATATATGATACGTCATATCATGCATCAACGAGTCTTCTCGAGGATTCTCATTAAATTTTGGGATATCAGAAGCCAACTTAGTAGGAATAATCGGCCACCATGGCGAATGATTAATGGGGTCGTTAGTAAGCTGAGTTAAATCCGGTAATTCAAGAGTAGCCACAAAAGGAAATTGTTGATTAAAGTCTGGAGGCAGATGACCTGGATATGAAGGGATAGCCTAGGAAACAAGCACCTGCATTCCTGGGTAAGGAGGGTTTTGATCATAAGGAACCTAGTTACCATAATATGGAGGGTTCTGATAACCAACATACAAGTGATTTTGTTTCCCATCCTCGGGATGGCGATAAAGTTGTTGGAATGGTTGGGTTCAGATTTGTTGGCCTTGAAAAGGCACTTGATGTGATCCATATTGTTGCCCGATAGGGGTTTTCATTTCCCCTTGGAAGAGGTTCAACTGAGACTATGCCAAATTTTGAAGAATTTGACCTACCAAAACCTAAGGAGTACCTTGCACAAGCAATTGAGAAAGTGAGGGACCTTGTACAGGTTGACTAACCAAAATCTAGGGAGAACCAAACACCGTTGGAATAGGTTGTAAAGGTTGACTCACATGTATTTGAGCTTGTTGAGGTGTTGATGGATAGGTAGGAATTTGTGATGAATACGGTACAGTTTGAAGATTCAACAATTGATCCCAAAAAGAGCCAGGTTGGATGGGTAAAGTAGGTTGCTAAACATTGACAACCATTCTAGGATAAGGAGGACCATAACTAGGCGAGTTACCATATTGAGGTATATCAATGAAAGGTTTCCCCCCGCCATAGGAGGAGGGGATGATGGAGGCAACTGCGATCCAGATGGAGGGTACCCTACATACAGAGGGTTAGGTTGTTGAGGGTAGCTTTTCCCACTGACATAAGGGCCATCCTGCTTCTCTATTGTAGGTGTAGGTGGAGGAAGAGGAGAATATTGTGTGGCATTCATAAGAGAAGTACCAGAAATTATTCTCGAATTGGATGACATGGGAGAGTTTCAAGGACTGGAAGCCACACCAAAAAAGGTACCAAATAATGACTAATAGACAGGTGGAACGGATGGACCACCATACAAATGAGTTTTGGTGATGTCATGAACATAGATGAAGAAGTGACAGTTGATGTCTCAACCATAGTGGTGGACACGAGCTGAGAATTTGAATCAATTCCAGTCATGGTTAACAATCCTAATGAATATTGTCGCGAGAGATCCGCTAGTAGACCCAAAGAATCAGGTAAAGGAGATTGTTTCAGAGGTTGAAGAGACAAAAGAGGATTGGTTTGATAAAAATAAAGTCCTTCCCAATGAATAGGAGTAGAAGGATGAGGCTCTTCTTGAGGGATCTCTTCAATACCTATAAGTTCGTATGCTAGAGGTTAACTGTCCGACCCAAGATATATTGGTTTTGTCTGAGACAAAGGAAGAGAAGAGGAAGGTCCCAAAGAGTTAGGTAAATATGGTTGAGGTTCCTCAGGTTCAATAACATCAGGAAACAAAGTTTCTAACTCAGGGAGGTCAGATTCAAAGACCTCAAGTAACAAAGTTTCAAGGACTTCTGTTTCAATTGTGTCAGTGTCACCAACAGGAATAGATGTAATCTCAAGTTTGGAACTCAAAGGGACAGATGATTTTGGCTTATCAATATCGAGAGGAGGGCTAGAAGTAGTTCCTGATGTTCCCGATTCGGTAGTTTGTGTTTGCTTATGCTTTGACGATGGTTAGGAGTAGCCTCTGGAGGAAGAGGAGGCTTATTTTTCATTCTACGTGAACAATGGGGAGGGGGATTTTGTTCTTCCATGTTGGATAATAAATTTTATTAACACAAAAAGAAATAAATCAAAAAGAGGGTAATCTAGGCATAAAGGCTTACCAAGCAACCATCAACTGTAATATACACATTAGCAAACCAAGGACTTAATGTATGGAAACCAATCTCCCTAAATTTTGTGTTCATGTAGGTTTTAACCCCGTACAGAAATTACTTGCATACAAATTCTAAAACACAGAAAATGAACAATGCGAGAGCATAACACATAAAACACATATACACAAAGATTTTCCCCTGGATCCAAAAACTGGGACTACCAGCTTGATTTTTCGTTATGTTCCTTTCAATGTTATAATACATATTTATACATGCTGAAGCATCCAATACCATGGACCGAAAACCATCGCGTCCAAAACCATGGACTGAAAACCATCGTGTCCAAAACCATGTGTGAAAAACATGCACAAAACCATAGGTAGGTCCACCCAACCTAATATAGGGTCCAAAACCAAAATTTTTTGCGGTGCTGCCCCGGACCGCATAGAGTAGGGTTACCTGCACCCGTCAAACCCGTTGTGACTCCCCCTGCTACGCAATTGGCGCAATGAAGGGGGGGCTCCACCCCCCTTCTTGTTGGAATTATGATAAAGGTGTTGTCCTTGATGGCAACTCACTCAGATTAAAGAACATAGTATAGCAGGTTAACATCAATGAATTGCAGATCAGACTTCCCCCCTGCTATGCAATCGGCGCAATGAAGGGGGGGGGGGGCTCTGTCCCCCTTCTAACCCCTCGGTTTACTACGTGTACTAGTTTTGGAAAAAATATAACCAACCCAACATTCTCCCACTTATTGTTTTCTTTCCACAAGGGGCTACAAGATAGCTTAGCCATTTATCCAGCCCTGCAACGCCCATTGTTTCTCTACACCAAGAGAACTTCTCAGAGCTCACAGATTTTTCAATGCATCTACAGTATTCTTCAAAGTGTCCACCTTTACCAGCAATACCTTTTTGTCTTCTATCATATCCCTCACAAAGTGATACTGAACATCAACGTGCTTTGTCTTTGAATGATATGCACGGTTCTTTGCTAAGAAAATTGTAGTCTGGTTGTCACAATCAATCCTTATAGCTCCCTGTACTAACCCCATACTTGAACACAATCTCTACAACCAAACTACTTCCTTGCTTGCATGACTGGCTACCATGTATTCTGCCTCTGTAGTTGATAGTGCCACTATAGATTGTTTCTTACTCATCCAACTGACTGCACCTACAAATAGGTTAAACACATACCCACTTGTAGATCTTCTCTGATCCAGATCTCCAGCCCACTCTACATCAACAAAGCCACGAATATCCAACACTTTATCCAATCCTGGTCTTCCTTGGTAGCACAAACCATAATCACTAGTGCCACACAAATACCTGAAAACCCGCTTCACTGTCCAATGCTCCTTTCCTGGTTTTGACATAAACCTGCTCAATACTCCCACTGCATGTGAAATTTATGGTCTAGTACATACCATCGCATACATTAGGCTACTGACTGCACTTGCATATGGAACACGGGACATGTCCTCTTCCTCTTCTTGTGTCTTGGGACACTGTTCAGCAGATAACTTTACTCCTACAAGAATAGGAACCTTCACTGGTTTACTATCCTGCATATTAAACCTCTGCAATATTGTCTTGACATACTTCCTCTGGTTTAACCAGAGCTTCCTCTTTGTCTGATCTCTTTTAATTTCCATGCCCAAAATATCGTTTGCAGCACCAAGATCTTTCATGTAGAATTTAGAGGACAAATGGGTCTTCAAATCCTAGATAATTTCTTCGTCATTTCCAACCAGCAACATATCATCCACATACAAGGCTAGATAAATAACACGGTCACCAATTAATTTAAAATACACACAGTGATCTACTTTGCTCTGGTGAAGCCAAGTCCCCGTATAAATGTATCAAATTTCTGATACCACATCCTTGGTGACTGTTTTAAGCCATACAAAGACTTCTTTAACTTGCATACCAGTTCTTTCTTACCATTCATCACAAAGCCTTCAGGTTGCTTCATGTAGATCTCCTCTTCCATATCCCTGTGAAGAAATGTTGTCTTCAAATCCATCTGTTCTACCTCAAAATCAAAAGCAGTAGCAACAGATAAAAGTAATCTAATAGAAGTTACCTTGGCAACAGGAGAAAAATATCACCAAAATCAATTCCCGGCACCTAGGAATAACCTTTTGCTACCAACCGAGTTTTTATTTCTCCACCTTTCCTTTTGCATTTGTCTTCTTACACAGTCACCAATTAATTTAAAATACACACAGTGATCTACTTTGCTCTGGTGAAGCCAAGTCCCCGTATAAATGTATCAAATTTCTGATACCACATCCTTGGTGACTGTTTTAAGCCATACAAAGACTTCTTTAACTTGCATACCAGTTCTTTCTTACCATTCATCGCAAAGCCTTCAGGTTGCTTCATGTAGATATCCTCTTCCATATCCCTGTGAAGAAATGTTGTCTTCAAATCCATTTGTTCTACCTCAAAATAAAAAGTAGTAGCAACAGATAAAAGTAATCTAATAGAAGTTACCTTGGCAATAGGAGAAAAAATATCACCAAAATCAATTCCTGACACCTAGGAATAACCTTTTGCTACCAACCGAGCTTTGTATTTCTCCACCTTTCCTTCTGCATTTGTCTTCTTCTTGAACACCCATCTGTTTCCAATGGGTTTCCTTCCAGCCGGCAACTCCACCAGATCCCAAGCCTCATTTTTGTGCAAAGATGCCATTTCATCAACCATGGCCTCTTTCCAGAGTTTTCCATCCTCTGAATTTACTGCTTCCTTCACAGTTCTAGGATCATCATCAGTAAAAGATAAAGCACAAATTGAACAGAAAGTAGATGGACTATACCTTTTTGGCTGCCTTCTTTCTCGAACTGATCTTCTTACACTCGGATTTTGTTGCTCTTCATCTTCTGATTCCTCCTCTGCTGTAGAGTTTGATTCTTCCACCTTTAGCTCCAACTCTATCTTCTCAAGTTCCTTTGGTTGGAATTCATGTTTAATAACATATTTCACCTCTTTGAACACCACATCTCGGTTGTACACAACCTTCCTTATTACTGGGTTCCAAACTTTATAACCCTTTAAACCATCCGTATACCCAATAAACATAGACTTTTCAGATTTACTATCCAACTTGGTTCGTTTCTCCTTTGGAACATGTACATATGCATCACATCCAAATACCCTTAGATGTGAAAAAGAGAGTTTCTTACTAGTCCATACCTCTTGTGGAGTCTTATCCTCCAACGCTGATGAAGGTCATTTGTTGACCAGGTAACATGTTGTCTCTACCACCTCTGCACAAAATTCTTGTCCTAACCCGGCACCACTAAGCATGCTTCTTTCCCTTTCCATCGTCTTGTTCATTCTTTCTACAACTCCATTTTGTTGAGGTGTACATGGAGTAGTCTTCTGTCGTGCTATACCACACTTCTTACAGAATTCTTCAAATTCCTTACTGCAAAACTATCCACCGTTATCTGTCCTCAACACCTTTATCTTCTTATCTGTCTGGTTTTCCACCAGAGCCTTAAATTCTTTAAACCTATCTAAGACTTCAGGTTTCTTCTTAAGGAAATATATCCATGTATTCCTTGAGAAGTCATCTATAAATGATATATAGTACACAGACTTACCTAGTGATGGAACCTTCACAGGTCCAAACACATCACTGTGCACAAGCTCTAATATATGTTTCGCCCTCTTACCATCAGAGGGGAAACTCACCCAATTCTGCTTCCCATATACACAATTTTCACAGAAATAAAAATCGAGAGAGCTATTACTCATACCTTCTACCATACCTTTAGCATGAAGTATTCTAAGGCCCTTATCTCCAATTTGTCCAAGCCTTTGATGCCACAACATGGTCTTCTCTCCAGAGACCACTAGATTTTCTGCTCCACTTTCAGGAACCACAGAACTATTGCACCCATCAACAATAGTGCTACCTTGCAGCTTGTACAGAGTTCCAATTCGAACTCCATGCATCAATACCAGTGCCCCCCGAACCATCTTGTGGGTATCCTTCTTGTACACTGTTTTTACACCTGCATCATCCAGCTTGCTTACAGAAACCAGATTTTTGGCTAATGCAGGAATATGCAGAACACCCAGAAGTGTTCTAACCCTTCCACCTCACAACTTTAACTTTACTTTTCCATGACCAACGATTCTAGCCTTCTTGTCATCCTCCAAGAAGACATCACCACCATCATATTTCTCATGCTCGAAAAACCACTCTCTATGGGGAGTGAAGTGAAGGGATGCACTTGAGTCAATCAACCATGCTTCATGATCTACATGTGTACTTGAAGAAGCCATGTACACATCCCCACCTTCATCTGAGGTGGTTTTCACCTCTGCATAAGGAGCATCATCAGATCCCTTTCCTTTATCAGGAGCTTTAGATTTACAGTCCCTTTTGTAGTGCCCTTCCTTTTCGAATTTCCAGCACACCACCTTTACAGGTTTTCCTAGAGATTTAGATCTCCCACTCGATGACTTATTTTTGTCTCTGTTTTGAGACCGTCCTCGTACAGACAAGGCATCACCATTCTAACTCTCCATATTTTTTTGTCTCATCTCCTCCGTCAGCAAGGATGAGACTATTTCATCAAACTGCAAGGCAGTTGTATTGCTACCTATTGCAATAACCAGACTATCCCACAAATCTGGTAGAGAACACAACAAACTGATGCACTTATCTTCATCTAAAATTTTGATATCAACAGATAATAACTGAATTACCATAGTATTAAATGTCTTCAGATGCTCTATCACAGAGTCTCCATCTTTCATCCTCAGGTTATACAACTTTTTCCGCAGGAACAGTTTATTCACCAGAGACTTAGATTAGTACAAAGTCCCTAACTTGTCCCACAAAACCCTTGTCGTAGCTTCCCCTAATACATTCAGCAATACTAATTCTAAGACACATAATCGTATTGTGCTCTTTGCCTTCCGATCCAACTTCTTCGATTCTTTATTGGACACTCCCGTTGGTTTAGTACCCGGATCTACTGCGATCCATTGATCTTTATCCACCAAAAAATCCTCCATCTTGAGTTTCCACAACTCAAAACTCTGACCATTAAATTTCTCGATCTCTATCTTTCCACTGCTCACCATCTTCTTTCACCACCAGAATCGATCCCACAGATCTCCCACTGAACACGGTCTACCATAGGCTCAAGCGAAGCCCCTTAGCAACAAAGGCATCCCCTTGAAGCCAAAACAGCTATGATACCAAATGTAGGTTTTAACCCCATACAGAAATTACTTTCATACGAATTCTAAAACACAAAAAATAAACAATGCGAGTGCATAACACATAAAACACATATACACAAAGATTTTCCCCTGGCTCCAAAAACTGGGACTACCAGCTTTATTTTTCATTATGTTCCTTTCAATGTTACAATACATATTTATACATGCTGAAGCATCCAATACAATGGATCGAAAACCATCATGTCCAAAACCATGGACCAAAAACCATCGCGTCCAAAACCATGTGCGAAAATCATGCACAAAACCATAGGTAGGTCCACCCAGCCTAACATAGGGTCTAGAAAACAAATTTTTCCCGGGCGCTGCCCTGGACCCCATAGAGGGGGGTTACTTGCACCCCTCAAACCCCCTATGACTCCCCCCCTATGCAATCAGTGCAACTAAGGGGGGGGCTCCGCCCCCCTTCTAACCCCTCGGTTAACTACATGGGCTAGTCGTGGAAAGAATATAACACAACCCAACAGTTTGGTGTATCACGGTATACAAGGTGGCAGACTCGGTTACCTATGGATGGATAACGACCTGTTGGGGAGTCCCAAAATATACGCAATGGTACGTGTGAGTGAAGTTTGTAGTAGTTCTGTCTAATGTGTAATTGTTCAATGAGAGCATTCCCATATACTTTACGTGCATGGAGTGCCACCAATATACCTGAAGGTACATGGAGTACGATATTATACACTCACATATGTGGAACAAGATTTCACCCCCGGGATGCAACACTAGCAAACAATGACAACTCCTACATTTAACGACATCGGAAAACATCTCTAACCTAGACCTCTAAATGTTTGCGTTAATGTTACAAATGCTCCTAAGGTTGATTCAATCAATTTTATTGTTTATATTTGATTATGTTTCAGTTTTAGGGCTCACCACGAATGTCACATGAATATCCTAAAATGAAAATTTAGCATGAGAAAATATAAATATTTTCTCTTTCAATGAAAATCTAGCTAAGGAAGGGAAGGAACAATCCAGATGCAACACATAATATGCAGCAACACAAGATTCACAATGCAATTTCCCTTTCAATGCAATTGTTCCTATGCTAGTGCAAATACAAAACCCTAAATGCATATGAATTTTTTTTCTTTTCACCACACTTAATTTTCGAAATGAAGAAAAATAAGATGCAAATGCTCAATTACTGATTCAATTGCACTTTCCAAAATGAGGACTAGGACAACAATTCATCTAAGCAATCAACAATCAAACAAAATCAATTTGCAAGCGACCAAATGATAAGAATAAAGAAAAACCAAAACCAATTCTTACCAAAGGCAAACAACACAAATTCAAACCAAATGGAGGCTTTAGAGAGACCACAAGGCACTCAAGACTCAGGGAAGTTTAGCTGGAAGTAGGCTGACCAAAGAGAGGCTCAAGAACCAAGGAAAAATTTATGCAAAAATAGGGGCCAACACTGGGTAGAAGAGGCAATAGTGTGTTGCAACGTAGGTACAGATTGGGCCTAGGTGAGGTGCAACAATCTGTTAAAGGCACAGCGGGTGCGTTGGGCCTAGGAAATAGGATTCCAGCACAAAAATTGCAAAAAAGGCTCAATTAAATCACTTCCTAGGTCTGTTCTTGGTTGGGTGGTACAACAAATGTTTGTTAAGGAGGTAATAAATTGTAATGGACAAGGAAACCACTGAGGGAATACTATGATCCCCAATATGGTCATTAATTTGTTATAAGGGATTTACAATTTCGGACAAAAGTATCTCCCCTAGGTCGATGACTAACTTATAACAACAGAGAGACAATGAACACAATGATTTTCCTTAAAGTAAATAGATGATGGAGTGAGACCTACTTAGAATCCTTCACAAACTTCGCTCCTTCTTTAGGTTGGAAGCTCCAATTCCAGCTTTGAATGCCAAAATTAGAACCTACAAAGTCGGATAACACAAGCCAAGAAACTACAAGATCTATGCAGTATCATATAAGTACTTTATTAAATACATCAACATGGTATTGAAATATATGAAATAACAACATCGCATATAGGAAAACAATGAATTCTTTGCATTAATATAAATGGAAGGAAATTACAACCATAAGTAGTAGTTTATATTGTAGAAGAGCTCCTCCAAGTTATTGACTTGTCCTTTCCTTGTCACAATATGCACCTCCAATCACCCTAAATACATGAGATGATGAGCACTCACTACAACAACATAAGGGCATAATCACTCTCCAAAATCAAACCCCCAACCACATAGAAGGTTTGGAATATATAGAGAAGTAGGGTAAGTTGGGATTTCTTATCCAATTAACAATTTAGGGTTTGAGATCCACTGTTGATGGTGTGATAAGATCAAAGGATAAGTGGTGAAAAATCCAAAGTAGGGAAGGACAGGATCTGAATTTTTTATCCAAGGTAAGTAATTGAAACAACTTCTCAAAACTCCTAGAAGGGTAAGCTTCTAAAATCCCAATCATTCTCCTGGATTTCTAGAACCACCGTAGGTGCAAAGGGGAACGACTTGTTTGTGACCAACACAATCCACAAGGGAGGGAGAACCGATTGCTTAAAAAGGAGTGCAATCGAGACCAAGGATTGAGATTCAAATGCTGAAGGCGGTAGGATAACTAAGCAACATGGTGATTTTTCCCCATTTTTAAATGTGAACCATCTGAGTGCTAAAGAGGAAGAAATCAACACTAGAATTTGAAATCCATAATCACTACCAGACATGAGAGGAAGGAGGGAAGGGCCGACTAGGGCCAAACACTAGTCATTGCCTCGCAGGAGATCTGTAACTTCATCATGTCTTTTAATATTAGTAGTATTAATATTAATAAGATTTATTAATAATATAAATATCAGGGTTTGTGAATAAGGTTTAATATTTATAACAATATTAGGGTATGTGAATAAGGTTTTATAAAGTTGACTAATAACAACAACCCCAATGATAATAATATTAAGGTTTACTATGTAATGAAACTCAAAGAAAACCCTAATTTTTTTTACTGACTAAATTACAGTACTGAAGTAGTAATCTGCATGATTATGACTTAATACTATGATAAAGGCCTGATCATTGACCAAATTTACCTTTGTAATGCTTAGACACAAGTTGATTTTTAAGTTTTAACACAATATTTTCTCACCTTATAACACATACATTTTAAGTTTCTCTTAACCTATCGCAAGACATTTTTCATTCTATGGTTTGGGTTGGTGACATATTAAAATACATTTGTTTTCAAGTTCACTATGGGGCCTTTTAACCACCATATCCTTCAACTTAACTATAGTTTTATACATATATAGTTAGGCTTATATTTTCTTTATGCTCCTTATAGAACTTACACTTAGTCTACCCTTTAAAGAATTTACACAAGGTTTGATCTAAGATTTATTTTGTAAAAAGAATGATATGGAAAAGCACCATGGGGTTTTTCCCCTCCAATTTATTTTTATGTTATAATCAATGTGTATAGAATTTGATTGATGTGCTCTATGGTTTAATTATTCACATATTATATGTTTTTGTGTGATCCATGGTTTAACACTAAGTATGAAGGTTATTTTATTCCCCACACAAAATGGTGTACGAATATAATATTGACTTTTCTAGGGAGCACAAACAGGAAAAACAATTTTCCTTAATATGTAACTACTTTCATTGATTAGTTAGCATTAAAATATTTAATATCATTAAGCAATTACACAAAAGAAAATTTTCAACTATTAAACATGAAAGAGAAGTAAAGATAACCATGAGACAATAAGACAAGAGACATATAAAATTTAGGCCTGATGATCAAGAGCTCAAAATTTTCTAAAACATAAATGTGTTAGAATCATGATAAGCTTAGCTTCAGATCGAAGAGCTCTTCATTCTAAATCCAATGGTGTGAACGTCACTCAAATCCGAGCTTGTATGAATAAGTTAGAGCAAGTCAAAGTTCAGGGTTGACTAGATGACATGGCAAAGGTCCCAGCGAATCAGGAGGTGCCAAGTGGCAGGTTGCCATTGGACCCTACAAATCGCATATCAGAGGTGGAAAAGTACTAAAGAATCAGCCCCCGGTGCATAGAAAGTTGTGATGTGATGCAATCGCAATTGCATATCGCATAATGATTAGAATCGGTCCCCAGCGAAGCCCGGTTGCAATGTGATTTATCGCATATCGCAATTGCAGAAAATGATTGTGATTTGTGATATGGTTTCGGCAATGATTGCCGATAGTGAAATGTGATGAGTTCCGATTGTGATAAGTCCCAAGAGAAACATGTTTTTAGAGTTGTAATTTATAACTTGTTGGGTCCGCTAGATTAGTGATTTTAGTTTCTGAAGGAGTGTTGACGTCCGTCTCTCCGCCGATAGTCGTTTGTGATTGCAATATCCAATAGGGCTGTAGAACCATAGCCTTAACCGTTGGACCACCACTCCACATGTGACCACTCGACCCTTAACTGCGAGATAGGCGGGAATGATGGCGGAACCGCTGATTTCGGTGGAACTTCCAGTTTTAACTGCGGATATTGAATTTAACTGGCAGTAAGCTAGATTTGGAGGAGAAAATTGTGGAGAGACTGGCAGAAGTCATAACTAAGGCAATTTTCGACCAAATGAGTTGCAAAAAGAGGCTAGATTTCCATTTTTGGGCATTCTGAACTCATTGGAATAGGTTTTAGGAGCAAAGGAGCACTTCTGGATAAGATTTTTGCAAAGTGAAGCCTATGGGTGCTCTGGTCAACTAGAGTGTTGATTCAGTTTATGGAGGAGTATGAAGGTGGAGATGACCTTGTAGGGGTCTTCCAGCCTCCATGTGCTTTCTACAGCAGCCATTACAACAGTGCTTTAACTTTATTTCTTCTTTTCTCTATATGTGTATGGAGAAAGAGAATTGTTTAGGTACTTCAAGTGGATTGTAGTATTGTTTATGTTCTTGGAAGTTGGAGTATGGGGTCTTCATGTAAGATGCATGTGTTTGCTAAATATTTACATGCTTAATGGTAAGTTAACATTGGTATGGAGTGATAACTTTTGTAGGAAGTTGTTTTATTGAAGGAGAAACTAGTCATTCCATTTCAGCAGCTTATGTACTCTTATTTTCTTGATATTGAGCATAATAAGAAGGGGTCATTCCTTTAAAGCTGATCCAAGGAGATTTAGCATAGGAGGGGTGAACTCCTTTATCAATGGTTGGTGTATTACTATTTGATGCATGCTTCCATTCAGTGTTTTGGTTTCATGTTTTAAGTTTTCTTCATGAAACTAACTTAAGTAAAAACACATAAAATTCATGCTTTTACTTGCTATTTTAGAGTCAAGCCTCAAGCACATTTTTATATTATGATGAGGGGAATTAGCACAACATTAATAATCTGTCGCTATTCAGATCAAGTTGGTATCAGAGCTATAGTTAGCTTTGTGAAAGGAGGAATTGATTGTTGTTTGCAAGTGAATGTGTTTTGGATCTCATTGAGGAGAAGGTTTTGGAAAGGAGAGGAATATTGTTACAATCTCTACTACCAATTTCTACCTCAAATTGTAGTAGAATCTTCAAGAAAAGCACGTCCCAAGGAGGAGAGCCTGCAAGATTGTTAGAGGATGTGAAGGCTTTTAGAAAAGCTTTCTTAGACATGGTAGAAATGGTGAAAGTCATCTATGAAGAGAGGAATACCAAATTGCAAGGTGAAAGCTCTAGACCTCCAAGAGTAGAATGTTCTCCAAGGGAAGAAGGTAACAAGAATGGTGATAAACCACAATCTTCTCCACAATCTTCATGTTTTTCTACAACTATTATGCAAGTCCCTCTGAGAAGGTAGATGGTAAAGTTTGTACCTTTTGTCCACATGATGTGAAATATGAGGTTCTATCAGCACCCAAATCCGAGGAGCTGCAAGAAGAGAGTCAAAGAGTCCAAGAGGACACATCTCGAATCAAAAGGGGAATCAAAAACATCTTCATGTGTCAATTGAAAGATGAAGCAAATGGTATTAATTTACATGCTTCTTCCTTATGTGAAATTATTTATGTAAATTCATCTGCAGCCATTGAAAAACACAGTAAAGGCATTGCATCCAAGCTCTTGACCAAGATGGGTTACAAGGGAGGAGGCCTTGGCATAAACTAGCAAGGCATTAAAAATCCAATTGCGTCCAAGGAGAGGCATAAATACGAAGGCTTAGGATATGTTGCAAAATAATAGTGGTCTTATAACGATATTTCATGGATATCGTGTTACTTTTTCCATAAGAAAGGACACGAGGAGGCAAGATGTTGGGAGTTGCATCCAGAAATGGTTCTCACTTGGTTCCTCAAGCATAAGGAGGATTTACAGTGCATAACACCTCCAAAGAGAAATGTAAAATCTAAAGAAGAAGGAAAGATGAGTTCTTCTTGCCACGTAAGCTCCTCACGCAGGCAACGTAAGCCAAAGGATAAAAAACAGAGGTATAACCATTATGTTAATTCGAATGTTGTTCATCATGGAAAACAACATGTAGATTTGAATAACATGTTGAGGAAAATGTTTCCAGGCACCTTTTTCCTTTCATCTAACCATTGTGTAGATAAGTGCGATAAAATGAAAGCAATCATCAAGAAGATGTTTATGTCTATTGGAATTGAGGCCGAAAGGAGAAAATCTCATCTAAGGATAAAGGGAAGTGAGCCAAGAGGAGCTCAAAAGAACTTTTGCACTCACTACAATATCAGTGGGAATTGGGTCAAGAAGTGTTGGAAATTGTTTCCACAACTTCATCTTCGTAAGGGAAAGAAAATCACGCAAGCACCAGGAGAGGAAGAGACAAAAGAAAAAGTGGCGCAAGATGCGACCATCCCTGAAGCAACTTCAAAAGAAGAGAAAGTTCAAATAGAGGGTTTATTTACCTGGTTGGGTAAGAAATGGGCAGTCTATTTGTCCAACTGAAGTTTGTAAAAAAAACTTTGCACTAGTTGTATATCCCCATGGTTGGGTAATTTGTAAAAGTGATGCTCATAAATAAATCACTTATATGCAACAATGTTTTCTTTAAGCAATTACAATGCTAGTTTGGCTTGTTGATAATCAATTTGAATGGAAAATTTGGGAGTCAAGTTTATTTCATTTTGTAAAAAAAAATGCATTTTAAAACTGTTGTATGAGTAGTTGCAACACATTTAGTATGTTCCAAATGTGTGTAGCACTCAAGTTATACAAGTATTAACTATGTGAAGCTTGTTTGGGCTCATTTGGCAAAGTATTTTAGGATCTTATCCTTGATTAGGATTTTGTAGATAAGCAATTCCAAGGTGCTCATCTTCTTGGAATTCTTATTGGGAAGGATGTTGTTGTGGATGGCCATAGTGACATGGACAGGTGTTGGTTCATCGTGTTGTATCTATGAGATGATAATGGTCAGCTATCATGCCATAGCATCTAAGATAATTGTTTTGGGGGTTTTCTTTTAATTTGGAGGACCAATGTATGAAACAGAGGTAACACTGTAATGCCTAACCTTGTGAATAATATTAATATTAAAGTAGAGGGCTGCTATAAAATTTCACACAGTGATATAGCTTGTATGGTGGTGAGCAAAAACAGAGAAATAATATGATTATCACAGTTTTCAAATTGAAAATTAAATAATCATAAGTATGAAAACCTTTAAACTATGTTCAGAAGGTTTAAGAGAATATGCTTAAGCTTACAAAAGATGTTGATGATTTATTGATTCAGAGGGAATTAATTAAACAAACAATCCATTAATTCATTCTCTTTATAGATTATCACTTCAGAAGCTTATAGGAATAGATTGAAACCAAATTATTCCTACCTAGTTATCTCTGTAAGACATAAGAATATGAAGAAAAACATAATGAGTAATACTGGAAAAACTTACAGGAAACACAAACTATGTAAAACAGAATTCATAATCCTTTTCTTTGTATTAATGATCTAGAAAAGTCAAGTACATCAAATGTTTAGAAATCCTTCTTCAAGGGTGCAACCCTTAATAACTCATGAAGAGAGTTATTTATACAACAGTAGAACTAAGAAAATATCCTAAATTGTTTTTACAAAAATAGATTATTATAAAATAAAAATAATGACTTCTAGTTGATCTAGCACTACTTTGATGCTGCACTATTGGTGACTATCGTTGAAAAAATTGAAAATTGTTGAAGCTCACTGACTGTTCCTCCAAAAGATGAATGTTCGTCGATTACCTTCTAATAAAGTAAATCTGTCAATTCTTCTTAGCATTTCTTATCTGGGATAAAAATCTTGGTTACCCTCCTGTAAATTTCATCCATCTCTGTATATTTAGTAAAAGTAGGTTTTACTACAAATATGTGTCTAATTTCATGCAAGATGAAGAAAGTATCCCTGAGTGTGTTTTCTATAAGTGCTGGTGTTGTTTGAAACTGGAGTTGCATGGGTTCCCATCTTTGTCAGCTTCTTAACATAATCCTCAATTGGCATCAATTTGTCATTAATGACCAGCATAGAAGGTAAACCCTTGCTAGTCAAGGGTTCTATCCTGCTGAAAAGCTTTTGAACTATGATATTGACATTGCTGTACTTTTCCTGTAGTTGTACGGTGAGATTTTTCTTGGTGATTATCTTCTTTACCTCCAATATAGTGGCAGTTTTGTCATTTATTCCTAATTCCTCAAGCTCATAGCCATCTTTGGAATTTAGAAATTTGATTATATTAGAGGCAATCTCTGGCATATCCTCCAGCTCTTTGGTTATAGTTTCCACTACTTCCTAGGCTTTTTCTAAGAGATTATTAAACACTATCTTGATGTAGGGCCATATATCTTTGATTGATTATATTATTTATTCCCACAGAATTTCATTTGCTAAACCCAATTTGTTTCCTATGAAGTACTCTTTGAGTTCTCTCTGTAATAATTCTTCTTGACCTTTGACTCTGTTCAATTCAACTGCATGTGAACTGTCTGCTATTGACTTCATAAGCTGTAACTCCCTGAGTTCATCCTCTAGTTTCTTAATTTCTCCTGTCTGGATAGACAGGTTCTGAACAACTTTAGCAAGTTGTTGAGCTCCTTCTATTGTACCTTTAGTTGATTTTGTGGCTAAAGTAGAAGCCCTTGTGATAGGAATTGCTGCAAGAGGGATTATATCCATTGAAGTTTGAGTCTTCCTTACAGCGTCCTCTTTCTCCTAGACTAATTTCTCCATATGCTCCTTCATTTGTTTAATATGCAGATTCTTCTCCATGATGAGCTTCATCATATCAGATTTTTGAGTTTCTGTCTCTTCGATTTCTTTGGCCATTGGGTCCTTAGAGGTTGGCAATTTCAGTTGTTTCTTTAATGCTGCAACTTCAATATTATTTTTCTTAATGAGCTCTTCTGCAACATTTATGTTTGAATAATTATATCCCATCTTTAGCACTAGATTTTCCAAGGATTGAATCTTGGTATCCTTTGCTAATGAGGAGACCTTCTCCAACTTTAGCTGTGACTGAGTGTTGCCCAAGGTAACCTACATTTTTGACAAACTCATAGCAGTGTTCGTCAGGGTGGAAGCAATCATCTGCCCAGTTTTCTTTTGCATCTCAATTTCGTCAATTGGATGCATATCCTTCACATTGAACTCAAAAGAATTGTGTTTTTGATATTGAGCAGCAATCCTAGGTTGAGGAACTTGGGCTTTCAAGAAAGACATCTTCATCTTTCCCTTCTCAGAATCGAAGACTGAAAGAAGCCTGGATTGAGAGTTGGAAGAATGCTTCCAGAACTGGGTGTAGGTGTTCAATTTTAATTCTTCATTCTTCCTTTTGATCTCACTGAAGACATGAAAAATGTCTTCCTCCTTATCCTTTGGAATGCCTCCACTAGTTTGAACTATCTGCTATTCATGAGAAGTAGTGGAATGAGTTGGGGATTGTGTAGATTGTCCACCAAACTATGTGTAGAGCTGAGTCTCTCCCAGTCCATCAAATGATGTCTTGTGAGGTTCATTTGTGGCACCAACAATCACAGGGATCCCAGGTCTCTTTTTCTTGTGAACAATAATAAAGCCCTGGCTTGTTGCTTCACTTGCAGGTGAATATTGTTCTTCCCTCCCTCTCTTCGCTGTCTTTTCTTGTGCAAGTGGATTTTGCACATTCGATGTAGAAACTGACTGCTCCTCAGCCTCTTGGAGAGTGTTCTCTGTCCATTCCAACTAGTTTTTATATTGTTCTATCTCAAGCCTAGCTGTGTGATGATATGGTGTAAATTTATTCTCCACCCTGAGTTTGGAAATGACTCCCAATGGCTCATATGACCAAGAGAAACTGAGATCAAACTTAATCTCCTTTAGTAATTTGTCTGCTTCCTTCCCTGTCACCCTGGTATTACAAATGAATGGACCAACTTGGGCTTTCAGCTTGAATTGTGACTTCTTCTTGGCAGCCACGAAGTGTACTTCATCTGCATTTAACATATGCCTTGAGTATTCCAATGCAAAGATTCTAACAGGGAGGTACTTGGGCAGTTTGTAGGGTGGAAGCTCACAACCATAGACCCTGATCTTTGTGTAGTTTTGGTAACAACACCAATCCCCTATTGTAGCTTGATCATAAACTATAATTCTTTAACAATCTCCTCACTGATCCTTGGTACTAGAGTGCTACTCATAAGACTGATAGCTGGATGAATAAACAATTCTATGAACTTCTTATATGTGAACTCTTCTTTCTCCTTCATCCCCATTGAAGTCTAGAATATCAATGATTGTTGATTTCCTTCCTCATCTAGATTCTATAAAAAAAATGGGAATTTGTCTCTCTAAAAATATATAAAAAGGTAAACAAGTATTGAAGCATACTTGAATACTTCCTCAGTATTAAACTTGAAAAATTGTTCATGTATGGCTTCAGCTATGAAATGACTTAAATCATAAATAATAGTGGGCTTGGAATCAATAGAAAACATGGATAAGAAACCAAGGATGGCTTCATTGACAAATTGATAAGAGTTACAACCAAGCAAATAGGACAAGATAGTGGTAATCTGCTTGGTTCTATCAGGAAACATGGATGAATCATGAGGGTTTCTTTTTGGCAAAGGACTATCAATTGCTAGAAACAGTTCCAGGGTCTGGGATATTTTGGTAAAGTCTAGTTTTTGATAAGCTTCTATCTGGTCTTCATGGGAAAAATGATGGGTTGGTGTAGTGGTAGGGGCCTGTAGCATTTTTTCAATGGAACCAGAATTAATGGGACAGAGGATTTCTCCTTTGGGTGAGATAATTGCTCTCTGGCTGGGATCATAGGACTCATGGAATTTTCTTACAAATTCTGGTGCTCTATGTATTTGTGGGAAAATGTAATGTGGTAATTGAGATTTCCCAGAGCCCTATTTCATCTGTCTGGTCAATTAGCTGATCTTCCATCCAACAATAGATTTCAAATAAATCGAATTGAGAAAAGTCTCAATGATTTTACAATCTTTGTCGACTAATGGGGTATGATGGAAGTTGACCTATGGTTGAATTAAAGGGTTTGGGACTTCTACAATTTATTTTCCCTTGGGAGGCATTTTTTTCAAACAAGATTACAAACTGTAAATGACGGAAATTGGTTTGAAAGAGAGTGATTACTGTAAACGTATAACTAATAGAGGTAAGTGGACTTGGATGTCAGATTTGTGAACAAGATGAATGATTTCTTTAATGTTGGACAATGGTTGAGTTGTTGAGTGGGAAAGCTTCAAAGATTAATCTGATTGCAGAAATCCACTGTGTAACCATTCTCATGAATAATACAGTGTTTATAAATGACAAGATTACAGCGGGAGTGGTACTGAACGTTTGAATTTACATTAATTATCCAACGGATTAATTAACGGATGTTTGAGTCATAAATTCGCAGGAGTGGAAATGAATGGGAAACGGATAGGTGGTAGTTGATTGGAAGGCAGAGGTGAGATGGAGTGTGACATGGATCGTGACTTGGAGCGGCGGTAAACGACTATTTTCTATACCGTGTTCGGGGGTAAAGTGAGGCGATAAGTAGTTTCAGTATTTTAAGTCCCGAAACACTAAAAAGTGGATAAGGCTGTTTAAGTGGGAAGCATAGAAAACTCCCTATTTCAGACCCCCCCCCTACCAATAAAGTTCGGATGGTGAATGAGGGCTAAAAAGGGCCGTGGGCCATCAAATGATGGAAGGGTGTGCGAGATGAGAGGTAAGGTGGTGGGTGTTTAAAACATGAGTGGAAATGGTGGTGGGGTCACGATTTCAAAGGCGGAGGTGACAGTTGTGTTGAAAATAATACTCAGAGAGGGGGGTGAATCAATATTATCTAATTTTCAATTTATACAAATATTTGCAGATATGACTAATAAAACTTGCATATACCTCCCAGACTTATAAATTAATTTATTCTTCAGATGTTGATCATTAATCTGAGTGTTAGAACCATATAACAGTAAGCAGGAACAGAAAAGTAGAGCAGGTAGTCACACAAGGAACACAAGATATAAGGTGGAAACCCAATGTGGGTGAAAACCACTTGCTGCAATATGTCTCTATCTTCTTTCAATTAGAAACTTCCTTTTACAATGATTCTGTACTGGTGCAGTCTTATACCAATACGCAGGCTTCAACCTGCAGAAGGCTACAACTTTCTCTCGTTCTCCAGACTCTTTTGGAAGGGAGCTACAACCCCCTTAGCTTTTGTACTAACTGAGGTACTAGTACATAGGTGCTGACCTACAGAAGGCTTCAACCTTCTCTTTTCTTCCAGGGACCACGTTTCATAAATTTTCAGACTGGATCCATGAATATCAATCAAACATCAAATAGATCTGCAATCAACCAACTTCCTTGTACAAATACTGAATCAATAACTTCTCATAACACAGTACCAGTAACCAGACACTAATTTAGAACCCTGAACCCTGCAGTAATAGACAAAAGCAGCTAAAACATATTTCAAGAAAAGTCTGCAACTTCATCAATAGAAACCAACTTACGTACGCAGTATTCACTTCCTTAACCTGCGGGGATCCGCGCCTCCACTGTGTCGAGCCTGCGGGTATCTGCGCCTGCACTGTGTCAAACCCGCATATATCCATGCATGCGCTGTGTCGAGCCTGCGGCTATCCGCGCCTGTGCTATGCCAAAACTGCGTATATCCGCGCCTGCGTTGTGTCGAGCCTGCGGGTATCCGCACCTGCGCTGTGTCAAACCTACGGATATAGATAATTTATCAAACTTTAGTTATACCCCAGATTATTAGATTTACAGATCTGATCATGCGCCAAAGAGATCTCGACCCATCAGTAGATCTGTCTTCTAATGCTCAGGTTTCTCCTTGATTCAGGTCCAGTTATAACTCCCCAACCGATCACCAGTATTTCAGATCTTGCTCTTCTCAAGATATTCAACACATCAGTCACCTCAAGCCAAATGATCTCCTTTCCTTTTCATAGTCTAGGCCTTACTCAAACCATGGTCCAAAACCATAGAGATCCAATACTAGGGACCCAAAACTTGGGTTCAATACTTTACATGCAAAAACCACGGACCAAAACCATAGGTTCAAAAATGTCGGACTAAATACCATGGACCAACCATAAGATTTCCCATGTGCGCGCTTTTCTCTGCGTGAAAGTGCGTGTACTTTACGTCCGCACTTTTGTTCGAAGCACCTACGTATATGTCTGCACCTTTTGGTCGGCGCACCTGCGTATGTCCGCGGCTTTGTAAATGGGAACCTGCGGGTATCTCAGTTTCTACTACTTTGAGAGCCTGAACTTGTGATCTGCTATTTGAGTGAGTTTCCATCAAGGACAACACTTATGTCATTGAGCCAAACCTGTGCCAAACCTGTGTCATAATGCCAACAATCTCCCCCTTTGGACTTGATGGAAACCCAAAGTCACTCAAAGTCTTTCCTCCCCCTTTGACATCAAGGGAAAAGGGTTATGCTCCCCCTGAGTACATGCTGAAATCTCTGCTCTACTATGCTGTCCAAGCTCCCCCGGACATATAGGCAAGATTTGCAAGAAGATGTTCTACAAAAGAAAACTGACTTTATACATCATAACTGACAATCCTATCACCAAAGACTCATACATACGACTCCCAACCAAGAGGGGATACATGATATAATATGCACATTACATTATCCATCCCAGGCATAGTGGGGCAACCAAGATAGGCCGTTACATGACCTTGACAAAAAGAAATATAGAGACAAAATATCAGCAACATTTGTCAATCATAGATCAGTATCCATGTTCTCCTTCTGCACTTGCTCCTCCTGACATCAAAACAACTGAAGAATTGAACCAAGATCTTCTATGATAATGCCAACAATGCATTATTAGAGAGATCCATATTGGACTCTTCTCATCCTTGCTTTTCTTCAAGTCAACTGTACCCACATAAACCAACGTATGTACACGTATATCCCATATGAAACTTGTGTACAACCAACAATCTCTGAACCAGACAAGATTCAACAACAAGATGATGCATCAACTACCTCCAGCTTTTGTCTGAGTTATTCAAAGGTCTCCCTGGGCAGTGGTTTGGTGAGAATATCAGCAACTTGTTCCTTAGAGGGAACATACTCCAATTTGACCTTTTTTTCAAGCACTTGTTCTCAGAGAAAATGATACTTGATCGGTATGTGCTTAGTCTTTGAATGCATGACAGGATTCTTTGAAATACTGATTGCACTTGTATTATCACAGAAAATGGAGATAGGTGGAGTACAAGTGATTTGAAGATCTTGCAATGTTTGCATCATCCAAAGGAGTTGTGTGCAGCAAGATGCAGTAGCTACATATTCTGCTTCAGCTGTAGATAATGCAATAGAGCTTTGTTTCTTGCTGAACCAAGATACTAATCTAGGACCCATGAAGAATGCACCACCACTAGTGTTTTTCCTGTCATCCATGCTTCCTGCCCAATCCACATCAGTGTATGCATGAAGTGTGAGATCTGTACCTCTAGGATACCATAATCCATAGTTTTGAGTTCCTTGAAGATACTTGAAAATTCTCTTAACTGCCTAAAGATGAGTTTCCTTTGGATTTTCCTGAAACCTTCCAACTATTCCCACTGCATGCATAATGTTTGGTCGGGTACCTGTTAGATAGAGCAGACTACCAATCATGGATCTATAGGTTGGTTGATGTACAGCTGCCGATTCATCATTTACGCTGAGGCTGCATCCTGTCACCATAGGGGTACATACTGGTTTCAAATCCTCCATCCCATATTTCTTCAAGATTTGCTTGAGATATTTGGTTTGTGATAGAAAAACGTCGTCTTTGTTTTGTTGGACTTGTAAACCAAGAAAATATGTCACCTCACCAAGCATGGACATTTCAAATTTTTTCTGCATTACCAAGGAAAATTTTTGACTCATGTCTTCTTCATTGCTACCAAATATGATATCATCAACATACACAACAAGTATCAACAACTTATCATTGTCAATTTTTATATACAGATTGCAATCAGTTGATCCTTTTATAAAACCTTGTTGATGGAGGTACTTATCCAACCGATAATACCACGCCCTTGGAGCCTGTTTAAGGCCATAGAGAGCCTTTTTGAGTCTGCATACAAGTTTTGGATCATTTCCAAGAATAAAACCATCTGGTTGTTCAATATATACTTCTTCATTTAAGTCTCCATTCAGAAAGGCAAATTTTACGTCCATCTGAAATACTTTGAACTTCTAAAAGCTAGAGAGAGCAAGGAACATTCTTATAGCCTCAAGTCTAGCAACTGCAGCAAAATTTTCTTCAAAGTCTATGCCTTCTTGTTGCGCATATCCTTTACAAACAAGTCTTGCCTTGTTTCTAACCACATCCCCATTTTCATTCAGATTATTTTTGAAAATCCATTTTGTCCCTATGACATTCTTATCTTTTGGTCTAGGAACCAACTCCCAAGTGTTATTCTTTTCAATCTGCTCGAGCTCTTACTCCATGGCCTTGACCCAGCATTCATCTTTGCAAGCCTCTCTTACATTCTGTTGTTCAGTGGAGGAGAGCAATGCTAGATAGCTTGAAGCTTCTGAAATGGTTCTTCTTGTTTGTACACCTGCCTCTTTCTGCCCCAAAATTTGAGATTTTGGATGATTCTTATGAACGTATATGGATGGAGTCTTTTCTTCTATCCTTATCTGTTCCTCTGGTGCCTCATGGGTTTCTTCTTCATCATGAATTTGATTTTATGTTGACAGATAGTCTTCGCCATCTTTGAAATCTTCAGATTTTACTTGCCTAGGAGTGTTTCCTTCTTCATCAACCACTACCTTTTATTGTAACATTTGTAAGCTTTGCTGTGGGGAGAGTAGCCAAGTAAAATGCCTTCATCTGCTCTAGGTTCAAACTTGCCAAGATTTTCATCAGTCCTTTTAATGTAGCATTTGATTCCAAAAATTTTGAATTATTTTACTATGGGAGTCTTACCGTACCAAAGTTCATGAGGAGTCTAAGTGTTGTTTACCCGAACGTTTGTCTTGTTGAGAATAGTAACAGCGGCAAATGCGGCTTCACCCCAGAAGGTTGCAGGAGTTCCAGACTCATCAAGCATAGCATGAGCCATTTGTTGAACTGTTCTGTTCATCCTTTCCACAACTCCATTTTGCTGAGGAGTCCTTGCAGCAGAAAATTCCCTTCTTATTCCATGTTCTTCACAAAAATCGAAAAATTCATCTGAGGAAAATATCCCTCCTCGATCAAATCTGAGGCATTTGATTCTGCGATCTGATTCGTTTTCAACCAAGGCTTTGAATGACTTGAACTTTTCAAAAGCTTCATCTTTATACTTCATGAGTCCTATCCAACACATCCTTGAAAAGTTGTCAATGAACAATATGAAATACTCTTCTCCTCGAGGTGACCTCTTCCTAGTTGGACCACATATATCGGTGTGGACAAGTTCAAGTGGCCTACTAGCTGATCCTTCCTTCTCAGGGAAATTAGTTCTGGTTTGCTTACCAAATTGACATGATTTGCATATTGTATTGTCTGGAATTCTGATGTCAGGAAGATCACGAACTGCTTGATATTTGCATGCTTTCCTTATCTGAGAGAAGCTAAGATGCCCCAGTCTTCTGTGCCATAGCCAGTGTTCATCATTCTTGCTTAAATAGCATTGTTGTTGTTCTCCCTTGAGTACGTATAAGTTATTTGGAGTTCTTATGCCTCTGATCACTGTCTTTCCTGTATCAAGCTCACGAACAATACATCCATTTGATCGAAATATTACCTCAGTTCCTTGATCACACATCTGACTGACACTCAATAGATTATGCTTTAAGCCATCAACATACATAACATTTCCAGCCTTGACCTTTTCTTTCAAATGAACAGAGCCTTTACCTTTTATGAATGCAGGGGTGTCATTTCCAAATGAGACCTTCTTTTCCTTTTCTAAGGCACTATATGACTGAAGTTTTTCTTTATTACCTGTCATATGTTTCGAGCATCCACTGTCGATGTACCATTGATTTTCCTGTCCTTCCGCATATAAGGCTATCCCACATCTTTCTGGTTGCGTTTATTTCTTTTTCCATGTTTTGGAACTCAATGAAGCTTGCTCCTTCTGAGTTGTTTTCCGAAACCTACTTCTGCATTTAGAATCTTCATGACCGAAGTTGTTACAGCTAGAACATTCTATTTCATTTTCAAGAGCTGAGAAGTTATTGTAGGTTCTTTTCATGATTTCTGTCATACTCCTTTGTTTTTTAGCTTCCCTAGTCATGATGGTCTTGTAGGCAACACATTGAGCAACTTTATGACCAAAGTTATGACAAGAGAAACATTGGCCATTGAAGAAATTCCTGCGATTATCAAATCTACCAACCATATGATTGTAGTTTCCATCCATTCTTGAGCCAAATTGAGAATGATTTACCTGTGGTTGGTTGAGGCTTCTGTTCATCCTTGACATACATTGCCCCCGATTTACTTGATAATCTTTGATCATTCTTGAAACAAATTGTCCCTGATTTACCTGGTGATCTGCATTATGCTTTTGCTGTCGATTGTCAACTTGTTCACTTCTCCTTTCTGCATCAAGATAACTTCTGGAGGTGGATGGCGTTTGCGCTTGCTTCTGAGCTTGAGATGCTTCTTCGGAATATCCGATACCAGTCTTGATTAGAGGAGAACGTTGCACTTTGATAATCTCATCTAGAGTTTCAAATCCTTTAGCAAATCTGAGATTAAGGGCTTTTATTTTCTCAATTTCTTTTCTGAGTCCCACAATTTCACATTCTAACTCTTCATTGTGTTTATCCTTTTCAGCAAGTTGGAATGTTAGAGTATTTATAATCATATTCTTTTCCTCTAAACATACTTTAAGTTTAGAAATTTCTTCATAAAGACCTTCATTTATAGCATCCAAGAAATCATCATCTTCAAAATCCATCAAAAGTCTATCATCATTACCTTGTTCATCTTCATCGCTATTTAACAATCCATCACTATCTTCATGCATGTAATAGCTCTTCTTATTCTGTTTTCTGTTCCATCTAACCGATTCCTTACCTTTGTCTAGTTTATCTTTATGAGGACATTTTGCAGCATAATGACCAACTCTTCCACAAGCAAAGCATTTGAAAGGCAACTTACCTCTGAATCTTCCTGTTCCCCATTGAAGGTTCTTGACAAAATTTGATTCTTCCTCTTCTTCTGACATATGTCCTGACTCGTAGTAATCTCCTTTTCCTAAAGCCTTGAAAGCAGCTTCTTTCCTGTCTAATGGTCCTCCTTTTCTCATTTCGTAAGCAGTTAGAATTCCGTGCAGCTGTGACATGGTAAGGCTCTGTAGATTCTGCTTTTCTTTTATGGCAGAAACTTTTGAATCAAACTTAGGAGACAAAGATCTTAGAACCTTTTCAACCAAAACAACTTCTTTTATTTCTTCACCCAGTTTTTCATACAATTTACGATCTCATCTATACGTAGGAAATAGCTAGCCACACCTTCATCATTATGCATTCTGAGACTTTCATATTGAATTCTAAGAGTCTATAATTTTGCTTGTTTTACCTGTTCATCTCCTTCATAGCTCAGAACAATCTTGTCCCATATTTCTTTTGCGCTTTTGAGCTGCATAACCTTGACGAATTCTGATTGAGATAGACTTCCTAATAGAGTATTGACAGCTTTTGCATTTGTTTCATACTGCTTCTTACCAGCTGCATCTGTAGGAGTTGCTGATGGAAATGTGTATCCTGTTTCCACAATATCCCAAACTTCTGTACCAAGAGATTGAAGATAGGTAGTGATTCTTACCTTCCAATAGACGAAGTTGCTCCCATCAAAAATTGGTGGCCTGATAGATGCTTCCTTTTCGTAGTTGCTCATGATGATAGATCTTCCTTCAAGCGATCAAGCTTTTCCTGAAGGACCTACTCTGATACCAATTGTTGAAAATAATACTGAGAGGGGGGGGGGGTGAATCAGTATTATCTAATTTTCAGTTTTTACAAAGATTTGTAGATCTAATTAATGAAACTTGCGTATACCTCCCAGACTTATAAATTAATTTATTTTTCAGATGTTGATCATTAATCTGAGTGTCAGAACCATATAACAGTAAGCAGGAACAGAAAAGTAGAGCAGACAGTCACACAAGGAACACAAGATATAAGGTGGAAACCCAATGTGGGTGAAAACCACCTGCTGCAATATGTCTCTATCTTCTTTCAATTAGAAACTTCCTTTTACAATGATTCTGTACTGGTGCAGTCTTATACCAGTACGCACGCTTCAACCTGCAGAAGGCTACAACCTTCTCTCATTCTCCAGACTCTTTTGGAAGGGAGCTACGACCCCCTTAGCTTTTGTACAGGCTGAGGTACTAGTACGTAGTTGCTGACCTAGAGAAGGCTTCAACCTTCTCTTTTCTTCCAGGGACCACGTTTCATTAATTTTCAAACTGGATCCATGAATATCAATCAAACATCAAATAGATCTGCAATCAACCAACTTCAATGTACAAATACTGAATCAATAACTTCTCAGAACACAGTACCAGTAACCAGACACCAATTTAGAACCCTGAACCCTGCAGTAATAGACAAAAGCAGCTAAAACATATTTCAAGAAAAGTCTGCAACTTCACCAATAGAAACCTGCGTGCGTACGCAGTATTCACTTCCTTAACTTGCGGGGATCCGCACCTCTGCTGTGTCGAGCCTGCGGGTATCCGCGCCTGCGCTGTGTCAAACCCGCATATATTCGCGCCTGTGATGTGTCGAGCCTGCGGGTATCCGCGCCTACGCTATGCCAAAACTGCGTATATCCCCGCCTGCGTTGTGTCGAACCTGTGGGTATCCGCGCCTGCGCTGTGTCAAACCTGTGGGTATAGATAATTTATCAGACTTCATTCATACCCCAGATTATCAGATTTACAGATCTGATCACGCGCCAAAGAGATCTCGACCCATAAGTAGATCCGTCTTCTAATGCTCAGGTTTCTCCTTGATTCAGGTCCAGCTATAACTCCCCAACCGATCACCAGTATTTCAGATCTTTCTCTTCTCAAGATATTCAACACATTAGTCACCTCAAGCCAAATGATCTCCTTTCCTTTTTATAGTCTAGGCCTTACTCAAACCATGGTCCAAAACCATAGAGATCCAATACTAGGGACCCAAAACTTGGGTTCAATACTTTACATGCAAAAACCACGGACCAAAACCATAGGTTCAAAAATGTCAGACTAAATACCATGGACCAACCATAAGATTTCCCATGTGCGCGCTTTTCTCTGCATGAAAGTGCGTGTACTTTACGTCCGCACTTTTTGTTCGGAGCACCTGCGTATATGTCCGCACCTTTTGGTCAGCGCACCTGCGTATGTCCGCGGCTTTGTGAACGGGAACCTACGGGTATCTCAGTTTCTACTACTTTGAGAGCCTGAACTTGTGATCTGCTATTTGAGTGAGTTGCCATCAAGGACAACACTTATCTCATCGAGCCAAACCTGTGCCAAACCTGTGTCATAATGCCAACAAGCTGTGGATCTCGGTAATTAAATGGATGGATGACAATATTTATGGAATCACATTGGCTTATAAAACTTTTGGTTATTTAAAACCCATCATCAAATGAATGTTTTTCCAATGTTACAACTTAGGAATTAATCACTCGATATTTCAAGTTGATTTCACATGTCTACCTACCCTTTTTACTCCTAACATTTTCACTTATTTTTCAGAGTGCATTTAAGCTAGCAACCCAATATTTCTTTTCATGAATAATCTACCTCTATACCTTATTCTCTCCATTGGCTCAGATTAAACTGTTGAGCCAATTTTATTTTCTACCTATGACAATCAATTTAAAACAAATCCAATTATGATTAAATTGTATAATTGGATTAAATAAACTAGTGTGGCATCTAAACAAACTGCACACAACTATTATTTTCAAAAGTGAATTAGAGTAAAAGTAGTGGCATTTAGATTTGCAACACTTTCAGAGTTTATTGCTTTTTTATTTTCTCTCTAACCTAACATTTTATTTTTGCCTTCATTTTTTAGGGCATCTATTCTAACATTTTCTTTGATATGGACATATTTATCAAAATATTTCCTAACATTTTTATTTAGTATTCTTTTTGTCCATATCCTAGCTTAACATTTTTTTGAAAAATATTTTCATTTTTTGGACTAATTTATTTTAACTTACCAAAACCAAAAAATGCTACAACACATCGCTTATGGCTTCGCAGAACAAAGGTGAAGGAGAAAGAAGGATCACATGTAGGACACTTGTGGTGTAGACAAAGTATAGAGTAGTTGCATATTATTTAAACTTTTGGAGACCAAAATTTTTTCAGTGGGGAAGAGTGATTAGGAGCTCAAAATTTGTCAAAAAATCAAAGTGTCAGAATCTTGATAAGCTTAGCTTCAGATCAAATAGCTCATCATTCTGAATCTAACGGTGTGAACGAAACTCAAATCTGAGCTTTTATGCAAAATTTAGAGCAAGTCAAAGTTCAGGGTTGACTAGATGACATGGCAAAGGTCCAAGCAAATCAGGAGGTGCCAAGTGGCAGGTTGCCATTGGCCCCCGCAAATCACATATCAGAGGTGGAAAAGTACTGAATAATCGGCCCCTGGCACAGAGCAGGTTGTGATGCGATGTGATCACAATCACATATCGCATAATGATTAGAATCAGCCCCTGATGAAGCCTGGTTGCGATGCGATTTATCGCATATTGCAATCGCAGAAAATGATTGTGATTTGCGATATGGTTCCAACAGTGATCGCCGATAGCGAAATGCAATGAGTTCTGATTACAATAAGTCCCAAATGCAATATGTTTTCAGAGTTGTGATTTATAACTCATCGGGTCTGCTAGATCGGCGATCGCAGTTTCTGAAGGAGTGTTGACGTTCGTCTCTTCGCCGATAGTCGATTGCGATTGTGATATCCGATAGGGCTGCAGAACCGTAGCCTTAACCATCAGACCACCACTCCACATGTGACCACTTGGCCCTTAACCGTGAGATAGGTGGGAATGATGGAGGAACCGCTGATTTCGGTAGAACTGCCAGTTTTAACTGCAGATATTGAATTTAACTGGCAGTAAGCCAGATTTGGAGGAGAAAATTGTGGAGAGATTGGCAAAAGTCATAACTTGGGGAATTTTCGACCAAATGAGCTGCAAAAAGAGGCTAGATTTCCATTTTTGGGCATTTTGAACTCATTGGAATAGGTTTCAGGAGCAAAGGAGCACTTCTAGATAGGAGTTTTGCAAAGCGAATCCTACGGGTGGTCTGGTTAACTAGACTGTTGATTTAGTTTATGGAGGAGTATGAAGGTGGAGATGATCTTGCAGGGGTCTTCCAGCCTCCATATGCTTTCTATAGCAGACATTACAATAGTGTTGTAGCTTCATTTATTCTTTGCTCTATATGCGTATGGAGTAAGAGTGTTGTTTAAGTACTTCAAGTGGATTGTAGTACTGTTTATGTTCTTGGAAGTTGGAGTATGGGGTCTTGGTGTAAGATCCTTGTTTTTGCTGAAGATTTACGTGTTTAACTGTAGATTAACATGTGTATGGAGTGAGAAATTTTGTAGGAAGTTGTTTCTTTTAAGGAGAAACTATTCATTCCATTTCAGCAGCATATGTACTCTTCTTTTCTTGATATTGAGCATAATGAGAAGGGGTCATGCCTTTAGAGCTAATCCAAGGAGATGTAGCCCAAGAGAGGTGAACTCCTTTATCAATGGTTGTTGTATTACTGTTTGATGCATGCTTCCATTCAATGTTTTGGTTTCATGTTTTAAGCTTTCTTCATGAAATTAACTATAGTAAAAACACATAAAATTCATGCTTTTACTTGCTATTTTGGAGTCAAACCTCAAGCACATTTTTATGTTCTGATGAGGGGAATTAGCATAGCATTACTAATCTATCCCAATTTAGATCAAGTTGGTGTCAAAGCTATAGTTTTCTTTATGCAAGAAAGAATTGACTATTGTTTGCAAGTGAATGTGTTTTGAAGCTCATTAACGAGAAGGTTTTGGAAAGGATAGCAAGATTGTTACAAGTTCTAGCTCAAATTGTAGTAGGAGCTTCAAGCAAAGCATGTCCCAAGGAGGAGAGCCTGCAAGAATGTCAGAGGATGTGAAGGCTTTTAGAAAGGATTTCTTAGACATGGCATAAATGGTGCAAGTCCTCTATGAAGAGAGGAATACCAAATTGCAAGGTGAATTCTCTATACCTCCAAGAGGAGAATGTTCTCCAAGGGAAGAAGGTAACAAGAATGGTGATAAACCACCATCTTCTCCACAATCTTCATGTTTTTCTACAACTATTATGCAAGATTCTAGTGTAGAAAGTCCCTTCGAGAAGGTAGATGGTAATGTTTGTACCTTTTGTCCACGTGATGTGGAAGATGAGGTTCTATCAACACCCAAATCTGAGGAGCTGAAAGAAAAGAGTTGAAGAGTCCAAGAGGACACATCTCGAATCAAAAGGGAAATCGAAAACATCTTCATGTGTCAATCGAAAGATGAAGAAAATGGTAAGAATTTACATGCTTCTTCCTTATGTGAAAGTATTGACGTAAATTCATTTGTAGCCTTTGAAAAGCACAGTAACAGCATTGAATCCAAGCTCTTGACCAAGATGGGTTACAAGGGAGAAGGCCTTGGCATAAAACAGCAAGGCATTAAAAATCCAATTGCGTTCAAGGAGAGGCCTAAATATGAAGGCTTAGGCTATGTTGCAAAAGAAGAGTGGTCTTCTAGAGACAGTTCATGGATATTGTGTTCCTTTTGCCGTAAGAAAGGACACAAGGAGGCAAGATGTTGGGAGTTGCATCCAGAAATGGTTCTCGCTTGGTTCCTCAAGCATAAGAAGGACTTATAGTGAAAATGTCTCTAAAGAGAGATGTAAAATATGAAGAAGAAGGGAAGCAGAGTTCTTCTTGCCATGCAAGTTCCTCATGCAAGCAGTGTAAGCCAAAGGACAACAAACAGAGGTATAACCATTCTGTTAATTTGAATGTTGTTTGTGATGGAAACCAACGTGCAGATTTGAATAACATGTTGAGGAAAATTTTTCCATGCACCTTTTTCCTTTTATCTAACCATTATGTATATAATTGTGATAAAAGGAAAGAAATCATCTGGAAGATGTTCATGTCTACTGGAATTGAGACCAAAAGGAGAAAATCTCATCCAAGGATTAAGGAAAGTGAGCCAAGAGGAGCTCAAAAGAACTTCTGTACTCATTGCAATATTAATGGGCATTGGGTCAAGAAGTGTTGGAAATTGTTTCCACAACTTCATCCTCGTAAGGGAAAGCAAATCATGCAAGTACCAGAAGAGGAAGCGACACAAGAAAAAGTGGCGCAAGATGCGACAATACCTGAAGCAGCTTAAGAAGAAGAGAAAGTTCAAATAGAGGATTCATTTACCTAGTTGGGTAAGAAATGGGTGGACTATTTGTCTAACTAAAGTTTATAAATTTATGTTTTGCACTATTTGCATATCCCCATAGTTGGATTATTTGTAAAAGTGATGTTCATAAATAAATAACTTATATGAAACAGTTTTTTCTTTAAGCAATTACAATGCTAGTTTGGCTTGTTGATAGTCAATTTGAATGGAAAATTTGGGAGTCAAATTTATTCCATTTTGTAAAAACAAAAAAAGGCATTATAAACCATTGTATGAGTAGTTGCAACACATTTAGTATGTTCCAAATGTGTGTAGCACTCAAGCTAGACAAGTATTCACTATGTGAAGCATGTTTGGGTTCATTTGGAAAAGTATTTTAGGATCTTATCCTTGATAAGGATTTTGCAGATAAGAAATTCCAAGGTGCTCATATTCTTGTAATTATTCTTGGCAAGGTTGTTGTTATGGATGGCCATAGTGACATGGATAGGTGTCGGTTCATCGCTTATGGCTTCGAAGAAAAAGGTGATGGAGAAGGAAGGATGACTTGTAGGACACTTTCGATGCAGGCTAAGTACAAAGCAGTTGCAGATTATTTACTCTTTTGGAGACCACAAGTTTTTCAATGGGGAAGAGTGATCAGGAGGAGCTCAAAATTTGCCAAAAAATAAAAGTGTTAAAATCCTGATAAGCTTAGCTTCAGATCAAAGAGCTCATCATTCTGAATCCAATAGTGCAAACGACACTCAAATCCAAGCTCGTATCAAGTTGTTAGAGCAAGTCAAAGTTCAAGGTTGACTGGATGACATGGCAAAGGTCCCAACGAATCAGGAGGCGCCAAGTGGCAGGTTGTCATTGGCCCCTACAAGTTGCATATCAGAGGTGGAAAAGTACAGAAGAATCAACCCCTGACACAGAGAAGGTTGTGATGTGATGCGATCACAATCACATATCGCATAATCATTAGAATCGGCCCTCGACAAAGCCCATTTGAGATGTGATTTATTGCATATCGTAATCGCAAAAAATGATTGCAATTTGCGATATGGTTCCAGCAACGATCGTCGATAGTGAAATGCGATGAGTTATGATTGCGATAAGTCTAGGATGTGATATGTTTTCAAAGTTGTAATTTATAACTCGTTGGGTCTGTTAGATTGGTGATCGCAGTTTTGGAAGGAGTGTCAAGATCCGTCTCTCTGCTGATAGCCGATTGCAATTGTGATATCTGACAAGGCTGCGAAACCGTAGCCTTAACCATCGGACCACCACTCCACATGTGACCACTTGGCCCTTAACCATGAGATAGGTGGGAATGATGGTAGAACCGCTGATTTCGAAGGAACTACCAGTTTTAACTGCAAATATTGAATTTAACTGGTAGTAAGCCAGATTTGGAGGAGAAAATTTTAGAGAGACTGGCAGAAGTCATAAATAAGGAAATTTTTCGACCAAATGAGTTGCAAAAAGAAGCTAGATTGCCATTTTTGGGCATTCTAAACTCATTGGAACAGGTTTCAGGAGCAAAGGAACACTTCCAGATAGGCTTTTTGTAAAGTGAAGCCTATGGGTGCTCTGGCCAACCAAAGTGTTGATTCAGTTTATGGAGGAGTATGAAGGTGGAGATGACCTTGCAGGGGTCTTCCAGCCTCCATGTGCTTTCTGTAGCAGCCATTACAATAGTGTTGTAGCTTTATTTATTCTTTGCTCTATATGTGTATGGAGAAAGAGAATTGTTTAAGTACTTCAAGTGGATTGTAGTATTGTTTATGTTCTTGGAAGTTGGAGTATGGGGTCTTGGTGTAAGATGCTTGTGTTTGCTAAAGATTTACATGTTTAACTGTAGGTTAACATGTGTATGGAGTGAGAAATTTTGTAGGAAGTTGTTTCTTTGAAGGAGAAACTAGCCATTCCATTTCAGCAGCTTATGTACTCTTCTTTTCTTGATATTGAGCATAATGAGAAGGGGTCATGCCTTTAGAGTTGATCCAAGGAGATGTAGCCCAGGAGGGGTGAACTCCTTTATCAATGGATGGTGTATAACTGTTCGATGCATGCTTCCATTCAATGTTTTGGTTTCATGTTTTAAGTTTTCTTCCTGAAACTAACTTAAGTAAAAACACATAAAATTCATATTTTTACTTGCTATTTTGGAGTCAAACCTCAAGCACATTTTTATATTCTGATGAGGGGAATTAGCACAACATTACTAATCTATCCCAATTTAGATCACCTGAGGCTAGGGGAAAACCCACAAGAGGAATACCTAAAAAATATCTTTCTTTATGAAATAGAGAGAGAGAGTTATAGATTCATCAATACATCAAAAGCAATAACTTTAAGATAATAACCATACCAAAAACCAAGATCATGATCAAGTTCCATGACAAAAACAAAGCTCCTGAAATTTTGGCCCATCTTGCAATTTTGCTAGATTAAAGATGCATAAGACAAATTCATTGTGTCCAAATGAGGAGAAAATGTCTCTTATTTATATACTTGAAGAGGTGGTCAAATGGGTGCTTCTTGGGGGCCCATCCAACCTAAAATAACATGAAGTTGAATTCAAAATATTTTGGAGGCTAATTATAATTTCAAATTTTCAAATTCTTTACATGATGAAAATACTAACCATGGCTACTATATTTCCAACACTCCCTTTTAGATAGAGAGGTACTTTTCATTCTCTCTCTCAAGGTCAATCTTCCCGACCAATCATAGGTCTCACAACCCATAGCCTAAGGAAGAGATCACAAGTACAAATATCTACCTCCGCCAGGATCAATCTCCTCAACCAATCATATGTCTCACAACCCACAACCTAAGGGAGAGATCACCAGTCGCATCATAAGGAAAGATACATAGCATCCAACTCATCTCAATGCATCTCCTCAAACACAAGGTATCATAATGCACAACGTAATGGAGGAATTGTCAAGTCAATGCATCTCATGAACCACAAGGTCTCACAACACATAGCCTACAAGAGGAATCATCAATGCATTTTCTATACCACAAGATCTCACAACCCACAACCTACAGGAGGAATCATCATATCAATGCATCTCTTAGACCACAAGGTCTCATAGCACACAGCCTATGGGAGGAATCAAAACTCAAAGCATCTCCCAGACCACAAGGTCTCACAACACACAGTCAACAAGAGTGACAATCTTCCTTACCAATCCATTGGTCTCATAGCCACAACATAAGGAAGATTTAGGATGTTATTTAATCAATGTTCCCTCTTAAAGGGATTCTCAACTATTCCAGTTTCTTCATATAAAAATTAGCAACCATCTCAAAAACAAAAATCTAGCCATGATGGATCTCAATACTTTATCAAACATTTCAAAAAACAACAACATTCAATTGTTCATTCAACTTCATCCAGGGATTCTCACAAAATAAATCATCAACAATAATGGTCGAATGTAGTAGACACCAAGTGGCTCCGTACTAAAGCAAATATCAAAAACCTACTATCCAACATAGGGTCAAATAAATCATCCACCAACTTCATAAACCAACTACTTTCAACAAGACCATCCATGTTATTTAGTCCAGATAGAGTCAATTCCATGCATTAGGTGGTTTAATGAGTCAATTTGAGGAATTCTTCGAATCAACAACAAAGTCTTACAACTTCTTCAAATTTATCATCAAGCAAGTGTCCATGGATTCACAATCCATCGTTGCACTACATCAATTTGTATTTTTCATAGTTCTTCAATCAAATCCATCTTACACTTAGACGAAGAGGACTTCAATCCTTGTCATATCATTAATATATAGTATAAAAATCACAGGTTCAACTTCATCATATTAGATCAACAACATTCTTTAAAAATTCTAGCCATATTCATATTAGAGGTCACATAGATAAGAAGTGTTCTTCAATTAGGTTAATCTTGTTTGCTCCCTCTCATCCAATCACAAGTCTTTTTGGCATATTGTTCTTCCATCCATTTCCAATGATTGCCACACCTTGGCAGTTTTCATTATGTCCTTGTAATCCTCTTTAGGAGGTTATGGAAGAATATATACATCCAAGCAAGATAAACAAAGATAAGAGACTCATAACGTAACAACAATAGAAATAATTAGGAAAGTACTTATCTCCTGAGAATGTGACAACTCCCTCTTGATCTTAGTCTTCTTCCATCGACCCTGCACAACAACCTTATCATCAAGATGTCAAAATTTCTAGGAGATATGGTTTCTTCTTCTTTTAAGTAGAAGCAATCAATTTATAAACCTGAGCCTTTCTTAATCCTTTTTAACTTGATAGGGTTTCAATCTATTTAGCTAGGGTTTTGACTCCAAACCCTAATAATTCTTCAAATTTAGACCCTGACATTCACTAACATTCTACATTCTTTTAAATTTCATCATCATCAACAATCTTAGGGCTTTACATACCCTAGGGTTCTCTTCTTTTTCAAACCCTTACTAGGGTTTTTCTAAATCAAAGTGTTTGGTCAAGCATTTAGACTTTCAAACCCTAGAATTTTTAGACTTATCAAATTTCAATTTCTCAACAATAAAATGATTAAACTTTAGAAGAAGAGCTTCAACCTCTTACATGACTCATCGTTTTTTGCATTTAATTCAAAGCTTGCAACTTGCCAATTATCAAAACTCTATATTTTCTCCTTAAATCAGATCAAGCTTTGAACTTTCAATTTGGATCATTGATCCAATAATAGACAAGCCAACGCAAATAATCTTGAATTTCTATTATAAATAGGGTATATGATTCTTTTAGGTAGACATCAAAACAACTGATTCAAATTATGAGGTTAGATTAAGAATATGAGGTATCAGTCCTTTTCTTTAAATTTATCTAGAGCATTGATCACATTGTATAGGCATAGATATAAATCCTCCACAATCTAGAGCCATGAAGATTTGACTTGGACTACAAGTTACTTCAGCCACCATTATTTAGTTTGCATGCCAAGAGTTTAGGTGCCATAATAAAAATTTGACTCTTCTTCAATTCCACAGGAACTTAGCATATTATTTACATCAGACTTTATCAATATTATCAAAGACTCCTTATTAGCATTTATTTTGAGGAGATTTCATAAGGCTAGATCGTAGGTCCTTCTTCACAAGAACATGGATAAAATTCAAATCATCATTCATAAAGAAAAAATCATAACTGATGCCATAGGACCTTCAAATCATTGAATTACAAGGCTAATTCCAGACCATAGAGATAACTTTGTTCACCTCTTGACCTTGTGTTAGAATTATTTGACCTTCTTAAATACCTCCACAGAGTTTCGGATCACAGAGGATGATCCAAACTTCATATTGTTCTCAGAATTTCATACTTTAATATAGAGAGCTTGAGTTATAGAAAGAGGGAGCACCTGGATGCTTTAGAGAGTTCATACTTATGATCAATTTCATAGCTTTATATTGTTGTTGCGATAATGACCCTCCAAAAAATTTTCCTAACTCAATTTTAGAGCCTACGTGAACTGTCGTTCCAAGATATTTAGTGCTTTCACATTATTTGATTTTCTATTATTATGTTTTCTCTAAGTGTCGTATCCTCATAATTCAATGCTCTCTAAGTGTTGTCACCTTACCTTTAGAAGCGCTTGTGTTATATTTTCCAAAAATAGGTGAAGTCACAACTTTTATTTACTTAGTAACTAGCCTTATTTTCCACACACACACACACATAAAACAAACAAAAGCAAATAAAATCACTTTTAAAGAAAAAGTGCACTTCAAGACGATGAAGAGTTGCTCTCTTGTTCAACCCACTCCTTTGGTTTGAGCAACTACACCCTCCTTGGAGTGAACTCCTTCATGTTTAGCCAGTATGCCCTCACTTGAGTGCACTCCTTTGACACAAAGACTTGTGCCCTTTCAAAACTCATGTATTTCCTTTGTTGTTGCATGTGGGCGCACTCCTAGAAAATAGGAGCCCACTTCACTTCGCTTAACTAACTCATTCACTCATCGATAAGTGGTGAGCATGCATGAAATGGATTTGCATGTAATATATTTATAATAATCTTGATTAATCATTATTTCTCATAATCATTCTCATATGGGTTGGGTGCACATCTTTGGATCAAGGAGCTCTTTGTCGATCTTCATTCCAAGTAAGTTTTGCATGTCGATTCTATTGATTTCCTTTGATGTTTTTGCAATTGATCTTGCTTTCCTTGTTGTAAATTCACTTATTTTTAGTTTATTTACTTGTGTTTCAGTTCATTCTCACTTCTACAAGTGTCAAATTGTTGTCGCAAGTTGTGATTCTTCACATTCCTCAACTCCTCATATTCTAGTCATGATTGTGACAAAATCTATAAAAACTTGTAGATATTTCCTCTTAGCATTTCTATCATTATATCTTGTTGATGGAATTTTCCTTGAGCCATTCCAAGCAAGGGCACACTTTTGGAAGCAAAGACTTGGCTATCTCAGAAAATTGTGCCTAGAAAGACAAGTTTTCCTCAAGAACACACTCCTTCGGCACGAAGAGTTGCACCCTCTTTGAGTGCATGAGCGCACCCTAAACACATGAGTGTTTTACCCTTCGTCTCTTCAGCATGTGCACTTTCACCCTCCTTGTCCTCTTGTTACATATAAATTTGGGCACATCACTCCCATCATTCAGATCAGTACTTTTAGGGCTCATCAAACCCTAATTTAGTTGCTACATGCCCTCGACAAGTCAACACTTTGAATGCCTCCTTCACTGAGATTTTCTTAGCCTGAAGCCCTTTAGAAATGCCTCCTTGAGGGACCAGCGTAGCCTTGGTCAGGGGTAAGTGCACTTCAGTGCAAGTAGGCCCATGTCAGGGTTCTTTCCAAAGCACTTAGACCCACTTTGACCTGCGTTGGGCGAGATTGAGCGAAATCATCATAGGTTTCTAGTAATATTCTTATCTTCTGGAGCCATCTAGAAGATTACCACACTTATCATCTCTTGTGAGCTTGAAATTGGATAGGGAATGAGTTAAGTAACCTGCTATCCTCTCATCTCTTCCTCCATGGAAACTAACTCTAAGTTTGGAAGGCCATTCAATACCCTCATTTATGACCAAACCACCATCATTTTCCTATAAATTGAGCATTCATCTAAGTGACGAGGGGCTGGACTTTGAGAATTTTTAAGGAGATAATGTTGGTGTGAGGTTTGAGATTGTAAGCAAGTATTGTTATGATGCCGAAGTGTTGTGCTTTTGATGTGATGTTGGTTGGAACCCAAGCTGGAAGAGTGACAATGGATTGGACTTCATGGTTGTAATTCTTCCTTCAACTTAATAAAGTTGTTTAGACCTTTTCCCATATTCTTACCTTTATGTATGATGATTATATGTGTAAATTCTTTCGATTCCATTTGCTTATAGTAGAAAGATCTCTTGCTTTGATTGGTTTTTGTCCTCTGTTTATGATTGCAGGTACTTGTCGAGCGGATTAAGTTCGAGAAGGAGCAACGAGAGCCAAACAAAGGAGACAAAGGGAAAGCGAAAGATAACAAGTAGTTCCCTTGTCTTATTTATCTTCTATAGAAAAATGTTAAGTGCTTTAAATCTATTGTTCTAGTTGTAGCTACCCACTTAGGGAAATTGCGTTTATCAGTAGATGCAAAATTCCACATAACAAATTGTCGACTCCACTGGGGAAAAATCATTGTTCCGGGTAGTTTAGTACACCCTAGTAGACTTTACTTGCTTCCATTAATCTTGTTTCAGCCTTTTAGAAGTGTTTTTTGGTAAAAATTGTGTTTGGAGGCCCCTAGGATGGCCTCTCTGGCGCCAACGCAGGTCTGGTCAAGAGATAGATCACTGCAGAGCACCCCTAGCTTGAGGACAGTGCTATGAAGTGCACTGTATGCCATTCAAGGTTGCGTTGATCCTCCTTAGGTAAAAATTCACTCCTTTGACTTGATTTTTCCTAAATTTCCTTCTGTTTCTGCTTGCTGAAAGATCAATGATGCTTGTCTCTCTGAAATCAATTTGTGTTTCCTTTGTTAGCCCTACTTTGGCCTTGATTGTTTAGTGTTTCTTAAATGATTTCTTTATCACTATCAATTCATTGTCAAAGTTAGTTTATAGGCGATTAATCTTTGTTAAAAAGAAAGCGTCGTAAAATTCTTCATTTCTTTCAGAAAGGAACTCGTGTAAAGTCTTCATTTCTTGCAAAAAATATTAATTGATTGTATGTGCATTAGTTTCCTTTTTTTCATCTCAACATTAAGGGAATTGAAAAGAAAAACTTGCATTTTTCATATTGTAGTTTGTGCATGCTTGTAGGAATAGCTAGGGAAATTGCATTAGGTGTGCTCTTTGCTCTTTGTCAAAGATCTGATTGCTCTATCCCTTACTAGCTACGGTTTTCATTGTTAATTGAATGAAAGAATGTTTATCATATTAGTTTCATTCTAGGAATTGCAAGCATACATCACATGGTGAACCTTGAAAGGCAAATTCTTAATAAGATCAACTTGAAAGTTATCTCTATTAACCTAATGGAGCATTGTAACATAACATTTAGAGGTTCTAGGATAGGGACGTGTTCTGGCGTCGTAAAACATAGCAGCTATCGCTAACTTGTCTACGATACATTCTGAGTGTGATACCTCATTCCATGTACATGAGTATATCATAGTTAGTCCACATACCTTCGGGTATATAGGGTGGTGTTACAGCATGTAAAGTATAAAGGAATGCTCTCACTGTGTGGTTTCGCATTATAAAGCGCTAACACAGATTGGGCCTCCATGTACTTTTGGGTATATATGGGAGGATTATATTAGGTTGCTATCCATCCTTAGGTAACTGATTCGACCACCTTGTACACTGTGATACACTGAACACAACATTCGGGGGAGATTGCCTGCCCATACTTCTCGGTTCGCCGAGAGGTATTCTGCAGTTCACAATTGTTTGGTAATATTTTTGCCTAGATTATCCCTCTTTTGTTTTGTTATGTTATTTTGATTAAAATAAAATTAATTGACCATGGCTAACATCCTCCATGTCACTCCTTAGTTGATCTTAGGTTGAGACATATGGCAACAACTCCGGAGACCACCGATCAAGGAATTCCTTTCGATGGGAATCCTAGTCCTTTTCCTCCTTTCAGAAATATTGGTGCTTCTTATATGGCTACATTATCCCTTCTGAGATTTACCATTCGCTTGCTAGTTTGGTTGTTTTCAACCTCCTTGGTTCAAAATGTTGTGATTTCTCCGCAATCAAGTACTCCTCCAACTGGACAAAATCAACCTCCAGTTGATCCCAAAGTTGACCCTTTACCTTCTTCATCTATTGTTTCTTCCTACCCTTCTTCCTCTTTGCCTGGTGAAAGTATTGGTACTAGTAACCAGGTGGCTAAGAAAAAGAAGAAAGGGAAGAAGAAGAAGAAGAAGCAAAATCAGCAGGGGTGCAACCAAGCAACCATGGCTTTGAATGGAACTTCTGATGAGAAACCATCCGATAAGCCTCACAAAGTTTGATATCCTTGCAAAATTTGTACGGGATACCATCTTCTTCGAAATTGTCCTGATATTCCTCAGATCTTAGAAGAATGGTCTTCTCATTCACATCGTCCTGTGTCATCAACTTCTGGAGATCATGTTGGTGACACACCATCAACTAGTGGTAGTAAATTTCATGGAAAGAAGGGTAAAGTTAAGTTTCCCTATAGGTTATGTGAAGGGAATCACCCCATTCACCTTTGTCCCTATCTGGATGAAGCCAAAAAAGTGTTGGATAACCATCCTGCTTCTCTGCAGTGACTTCCATCTGGTTATAGGAGACTCTCCCTTAATCCTTCACTAGTTGATAAAGTGACTGACCCAAATCAACCGTCGGTCAAACCCACTCTCTCTGAATGTGAATCCCATGAGTCTATACCTGACCAATCATAGGTCGAGGAAACAGTTGACCCGATTTCACCTTTAGTTAATCGTACCTTTCTCGAAGAGAGTGAATATGATACCACTCAGGTTCTTTTCGTTTCTTTAGATTCCAATGAGCTTGGGGGCAATCCTCTTGTTCCATCAAGACAGGAGTAAAATACTTCGCTCTCATAACTCAAGGGGTTAATTCTCTTGTTTTTACGGTACCCCCTCCAAGTAGTCTGGTCACTTCCTTTGATTGGAATCAACTAGCAAGATGTCGTCTTCCTTCTAATGTGCCTTTCCAGATCATAGTACAGGTTTTTAATATGATTGTACCTAGCACTATTATAGATGAAGGTGCATTTATGAGTACCCTTTCCTCCCCTGCTTGGTAAGTGCTCGGTTCACCGCCACTTGTGCCTATTACCTAGAATCTGTTGGCTTTTAACAGAGGAACCAATCAACCATTAGGGATCCTTCCTCAGTTGCCTATTACTTTGGAAGGAAAACTTGTTTATCTCAATGTGATGGTAGTCCTAGGCCCTTTAGATTACAATGTAATTCTTGGGCGCAACTATGTTTATGACATGGGAGCTATTGTTTCAACACTCTTTCAAGTGATGTGTTCCCGCATGAAGGCAGAATTGTCACCGTTGACCAACATTCATTTCCCGGTCCAAATATGGCTTCTAGTCAACCATCTTCCCTAAATGGTCATTTTATCCCAATGGTATCTTCCCTGCCACGGGTTAATTATGTGGCAACCCGTTCCATGCCTACATCAACTGATGATCAATTCCGTGATGTTGTGCAGTATGTACTAGGGGCATTGGAACCAGATCTCTCTAATGTTCTCCCATCTAATGAGAACCTCTTGGAAGTCATGACCTCTTATGGGTCGTGATCAGGAATGTGAGGATAGTTCTTGATCTTGTGTCAACCTCATTAAAAAATGAAACAAAGGGTATGAGCATAGTTCCTTTTCTTGTGTCAAGCTCGTTAAAAAATGAAACAAGTAATATGCGGATAGTTCGTTTACTGTGTCAGCCTCATTAAAAAATGAAACAGGTCCCAGAGCATAGTTCCTTGTCTTGTGTCAAGCTTGTTAAAAAATGAAACAAGGAATCAAAGCATAGTTCCTTGTCTTGTGTCAAGCTTGTTAAAAAATGAAACAAGGAATATGAGCAGAGTTCCTTATCTTGTGTCAAGCTCATTAAAAAATGAAACAAGGTCCCCTGGAGCAAAGTTCCAATTCGAGTCTTTAATTAGATCTCGTAAAATCCCAGTCAATTCTTTCACTTGATCTCGTAAATGAACCTTCATTCCATCCACCTCATAGCCGCGAGTAGTCTACTTAGGTGAATGCAATGAAGCTTGGGGGGCATGTGTTACAGGGAAAAGTGTCTATTAGAACTGCTCTATCCCACTAAGGTGTGACAATTGCCTCAGAAACAAACAGAGAAAAACTACTTTTGTTTTTCCTTTATGAATTATAGATAGAGAGGAACAGAAAGACCAACCTCTGTCTTGCGCTAATCCTTCGATTCGATAACTCTTTTTTTTTATAGTCCTCAGCTACCTGCTCCCTTGCACACCCAGCTTCACAAAGTACCTGTAAGATCACAGAAGCATAGCATTATACAAAGACATGGATCTATAATCATAAACAATCTAGGATCAGATGTAAATTGACCATACAAATGTAACAAGCATCAATGACACAAAAGCATGGAGGAAAACTCAAATAGATTTTATTGATAAACAAGAAAAGATCGAGGAGGAGTTACAACCAGTTGTTCCGACCCAGCATCAACCTCCCAGCAAAGAAGCCCCTCTTCACCTCAAACAAAGCTTAGATCACCCAACACTCTGATGTTTGTCTCTAGAAACCAACATCAATTCCTTACAATATGAAAAATTCCAGCCTCTAGATCTCTGGGATGAGGGATCCATATATAGATATCTGTAAGGGGGATGAGTCAGCTTGTGATCTGATTAGTGTCTTCTCTCTGATAGTTCTTGCTTCCACTTGGAGACTGAGGGCCTCTTACTCATTCTTGGTCGAATTCAGTGAGGCAAGTGTCACAGGAGAAGATTCTAGAAGCTTCCATTGCCTCTCCACCTCGCGGAATGACACTTCCATTTGTCATTTCTCGCCCATCGCACCCTACAGAAGGGAATTTTGAATGCAACGCACCCTCACAGTGTATTTAGGTGAGATGCAACGCACTTAGCCAGTGGAGCAGCTGCAATGATCCTGTTTTGACCAATTCTGAGTAGTTTCTCATGGAGAACTTCTGGGAGAAGCTGTAATCTGTTGACCTTGTTACTTTAGGGGTTAGAACAACACTTTTAGGGACTTAGGAGCCCTTGGTTTATGGACATTTCATGCTTGGGGTTGTAGGGCACAAAAATGTCTATAACAGTTGCCCCCTAAAGTATGAGGCCGTTAACCTTTTGGTGTCGGGTGAAATGCTTTATTATGAGGATCCGAAGTTCTTTCAATGCTGGGAGGAGACCTGTAATAAGATACAATACAATACATTATGTTCATATTATTTTCATTATCTAGCTGAGGCAGGCATTCCCATGCTCAACTTTATAAATTCATTTTCATGTACATAGGATAGACAATCGTCTGAGTGTAGACTGATGATTCTGATAGAGCCATCATCCTTTTGAGTGGATGATTATCTTTGTAGCAATGATGTACATTTAATGTCTTTATTTCCCTGAATATATATCGCAGCCCGGATGGATGAAACTAGATCCGGGGTCTTCAATCTCGTCTGATCTTCACTCGAAGTACAAGTCAATCCATGTGAGAAATGTTCTGAAGTCAAACATGGAAAGGCATCGCTTGATTACCAGTCAATGATGTAAACTGTTAACAAGCGCGAGAGGAATCACCGATAATGATAATGACCCTCAAGGTACTGCAGTACAATTCACGTGGTGTGAATAAAGGACTTGGCGTCGAACACCACGCAAAATCTTTCGGTCGAAGGCCATTGATGTAAACCTATCGCCGGAAGTGAGAAACTTGCCATTGAGGCATGCAAGCTTCAAAGTACTGAATGGGGTGTTCCTAGATCAACTTCTTGGATAATGAGCTGATGTCGACAAGAAGTGATCCGTCACAGGAGGGCCTTAATGAATCCCACATCAATGACACGGAACGGAGCAAATGATTTTAATGGAGGTGAAAACGATCTGGTGATATAAGGTTCAGGGTGGCAGTCATGAAAGAATGGAGTATAATGTATGGTAGTGGGTGAGACACAGGTGAATTCTCTGAATGACTTCTCTTGAACATATCGACGACACTGATGTGATGGATCGGTAGCATTAACCCCAAATGTGGATGGTATGGCATGACTATGGTGATGTGACCGGTGAATGAAACAACCCAACCCGACTGGGACACGGAGTGGAAGTGTCATGTTCAAGAGCGACTTGCTACCTGTTAGCGCTTGAAATTTCACCTAGGCTGAGATAGACAAATCTCAAGGCTACATCAAACCATTACACCTCGTAGCTAGCCCTACGAGGAAGGAGAAGGCTCTCTCCGGTCAGACTCAAGGTATTTTCTCAATGGGGTGAGCTGACCAATTAGGATCAAAAATATTAGGCTAGTAAACTGATGAGGAGGGTTGATTTAAAGTTTTTGGGGTTTTTGGTGGCAATTGGAGGGAGTGCAATTCAGGGTGTGGGGATTGAGCTCAGTTTTTGCAGGTGGGTCTTTGGGGCAAGGTAGGAGTTTGTGCTGATGCCTTTAGCTGAGATGGATGATCCAGGAAGAAAGAGAGGGAGCTAAAGAGGGCAAACAATGACTTTGAATCCTCTTTAGACAGTGGAAAACATAAATATTAAACAAAATTGAAAGCTGAGCATGGCATGCATGAATTCAAACTTTATCACTTCTTTTGTTTAATTAGCAGCAATAGAATAAGAGATGGAACACATAAACACACTTACAATGACAAGTAGGAAACACACCATCAACACAATAATCCACAAGAATCCACAATGATGTCTGCAAAACCCTGGCCTTCCTTTTCCTCAAATTGCATAGATACAAGTGAAATATACAATAGAGCTTCTCCCTCAAGAGTCCAACCATGAAAATGAGTAAGAGAAGGCATAATATAGATCATCTAACTCCTTTCCCCCACCTCTAGGGGTCGAGCTCAGCTTCCTAGGAGCAGTTTGAACTAATTCTAAACTAAGCACTAGATAATAGGCAGTCAAAACAACTTGCCTCTAAAACTTAGGTAACCCATCCATGCATTTAATATTCACTATTTACATCAAGGAAACTTCTAGAAGGGTTAAAGGAGAGTAAATGCATCCATGTGCCATGAAAATTACACCAAAGTTTCTTATTTACATGCCCAAAAGTCATCCAAGAGTAAAAACAGTGTTTTGCTGGCCGAAATGGTCCAATCTGGCAATTTTCCCTGAGTGGTCGCGCCCCTGATCCTGAGTGGTCGCGCCCCTTTGCAGCTCTGTTTGAAGGCCTTCCTGGTGTCCAGATCAGGTGCAAGATAGCTCGTTGGAAAGGTCTGGGAGTATACTTTCCAACCCAAGTAGAATTTTTGAATTTGGAGTTGATTTGGCCCCTCAAAAATCATTTCTCCCAAGGCAGCTTTCTGCAACTCAAAAAAGGGGCAGAAAGTCAAAATTTGCATGTATTTTGAGCTTTTGGAGGCCCAAATCTCCATAAAATTTGAAACCCATCCATATCCAAGTGTATTTTGTCATGAAAAATCCAAATATGTAGAGTTTTCCTCAATCTGAGCTGTCCCCATGAGTGGTCGCGCGGGGGGTGAGACCACTCAAATGACCAAAACCTGTAAAATGCTAAAAAATGCCAAAAATGCCTCAAAATCCTCAAAATTTCTTGTGTTTGCTGCTGGGAGGATACTAATGAGTATCATGGTGAGTGAGTGATGCCTCAGCCAAGATACGGAGTGGGTTGGCCTTCTTCTTCCTCGAAAGAGCCTCGTTCAACCGTCGTTGAAGGATCTTCATCCTTGCTTTGCAAACATGCATTCTTGCCCAATAATGATCCTTCATGTGTCTGAGCAACCTTTTGTCTCGGTTGGCTTTCTCCAATAGCTGCTGCAAGTGTACATTTGAACTGATGAACCTTGATTCCCGGTCCCTAGGCCACAAGTCACCCGGCCTCCTACGGTTCAAGTCTCGGTTGCTACGAATTCTCCATAGTTCATCCAACTATTTTTCCTCTTCTAGTTGCTTGTTGCACTGCTCCAAGTAATTTATTGTCCACTTGGCCATATCAAGCTTCTCCTGCAGCAAGCGGTTTTCCGCCTCTCTCTGTCGGATGATCTCGTGCAAATCTGATGTAGGGGAGCGAGCATTAAGATCAATGATGTCAACCGGCATGTCATGGCTCTCTCCTCCTCTGTCACGGGCTGTTTGCCCTCTCGTATCGCTGATGAAGAATGCGAGGCCCCTTCCACCTGATGTGGAGATAACACTCGCTGACCTGTAGCTGATGATGATGGCGAGACCCCTTCCACCTGTTGTGGAGAAAGTACTCGCCGAGCTGCTGCAAACAAGGCCCTCGGGCCTTTCTGATAAGTGAGGCGAGGTGAGGAAGCCATGTGTCTCGGAACAGTGATCTCAGGCTAATGTGAAGGACCTCCCTCCTCAAAAATGACCTCTGGCTGTGGCTCGGGCTGTGGCTCTGGCTGTGGCTCTGTGAAGAAATCCCGAGAAATGAAGTCTACCCATGCAATGCCCTACTGAGTCAACTGATGGGCAACAATAAGCTGGATAAGACCGTGATGGCACAAACTCCGATACTGCTGAGCTAGATACCGCCTCTGGAACATTGACACCATCCTCTGAATATCATGGAAAAAGAAAACCGGGATGTTCATCATCCTCACCCGGGTGAAGTGCATCAACAAGCGAATGTGATAAGAGAAGACCCAAGAAAATCTCCCCTCGCATGTGAAGTAGTGAATGATAAGCCGAATAATAGAAGCATACTCCGCTCGGAGGAACCTGAAAGGAAAGATCCCCGATAAATGACTCATGAATGCTGGCCTGACATATGGCTCAAAATAAACATAATCCAGCATTTTGCGCTTGGGCCACACCTCACCCACATTTGGTATCCCGGTAGCCTCTGAAATCACCTCTGGAGATAGTACAAAATTCACCCCTGCAAGAGTGACCTGCCCATCATGAAGGTGCAAAACAAATAATCGGGCCAACTCCCTGTGGTGCTGAATCTGGGCCAGCCTCTCACAAAACTCAAGACATGACATGTACCGGAAAAAAGTCACTGCCAAAGGGCAAGCCTGTAACTCTGCTAGAGAAGTGGGCTCTTCTCTCTTATGATGACCACCTTTGCCACCCTTCCGAGGCCTCTGTACCTCAGACTCCGAAGAAGAAGACCGGTCATCACCTTGCTCATTAGTTTCAGTGGTTGACATGATGTTATTGAGCAAGGTGGAGAAAAAGAACACAACTGATTGCTGCCCTGCCTGCAAAATGCTGAGAAGTATGCTGTTTTCAAGGGGAAAAAATCATGAAGGAAATGTTAGGGGGGGGACTTTTAATAAGGAAAGGGAAATATATAAAAACAGGGAATTTAAAGGACTGATTCACAAAATATCAAACATGTTCCTCATCTCTTATCATTTGGAAATCATTTGCAAATAAATACTTTATTAGGGAAAATATGTGTAATGATCACCAAGGGAAAGGACAATATATATTTTTTTTAACATGGGGTAAAGGACAACATGATCATAGGGGTATGGGGTAGCATCAATCATTAGCATCAACAGGCTGCTCCTTTAATTTGTCTTTGACTGTACTTTATAAGCATACTCTGTTTTTTCAAGTTTATGTGCTTTTGATGTTAAGGGGAAACAAAGCATTAGTTTGCATTTGTCATGAGGGAAAAAGGGGCTTTAGTTACATGTTGACAAAAGGGAAGAGGGATTTCAATTGCACTGGGATTTTTAGGGAAGGAATAGAGCAATTGAACTGGGATTTTAATGAAGGGAAAAGTAGGGAAAACAGAGTTTAAAATTGGGGAGATGCAACAATTGTTCCTGTGCAAACCCTATCACAACAAATTGTCCATTTTGAGCATCATGTACAGCTGTAGATTGTTGATTTTGGCATGAATGTTTACACAGCATCCTTGCCTCTGATTTTTACACAACAATATGTCTTTTTGCTCTTGTAGTGGCTAGGCTATGGCATGGTAATACTTGACTCTGTTTTTGTGGTGAACATGCACATGCATTTGCCATATATATATACTCTTTTCTTTTTCATAACATTTCTTTTTATCTTTGCTGTGTTTTTATATATCTTTTGTTTTATTAACTGCTGTGTGATAATGCTTTAGGGTTTGAGTAGGGTATATAGGCATTAGGGTTTGGGAAGGATAGATAGGCATTAGGGTTTTGAGGAGGGGTTAGGGTTTTAGGAACTTTGGGATGGGATTTTTAGTATAGTTTGCAAATGAGATAAAAGAGAGAGACACACTGACATTTGTGAACCAAAATGGGAAACCAAGGAGGGAAAAAAGGAATTATAAACCTTGAAAAACAAACATAACCCTAGCATAATGCCTACAACACAAACAATCATTCCTATCCTTTCTCCATGCATTTTTTCTGTGATAACATACATATCAAGCCCATGAATTCATATCTCTAGCTTTCAAATGTATAAAGAGACCCTACCTCGACCGATTGAGTGAATGAGAGAGAGTTTGGGTCGATTTTGGAGGTTCCTGGGCAAATCGACATGAGTGGTTGTGCCCCCGTGCTGAGTGGTCGCGCCCCTGCTGAGTGGTCGCGCCCTTGTAAATTTACACAGCAAAAATTGCGCTGAGTGGTCGCGCCCCACCCAAGTGGTCGCGCACCCTGCCTGAGTGGTCGCGCACCAGGCAAATACCCAATTTTGCTGCAAATCGCCTTCTTCGGCCTCTCAAGTGTGTTTGCTTGCTCTCAAATGCATAATGAGGCTCCTTAGAGGGAAATTTGGCCTTTATATGCCCAAATTTGAAAAAATTAACTTACCAAACCCACTTTGTAATGTTTTTGCTTTGGCATTCATTTTAACACTGTTTTTGAGTTCATTTTGTCCTGATTTTGGCCTTTTGAATGTTTTAACTCCGTTCTTTTTGCAGGTTAGCCATCTGAGGGATGCTAGTGAGGAGACCAGGGTTATTGCCGGCATTTTGGAGAATTTTGAAAATTTTCTTTATTTTTGCAAATTTCACATGACCTTGGGTTTAAAAACAGAGTTTTTAAAACCAAGGTATAAATGAGTTGCAACTGATGAAAAATATTAATGAAACATATGTACATGCTTCCTTCTGGTTTGCTGGGCACATGAACCTTTGACTCATGACTTTGCAGTGATTTTTGACTTAAAACCCTAGACCTAAGACTTGGGATCTCAAGACCAAAATAAACAAGTATAACACAAGCTCATTAAATGACATGACCTACTCCAGCAAAACCAAGAAGGGAACAAAAGACCAGCTCCTCCATCAGTGTTATGGCATGCCTAATGGGATGCAAGACTGACACTGATGAGACACCTACTTATGCAAAATGCAAAGAGCTTTTGATCACCGATGGAGGGCTCAAGACCGACACTAACACTACCAACAAAGTTTCTTTGAGTTTTCTTCCCAATTTTCCCCAGTCATTGCTGACCAGTACCTCTTTATTTTTGTCAAGCTTGAGGAGGATAACATATGCGTGTACTATAATTTTCCCTTCGGGCAAACCCATCGCTATGTTTTAACGAGCCTAGCGATAGTGAAACTCATTCTCGTCTATGGACAAGTTTGTCGCTATTAATCTTTTTAACGAGTTTAATGACAAAGATAACCCGGTCCTTTTCAATTTTAGAGAGTCTGAAAAGGAACGTAAAGGTAACTCCAAAATTCCTTTTTCGTCATATAATCCCTTAAGCCTGAAAAAGTATAAAACAATACAGAAGGGATGAATTTTCGATACTTTTAACGAGCCGAACAAAAAAAGCACTCGATCTTTTTGTGTAATAATCCCTCAAGTCCAAAAAGATTAAAATCTAGAGGAGGGATAGCACTTCCTGTCCCTTTAACGAGCTGGAGAGGCCAATGGCTCGACAATCTTTTCATATTTTACGAGTCAGTTGAAAAGAGCTTAAAGGAGACTCGTCTTTTGAGGAATGAGTGATAAAACAGGTAGCAGTTGATTCCAGGTAAGGTTTGGAATTTTCCAATCACGGCAGTGTCACAAGGATGGCTAGTGAAATCATTCTTCGCAGCTGTTCCTCAAAATGGGTAAACAATCAAATGGAGGTGAGTGATCGGCCAATGAAAAAGTGGAGGTGATGGTGCAAACACGACCAAGGCTTTAACGGCTGAAGTACTACATTCATGATGGTTATTTACCAGGGAATAGTTCATTTTTTAACAAGCTTAAACGCGGGGGGAAACATTTGCTCATGTCTTATGTTTATTTTTTAATGAGCTTGAACTATGTGCTAAAACTGCTCGATTAAATGGTCCCATTTTGATTTTACCATAAATAGCTTTGTTCTTTCAAAGATTGTACTGTATTTTAAACTGCTTCATCAAACTAGTCAGAAATGAACAATATATGTTTGAAAATGAGTTAGAACACCAATATTTTACTTTGAACTACGTAAAAAGTAATGAAAAAGTGTTTTTACCTCTCATTTTACCATTTCATTTGAACTTTTGTTTGTTGGAGCCCTGAAGGTGCTTTCCCCCCTTGATTTTCATCAGCTGATTTTGGGAGATTCTGTGGACGATTCTCGGCGCCGTCTAGACTAGGTAGGAGCTAAACCTGAGCTCTTTCATTTTATGGTTTCCATTTTGCATTTTGAGCTTGATTCCTAGTTTTTCTGAGCCCCTGGGGTTTGAAAAACTCGTTCTGCCTTCAGCGCACCCTCTGTGTATCGAAAGGTGCGTTGAATGTTGGCCAGTCTGAAGGGCATTTGACATGCAACACACCCAGAGCACTGTTGTAGGTGTGATGGGCGCAGAGAAGGAATTCTGTGCACAATTTTTGATGGAAATTTTGCCTGTTTCTTACCAAAATCAAGATCTAACTCTTCTCTTGTTTGTTTTTCAGAGATCTTTGGAGTAAGATGACTATTATATGGTGAGAACGTGAGCATGAAGAAGAGGACATGCTTGCCCTACATGATCCAGTTATAGTAAACGCACTGCGGAACTGTGGCTTGCTGAAGTTTTTCCACATTTCCAGCATGAGACAACAGATCAACTTACTGCAGTATTTGCTCAATGCTTGGGATCCTACCAACCAGGTTTTCCAGATCAGGGGAAAATCTATCCCCTTGACCGTAGTAGACATCTATTTCTTGACTGGCTTGTCGAGGCGGGGTGCCCCCATCTCTTTATCAGGTTCGGCCCGGGGAGGCGACTCTGTGAGAGATTATGTTCGCCGGTACTGCAGAGAAGGATCTCAGCCGAGTAAAGATGGCAAGATCATCATCTGTGATGTCACTGACAGGTCCCTTAGGACCATTCTGTTTACTTTTGGTAGGATGGCTGGTGGTGCGGCTCTTCATGTAGCCAACCGATCTTATATGCAGTATACCTTGGAATGTCTCCAACCGAAGGTGTTCAACTAGTGCGACGCAGTACTTCTTGTGATGAAAGAACAGTTGACCAAGATAAAGAGCGGGAGGTTAAAGAACTTTGGGTATGGTTCTATTTTGACCGCCTTTGCCTTGGAGAAGATACCACTAATGCAGCCGCAGTATATTGCACTCGATTTACCTTCTCCTACTGAACCACGTATGCAGAGATGGGTTGACCATATGTCTAGGCATGTTGGTCAGTCTCAGATTTCATTTTCTGATACCTTCTTCAGGTGGTTTGATCGTCAGGAGATGGTTTACTCTGAGTATCCATATGCTGGCATGGACTTCCAGGGTGATCCAGATCTAGTACTGCCAGATGGCGAACAGTGGGGCGCCATTGGTAAAATCTTTGACCATATTTCTTTTTATCGTTTTTTCATTTATAATGTCCTTGTGATTTATTCTATCAGGACTTTAATCAAACTCATGTGTACATGCAGATGTTGGTCCTGTCCATCCAGCAATTGGCCTGAGAGCACCAGCTGCTGCCCCAGCAGGAGAGGCCGTCGGAAGGACTATCCTTCGTGACCTCGACGTGGCCGAGACTCTCACAGCATTACAGGAGCAGGTTGAGGGCCTCACTCTTGGTATTCCAGATGTGAGGACTGACGAGCTACCTTTGAGGCTACAGTGGCATACTACTGGTGTGCCAAGACGGTGGACTCATCTCTTATGCATGATCGCACAGGCTGTGACTTGCTATCACGAGCATCATTAGACTAGGGTGCCCCCTAGCATTTTGAGTTTTTGGGTCACTTGACCGATTTTGTCTTGGTTACAGAACATTATGTGTAAACCATAAACAGTTATATATATGTTTTTGATTTTCGGAGTTTTATTTTGGTTAAGTTACATGATTCAAATGCAAACATTGATGATATGTTTCTTTTTATAAATGTTGCAAATGTCTATCTAACACATAATTTGCTAATGAGTCAGTTAATGTGTTTAAGTTTCTGGAAATATGTTGATATTGAATAAAATCAAATTATCTTTCCAAAATTTTAACCCTTAGGAACATGCGATAAATAGCTCGGTTTCAGACGGAATATATACCATTGAGTTGTAGTATTACGAGTTGTGAGTCTAGCCTGACAATTAGTCGGCGTATACCATGTGTGATGGCATTAGAGAGAAGTTCTATCAACGTGCTATATTCAGCGATGTTATTTGTTGATCGACCAATACATACCCCTCTGAAACTTACTAACTCGCCGCTTGGATCAAAAATAGCCAGGCTGCGGAAGACCGAAGATAGGTTCCGCGAACTACGACTCGCTCCGTCAGCATATCCAACACATGACTCCAATAAGTTTGACATCTGCAACAAATGTAAAAAGTGGATTACTTGACCAAAATAAACATTTTAGCGAAAACAAAAACATAACAAAAGCATACGGGTTACCATTACACATAGTAACGCTTGAGGTACAACCCATTACGAGGTTGTGCCAGCGGAATTCCGTCATAATCCATTAACTCGTAGGCTCCTTTTGCTAACACTCGTTTAACAATATAGGGGCCCATCCATAAAGACTTAAATTTACCTGCCCCCAATTTATCGGATTCTTGGTCGTAAAGCAAGACCAAGTCACCTTCTGAGAAGACACGGGGTTTGACATTTTTGTCGAACTGCACCTTGACTCGTTTCTTATGAGTTTCGTTAGCCAAAGCAGCATCACGACGGGTTTCATCCAGTTGGATTAATTCCAAGAAACGAGCTTCTTCTTCTGAAGTCTCGGGGAGGAGATCAATTGCGAGTTTGAGAGACGAGATTTCGCACTGGATTGGTAAGACTACTTCCAGGCCATATACCAGTTGGAAAGGTGTAAAACCGGTTGCATTCCTTACCGATGTTCGGTAAGCCCACAAAGCTGAGTACAGGATTAGGTGCCATCTTCTTTTGTGAACTCCAATCATCCTTTGCAGCATGCGCTTTAGGACCTTGTTGATTGCTTCAACTTGTCCGTTGGCTTGCAGATAATATGGAGTAGAGCTGTCGTGAGACAACCCTAGTTTGGCAGCTAATTCGACCATCATGTGATTGCGAAAATGCGATCCATGATCTGTGACTATAGCCTGTGGTACGCCGAATCTGGCGACTACATGATTGAAAAAGAAGAGGGCAGTTGTTTCACTAGTATTATCTAATGTAGGCATCACCTCGGCCCATTTGGTAAAATAGTCAACTGCGACTATGATATACCCATGCCCCCCGGTCAAGGTGGGGTTACATGTCATGAAATCGATGCCCCATTTGGCGAATGGCCCAACAGCCACTATTGGCTGTAGAGGTGCGAGCGGTCTTCTGGTTTTGCTATCGAAAATTTGACAAGCATGGCAACTTCTAACTGCGGTTATGCAATCTTTGAACATTGTTGGCCAGAAGTATCCTGCTCGTAAGGTTTTCTGCGATGTAGCATATCCAGATTGATGCCCCCCACACGCGCCTAAATGACAATCATTCAGAACTTTTTCGGCCTCCTGATGGGTGAGGCACCTTCTCAGAACTGTATTGATACCACGGCGGTAAAGTGTATCACCGACGATCATGTAGTATTTTGCTTGGTATCGAATACGTTTTTGTTCGGAGTGGGAGGTGTTTGGCCTGTATTTTTGGGTTTGGAGATAAATGATTATATCCCCATACCACTCATTGCTTGCAGATAACAGAAACCGATTTTCGTCCATGATTGTTTCTTCGGATGTGTCATCGTTGGACGACGATGGGAGATCGCACAATAATACTGAGAAAACTAGAGCTTTCTTTGACTTGGATTTTACAAATTCCAGATCGAACTCTTGTAGGATTGCTATCCATTTTGAATATTTTCCCCCCAACAACTGTCGTGACAATATATAAGTCATGCGGTTGCAATCTGACAGAATGGTAGTTTTCCAAACAAGGACGTAGTGTCGAAATCTATGTATTGCTTGAACCGCTGCAAGTGCTAGCTTTTCAATGTAAGAATATTTGCTTTCTGTATCATTTAAGTTTTTACTTAAATAATATATAGGATGTTCAATTCCATCGACTTCTTGAACTAAAACCATTGTGATGGTCGTATCCGCTGCAGCCAGATATAGGTTAAAATATTTTTGATAATCAGGAGCGTACATTAATGATGATTTCATTAGTGATTCTTTTAAAGCATCAAAGGAAGCTTGCGCAACCTGATCCCAGACAAAGGGCACTTCCTTCTTCAAAAGACGTGTATAACCTTTAGCGAGTTCGGCGTAATTTGGAATGAACCTCCTCAGAAAGTTTGCTTTCCCTTGGAGTTTCTGAATTTGAAGCAAATTCGAAGGTGGAGGCAAATTTATGATTGCCTGGACCTTACATGGGTCGAGACGAATCCCGTCCTTCGAGACTACAAAGCCAAGTAACCGACCAGAACTGACGCAAAATACACATTTGTGTGGATTGAGTCGTATCTTGTAGTGTCAGCATCGTAGAAATATCGCTCTTAAATGCTGCGAATGATCAGTCCGCTTTTGCGAATGAGCTGGAAGGTCGTCGAGGTATGGTTGAACGATGTTTTTGATGTCATGGAAGGCATAATTCATTGCCCTCTGAAACATTGCCCCTGCGTTCTTTAAACCAAAGGGTAATTTTCGATATGCGAATGTGCCCCACGGACAAATAAATGCAGTCTTTGACTGGTCCTATGGGCGGATATTTATTTGATTATACCCGGAGAATCCATCCATGAATGAAAAGATTTCGCATCCGGCGCATTCATCAATTATCTGGTCAATGAAGGGTGTAGGGTAGTTGTCTTTTGGACAAGCTTGATTTACATCCCTATAATCGACGCACACTCTAATTGTTCCTTGTTTTTTCATAACAGGGACAATATTCGATACCCAATCGGTTAGAGGAACGGGGTAGATGAAACTAGCATGGAGAAGTTTTTCAACTTATGCCTTAATGGCAGCGGCTTTCTTGGGGTGCACCTGTCGTAGCCGTTGTCGTACTGGTTTGACATCTGGATACATCTTAATTTCGTGTTCAATGATACTCGAGTCAATGCCTGGCATTTCACTATATGACCAAGCAAAGACATCTCTGAATTCGCGAAAAAGAGCGTTATATATTTCCAGCTCTGAAGGAGAACAACATTTGCCAACATAAATATTCTCTACAACATCTGTTTTGGTCAAGATATTTATGGCGATAGTCTCTTCAATGTTGGACAAGTTTCGCTCGGAATCCACCGTGTTTACAGTATTTGATAGGAAATCAAAGACTGAAGGATGATAAGGGTCATCTTGAGTTTCTTCTCCACAATCCGGAAGAAGGGAACGATGGTGGGAATCATTCCATGGTGCCCCTTCAATTACCATTGATTGGACAATCCCTTCGTCGATGACATGCACTCGCGACCAAGGATCTGAAGGGGTACCATATTCTTTAGACCTATCTATCCAAACGCTTGATGAGCGTTGATTTGGGTTTGCTTCCCATGCTAGGAACATTGATTGCTACAATATTTCCGTTGGGCTTGGGGGCAAAACCATTGCATGATCCATGTCGATATCGTTTTCTGAGATCTTTTTAGAAGATATCATGTTGCAGGTTCCTATCGACGCTACTTCCGCCAGGTTGATTGGAGGTGGAAGGGTGAAAGTTCCCATTAGTATAGGATCTTTTAATAGGCCTACTCCGATATTTTGAAGCGAATGGGGGCTTCCATGGATCATGGGAATGCTTCCTGTAACTTGAGAACCATTGGGGAGGAAGTTTTGTTGATCGACGATTGTAATCCCTCCTTGAAAGGGAAATGCAATCTTCCTAAAATAGGTCGACACAACAGCCGCCATAGCATATATCCATGGCCTTCCTAGTAGGATGTTGTAATCAAGATTTCCATCGATTACTTCAACATCTATTTCTACCATTTTCCCTCCTAGTTCAACTTTCAAGTTACTTAGAATACCATATGGGGTATATGTCCTTCCGTCGAATGCTTTTAATGTCGTCGAAGATCGCAACAAGGTTGGAGATCCTAAAGTCTTCCAGCAACTCATCGACATAATGCATGTAGATGCCCCCTCATCAATAATTGTTCGATGAACAGTTTTGTTGAGGGCTTTCACTTGAACAAGGAAAGCTAGTTGAGCTGGTAATTGAGGATCGTATCCTTTATGATCGAAGGATACAAGATTAGAATCCTTTGGGTCTATCCCACCAATGGCTGATAATAAAGCCTGTCTTTGGGATGGGCAATTCTGTAGTACTTCAAGAGTCGACATAGTGGATGGCGATTGGACCAAATCTTCCACTATATTATAATGTTGTGTCGCTCTAGCGCGGGGATTAAATGTCGACTTGTGTACTACTCCCTTTGGCGGTTTTATCGTCAATTCAGGAATGGTAGGCGGCGCAACTTCTGTCGAAGTCGTTGTCGAACTACTAGGTTGATCTTTATCCTTGTTGTTCGACAGTTGTGGATTCCCATAATCTTTGTTCCTTGTCGATATCAAAGCATCATTTTGTTGTTTTGAAACCGATAACATTAGCACTTGAGACGGGGAAGCATTTCCACTTTCAACCAGATTTTTTCCTGGATTGTGAAATGGATCAGTTAACACTGCGGAGGTTTTTGAATTCTTTAAGAATTTCTTAAGCTCAGCTCTGTGTGGACAATTTGCGGTCCAATGATCCTCATCGCATATGAAGCATGGATTTTTTGGTTTCCTATCTCCAGGAGGGTTTGAAGAAGATTTTTCAGGTGATGATTCCTCCTGTTTCTTCTTCTTCCCTTTGCCTTTCTTCTTGCTTCCTGGTTGTTTGGTTTCTTTGCCTTTATCTGTCGATACGGCATTTACTTCTGAAGCAAGAAGTTCATCTTTTGCATTTTGACTTGAAATATTACGAACCTTTTTGGATGTAGCCTTTGTCGATTTCGTGTCTGTTGTGCCAATCACGCCATCGCCGGCATGAGAGTCATTGTTCGATTTAGGAGGGGGAGGAATTGAGAATTCCGGTCTAGGGGCGTCAGGTATTTTATCGTAGAGCGTGTCGGACTGAGTGTAAATCAAGTCTAGATATTGCGCACGAGCGATAACTTGCTCTTCTGTTACGACTCCCCCCTTTGCCACATCTTCTGTGATGGAAGGCAGTAATGACTTGATAAACTATTCAGCTAAGCGCTGATCGCGGACATACGTTTTTACCATTCTACGACGACGTCGCCACTCATGTATATGATCAGATATGTGAGTGGCCGTTGTCTATTTGAAGTTGGTAAGAAGTTCTGTTCCCATTTCGTACCTTATTGGTAACTGAAAATGGGTTAAAAAGGTTGTGGCTAAGGTATTGAAGTTGTCGAACGAAGCTCTAGGCAATTCGATGTACCATTTTGCCACCGAACCCGTTAACGTCCTCTGAAAGAGGCAAAGTATTATCGAATCATCATTTAGGGTGTTTGACGAACACCATAGATGAAAGGTCATCACGTGATTCAATGGATCTTCACCCGGATTTCCATTAAATTTAGGAATATCTGATGGAAGTTTATGCGGAATCGCCGACCACCAAGGGGCGTAAGCGATTGGATCGTTTGTTAACCGATTTAAATCAGGTAACTCCAAAGTTGCCACAAAGGGTAACTGTTGATTCAGGTTAGGTGAAGCATACCCAGGATAAGATGGGATTTCCTGAGCAGTTGGTCTTTGCATACCGGCATAATGCATTTGATGCTGGTATATTTGGTAAGGTTGGTGGGCATGACCATTGTAAAATGGTTGATTTTGACCGTTTTGAATGTACGACTGTCCACTATTAGCAAAGATTTGTTGCTCGGAACCTTGGTATACTTGTTGTAATTGCGGTTGCTGGTATTGTACTAGCCATGGTTGTGAAGCCATGTGCTGTTGACCGATACTAACAGTTTGACCAAGATGAGGGGTAATTGTACCCGTCTGAACCTGTGTCATTCCACTAGTCGACGATTGTGGTTGAGTCGCAGGGTCAAGGGGTTGTTGCATTACAACCTGAGAAACCTGAGGTTGGCATACAACAGGCAGCACTTGAACTTGTGACACCGTCACAATAGCTGGCGTAGTTGGGATATTTGACATCGGTAAGCATTGTTGCATCGAGTATACAACTCTTGGTTGTTGAGGTAGTATAGGTACCCAACCGCTTGAGGTAATTCCAGTATAACCTGAATGTGGTTGTGAACTCCCGTATGGATATCCTCCCGGAGGGGATAATGAAAGGGTATACTGCCCCCCATACGGTGGTAATCCAGAACTCAAGGGAATTGTTTGCCCTTGGGGGCCGGACTGCCCAAATTGACCCCAAATGGATCAACTTGTTGAGACTCAACATAAGAGTTTCCAGATATTATTCCAGATGAACAAACAGGAACGGACCATACTGCCGAAATAGCCCCTGAGTGGGCTCCTTCTAGCGATTGAGAGCTAGTTGGGACAGATGGTATACCGGCGAACATTGTCGGAGTGATAGCAGGGAGTTCTACCGTCGTTGTGTCAGACGACACAGTCCTAGATGTTGACGGTTGTTCAGACATTTGTAGTCTATCCAAAAGATTACCTAGCGATTCTACAGGAGCTTCTGCTCGTGGTAGACTAACTTCTGATGAAGAAGGATATAGAGTAACCCCGACTCCAATTTGCGTTGGAGTATTTGTTTGAGGATCTTCTACAATTTCTTCTATGGCAATCAGACCAGGTGGAAGGGGAAGACCGTCAGGTCCGTAGAATATTTCTGGTGCCGAAGAAGGTGTGAAATCGGCAGCGACAGATGTTTGAAGAGCAAGACTCTCCGAACCGGTTGTGGATGGAACTGGTTCGGTAACACAAGTGTTTACTCTCAGACTAGGATCAGTATCACTGTCCTTCTGTGGTTGCTGAACTTCTTGTGTAGAGGCAGGGATTCCAGAAATGTTTGGAGTAACCGGAGTCTCTGATGTCGTTGGAACAGTTGTTCTAACTTTAATAGGAGATTTGCAACCGGTTAAACGAGTTCGCGTTGTCCGTACTGGCTTCGATTCCGGAGACAAAGACGGTTGACTCGTAAGCCTCCGCGAACGACTGGGTTTCAATTGACTTTCTTCCACGATTGCGGATTACTCGATCAACTAAAATAAAGGGGAAGTATGTTTCCAAATTAAATGAATTTTAGACGCTTTGACACAACTTGTTTTTTCAGTTTTTAAGAGTCGAGAAAAAACAAAAGATGACTCTAGTCTCCTTCGATTTTTAATGAGCCTGAAGTGACAAGTGCTCAGATGGACCTTTTCTGTTAAGGAGTCTGAAAAGGAACGAAAGGGACTGCTCTGGAAATCTAGGTAGAAGGAGTACCAAACCAATCGCAAAACTGTAGAATACTTTTTACGGTACGGCAATCAATCTTCCCGAATGTTGTGTTCAGTGCATTGCGATCGATAGGGCAGCAGACATGGCTTCCTATGGATAAAGTATTAAGCCTATTGGGGTCTCCCAAAATATACTCGACGGTACGTGGGAGCACAAGTCCGTACTAGAACTTATCGTCTCAAAGTGGAGGAATCACCCAACCATCAGTGAGAACAACAGTTACCAGGCTTTACGACGCTGGAATACGTCTCTAGCCTAGACTTCTAAATGTTGTGCGTTAAGTTCCAAAGCGTTGTTAGATTCATTGAATTTATTTTAAGTTGATCTTGTTTATGAAGTTTGCCTTTCGGGTTCACCACGAGATGTAGATGTAATTCCTAAAATGCAATCTAAGATGATAAACACACTTTTTATCTCTTTTATGCAATGAAAATCCTAGCTACTAGGGAAAAGAAAGACAGAATCTTTTCACAAAGAGCAAAGAGCACACTCTAAATGCACTTTCCTAAATCAAGCCAATCAAACTGTCTATATGCAAATGCACATGCATGTATTTGTTTTCGACTTTCTTAGTATATGGATGCTAGAAAGAAAGTTGATGCACAAATGTGAATATCTTTTCAAGCGACAAATATCAACAAGCTTCTTTTCGAAATCAAAAAATGGAGACGATTACAACACCTTACGATTTTGAAATGAATACTTGTTCTTGGCACTAGAACATTACAAATTCAGACCAAAATCAATAGTAACAGGATAATCAACCATCAACAGCAATCAAACTTTTTCCTACGACCGAAATCGACACTTGCGACAGATTCAAATCAAAGGACGATAGTACGACTATGCTACTTTTGCAAAGGAGAACTGTAAATGACTCAACAAACACACAAAAACATCTACAGTTATTTTGTACAAAGGAGGTGGAATAACAACAAGGAAAAGGGGTTTCAAACAGACATATACTGATCACAGGCAGCAAGATTCAAGAATAGAACTGGAAAGAATGAATCACAGAAGCCACAGCTACACAGAGCTAGTCTAATCAACGCACCTGTAACACAGAGAATCTGAAATGCAGCGCAGGTTGTCCACTCGGGAAGTGTGCTGAAATTCAGAATCTCTGAACATTACCTGCGCTGGGCCAGAAACGAGACTCTGTTCGGGTTCCGGGTCACAGTTTGCAGTTCAGTTCTTGGGTTTTGGCCGAGTAAAAAAAGCAATCAGTAATGCAACAATCAGGGGTAGATCTAAGGAGGATCTAAGAGCTATCATAGGGGCAATCAAATAGTTTGTGAATCAGTTGTTTAAATCATAAACAGATCCAGTGGATGGACTGAAGTAGCAGTTATCTACTTTGCATTTGTTATTGCAAATGCAGTTCGAATGCTACTTGTAAGTTTATGAAACAAACAACAAAGAATGATAAACAAACAAACTAATTAGATCCCCAGCGGAGTCGCCATTTTGTTATAGGGAAAGGTGTCTATTTAGAACTGCTCTATCCCACTAAGATGTGACAGCTGCCTTAGAAACAAACAGAGAAAAACTACTTTTGTTTTTCCTTTATGAATTATAGATAGAGAGGAACAGAAAGACCAACCTCTGTCTTGCGCTAATCCTTCGATTCGATCCCTCTCTTCTTTGATAGTCCTCAGCTACCTGGTCCCTTGCACGCCCAGCTTCACAAAGTACCTGTAAGATCACAGAAGCATAGCACTATACAAAGACATGGATCTATAATCATAAACAATCTAGGATCAGATGTAAATTTACCATACAAATGTAACAAGCATCAATGACACAAAAGCATGGAGGAAAACTCAAATAGCTTTTATTGATAAACAAGAAAAGATCCAGGAGGAGTTACAACCAGTTGTTCCGACCCAGCATCAACCTCCCAGCAAAGAATCCCCTCTTCACCTCAAACAAAGCTTAGATCACCCAACACTCTGATGTTTGTCTCTAGAAACCAACAGCAATTCCTTACAATATGCAAAATTCCAGCCTCTGGATCTCTGGGATGAGGGATCCATATATAGATATCTATAAGGGGGATGAGTCAGCTTGTGATCTGATTAGTGTCTTCTCTCTGATAGTTCTTGCTTCCACTTGGAGACTGAGGGCCTCTTACTCATCCTTGGTCGAATTCAGTGAGGCAAATGTCACAGGAGAAGATTCTGGAAGCTTCCATTGCCTCTCCACCTCGCGGAATGACACTGCCATTTGTCATTTCTCGTCCATCGCACCCCACAGAAGGGACTTTTGAAATGCAACGCACCCTCACAGTGTATTTAGGTGAGATGCAACGCACTTAGCCAGTGGAGCAGCTGCAATGATCCTGTTTTGACCAATTCTGAGTAGTTTCTCATGGAGAACTTTTGGGAGAACCTGTAATCTGTTGACCTTGTTCCTTTAGGGGTTAGAACAACATTTTTAGGGACTTAGGAGCCCTTGGTTTATGGACATTTCATGCTTGGGGTTGTAGGGCACAAAAATGTCTATAACAGCATGCACCTAGAATCGAGTCATCATGTTGGGGGCATGTAAACCAATCTCAAGCATAGTTTTTCGTTTCAAGCTTGTGTAAACATGAAACTGAATCCAATCATAGTTCCCTATGGTTCAAGCTTGTGTAAAAATGAACCCATCTCCATTTTAACCCTCGTGATAGCCATTATATCAACCTTTTCCATTAGATGAGCCTTGGTTTTTTCTTCTTCCATCGTCACTATCTGCTTGGTCGATCATACACTTTCACTTGGTTTTTTTACCCGTTTTGAGGAACAGTTGCAATGACTGGTCTTATTAGCCAACCTCTTCACATAAATCAACATGTTTTGATAAGTTCCATCATCACTGGAACCAGTTGCTATCCTATACACCACTTGTTCCTCTAAGTGGAGTCCTCTTTAAGCTCTTTTTAGACTCTCAAAATATGAAAAGATTGCCGAGTGCTTGTCCTTTTCAGCTCATTAACGGATTGGAAACGACATCTACTCAGTATAAGTTTAACCCTTTTCCATACTGAGATAGATTATTTACGAAAAAGCAATATGTTGATCGAACATGATCAAGGTTCTCTCATGTATCGTTTTACGTTTTTTTGGACTTGAGAGACAAATATACGAAAAAGAACTTGTGGAGTTTTCTTTTTGTCCCTTTTCAAACTCTCTAAACATGAAAAGGACCAAGTTATCATTGTCGTTAGACTCGTTAAAACATCAAATAGCGACAAACTTGTCCATCATGACAAGACCGAGTTTCACCTTCGCTAGACTCGTTAAAACATCACATAGCGATGGATTCACCTGAAGGGTGGAATTATACAACAAGCATATGTTATCCTCCTCAAGCTTGATAAAAAAAAAAGGTATTGGTCAACAATGACTGGGGAAAAGGGGTAAACCACTTTATGGCAGTAGGTTGCTCTTGAACATGACACTTTCACTTCATCACTGTGACTATTTGGGTTGGGTAATCTGCTTGATGGTCATCATACCTTGGTCTATCATACCATCCATTACTTTGGTTTTGGGTCAATGCTGCCAATCCATTCAGTGTCACCGACATGTTCAAGAGAAGTCACTCAGTTTAACATTCATCATTTGCAATACTCGTAAACCTTCATTTTCATGACCGCCATTCCTGAACCTTGTGTCATCAGTCACATTCTGCCTCCAAGAATCATTACTCTCAGGGAAGGAGGCATTCAAAGTGTTGACTTATCTAGGGCATGTAGCAACTGAATTAGGGTTTTATGAGCCCTAAAAGTACTGATCTGAATGATGGGAGTGATGTGCCCAAATGGATCTGTAATAGTTGCCCCCTAAAGCATGAAGTCGAAAATGTTAATGTTGAGTGATATGCTTTACGATGTGATGAGGAGGTTCCGAAGTGGATGGTGACCTACATCAATTACAATACATAATATCATGATATTTTGATTTTTCTCATGAATTGCTGAGGGAAGGCATACCCATGCTCAGCATATAAACTTTCATTACAAGTATGTAGATAGTCATCTACAAATATAGACCCATGATATGATGACCATCAATGTAAAGCCATTGTACGGATGATTTGGTACATTTCCTGAAATCGTAGCCCGAATAGATGAAACTAGATTCGGGGTATTCTATCTTGTTCAATCGTTGGCTCAAGTATGAGTCTAACCCTGTGAATATGTGATCTGAAGTCGAACATGGGAAGACATCATCTAATTACCAGCCAATGATGTAAGTCGTTAACAAACACGAGAGAAATCACCGATAACGATAATGATCCTCAAGGTACTGCAGTACATTCTGAATGGTGTGAATGGATGTTTTGATGTCGAACACCATACAAATTTTTTCAGTCGAAGGCCAGTGATGTCAACCTATCGCCAGAAGCGAGAAACCTGCCATTGATGTATGCAAGACTCAAGGTACTGGAAGGGTGTTTCTAAGTCAAATTCTTGGATAATGTGCTGATGTCCACAAGAAGTGACTCATCACAGGAGGGCCTTGATGTATCCCACATCAATGACACGAAACGAGTGTAATGATTCTTAGAGATAGAATGTGACTGATGACACAAGGTTCAGGAATGGCGGTCATGAAAATGAAGGTTTACGAGTATTGAAAAGGATGAATCTTAAACTGAGTGACTTCTCTTGAACATTTCGGCGACACTGAATGGATTGGCAACATTGACCCAAAACTAAAGTAATGGACGGTATGATAGACCAAGGTATGATGACCATCAAGCAGATTACCCAACCTAAATAGTCACAGTGATGAAGTGAAAGTGTCACGTTCAAGAGCGACCTGTTGCCATAAAGTGGTTTACCACTTTTCCCCTTTTCCCCTGTCATTGCTGACCAGTACCTCTTTATTTTTATCAAGCTTGAGGAGGATAACATATTCTTGTTGTATAATTCCACTCTTCGGGTGAATCCATCGCTATGTGATGTTTTAACGGGTCTAGCGAAGGTGAAATTCGGTCTTTTCATGATGGACAAGTTTGTCGCTATTTGATGTTTTAATGAGTCTAACGAAAATGATAACTCAGTCCTTTTCATGTTTAGAGAGTTTGAAAAGGGACAAAAAGAAAACTCCACAAGTTCCTTTTCGTATATTTGTCTCTCAAGTCTGAAAAAGTGTAAAACAATATAAGAGAGAACCTATTGATCATGTTCGATCAACGTATTCCTTTTTCGTAAATAATCTATTACTTTTTTGACTTAGAAACACCCTTCCAGTACCTTGAGGCTTGCATACATCAATGGTAGGTTTCTCGCTTCCGGTGATAGGTTGACATCACTGGCCTTCAACTGAAAGACTTTATATGGTGTTCGACATCAAAACATCTATTCACACCATGCAGAATGTACTGCAGTACCTTGAGGATCATTATCATTATCGGTGATTTCTCTCGCGTCTGTTAACGACTTACATCATTGGTTGGTAATCAGACAGTGTCTTCCCATGTTCAACTTTAGATCACATATTCACATGGTTAGACTCGTACTTGAGCGAACGATTGAATGAGATAGAAGACCCCGGATCTAGTTTCATCCATCTAGGCTGCGATTTCAAGAAATGTACCAAATCATCCGTACAATGGCTTTACATTGATGGTCATCCTATCATGGGTCTATATCTGTAGATGACTATCTATGTACTTGTAATGAAAGTTTATATGTTGAGCATGGGTATGCCTTCCCTCAACAATTCATGAGAAAAATCAAAATATCATGATATTATGTATTGTAATCGATGCAGGTCACCATCCACTTCGGAACCTCCTCATCACATCGTAAAGCATATCACTCGACATTAACATTTTCGACTTCATGCTTTAGGGGGTAGCTATTACAGATCCATTTGGGCACATCACTCCCATCATTCAGATTAGTACTTTTAGGGCTCATCAAACCCTAATTCAGTTGCTACATGCCCTAGACAAGTCAACACTTTGAATGCCTCCTTCCCTAAGAGTTTCTTAGCCTGAAGCCCTCCAGAAATGCCTCCTTGAGGGACCAACGTAGCCTTGGTTAGGGGTAAGTGCACTTCAGTGCAGGTAGGCCCATGTCAGGGTGCTTTCCAAAGCACTTAGGCCCACTTTGACCTGCACTGGGCGAGATTGAGCGAAATCATCATAGGGTTCTGGGAATATTCTTATCTTCTGGAGCCATCTAGAAGATTCCCACACTTATCATCTCTTATGAGCTCAAAATTGGATAGGGAATGAGTTAATTAACCTCCTATCCTCTCATCCCTTCCTCCATGGAAACTAACTCTAAGTTTGGAAGGCCATTCAATACCCTCATTTATGACCAAACCACCATCATTTTCCTATAAATTGAGCACTCATCTAAGTGATCAGGGGCTGGACTTTGAGAATTTGTAAGGAGGTGTGAGGTTTGAGATTGTAAGCAAGTATTGTTATGCTACCGAAGTGTTGTGCTTTTGATGTGATGTTGGTTGGAACCCAAGCTGGAAGAGTGACAATGGATCGGACTTCATGGTTGTAATTCTTCCTTCTACTTAATAAAGTTGTTTACACCTTTTCCCATATTCTTGTCTTTATGTATGATGATTATATGTGTAAATGCTTTCGATTCCATTTTCTTATAGTAGATAGATCTCTTTCTTTGATTGGTTTTTGTCCTCTGTTTATGATTGCAGGTACTTATCGAGTGGATTAAGTTCAAGAAGGAGCGACAGGAGCCAAACAAAGGAGACAAAGGGAAAGTGAAAGATAACAAGTAGGTCCCTTTCCTTGTTTATCTTCTATAGAAAAAGGTTAAGCATTTTAAATCTATTGTTCTAGGTGTAGCTACCCACCTAGGGAAATTGCGTTTATCCGTAGATGAAAAATTCCACATAACAGCTCTTGGGTACACCTTGAAGGTCTGAAGTCTGACCCTTTTGTCCCTTTGGAGTGCACCCTTGCACCCTCTTAACCTCTTTGAGCGCATGAGCACACCTTGAAGGCTCAAATGGTTTTCCTTCGTGCTTCTTCAGTGCACCTATGCCTTTGATGATCTCTCTTTCTCTATTGCTTGAGTGCATGAGCACACCTCAAAGCGTCAAATGACCCTTGAATTCCTCTTCATGCTTTGATAATGTGCCCTCCTTGTTTTTATTCAGATTTCTTGCCTATACAAGTAGTTATGTCCCATTGTTTATAGGATTATCATATTAGCTACATTTGATGGCTTTTTTAATATGATCTGATGAGTTATTCCTTGTAATAGATAGAATATTTTGTAAAGCTAATCTTTGTTGCCATGAGTGTGCTTCCACATACATGTGTTCAAGCTGCTAGTCTCATTACTCTTTCGTCATATGTTGGAATGATGCCTCCCGCTACACGTCAAGTGGCCTCCAAAGAAGCCTCAAAAGCAAGCATTGAAGAAGTAGTAGAAGTGACAAAGCCTACCATACCCATATTTGCAAATACGTAGTGCTTCATAGACAAGTCCATTGAGGTCATGTGGAAAAACATTAAAGATACATTCATGCAGAAACAATTCTTTGAAAACTTGGAGGATTTGGAAGTATACATTGACATCAAGCAGACTAGAATACACAAGATTGCATGCAGGTTCCTAGCCATTCCCTTTGTAGAAGTGATTTAATGGATTCTTACGCACATGGATGATTTAAATATGGTGCTTTGTAGCGAAAGCGGTGGTTAGATCACCACCTATTATGGAGAAGACATGCATACATCGTATAAGATGAAAAAGCCATAGAGTATGCTAATAAAAATGTTTACACTAGATGGGTTGATCTCGACACAAGTGACATTATCAAATCTTGGTTTTGAGATCTTGCTGAGTTCCAACATCGCCTATATGTAGTTTACCCGACCAATATTCTCAGGGATTTGTATAAGTATCTCATTGCTATGTGTTGTAAGCTGCATGGGTGAAATAACGTTGAAGTATTTGAAGAGAAATTGATATATATGCTCAACATGGTGGTCACCCGTGGAAAAGTCTTTAATTGGGCAAATATAGTTTCTTTTGAGTTGCAACGTCATGTTGGGTAGGCTAAATCATCTCTAAGGTAAAACCAAGCACCAAAGTTCTACATGTATGCATTTCTATTGGATGGGATATGTGCATGGTATGCATTCCCAAGAATGTAATGTAATTGGACCCGACAGGATAATTTTCTAGTCTACTTCCATTGCATCTTGTTGTCAGATTTGAGTTTCAGGGGGGCATATGACAAATTGGAAGAGAATTTCTTTACATTCATATTCCATATGATATATGAGATCGATCATCCTTTCATGACCGACCAAGTAAAGAGGTCATTACAAGAAATCATGGATTGGTTTGTTGCACTTGAAGCTACATACATTTGATGATTTGGATGTCATATTTATCCTCATACTAGGCCGTGATATGTAACTAATAAGGTGTTCTTACAAGAAGTGGCTTATTAGTTGAATAAAGGGCTATTAGGAGCCCTTCAAAGAAGGAAGAAAGCCTCATGTCCCACTTTCCCTTTGAGGATTGGATTGTATGAGTTGAAGAACCATAAGGTGATGGAGGTCAAACTATAGGTGTTGGACTACCTGCATTTTGCAGTCAAGGACTTTCACAAATATGAACCCAAAAGAGTGTGCATGCAACATTGTGAAAGGATTGGTTTCTCTTGGGGATATTCATCAATGTCTACAACAAAATATGAGAAGGTGAAGAATGGGTACAATTGACTTAGGAAGACACATACATGAATTGAAGTCGGTTTCCCCCAAGCTTCACCAGGTCAAACTGTGCAAATACATGAGGCACCACAAACAAATCCTCAAGCAAAAAATGTAGATGTTAGGAAAAGGATCAAGCATGATTAAACAGGAGAAGGTAGCAAGAAATGGAAAGCTAATCCTTTGAAAAAAGGATATATTCAATCTAAACAGGAAAGGAGAGAATTAGAGGCAAAGATACAACAAGAAGAAGAGGAGAAGAGGAAGCAACAAGAGTTTCTCATAAAGCAATAAGAAGAAGAAGAGGAAAGAAGGGGATAAAAGAAGATCGGAAAAACTAGTCACAAGAGGAGGAAGCAATACAGAGGCCGGAGCAATAACAAATGAGTTAGGATATAGAGGAAGAGTTGGAGGAAGATGATACCATCCAACCCATAGATGATGAACCAAGTTCTCTGGTAGAACCTCCTCTTATGGGTGGTCATCTCCCATTTGATGAAATAGGAATCACACCTCCACCTAAAGACAGAGTCATGGATGTGTGTAATGTCACATTTGATTAGGTCAAGAAAAGGATCATGCAAAAGAGGTAAAGATACTTCCCAAATGATCCTCAAAATCTAGTCTTTGTATCCACAAAAAAGGTGATAACTTATAATACTAGGAGGAATCCCCAGGAAATCATGGTAGCTAATGTTGATTTTGCTACAACAACACAGGATAACTCAGAGTATCTGTTGAATGAGAATGTACGATTAAGGAAAGAGTTAGCTGAAGTAAAGAAACAAGCAAAATATCTCACTGCAGAAAATCAACGACTATCCTCCCGCAACTTCAACACAATGAAATGACAGTCAACCATACATGAGAAATTGGGTCCATTGGAGGATACCATGGCACAATTGTTTGATGGAATGATACTTCTATAGGAAGCGGTTGCACTCCTTGTTTGCATTCAAAATAACACACAAGAAGTCTTAAAGCTCCTCAAAGTGGCAAACTGAGTTGTTGATCAACATCGGGGATGGGTTGCCAAATATTCAAATGTTCTGCAACATTTGGTTAGAAAAGACATGATTTCTACTGAGATAGACTGAGTACAACTGAGACTCCATCATAACAACTACATCCATCTTGGAGAACAATCGACCAAGACTATTGTCGCTTATAGTCGATTGCACAACGGTTTTGAGACTTTAGCACATAAACATGGGATGCCTTCAGTAGGATCACTTGAAGAAATAAGAGGCAGGTAAATAATATTTCAATAAATAAGTTAGTAAATAGAACAAATCAAGCAAACATCAAAGCAAGAAGGCTTGGAGATCACTAAATACATTATTCTACAATCTGCCGTCACATCAACTAAGGCCCACATGAAATTGTCATGGCTATGCAATATTGTACAATCAAGCTCAAGACCACATTGACATAAGTACTGGAGGTGAAGTTGTGGTTTGTAGTGGACTTGAAAGTTCAGATCAAAGTCATCACTATGGATTTCAGAGCATGGCACACATACATTACCAATGAGATCCATGAGGAAGCAAATGACTTATCAATTTGATAACATTTTGTCCTAATAGTAGTTTTGTCTCATATAGCCACCGTCTTATATGTATTTTATCTTTTGTAATAATTTGTGTGTAGTGAAGTCCAAGAGACACATGTGGAATGTGAAAAATCATATGTGGGATGTAAAAGATCATGTATAGAATATGAAAGTTTATATGGAAACCCATAGGTCATAGAAGTTGAAGAGTCATGAGGAAACTCTAAATTCTTCGTCATTTTTTATAAATAGTTCTTCATGACTCAAGCAAAGGGCTTGGATTCTTAGAGTCTTACCTTAGATTTTCTCTTAGTGCATAGGAGATTAATCATTCTTTGGAGAAGCAAGTTGTGGTTTCAGGTTCCACTATTCCATCTAGTGTTTCACCTATGTAACAATGTACTTGGAATCTTTCAATTATAATAAGAAGCTATATGAGCCAACACTTGTTTATGCATTTATTGTGGATGTAGTAAGACTATTCTTGTTATGTTTGTGGTATATGTTGGCTTAATTACATACTAAGACTAATGAACTATTTCGTTGCTTAGATATGGATCTTATTGAATGAGCGTTGTTATGTTTTCATGATTGTTGTTTATCTTGTGAACTAATTTGCAGGTAATCAACAAGCCTTTCTCTTCACTCCTGGGTCTCCCTTAGGATAGTACTATAACTTCCCTAATCATAGGCTTGTTTTCCTTTACTAGCCATGATAGTTCCATGTGCATATTACATTCGGTGTCACACAAAGCTTACATACTTGCTTCCCCAAAAAGGTGTTTGTGATATCTTGTATATGTGTTGTAACCAAAGCATGCCTCTAAAACCTTTGCAGTGGTGGTCAGACCATACAGCGAGATGGGACTCCTACACCAAACCGTGTGAGGTCTAATTGGGACCTCAAATTTCAGAGATACCTTGCATGTTGGCGGTATTCAACATTATCAATACTTTATAACCTTTTCAAGGTTCCAAAAATATATAGCCACATATTTGCAAATTTACACAAAGAATGTCAACAAATTTCACAAATATATAGTCTTAGATGTGCATACACATAGATTATTCAGATAATCATTATGAATCAGGATGAAATTTAGGTGCTTCTTCAATTTAAATCATGAATTACAAAGGCTTACAAATTTTCATGACAACTTTGGTCTTCGTATTGGATCACAAAGGATAGATATGAAAATGTCCATAGAGAAGATAAGGCTTGGACTTCTTACGATGATTGCAAATTACATGAATCTTGAATCAACTTGTATTTCAATCATATATCAAAGTAATGTTCTTCATATAATTCACATGGACTCATAGATAAATGGTCTCATATTTTTGTTCCATTCCAAAGAGTCTCATGAGTTTGCATGAACCATTACAAGATTCATCCTAGGAAGACTCAGAATCAACATAGAATTGGATAGGATTTCGATCTCCTTTTAGCTTACACATATGTATAGGAAAAAGAAAACCATATGGACAAATTTCACAGAGACAATCATATGAATCAATTATTTTTGGGATCGTTAGTGATATCACAAAGATAATCATCGTGCCTCAACTAGGTCCGCAAAATTTTATAGGTGCAAGATGAACATGGCCACAAAGAAAATAGGTTTCTCACATACAATAGAGAGTAATATGCCACAAGATAGCATAAGAAATTCCATAGATTATGTCATAGTGCTCGTATTTCTAAAGATAATCAATACAATACACAGAGAGGTTCACAATAATATAAAATGGTGTTACATACCTCAAATGATATTTGGCCTTATATCACAATTATTGTTATAGGTTTGTACCTTTTCTTTTCCATAGTAGATTCGGCCTTCTTTACTTGATTCCTATGCTCAGAACCCGCCATAACCTCAACTAAACTTTTATCAATTCATCATTTTCTTCAACCCAACTCTAATACCATGTTGAATTTTCTAGGGCACATAAACTAGAAAAAAAAATTATTAATATCATTAAGCAGTTAAATGAAAGAAAAAAATTCAACTATTAAACATGAAAGAGCAATAAAGATAACCATGTGGCAATAAGATAGGACACATAGAAAATTTATGCTTGAGGCTAGGGAAAAACCCAAAAAAATTATTTCCTTATGAGAGAGAGAGTTCCAGATTCATCAACACATCAAAAGCAATAACTTTCAAGATACTAACCAAACCATATACCAAGATCATCATCAAGTGCCATGACATAAACCAAGCTCTTGAAATTTTGGCCCTTCTTGAAATTTCGGCCTCCTCCTGAAATTTCGGTCCTCCCTGCAATTTAGCTATACCAGAGATGCAGAAGACGAATTTGAAGTTTCCAAATGAGGAGAAAATTTCTCTTATTTATAGACTTGATGAGGGGATTGAATGGGTGCCTCTTGGGGGCCCAACTGACCTAAAAGAATATGAAGTCAACCTCAAAATGTTTTGGAGGCAAATTAAAAATTAAAAATTTCAAATTCTTCACATGATGAAAATACCAACCATGGCTACTATATTTCCAAAATATATCACGTGGACCATTATTGATTATGTGGATCATTTCCATTGGTCCACGAAGGGGTTCCCCACCTGGCCTCACATGGCTCCACATGGTAAGGTGTGGACTATGGAATCAACGGAGAAGATTGATTTTTGTCAGATCAACAATGTCTAATGATAAGGTTTCACTTTGGCCATAATGAAATTCTCTCCACCGATTCGCTTGGTCATTTCCATTGGTTTACAAATAGAGCGTTGTTATGCTCTGTGATCAGGTTTTGATCTACCATTCACTGCTAAACTTCAAACAACTGTAACCTCGTCCTCTTTCCAGGCTTCATCCATTAATTTTATGTGGAAGTACATTGCGGTTCAATATGGCCAAGCTGATATGTAACAAAGTATAAGATTAATTTTGTGAGATATTTACTTTTCCTTCTATCAATTGCTTGTATTGTTAATTTGACTAGTTGTTTTCTTCTTGGAGTTGCAGGTTTCGTAGAGAGTATTTCCCTAATGATGCTTAGACTCTCAGTGTCTATCGTTGGAAAGAAATTTCCTTAGTTGGCTCATGGTTTTTTTAATCTTGTTGCAAATGTGTTTTTCTTTGTTCCCTTTTTTTTCTTCAAGTAAACACTTGTTTTTGTTTGCTTTTATACATCATATTTTTGGTCTGTTAAATAGATAAGGGTTTTGTACTAATCCGCTTTATTTTGTATATAGGTTCATTATGGAGATATAGGGTTACTTCCGACCTACTCTTGGTAGAAGTTTACTCTTGGTAAGAGTTCGATCTCAGCAAAGGTTCACTATTGACACGCAAAATTATATTCTCTTTTATTTTTAAGGGAAGAACCCTTAGTGTATTTCTCACACTCCTTGCTTATTTCCTAGTCAATTATAGATTAGGGTTTAAGTGTTGAGAGCCTAGATAACATGCTCTGGTTTTGTATGGCCTTGGTTCAATCTTGGCTTAATTACTTAGCTGACCACTTATGTACAAGCCATACCATGGTAGAACTTTCTTATATAGAATTTTGTTAAACGTACAAGGTTTTAACCCTACCAGAATATATTAACTTTATATCATTTCACAACCGTCTTGACATAGTTTATTTCTATTATAGGTAGTAATTATGGAGTTATCTAACATGGTATTTTCCTCAGGAATAATTTTCTCCCAATTATTCTCTAGTTTCCTCTTTGGAAATATTTTTCTTTTAATAAGCCACATCTCACATTTTGTACTGTCGGGAATTCTCAGGTACACTAACTCTTGGTGCATAAAATGAATTCATTTTTACTTAATGCAAGACCCTTTGAGTACCTTAACGAATTTAGCTTATTCCCTTACATGTGGGATGCACTTGCACTCCCTGGTCACTTCTTAAATATATGTGATTTTCTTAGGAGGAGATGAGACACCAGATTTTCTACTATGAATTAGATTTCATGGGAGCTATTCAAAATTTTACCTTGATGGGAAATTTTAATGTTAAAAGCAATTATGCCGTATTTGTATTATTAAAAACAACCAAGGCTAGAAGCCTTCAGTCAATGGGTATTGTTCTGTTTTAATTATAACATTGGTATTATTTGACCATTCTAGTTAACACATGTTTCCTTATAAATAACATTGTATCCTAAGTTTTGGTTTTACAACTCAAAGAGATTATTCCCTCAATTTATATAAACTATAATTTCCTTTTCTATGCTATTTCAGAAATTACCAATATATGTCCTTGATAGCTTTGAATATTTGAATGCTTTGATGAAAATTTAGGATAAACATTATAAAATAATTCTACCCACTGATGGATTCCTTTCTCTTTCATATAGAACTATAGAGATTGGCTACCACCCCATATTTTCTCACTTGCTTCATCGGATTGGACTTTCTTGAGTTACCTGTAGAGAATCTATTTTTCTCTAAATTTTTATTCAAGAACATTTATATGTCCATATCTTTTCATAGTTAGAATTATGTTTGGTTTGGGGCCATGGCACAAATTCCATTCTTTTCTGATGTATTAGGCCAGTTCAGCCTCACCATTTGAACTCATTAGTTTTATGGTTACAATCTTGCCTTAACTGGATTTTCATGTTAGGAAGGGGCACTACTAGTGTACCCCATGCAAAATGTATTAACTTTATTTCAAATATGTCATTCTCTATTTTATTTTTTCATGTTACCATGTAACTGGAACTATAATTTAAAATGACAAACAATGCATTCAAAAAATAAATGTTTGTTAGGGAATTGTTCCAGAAAACCCTTACATAGTAAATAAGAAACATATTCTTTTCAGTAATTTATAACATGTTCTTCACTACTCTCTGTATACACAAAATACTTGAACAATTTTGAAATACTTGGAGAATATATTTCTATTTCCTTTTTCATTCACATGCATAAACATTTAGAATAACTTGCATAGTACATTAACACTATTGTTACACATATCTTCAACATTAAAATACTTAGCATGAAATGAATACCAAATTGTTTAGTATACCGAATTGTCAATATTTTCTAGAAAATAATATTAGAGCTGCAACGCTCCTCCCAACCTTGACTCTTCCTCTCGAATGAGTCTCCTCCAACTTCAATGGGCTGCAAGCCAACAACTCTATTCTCTTTTTCTTTTTTGTCTCTCATACCTCCTTCTCATGAGTCTAATGCAATACAAGACAAAACATCCCTTTTCATGATTATGTTAATAGTTAGTAACTACCTCCTCCATTATCCATTAGGTGGCAGGAAATTACTTTGCTCATTAATGAGCTCCACTCTCCCCAGCTCCTAAGACATTGTACTGTTTATCTAGGGGAGTTATTGATCAATAAATTTTCCATAATTTAATAATCTAATCCCTAGATTAGATGCCTAGGTCTTACATCATCCAAGGGTGAGAAAATCTAATCATTTGCTTACATCACATAAATTCTCTTTAGCCATTTGTAGCCTCAACAATATTTTCCATATTTTTAATTAATAACTTAATAAAAACATATTTACATAAAGTCATTATCAACAACAACATGTTTTATTTTAATGATAAACCTGTTTCATTTATGTCTTAAAATCACATCATTGTCACACTTGACATATACAAATTCAAAAATAATACTAAGTTAGGGGATATCACAAACTATATAAGGTGACCATAGTTACCATGTTTTACTATGGTTGACCATAGTCAACTATTGTAGCTTGTAGATAATTATGGTCAACATGATTACCCATCATCAAACATAGTTGACTTTGCTCATGATTGTTGACAATAGTCAACCATGTTCAACCATCAACTTTTTTTAGCCATCATAAGCCATTGTCAACAATGGTTAATGATGATCAACCATGACCAACCATGGTCATCTTGGTTGACCATAGTCAACCTTGGATAATGATAGTCAACCCATGCTCAACATGGAAAACCATGGTCAACCATTGTTAGAATGGTTAGACATGCTAAACCTTAATCAACATTAATGTAACATTGTTAAATTGATGTAACATTAATATGTTGTTACATTAATGGTTGACCATGGTTAAACTCAGTCAGCCTCAATCAACCATATTCAACCTTGGTCAACCTCATCAACCATGATCAAACTCATCAACCATCTTCAACCATTGTCAACCATGGTCAACAAATGATCTGGATTGGATCATTATATTGTTAGTCATCCATCTCAATGCATTCAGAGTGGAAAAAGTGGACAAATCTCTCACGGGACTAACTTTGCTGGCAAGACCTAGTTTGGTAAAACAAGGTTTGAAACCTTCCGGGATCATTTTGAGGAATCAAATGACATTTTTTGGGGGTAAAAATTTTTCTGCGAAAGCACCATCTTTTCATGTTATTCTACACACAAAGATATTTCTAATGATGCAATAATTGCATCAATCAGAGTCCATATACAAAAGTTACGCAACTCATAAGTTGACCTCCCTGTTTTCACCACCATGGTTTGAGAGGATGTCGCGTCAACCCCCACTCTTTATAGAAAATGGGCTAGCCACATGATTGTAATGTAAAGTACTCTAGAAGAGTCTATCTTGTAACTCTGGATAAGGGTTGAGGTAGTCAAACTTAACCACTAGTGGGCTATCAGGTTGTGTTATAACCGGGCCATTAGGAGGAAGAGGCATTTCATTCTTTCGAGAGCATTATTTCCGTAGCTGAGTAAAATTAGCCAAGAGGGATAGAAGGTAGAGCACACAAAGAGTATTTGTGCATTATAGCAGCCCACGTGCCACAAACCATAATTCTTTGTACATGTAATCATATTTCCAGACAAAGAAAGAGAGCAAAGCGACCTCACCTTCTAGTTGGGTTTTCTCCCAAAAGGGTTTCCTAGAGCATATATTGTGTCTAATGTGTGTGTGATATTTTATTTTTTTGTTCTCTATTTTCTGCATAATTTCATTCACATGCATGCACTAATTACAATAAAATCTATAGATCTAGAAATTTAATAAAATTGTAATAGTGTAGAGATTCATATTTTTATTATAATATTATTAGATTTGTTGTGAAGAATTGTCTAGTGGAATATCCATGATAGTTTACAGATCAACAAATCCACTCCAAACACGTCGACCATCAACTAACATAATGACATTAGTAAATGTGGTTGATATACACTAATATGCAACTTTTTCCACTTTTAATATGTCAATCAACACATCAAAATGACATCGATTGGCATATATCAACCACATTTTTCTCAACAAAATATGATGTTTTTTTGTTATTCAAGTAGAATAAAAAAAGTACAATATAAGCTTACAATAACTGTAGTTTCCAGACTTACAAAGTGGTTGTTAGATAAGTAGAGAAAAAATAACTTTTAGCTGGTTGGAAAATTTAGAATTACAACTATGAATGCTGGAGAAAAATAATTAAAGACTAAGGAAACTGTCCCAAATGATAAATACATGTTGGCTGGAAAAAAAATGTAAGTGAAACATGTCCCAAGTGAATATTACATGTCTGAAAACACTGAAAGTGGACATCATAAATAGTCGTAGATTTCATCTTTTGATTGGTTCCAAAATGGAGAGATGTAAGAAGAAAGATGCTTGCATAACTGTTTGATGTTTGGAAGAATGTTACCATCAACCTAAAGGAATTGTGTGAGCATTTTGGATGGTTATTCTTATGAGTTTTCTGTAATATATAAATCCAGGTTCCATTTGGAGAGTGTGTTTTGATATGCTATCAGTGGTTGCATTGAACTATTTGAAAATATGTTGGGAACTTATTTTAGATAATTCCTTCTTCTCTTCAATTTTCCTCTTCCATGCTTCAAGGTTAAGAACCTCTAGTTTTTCCTTTCCTACCAGCCAATCAATCATACACTTGGAATCCCCCAAAATTTGAATACTTTTTATGTTCTTTGTTGATGCTAGGAACATAAGAACCCAGACAATAATGAATTATGCTTTACTATTTATGACAATTCCTAAACCAACTTTGAAGAGCACGACCATCTCTTGTTATTTTCATCAAGCCTTCCCGATGCAGGAGCATTCAACCCAAGGAAAATCATTGTATTTTAGTAGACATAGGGGGCTCATGTGTTTTAAGGAAGTTGGTTTCCTAAGTGTTAAGTTAATGTAATATCTAGGCTTTTGAGTGGTTAAAATAGGAATTAATTAGATAATGTGAGGATGTTGTACATGATCTCGAATTAAGGGGAACATGAGTGGTTAGTAATGACAAAAGAGTTAGAAGTCAATTATAACTCTTAAAGCAGTTCATGATTCGAGGAACTAGAGAGAGTTCTTAGGAATTAAATGAAGTTAGAAGTGGATATAGAGGATAGAGGACATTTAGGAGTCAATTCAGTAGATCTAGGATTTGAACCAGAATTAGTTCAAAGCACCTTTCTAGTATAAATGTAAGCCTACGGGTAGAGTGAAAGAGGAGGCCCCTAATAGTTGAATATCAGGCTTGTGAGAGACACAGAGTCTCAAATGTAATCATTTGTTTATACTTATGTATACAGAGGTTTATTCCTAGCTGTGTAAATGTGTGAAATGAGTATTTTATGAATGAATTACATATGAATTTGTAGGTTCTGTAACAGGGTTGCAGATAGAGTTCTGTAGAACGCACAGAGGGAGAGAATGATTCAGAGGAATCATCACGGGTTTTAGAATCCAATTGAAGAAACAGAGTGAAGCTCTGGAGAGAAGTAGCGAAGTGAGAATTCGCAGAGGAGTTAAACTCAGAGAAGTTGAGCAGCAGAGGCGGAAAGCGAAACCCTGAAGAAAAACCCAAACCACAGAGAAAACGTTGAAGAATTAGCGTAAATTCTAAGTAAAAAGGAAGAGTGGAGAAGTGAAGTATCAGTGCATATGAATCGTTAGATCTCAAAGATCAACGGTCATTGTGTGATAGAAGAGCGTGGGAAGTAACTAGTTAAAAGGCTGGTTTATAAGCGAAATGGTATTTCGGGCGGTGAAGAAACCATAAGTGGTATTGAGCGTTGAGCGCCCGATCCCATACATATCACGCCACGTAGCAGCAGAGGTGAGAGGGGAAACCACTTTATCGGGCGGTTAAACCCCGTGTTTGTGGTCGATCCGAAATCTACCGTGAACTGTTGGATCTTGCAAGAGGAGATCAACGGCAGGGGGGAAGAATGTGACACGCAAAGTAAGCAGACCCGAAGGGAGTTATATGGCGCAGTTAATATGTTTTGAGTTCCAGAGGTTAATCGCATATCGGAGGAGATGGGGAACCACATGTTAATGTGACCCACGGACTATAGCGATTGTGATAAGCGAAAAGGTAAACCTCGACAAATGTGCCAAGGTCGTACCAAGGCGGAAAAGGTGTGTTTGCATATATTTCCTTTGTAAATGGTTATAAAGGAAAATAGCGTCAGAGGAAGATTGTGTGCGAGTTGTTGATCAGAGATCAGAGGAAAGTGACATCGCGATATCACCGATAGGCCGATATAGCGCCAATCAGAGATCGGGCCAATCGGTAATTGGGGATCGGAGCAGCGTTGTGGAGCGACTAAAGGTGTGGACCCAATGATAATCATGAACATGGGTTTATAAGGTTTGAAGTCCGGCCTATGTGTTTCGGTCAGGTTTTCCTTTGTAATCCGATAAAGTGAAGCCCCAGGAAAAAAGGTAAGATTGTGAGTATTTCCTTTGTAAATGGGTTATAAAGGAAAGTAGCGTTGATGGGAGAATTTACGTGTTAATATATGTAACCAAAGGTTAAAGAAGGGAAAGGTTATATATATATGGTTTAGGGGTTAGTGAAGGGTTAATGAGATGGTTTTAGTCCTGATAGGAAGGATTTAAAAGAAAGGCTTTAATAAAGTCATATTCGAAGGTTAAGGGGTGATTAAAGTCCTGAGACATGAATTTTGTATGTTGGTTTGCCTATGTTGATTAATACGGCCTTAACCATTAGAGGTTGAAGATTTTGACTCCTTAGAGAGTTAAAATACCTAGGACAAATGTGCTGATGCATTGTATATGCATACTGTGGGTGTAAGCGGGGGTAACCCTGCATCATTAGTGGTATCAGAGTAGAATTGTAATTGAAACAATTGGTGTTAAAATAGAATGAAGAAATTCTATGAGAAATAATTGAGAAAAAAGATGATTATGCAGGCAAGGAAGGATCAGATTCTAATCTAACAGAAAGTAGGCACGCAAAGGTGATGTGTAGCAGAACTTGCAGATGCAAGAGATAGAGGACAATCCATTCAAGGTACAGGTGGAATGATGAAACAAGATCATGCTGAGATCTTGAAAGTGAGGTGATATGTTCTGTTTTGATTTGAGAATGTGTGTTTATACATTGATGCACATATAAAAGCATAAGAAGGTGAGAAGGTTGCAGCAATATAGAGCAAGGAGTGCTTGAATTGGTTCCAGAGGAAAGAACTAGAGAAATGCTAAGAGACTGAGCTCAAAGGAGAGAAGCTTAGTGAGGCATATGTAGCAAGAAGGAGACTTGTTACTGTAGAGGTATTGTTGCAGCTCACAAAGGTAATTCCACAAAGGATGTGGGTAGAATTGCCAGGTGATGAAGGAAGCTGGTAAGACTTTCTTAGTGAAAGAAGAGGTGTTCGGAACCAAGTATTTCATTGTGATTGAAATACAAGAGGACAATTGTGTTCTTGAGAAGTGCAGATGAGTTGAAGCCTAGAAGGAGCAGAGAGAAGTGCTCAAAGGAGGTTCCAGTGATAGAGAACCAAGGGCTTGCCAAAAGACCAAGTACAGAGGAAAGCTTGGTGAGGTAAGTTGCAACAAGGAGGACTTGTTGTTGCAGAGGCTTAATGCAGATCATAGTGAGTGAGTGAGGAGCTCATGAAGAGAGAAGAGAAGAAGATGGCTACTGATAGTCATAGTAGAGGTTCTGAGGAAGACCACAACAGAAGAAAGATGAAGAAAGAGGATGCCAAGGAAAATGGCAAGAGGATGGGTCAAGAGGAAATTGACAAAGAGATTGCAAAGTTCAAAGAACAACTCGATGCATTAAGGAGAATAATAGAGGAAAGCCAGAGACTAGGTTGGGTCTTGAGGAAGAAGCCAATGAAGTGGCATAAGTTGCAGAGGAAGCTACAATAGAGACAAGTAAGGTGGCTGATGGAAAAACTCAAAGAAGCTGAGTTGGAAATGGAAGAGTCCATTTGTGAACCAGAACAGGGAGAAATTCTGGGAGAGAGTGAAGATGAAGACTTGAAGACTGAAACTTCAAGTGAGGCCAAAGGGTCACATGGTTTTAAATCTGACAATTTGTGTATGTTTGCAGGTGAAACAGGTGAAGGACAATTTGCTGATATTGTCATAAAGGAGGAAGAAGACAAGCAGAATCTAAATTTTGTTATGGAAGAAGATGAGATAGATAGGTCTCATATACAGTTGGGGAAAGATATCAAGCAACCAATTGAAGGGTTTGAGGAGACTGAAGAGGAGACCATCGAAGAATTCATGAATCATATGAAAGATTTAGAACAACAAAGAGATATGATGGCTGAAACATCAAGTGGGACCACAAGATCTTATGTTTTTAAGACTGATAGTTTGTCTGTGGATGCAGAACAAATGTAGGAGAATATTAATGCAGATGGTGAGACAAGGATAGCTCTTGGAGAAGATAAACAACAAGAGATTAAATGCAAACTTGAAGAAGAGACTATGTTAGTTGAAAACATAGTAAAGGATCATTAGTTCACTATGATGATAAGCACAATGGAAATAGCCATGGAAACTGTTGAGGCAGTCAGTAAAAAAGAAGGACATCTACTAAAAGATGTTAAGAAGGAAGAAACCTATGCAAAGGATTTAACCTTGGGAGAAAGAACACTAACAAAATAGTGTTTTACAGAGGATGAGCAATCTCTTGAAGCTGTCAGAAGTATGGAAAGGTACCTTTTAGAAGATGACTACTCTGGAGTAAAAGACAAGGGAGAATGTCTCTTAAATGAAAGAAGCAGCGATTTATTGTAGCAGAAAGAACTTAATAATGCATTGATATTTGAAACTGTGACAACACAAGAAGAATTTCTTGTGGAAGGAGGAGATGAAATTCAGTCTGAAGAGCTGATATGTGAAGCAACAATTGAGACTGTTGAACCTTGTGATTTTTGAATTAATGCAGGAATCATAAGTGATGATGAAGTACTTGCGAAGTGTCACAGAGAAATTGCATTGCTGGAATATTTGTTGGGAAATTAAGAGTATGACAATGTGATGGCAGAAGAAGGAGTTCACTATAGTGGACAAGAGCAGGAAGACATCATTAGAGCAGATGATGTGGAGAAGAGACTAGTGGACAGTCTCATGAGTTACTTTAAGAATTCAAAACAGTGTATTCATGTGCTGACAGAGGAGAAAGAAACAGAGCAGCAAACTGAATTGTTGCCAAAGGAAGATAAGGCACAAAAGCCTTATGTTTTTTATTTTAACAAGTGTTTTGTGAGTGCAGGTTTTGTTGCAGATGTTGAAGGAAATTTGGCACAGATGAGCAGCCAAATAAAGATGAAAGAAGAAGATTCTATGGAAGAATTCAATCCATGGAACAAAGATGCTCAATTGCTGGAGAGAATGTTGGAAAGTCATGATTCAGTGTAGACAGAAATAATCATGAAAGAGGGTAAGGATGAAAGGGAGGCAGCAAGAATAACAGAACAAGTAAGAATGAGAGGAAGAGTAAGAGTAAGTGATAGAATTCGACAACTTGAAGAAGAGGAACAACTGATTGAAGAGTTGGTGGAAAACAGTAACAACCTGAAACAAACAAAAAGAAGAAAAAGTAAGTGGCAAAGTATAGACTAGTCCAAGGATGTTTTGGAGACAGAGATTGAAGAAATGTGGCAACTGATGATGAAACAGGCCATAGGGAGAAATTTGATGACAACAGGAAGGATGATCAATTAGAGTATGAACCTGATTGACAAGGAGAAGAAGATGGAAAAAAAGACAACAGAAGTGCAGCAACAGCAAAGAAACAAGACATTTTGGCAGTTACAAAACAAAGTATGGGATCCAGGAAGACAAAAATCAGAAGACACATGATCAGGAGATCATGAATATTTTCTACTTTGGGAGTCTAATGCATGAGCATTCAACCCAAGGAAAATCATTGTATTTTAGTAGACATAGGGGGGTCATGTGTTTTAAGGAAGTTGGTTTCCTAAGTGTTAAGTTAATGTAATATATATGCTTTTGAGTGATTAAAATAGGAATTAATTGATAATGTGAGGATGTTGTAAATGCTCTCAAATTAAGGGGAACATGAGTGGTTAGTAATGACAAAATAGTTAGAAGTCAATTATAACTCTTAAAGCAGTTCATGATTCGAGGAACTACAGAGAGTTCTTAGGAATTAAATAAAGTTAGAAGTGGACATAGAGGATAGAGGACATTTAGGAGTCATTTTAGTAGATCTAGGATTTGAACCAAAATTAGTTCAAAGAACCTTTCTGGTATAAATGTAAGCCTATGGGTAGAGTGAAAGAGGAGGCCACTGATAGTTGAAGATCAGGCCTATAAGTGACACAGAGTCTTGAATGTAATCATTTATTTATACTTATGTATACAGAGGTTTATTCCTAGCTGTGTAAATGTGTGAAATGAGTATTTTATTAATGAATTACATATGAATTCATAGGTTCTATAACAGGGTTGCAGATAGAGTTCTGTAGAATGCGCAGAGGGAGAGAATGATTTAGAGGAATCATCACGGGTTTTAGAATCCAATTGAAGAAACAGAGTGAAGCTCTGGAGAGAAGTAGCGAAGTGAGAATTTGCAGAGGAGTTAAACTCAGAGAAGTTGAGCAGCAAAGGCAGAAAGCGAAACCCTGAAGAAAAACCCAAACCACAGAAAAAACGCTGAAGAATTAGCATAAATTCTAAGTAAAAAGGAAGAGCAGAGAAGTGAAGTATCGATGCATATGAACCGTTAGATCTCAAAGATCAATGGTCATTGCGTGATAGAAGAGCGTGGGAAGTAACTAGCTAAAATGCTGGTTTATAAGCGAAATGGTATTTCGGGCGGTGAAGAAACCATAAGTGGTATTGAGCGTTGAGCGCCCAATCCCATACATATCATGCCACGTAGCAGCAGAGGTGAGAGGGGAAACCACTTTATCGGGCGGTTAAACCCCGTGTTTGTGGTCGATCCGAAATCTACCGTGAACCATTGGATCTTGCGGGAGGAGATCAACGGCGGGGGGGAAGAATGTGACACGCAAAGTAAGCGGACCCGAAGGGAGTTATATGGTGCAATTAATATGTTTTGAGTTTCGGAGGTTAATCACATATCGAAGGAGATGGGGAACCACATGTTAATGTGACCTGTGGACTATAGCAATTGCGATAAGCAAAAAGGTAAACCTCGGCAAATGTGCCAAGGCTGTACCAAGGCAGAAAAGGTGTGTTTGCATATATTTCCTTTGTAAATGGTTATAAAGGAAAATAGTGTCGGACGAAGATTGCATGCGAATTGTTGATCGACGATCAGAGGAAAGCGACATCGCGATATCATCGATAGGCCGATATAACGCTGATCAGAGATCGGGCTAATCAGTAATCAGGGATCGAAGCAGCGTTATGGAGCAACTAAAGGTGCGGACCCGATGATAATCATGAATGCGGGTTTATAAGGTTTGAAGTCCGGCCTATGTGTTTCGGTCAGGTTTTCCTTTGTAATCTGATAAAGTGAAGCCCCAGGTAAAAAGGTAAGATTGTGAGTATTTCCTTTGTAAATGGGTTATAAAGGAAAGTAGTGCCGATGGGAGAATTTACGTGTTAATATATGTAACCAATGGTTAAAGAAGAGAAAGGTTATATATATATGGTTTAGGGGTTAGCGAAGGGTTAATGAGAGGGTTTTAGTCCTGATAGGAAGGATTTAAAAGAAAGGCTTTAATAAAGTCATATTTGAAGGTTAAGGGGTGATTAAAGTCCCGAGACATGAATTTTGTATGTTGGTTTGCCTATGTTGATTAATACGGCCTTAACCATTAGAGGTTAAATATTTTGACTCCTTAGAGAGTTAAAATACCTAAGACAAATGTGTTGATGCATTGTATATGCATACTGTGGATGTAAGCGGGGGTAACCCTACATCACTTCCCCTCCAAAATAGTTTTTCTTGTACTGCACCATTGAAGAAACCAATCAGATATTCCTGGAGCAAGCAAGTAAATGTGTATATAAACCACATTTACTAATACAATTGTGCTAGTTTAATTTTTCATAAAAAACATTTTGCATATTAAAAAAGGTAATTAGAACTTTTACATCATTTGAGATCTACTTCTATATCTTATTGTTCTCTTCAAAAATGAATTTTTGAATCATTAAGGACCAAAATTATATTTTGATTATCATCTAATAACTATATTCTCCATTCCAAAGTCCACTCCTCTTAGATAATCCATGTAATATCGCGTTCACGTGTCTCTATATAATATCTTAAATCATTTTCTAATGGTTTGAATGATAAATTCCATTTTCGTGGAATTTGAATCTTCTGAATTTTTTAGGCTATCTTGGGAATCTTCTATAATTAAGTTTTTGATTTTTGATTTCAATTTTTTATTTAGAGATGCAATTTAAAGATAAATTTGTAATTAAAATAAAATATGCACATTTTTAAAAATTTACACATTTAATAATAATTATTAAAAATATTATCAGTATAGATCCATCTTAAACACATATTTACCAAGAGCCAAGAGGGATATATCTCTTGAGGTGCAAATTATAGTGCAAAACTTAAAAAATTTGCACTTCCAAAGATTGCATCTCTCTAGAGAAAATTGCATTTTTTAATACATTAATAAATTTAACCCCTTGAAAATCCCTTGAATACATGGATTAAAATAGCTTAAACATGCAATTCCAACAAATATTTGCTCCATCCAAAATTAACCCTCAATAAAAGAGGAAAAATGTAAAATAATGATAGCTGTTATGCTATAACAATACATTTTTAAATACATTTTTATATTACTTTCACTCTTTTCATTTTCAATTACTTATTCTCTTGCACATTGAAATGTTTATTGCGGTTCATATATGTTTATGTTTTTTCTAAAGTTGATACTAAAATAAATTAGTTAACATGGATATTAAAATAGTTTGTTTAGGTATTCAATTGAAATATGAAAATATATATAATATCAACTTTATTTGTTTGTTGTTTTAATTACTTTAAAAGAATATTAAAAATTGATATAAAATTATTTTATTTCATATATAGATATGAAATTATTTTATTTATAATGAGAATAGAGAGAGTGAAATATTTTTTCCATATCTCCTTTCTATTGGGTGGTAATATTAACAATCAATAAAGTAATCACAAACAAATTTTATAACACTTTTAAGTAAAACCAAACAAATATGTATATTTGTTTTGTTTTATTTTTTTGTTTTTTGCTTTCTTTCTTTCTTCTTCTTTTCTTTTCTTTCTTCTTCTTCTTTTTTTTTTATTTTTTTTTATTTTTTATTTTTTTTATTTTTTTTTTAATTTTTTTATGTAAGGCTAATTCTATTAATAAAAACAAAAATATAATTACAAAGAGGCCTCGCCTCAAGCGTTGTCACTGAAGTTCATCAAGAAGTTTTAAACTGCCCCAGATTTGGGGAGTTTGACATGGCAAAAAGACCATACATATATCCCGAGACCGTCACCAAAGGAAAACCATGCATAAGACCCAAACCCATGTTTTAAGGCAAAAACTAGAAGAAGATTCAACAAAGCACCACTTGATGCGACTGTAAAATGACAAACCCGCTTATCGTTCATACAAACAGCAAAAACAACAAGTGATTGGACCAAACCCATCAGCAGCAGAAGTCTGAGTTGGCGCGTGGGTGGCAACGGATGCCACGTGGCGTCATTTGTTATCATCCTGGTCAAGTGTCTCCTTGACAATGAGGCAAGCGTACCGGCTCCTGTCTTCATCCTTCTCCGCCACGTCGCCTTCCGCTATGCCCCCTGGAGGCTCCCTTGCATGCTGGGTACTGCTTGAACTGCCAGCTAATTCCATCGTAATTGAAGCTCTGGCTGAGCTGCCACCAGTTTGCTGAATGTCACTAACGCGAACTCCTTCACCATGCAGATGACCATGCCTAACTCCCCTGCTATCATCCTTCGAGCTTTTCTCAGAACCACGACCCACTCCCTGATTTCTCTCCTCCTGAGAAGGCGCTTCCAAATTTCTCGCCTGAGCACTGTTCTGCTCATTTTCTTCAGAGAAAACTATGGTCACATTGGCTGTAATGATGGGCTTGTTCAGGCTACTCTGGAACCTGAACTGGGTCGAGTGAGGGACAGAGCTGGGATGCAGAGGAGAAATTGCAGTGTGGAGCCGGAAATCACTGTGCGCAGCCATTGGGGCCTGCCCTTGCCCCCATCCACTGCGCGTATGGGGATAGTGTCTGTGAGGCAAACTGGGAGGAGGCGAATTCTCATGGGAATGAGGGGGAGAGGCAGGAACAGAGCTCTGCGCTGCTTGTGGGCGAGTGCTGCCACCGCGGGTGCCTCCTCTGCGACTCCTCATGTGGTGATGGACCATATCAGTGTGGTTGGAATGCAATTCAGCTGGACAAGAGGCTGGGAAGGAGAACAGGTTGTGAACAGAGGGCTCCTGTGCAGGATTCAAAGGGCAGTGCCTGGAATGGGAGTAATGGTGCCCATTTCCGAGGTCAATACAGCAAAGAAGCCAACATCGGCTCCCGGTGGCAGTTCTGCTGCAAGAATTTCCAGCCTGAGGCGGACAGATGCTGAGGGAAGGAGGATAAACAGAGGGGTCGAGAGGCTCCATATTATTTCCAACTGCGTCCGGATCTCGGCCTGAGGGGCCATTTAATGCTGCGTGCAGGCTGGCCTGCGTTCGTCTCAGGTGAGCATGGAACAGAGCGCTACCCACCGTCTGGCAGGTCTGAGCGTCGACGGTCCATTGGATTGCCATTAATGATCCTAGATTTCACCCGCATCTGGGTTATTTGTTTTTTATTTTGATTATTGTCAATATTATTTTTTAATTTGAAGAATATTTTATTAAGCCTAGAGGCTCATTCTACAATGCAATATGAGGGCAATAGTGTATTTTAGTAATTTGGCCCATGCTCAAAATGAAGTTGACACATGTCCCTTTTAAAATAAAATCAGTTAACATGGATATTAACAAATAGTTAAATTAGTTAATATATGATATTAAAAAATAGTTAAATTAGTTAATGCATTATTTTTATTTTAAAAGGGACACGTGTCAATTCTATGTAGAGCATGGACAAAATTACACTATCACTCTCATATTAGGCTGTAGAATGAGTCTCTCTGCTCAATCATAAAATAATTAAAAATATATATAAAATAAATTTTATTTTATTTCTATTTTTCTTTGATTAATTAAAGAGACTTTGAATTTCAATCTCATGAAATATAACTCTTAATTATCAAAATAATCACTAATTGAACTAAGACTTTATTTCATTTAAATATATAACATGATACTTAGCATCTAGGAGCCTTAACAACCCACCAAACCATATGCCAAAAACACCCTTAAAATAATTAAAATAAAATATATATTTATATTTTATTTTGATTATAGCTAATATTATTTTTTTAATTTAAAGAATATTTTATTGAGCCTAGAAGCTTACCCTACAACTCAGTCTAAGGACAATAATGTAATTCCTTAATTTCATCCATGCTCAAGATGGAGTTGACATGCCTCCCTTATAAAATAAAATTAGTTAACATGGATATTAAAAATGAGTTAATATTTCATTATTAAAAACTAGGACCTTTTTTCTTATGAGAAAAACAAAAATCATGATATAATTTGGTGCGTGTCAATTCTATGTCAAGAGTGCAAGGAATTACAAAACTACACTATCATTATTTTTATTTTAAAATGGTCATAGGTCAACTCTATGTTGAATATGGCAAGAATTACCGAATTACATTATCATTCTCATATTGCAATCCTCTCACTAAATCATAAGATAATTAAAATAATATAATATAAAATTTATTTTATTGATATTATCCTTCGGTTGATCAAAGAGAAAGTTTGAATTTCAATTTGATAAATATAACTCTTAATTATCTAAATAATCACTAATTGAATTGAGATTTTATTTCATTTATATATATATTTTGTAATTTCGATAGTCATTAGTAACTATATCATAGTCATGTTTAAAAATAACACCAAATAAAATAAAAAATTAAACCACTAACTTAACATGGAGTCTTAACGACAAACCAAACCATAGGCCTAGAACAACCTTTAAAATAAAATAAAATAAAAGATATATAAAATTATATTTTTAATATAAGTTTTGAATAACCATTCTGTAAAAGGCACTATTAGCCCTATTGCATTTGTAAAAGAGAACACACATTCTGTAAGAGAACTGTTGAGCTCTTGCATTCATCTGCATGATATTCTTGAAAGCAGGGACAATCAGGAAGTTGATGGAGATCCAGCAGATTCTTCAACACCATATATTTCTTATTGTCCTAGAACATTTGCCAGGAGATCATCTGCTTTGCCAGATGATGGCATCCACATCGTTTACCAGCATGTCTTCCGAGCTATAAAATAACAGCAGAGCGATGTTTCGACCATCATGGCATCAGAAGACGAGGAAAATGGTATTGCGAGCTGAGTCGATGATGCCCACCTTCATGACTAATGCAAATACTAATAGCAATCCATTTACAGGTACCAAAGCTAACTTCAATGAAGATGTGACAACACTCTGTAAGCAGGGCCGATTGAAAGAGGCACTGCATAAGTTACATACTATGGAACAGCAAGGGATTCAACCGGATTCTTCTGCTTATGCTTCTCTCTTGCAGTCCTGCGTCGATATGAAATCCCTGCCAGAGGCCAAGCTAGTACATGCCGACATGAACCGAATGGGATTTAAAGCAGACGTTGTGTTAGAAACCAAGCTATTAAACATATATGCAAAGTCCGGGAGACTAACTGATGCTCGTCGAGTTCTGGACGAAATGGCCAGTGCAAATGTGGTCTCATGGACTGCCATGATTGCAGGTTATGCCAGACATGGACATGCTGAGGAGGCCTTGGAGCTCTTTTCCCAAATGCAAAGAGCAGGGATTCGTCCTGATCCGTTTGCCTTTGTGAGCGTTCTTCCAGCATGTGCCAATGTGGCGTCTTTGCAACTGGGTAAAGAAGCCCATGGAGACATAATTAGAAGCGGATTTCAGTTAAATGTTTTTGTGGGTAGTTCCGTCGTGGACATGTATGTGAAATGTGGGAATATAGAGGATGCACGCAAAGTGTTTGATAAAATGCCTGAACGAAATGTAGTTTCATGGACTGCAATGGTTGCGGGATACGCGCAAAACAGGCGCGTTGATGAGGCCTTCGAGCTGTTTGAGAAAATGCCCAGGCGAGACTTATTCTCGTGGAATGTTATGATCGCAGGATATGCACAAAATGGGCAAGTTGATGATGCACTGGAGCTCTTTCGAAGAATGCCTGAAAGAGACACAGTTTCATGGAATGCAATGATTACAGGATTGGTAGAGAATGGATGTATTATTGAGGCTCTGTATCTGTTTAATCAGATGCCTGAACGTGACGTGGTCTCTTGGAATGCAATGATTGCAGGTTATACGAAGCAAGGATTTGTTGAGGAGGCATTGAGTTTGTTTTGCCAAATGCAACAGAGTGGAATTCAACCAAATCAAATCAGCTTTGCTAGTGTTCTCCCAGCTTTTGGGATCTCGGCAGTTTATAAAGATGGCAAGGAAGTTCATAAAGAGATAATTAGAAGGGGATATGAGTCTGATATCTTTATAGGAAATGCCCTTGTAGACATGTATGCCAAATGCAGAAACATAGGGGGAGCACGCAAAGTGTTTGATAGAATGCCGAAAAAAAATGTGGTATCTTGGAATGCAGTGATTGGAGGATATACACATAACGGACTTATTGATGAGGCACTGAAGCTCTTTGAGATGATGCCTGAACGAAATGCTGTCTCATGGACTGTTATGATTGCCGGATGTGTGCACAGTGGCTATTTTGATATGACCCTGGAGCTGTTCCTACAAATGCAACTGACAGGAGTGAGGTCAGACTCGGGCACCTTTGCAAGTGTGCTTTCAGGTTGTGCCAGCATGGGAGCTCTCGAGAAGGGAAAGGAGGTCCATGAAAACATAATGAGAAGTGGACTTCAGTTTGATATCTTTGTGGGGAGTGCCCTTGTAGATATGTATGCCAAATGTGGGAGAATAGATGAAGCGTGTAAAGTCTTTGATAAAATGCCCAGGAAAGACGTTGTTTCATGGTCTGCAATGCTTCTTGGATTTGCCATGCACGGGCGTGCTAAGGAAGCCCTTCAACTTTTTGAACAAATGGAACACTTAGGAATGAAGCCAAACCATGTGACCTTCATTGGAATTCTGTCTGCGTGCTGCCATGCAGGCCTAGTGGACAAGGGCCTGCAATTTTTTGACTCTATGAGTCGAGTATATCATATCACACCTGAAATCGACCACTATTGCTGTATGGTTGATCTCCTTGGCCGGGCAGGATGCCTTGATGAGGCAGAGGACTTTATTAACAGAATGCCAATAAGGCCTAATATTGCAATATGGGGTTCTTTACTTGCTTCCTGTAGAATACATTCCAATGTAGAACTTGGAGAACGTGTGGCAGAACATGTTATAAACTTGGACCCCACAAATGCTGCTCATTATGTGCTTCTGTCCAACATCTACGCAGAGGCTAGTAGGTGGGATGACATAGAAAAGGTCAGAAAAATGATGAAAGATAGGAACATAAAAAAGATGCCAGGGTGCAGCTGGATTGAGCTAAAAAGCAAAACCTATACTTTCCTCACTGGAGACAAATCGCACTCACAAACACCAAAAATATATTCAGAGTTGGAGAAATTGTCAGGGCAAATGAAGGAGGCAGGGTATGTGTCTAATACAGATTTTGTGCTTCATGATGTGGAGGGGGAGCAGAAGGAACATATTCTTTGCCACCATAGTGAGAAGCTGGCAATTTCATTTGGACTTATCAATACCTCCCCAGGTACACCTATCCAAATTATTAAAAATCTTCGCGTGTGTGGCGACTGCCACTCTGCCATATCATTTATCTCCAGGATTGCTCCACGAGAAATTGTTGTAAGGGATGCCAGCCGTTTCCATCATTTCAAGAATGGAAAATGCTCTTGTGGGGATTATTGGTAATGCCAACTGGGAAGTTATTATCCGCGCAATCTGCTTTTCATTCATGGCAAAAACGTAGTTTGGAGATCTGATGTATTATCTTTGGTTTAGACCAGGCAGATCTATGTGAGCATGTGCTAACATTATTAATCAGAGACATGTTAACAGTGCATAACCTAGCGTTATTTATCCTTTTCACTGTTAAATAAAAAAGTTAGGCAATTTCTTCAAATCAGAGAAGCCAAACCCAAATTTTAGGCAATGGGCTTCTACTTGAAACCGTTTTCTTTGCTATCACTCTCTCAGAATACAGAGAGTATTTGATTATTTGAAAGGTTTTTGTCATATACAATATCAATGGTTACTGCATGAGTAGTCAGTTGCAGTATGCCTAAACATTGCTTGTCAGGGACTACTCACAGTTGCAAGTAGGGAAAGCATTGGATGTGAGAGGGGCCGATGGTCCAAAAGAGGGATGTTATATTATTCAACATTGGTATAAAGCAGATGCCAATCAGTAATTGTAAGTTGGTAAAGATGGTTTATGGGAAAATGACTTTGCCGTCAGCACTAGTGACAGCAATAGGCAGTATTGATTACAGGCAAAATGATTTGCAATCGCAAGCTGCTGGTTCTAGCAAAAAATAAACTATGGTTGAAAGTGACCTTGAAATAGGCAAAGCAATTGTTGCGAGATAAAGGGTATAACTTGCAACCACATGTATTAATTGCAACAAATGGAATGAAAATCACACACGATTGAAGATGTTGGTTGCAAGAGCCTAAAAATTGAGATGATCAGCAACAAACAATCATTTGTCAAAGTTATCACTGAAAACAAAGTGAGAAACCGGGTCTACAAGTCATGGCAACTGAACGACTGCTAAATAGATGACTGATCAATCCAAAAATCTTGGCAATTTAACAAGTGCTAAAATAGATAGCTGATCCATCCACATATATTTGTGCTTAAGGAAAGAAGTCAAATGTATTTGTTACGGGAGATGTTTCTGTAGATTTGGTGTTATAGAGAGAGAGCATCTGATTTATCATCATCTGTTGTTAACATGTCCATGAGTTTTTCCTGTGGATTTCTTTTCTATGCTTGGTTCGATCAGGTAGACCAGGTTTGTGAGTTCTGGCTCTGGCTAATGGTTCACTGACATGGTTTCACATTATATTGCTGTAGTTCATGAGACAATGAATGGTTCCCGATATAATGGTTCAGGTGAGTTTGTATTCCCGATGAGCAGCATGAAATCAGGTTCCAGCCCAAAAGCAGGTTTAGGTAAGGATCCTGCCCAAGAACTGTCACAGGGTATGGATGATGTCCCACAAACCAGCTAGCGAGGATGACCAGCCAAACAACCAGCTAGCTTGGGATGAGAACCAGTTTAATAGCAGCCTGAGGTACAGGAGACAGGTTATAAACCCAGCAAGAGTGTTCACTGTTTTCTCTATCCCTTTGAATGTATGGGGAAAGTAAATAAAGGTTTTTTGATGATAAACAATGAGTGATTCCAGCTGGTGAAGTTAGATTCATATGCATTTGGAGATTGAAACATCATTTTCAGTATAAACATAGAAGTTTTATGTATTTCTTCGCATGTTGTTTACGGATCTTCTGAGCAAACCTTAAGGTTTATCAGTGCTTTCATTGTAGGACTTTGTTTTCATGATTCTCTTCTATGACATCATCTGCACTTAGTGTGGATTATCCCATGAGATTAGGTATTATGTATGGATATTGTTTGGGCATTTGCTATGAACCCTAACCTTAACTCTTGATTATCTGCAGAGTTAAATATACCACAAGAATAATCAAGTAAAATGCAGTATCTTGGAGTTGAAGTTGGAATTGATCAAATGCATGAGGTGCGTGATTTAATGGCCTTGAGTCAAATGATTGTAGACATAAATATGAAAAGGGAGGTGGGTATAGGAACTCAACGTAGGCTACCATATAGTGTCTTCCTAGGCGAGCCTCAACAACGAAGATTGATTTGTAGATATAGAGGTGAAATAGGTTTTATTTCCTATTATCACTTGGCCTCTTCCCTTGAATATTATGCACTCTTCAGAATGAAGGTTTTTGCAAATAGACATATTGTATGCATTAGGTTTGGCCTTAACTGCTTTGGTTATAGTAAAATCACGTATGCAGTTTCAGCAAAACTGATATATACAATTATGTACTTTTCATTTGGAATGACTTATCTACAATGAATTGGATTTGTAGGCATTGTTTCCGCATCGTTACAGTCATTGAAAAAGCCACTGCCATACTTAAGGAAGACTGTCTAAGGAAGTGATTGGAGGAGCAGCTGAACTTGTTATAATATGAAGGCGTGCATGTAATTTTTGTACTTACACTTTGGTAAAGAATAGCTTATGGCTGCATTGTACTTCTTTGAAGAAAATATATTTTTTCCCAATTGCATAATCATGAGCCTTAAATTTGGCCTTAAAAATTGGTTGCATAAGCTATATTAACTGTGCCTCCATGGTGATAATGATAGATTAGGTAGACAGTAAATTATTAGCTCTACTGCCACACTGATAGCAATGTTGTCAGAACCAGACCACTCATCAAATTAGTAGAGTCCACAAATGTGAATTGGACTGGAACTGGAAAAAAGCTGGTCAACCAAAAAATACATGAATATACAAATTTTGAAATCATGTGCATCCATATGAATCCAAACCATTATACACAAATATGCAAAGTTTCTTATATATAGTAAGAGTGCATATAACCAAAATAACATCAAGTAAAATCTATCTCTAAACCAAAGCAAAGAGACTCTAGATGGCCTGTAGAGTCCTTAAAAATCATGCTACAACAAGTACCTACGTACTATCAAAATCGTTGCCTATATTGAGATCCTCATCATCAATATCACCCTCTAAGCATTAAAATAATAAAGAAAACACTTAACATGTCAAAACAAGATTTTGATTGAGTGATTGGTACATTTTTACTTGGGTCATGACAAAGGAGTTCAACAATTAGTGCCACCAACATTGAGGTACATAGTAGGTTTGGTGCTCTTCATTTGTTGCTAGTTCCATACTCTAAGGACCTGCGGTCCGAGGCACGACCGCCACGCGAAGTGCGACGAGTTGGTTAGCCAAACGAGCGCACGAGTTGGAAAATGGCAGAGCGGCCACTTGATGCGTGTGTGCGAAAAGTGAAGGAGCGAGCCATGTATTTATAATGGACGAACTGGGGTGTTCATCAAAACGAGCCGAGGGTGAAAGAGTTACAAGTCTGGGCATTGGTCGATGGGCTGACCAAACGAGTTAACGTGTGAGGGCGTCAGCTTGGCAAGAAAGTGCAGGTCGGCCAAGGGTGGCACGACCACCATTGAAGTGTATATATTATATGCGATGTTGGTTCATTTGATACCAACGCATTCAAGCAAAGTCTTTCATGAAGCAAGTGAAGTGCGAAGGGAAGGTAGAGCCGCAGCAAGGAGGCGCAGTTCTAATGCGCCCGTCCTTGGGCAGCTCCACACGAAGATAAGCACGTTGACTTGGGAGAAAGGTGAAAATGCACTCATTCGTGGATACAAGGAGAAGAGCGAGGTGTAGCAGGTCGCAAGAGGCGCAGCTCTTATGCGTTCGTTCTTGGGCAAGGCCGTATGGTGAACTCGCACGGAGGTTGTATCGGGTGAGGGCGTGGGCGAGGAGCACCCGTCGTTCGGACAAGAAGCGCGGGTGGTGACTCGGGTGAGTCGCCCGCCCGTCGTGCACGAAGAAACAAGGTTCGGTTGAGGAGTGTGGTTGGCAGCTCGTGTGAGGGCGTGCTCGCCCAACTCGAGCAAGGAACTTTGGTTGACACGCGAAGGTGTGGAATATTGTAAAATTGGCTAAGTATGAAACTTGGTGTTTCCAAGTATACTTGTAAAAGTTGAAAGTTGATTAATATAATAAATTAGGGCAGACTCATTGTTCAGGGAGTTGCCCCTCCCTTTATACTGTGCAATTGTGTTCTCTTGTATAATTGCTGATGATATTGAATGTGTATGGGTGTTCATTGGTATAAAGGAAACATAATAATTACTTGGTTGAGAAACACAAACTAAGTAGGACAAATGGTTAGGCATAGTCCATGAACATAAGTATTGGTGAAAAAAAGTGTTCAGTGGTGCCGCACCTCGCCAAGTACGGTTGAAAGACTACCGTAGGCCTGGGGGCGTGATAGTTGGTATCAGAGCAAGGTTGCTCATGACGAAGTGCAGATGGTATTGAAGCTGATTCAGGGTTGAAGAAGCTTAACAATTGATGACAGTGGAAGCAGGTACTTGCAGGTGAAGGACGCTGGTTTCACATACAAGTGGAACAAGCGTTGGTTCATGATTGTGGGGAACTTGGTGAAGCTGGTGAATGGTGAAGAGTCAAGAAGGATGTTTATCTTGCAGGAAATGGGTTTTGCAGCCTTCAAGGAATTTGAAGGAAGTCTACTTGAAGATTCAAGTAAGGTTGAACAAAGATTTGCAGAATGGGGCAAAGGCTTGTTCAAAGCAAAGGATGCTCTTCGTGCTTTGGTTAAGGAAGGGATTTCTGACAGGAATAGGGATGAAGCCTATTGACTTGCAAAGAAAGTGGACTTGTTTGATGCAGAACTCAAGGAATTGGAGATAAGGCAGAGCTTGATTCGAGAGAAGTGGAAATGGCTAACTCTTGAGAAGAAGTATTCCATAGCTTTGAATCATAAGGAGAAAGCTGCAGAATGCGATGATAAGAAAGAAGAAGCTGTGATGATTGAAGATGTTGCAGATGTGACAACGATGGAGGATGAACTTAAGGTTGATCAAGTTGGACCAGGATCGTGCGGTTTGCAGACATGGATGGATGAGGATACTCACATGGAGGAACCTCATGATGATGAATTAAGTATTGATACTTGTGTTTCATTTGAGCTTTTGGTAGATGGACCGTATGCCGGGAAGAGAAAAGTCAGTTTGCCGATGCAAGGGAGCATCTTACCATGGATGTCTATGAGACCTTGTATGGAGGAGCAATGATTGTTGGCTGTTGCAGGACTTATTGGGGTTGTTTGTGACTTTGTGGCAGAAGGTACAAAGACCCGTGACAAGGGAGGAACATGATGATCGTTGCGGAGGATTGGGTCATGCTTTAGCCAAATGGAGAATTGGGCAAGTGCCCGGCATGACTCATGAACAGATTGGAGGGCACACTCTTGAGGTATGATGATGATACTTGGGTGGATTTCTCATGGCTGAGACCAAGAGCAATTCTTCGTGGAACCATTAGTGGGGGAACTATGATGGAGAGACTCATGTGATGATGATATGGTTGGGTAACCGAGTTCACTAGACCGAAGATTGCAGACTTGGATGAGGATGACCGATTGTTGTGATGGGTCTACATGGTTGGACTATATGGGCAACTAAGTCATGGACATCAGGTTGGAGACTTGGAGCATGGCAGTCTATGCAAGGACATTATGCAGGAGCACTTGTAGAGGTGTCACTTATGGGCATCCAATGGGGAGTGCCAAGGCAGGGATGTTGTGCAGGTGGATTTGCTGGTGTGACATGGAGATGTTTTACTTATGAGTCGATGGAGAGGTTGTGCACTCTTGTACAACAAGGCCATGGACTTGGATGGAGTTGTGAGCAGACTATGGAGCATTCCTACTACATGGAGAGCTGAGGCATCTTGCAGAGACCTTTGGGCCGAGACTTGTATGCTTGCTAGAGTGTTGGTTGGGGATGGCTTATGGAGCTCATGATGACATGAGGTTGTGACTTTTGGAGACTTCATATATGGTGGACTTGGAGGATCTGATGCATTGAGGAGCTGAGGTCGGAGACTTTGATGCAGAATGGGATGCATACTTTCGAGTACATGTATGGGTGTACTTGAAAGAGTGACTTGATGTGGAGGATCGATATGAGACACTTTGGAGTGATAGAGTTACAACGATGATGATGCCTTGGTGGCAACACTTGGGCATGGGTTGAGCCGAGACTTAACCACTTTCAACACATGGGAGCTGATTGATCTATGATCATGGACAACACATGGATAGATGAGATGGGTGTATACTTGTTTCTATGGCAGACTTGAGGGATGGCACATACAAATATGATGGAGGTTGCTACATGGACCTGGATGTGGCACATCGAGAGTCGGAGTTTGATGAGATGGTCTCTTCCTATTGAGGAGATACACATATGGATGATGATGTTGGGATAGATGCGACTGATTTCATGCAGCACATTGACACCAAACGTCATGGGCAACATGTTGCAGATGAGATGAGGACTACTTCATGGGCCTGAGCATGGCTTACACTTGTATGGAGATGGATTCTTGATCGAGTTGAGGATGTGACGAGATGTTCTAAGAAACGACTGATGACGGCATGAGGATGTTCACTCTCATGGTTTGGGCGTGACAGTTGGATTAGCTACCCAACTAGTTCAGACATGGGGTCCGGAAGTGTATAGAGATGTGTTACTATTATGTTGGAGTATCATGGCAGCAGTTCACACAATGACAATACATGATGAGGTCGACACGATATGTTGTAGGAGGCATGTAGCTTGAGATGGAGGGACCAGCCTTCCATGATGGGGAGTAGCATGTGGAGATTGTGACAGGGTGGTTGATGATCATGGATTGAGATGATTTCCGATGTATGACATACTGATGGGGTGTATACCTTGGTATGGTGATCTTGGTGACAGATGGTTGCCGGGACGAGATATTGTCGAGGACGACAATGATTTCAAGTGGGGGAGGATGTAAGGACCAGCGGTTCGAGGCACGACTGCCACGCGAAGTGTGACGAGTTGGTTAGTCAAACGAGCGCACGAGTTGGAAAATGGCAGAGCGGTCACTTGATGCGTGCGTGCGAAAAGTGAAGGAGCGAGCCATGTATTTATAATGGACGAGTTGGGGTGTTCATCAAAATGAACCGACGGTGAAAGAGTTACAAGTTTGGGCGTTGGTCAATGGGCCGACCAAACGAGTTAACGTGTGAGGGCGTCAGCTTGGCAAGAAAGTGCAAGTCGGCCAAGGGTGGCACGACCACCATTGAAGCGTATATATTATATGCGATGTTGGTTCATTTGATACCAACGCATTCGAGCGAAGTCTTTCGTGAAGCAAGTGAAGTGCGAAGGGAAGGTAGAGCCGCAGCAAGGAGGCGCAGTTCTAATGCGCTCGTCCTTGGGCAACTCCACACGAAGATAAGCATGCTGACTTGGGAGAAAGGTGAAAACGTACTCATTCGTGGATACAAGAAGAGTGAGGTGTAGCAGGTCGTAAGAGGCGCAACGCTTATGCGTCCGTTCTTGGGCGACGCTGCACGGTGAACTTGCGCGGAGGTTGTATCGGGTGAGGGTGTGGGCGAGGAGCACCCGTCGTTCGGACGAGAAGCGCGGGTGGTGACTCGGGTAAGTCACCCGCCTGTCGTGCACGAAGAAACAAGGTTCGGTTGAGGAGTGCGATTGGCAGCTCGTGTAAGGGCACGCCCACCCAACTCGGGCAAGGAACTTTGGTTGACACACGAAGGTGTGGAATATTGTAAAATTGGCTAAGTATGAAACTTGGTGTTTCCAAGTATACTTGTAAAAGTTGAAAGTTGATTGATATAATAAATTCGGGCAAACTCATTGTTCAGGGAGTTGCCCCTTCCTTTATACTGTGCAATTGTGTTCTCTTGTATAATTGCTTATGATAATGAATGTGTATGGGTGTTCATTGGTATAAAGGAAACATAATAATTACTTGGTTGAGAAACACAAACTAAGTAGGACAAGTGGTTAGGCGTAGTCCATAAACATAAGTATTGGTGAAAAGAAAGTGTTCAGTGGTGCCGCACCTCGTCAAGTACGGTTGAAGGACTACCGTAGGCCTGGGGGCGCGACACATACCCTCATACATAAAAGAATCCAATGGAAACGTTGCAATCCTCCCAATCCTAAAATTCTAAAAACTATGAAGTTTCCTATATTTTGAGTGAGATCTAAAAATCTACTTTCTTGATATGAAATCCAATGAGGTCGGAACCACTCTCAAACATTCGAAGTCAATTAATGGTAATGTTAAAAATTTCAATAAAAGATACTTTAAGAATTTAACTTTACCATTAATTACATAGCATTAATAAGGCCCTTTGGTTGAATATTAGGCTGCCACACTCATAAATTATTAAAAAAAAAATTGCATTCCAAGGGTCCTCAGTCACATGTACAAAATTGGTAGGTTCCATATAGAACCAGCTAGCTCTGTACTAAATCAACCTTTTCCGGCCTATAGGGCTAGTTTGGACGGGTTATTGCTTAGAAATGGTCAGACTAGCTGGTTCAACCTAATATGGTTCGATCTCATAACATTGACTGACGATGATACATCATGCTACATTGGGGGAGAAATAGCTTTTGTTGGGTTACCACCATTTGGACCAACAACCTCTTTTACCATTTTTTTCACTATAAACAAGTGAGGATGGATGAAGGGTTGGTGGAAGCATAAATAGTGAGTATCTAGACCTATAGGATGTCAAAGGTGTTGAAGACATTTGGGATTATGGTCATTAAATTGTGTCTCTCTACTATTTGTCTCTCTTTGGTTTGCATTATTCTTTGTGGGATATAGAATCTATTAACATCACAAAGTTGCCTAATTCATTATATCGACATAATAATATCATCCACTTTGCTAGTTGGAATTGTTCATCCAGATACCTAGTCACCATCTACAACCTTAACAATTCTTACTTCAATTTCTATAGGAGACCCTTCATGGTGAAATTGACGTGTTGTTTCTACTCCTAACCTTCCCTTATAGTTAATATGACTTGTAATTAGAAATAATTGTGATCACGATGACAAGTGGCTATACATACAACCACCCTTTCATCACTTGCACCTTTTTTTCGTTCAATCTATTATTTGCTTTGAAGCTTATATTTTCCACTAGCCTCCTCCTTAATAACATTTTTAATTTCATCATGAGCACCTATGATGAGATTTAATCCCTATTTCCTAGTGGATTTGAGTTCAAAATATAAATTGTATGTATTTTATTCTCTTTGTACTTCATATTTGAGTTCAAAATATAAATTGTATGTATTTTATTCTCTTTGTACTTCATATTTTGTAATTCACTTGCCTCATTGAAAATATTTCATACGTGACTTGGTCAAAGATGACCACTCTCCACCCATTTTCTACTTTTACAAATAATCAATATGATATATGGTGTATGGAGGTGTATAATTTGATAATCTCCTGTTATACTTGCACACATGTTTTCTTGTGTGTGAGTAATTCACATTGATGTTACTATGCTCATATCAATGTGTTAGGGCTCCTTAAGATCTCCATGATTTTGACCCCCATTGGATCATTTCTTGTAGGAAATTCTCTTTGAATTTCTACTAGTAGCAGTTTGAGTGATTTTTATATGTGTTGATGTCATTCATTCTTGATTCCATACCAGGGACACATAGGTAACTCATTATTGCTTGGATTCGTCTCTCAATTTTTCACATTCTTACAAATTTTGTTTGCAATTTTTTTGTAAGTAATGGTACCCAAAATAGCTCATATTTGTGACTCACAATATTTCTTGTTCTATTTCTTATTAGAAGGATTCCATAGGTTATGTAACTCATGTATTGTGAATTTTAAGGTCTCAAAAGTTCACTCTAAGGCACTACCTACTAAATCCTGGTAATGTGCCACATTTTTTAAATTTTCATTTAGGACTCACACTAGGACTACTACCCATTTGTTGGTTCATCTTAGTCAAAATAACATAATTCAAACCTTTGCGTGATGTTATCTCTCCCCACCACTCTCTCAAGGGCTCATACCACTTTGAAGACTCCAATACTTAGAGCTTGGCATAACAAATGCAAGAGAAATAATGTCAACCAAACCAACTATTGATAACACAACATGACACACAAGGTTAATAACATAATGAGTTTGAAGCCATAATGATACAAGATTTTCTCAACATGTCGTAGTGTTTTGTAATTGTTGCCTCATAATCTAGCAAGCCTTATGAGATCCCTCACAAGGCACGGGCCAAACTTAGATGCAACAATAGGGTGGATTGCAATTGTCACCTCGACAATCCTCCTCTTGTTCTTTAGTGGAATTTCACCACACAGGAAGCTTCCTAGTTTTCACCTAAAGGATATTCTAAGTCAATTGGCTCAAGGTGATATGAATCAAAGGCTAAGCAAGGTACTTTTTGTATGGACAAGGGCACAATTCTCTATCCCAAGAGCAATATCCCAGGAGCAACATACCATGTACAAAGCCTTAGAAAGGTACTTGACACCAAGGATTTTAAGATGTAGTTCAATAAATGAGTGTCTAGGAATAAAAGCGCAAAGAAAAGGTTTGCAAATGATGAAATCAACAAAAAGAGAGGGAAAATCTTTAATTTAAGCCCCAAGTTGAAATCTTAACCAAAGTTAGGGTTTTTCTAGGGAAAAAAGTTGCTTAGGGAAGATGACATCAACACTATTAGGGCAAATCGTGGGCAAATTCAACCATGAAAAACACTAGATTTTGAGAGTAAAGTATCAATCAAGAAATAAATACACAATACAAAATAAAACCACTTTGTCACACTCTCACTCTTATTAAGAAAAGAACAACACTCCTGGAAACCATTCTCTCAACAAATGTTGAAACACACATTCAAATGAAATGAACACACTATCAAACTATAATAGGAATTAAATGAATTTCGCACTAACAAAGGGATCGATCTAGAACCTATGTTGTTACACAATATTGAGGTTAGCATTTTGCAATCATCAAAACATGAACAAGACTAATAATAACAATAACAACAATCACACATGAATTATAATTGGGAGGAAATAAATCAAACAACTACAGTACCTTCCTAACCAGTGATCCTTGTTAAGGAGGGCCCTTTCTTTTTAACAGGGGCGGGTACACTCACAACACACAAGCTAGCCAACAAAAAGGTATGGTGCCACGAATGATTGAGATTGCATTAATGAAAAATATATGATTACAATACTAGTTCTCTCCCCTTCTATCATTGTTTATTTATTTCTATATGTCTATCTCGCGTGGACAAAGAGTACAACTCTTTATAATTTCATATTGCAATGATAAGATCATCATGAGAATCTTTCAATTCTCATGTGATCTAATTTGAGAATACACATTAACAATTTGATAACAATTTCCAAGGTTAGGACAAAGTTGTAACAACTTTTCCAAATTACAATAACTATTAATAGAAAATCCTAAATGTTTTAGTTGCGTTGTCCATAAACTTCTCCTTCAACAATCAAACTATCTTTTGACCTAAGGCTTTTCAAATTGATCTTCATAACTAATTGAAAGAGGTGAACACATCAAAAATAGATCTTCATGTGTAACAACAATGCTCAACAAGTCCTTGTCCTATCCTTGGCAAGGCAAAACTAGAAAGTGTAATCTTGCAATAACATCTCAATAGACCACAAACCCTGTAACAACCCAATTGTCAGTTTTACAAGAAAAATAACCTAAAATAGTAGTTCTCATGCGAGATTACAAGTAGAATTGGATCACAAGGATGAAATATAAAAATAGACATACCTGGGTTGATAATGGTTGTTACAGTGGCAAAGTATGGTCTCAAGAATAAATAAAAAACGGTAAAGAAAATGCAGGAAAATGAGTGCAAAAAGATTTCACATCCCAACATCTCCATCTTGCTTTGCTTCAACTGTTGGTTCTTGTGTAACAACAACATCTTTAGCAGGTTCTTGTGGAACAACGGTTTGGAATTTTTCATCTTTCTCTCCAACTTGAATTCCAACCAATATAGTGGTTGGCCTCTCACAATATGCTTCCTCTAGTGCTTCCTTACATTCATCATATAATCTAACTGACATTACTTCAACCACTTATTCCAACTTAATAATTATATTCACATTAACTCAACGAGAGGTACTTCCAACGTTGTGAATGCACAATGATTTCAATTCGAATAATAAATGTAAAAGTAATAATTCTTCCCCCACTAGGAAGATGAATTGAGGGTGGAATCAACACAATTACAAATTAAAACTCCTCCCAACATCGTAACTCATGAGGGAGTGTTACAAGGGGGTTGATTTCATGTACCTATGACACCATGTGCATTTGTGGATAGTACAAACTACCCCTAATTTCATTATATATTCCCAAAATCCTTTTGGCAAACCCCTCTCATGATACATCTTTCCAATTGAAAATCTCTCAATTTTCACTTCGATATATTAAGTTTTTGATTTTTCCATGACAATTTTAAAGCCTCTTTTTATTTCTATACCTAGTATGGTAACATGGCATCATTATTATAAGCCATGAATGCAAACTAGTGGGTTACCCATTTTTACTTTTCTTCTTCCCTATTTTAATTTAATCAATGCATTGATTGCATTTATGGAGACTTTAACAACATTAATTCCTTTGCATCATCCACTGAAGCCAAAAGGGATCAATGCTACCCAAATCAAGCCTCTTCCTCTCCTTTCTAAGAAACCAAGCAAAGAGATTAGTGACAGTGAAGTTGTCTTATGAGTCAATAATGTATCAATTCTTATATCACACTCAGTGAAATGCGGAAAATATTTCTAGAAGCTATAGGCACAAATTCCTATGGTCATTTATTTGTTTCTAGCAATAGGGTTCATTATAGCGTCTTTCCATTGGGCCACATTTTCATGTCTTAGTAAAATCCTCAAATTTCTAATGGAATTTTTGGACAAATCCTTGATTTCAATGGGTGTTAGATTGATGGTATAATACATGAGGTAGGTTGATATGGGAGAATTACGGGATACATTAAGCCATATAATGCCTAAGCAATTGTATAAGCTATTGCATATGTGATATTTTCTCATATCATTTAAGGTGGTATAAGCATTGAACAATAAAGAAGAATGTCTCGAAAAAGGTTATGGGCATTGAAAAACACAGAAGAAGAAAAATAACATTTGAAGAAAACAAATACATTATTGTAGATCTTGAAGGCTATGGACCAATCTAATATAAAGTGACCCATTCAAAAAACCCCACACCACCCCAATTCCTCTCCTCTCCATACTTAAATCAACCACTCAAGATACTATATTCTATATCCATCAATACTTTCATGTTTTTAATATATTAAAAATATCCTTGGGCTCCTCTATACTAAGAAATAGTTTTCGTTCATTTAAAAAGTATATATTGCCCCATATGAATTTGTGTGCTAGACTTTTCCTTAATTAATGTTAACCCCTTATGGGGAGGGTGGCTCTCAATTTAGAGTAAAAAACCCTCGTTGAAGAAGACTCAATGATATTTTTCCAATCACATTTTTTCACCTTGAAGTGTGTTTGTAAAAGCATGGTTTATGTTTTCTTGGTAATAGTAGTTTTATTTATTAGTGAAAACGTTTTTTCCAATCACATTTTTTCACCTTGAAGTGTGTTTGTAAAAGCATGGTTTATGTTTTCTTGGTAATAGTAGTTTTATTTATTAGTGAAAACGTTTAAACTTGTATGGTGTAAAATATCTCATAACTTTTTAATGGACCATTTCCCATGCAAGGGATTAATGATGTTTTTCTTTTGTCTAACCAGTATTTGGAATGCTATTTTAAGTTGATTTTTATTTATTTATTTATAATTAAGGTCTTAAAGGTATACTTATCTAGGACATTTATTTATATAATTATTAGATTTATTTTTTTAGATTATATACGTATATAAGGTTAGTTTAATGAGTTATTGTGAATGCTATTAGGTATTTGGCTAATTTCATATCAACATATGAGATGTAAATCTCCTTAAATAAAATACACATATACCAACAAATTTATTAAAGATATTATCCAAAAAGATGAAAAAAATTCATTAATTAGTGCAACCATATAGATTAAATGACTAAATAAATGGCCATGGGAATCAATCCTTAATAAGCATCAAAATACTTACTTCATCATACCTCTCAAGTTATTAAAATTAAAAAAATCATAAGAATCAACTAAATTATACTTTATTTAAAATGATCACTATTATTAATGACAAAAATATATATTTAAAAAAATCATATTATTAAAAATATTTTAAAATATTGAATAAGTGAAATTTTTATAATTTATTAAAAAACGTTGATAATTAAATTAAAATTTTAAAAATAAATCACTATTATTATTATCCAATTTTAAAATTAAACCAAACTAAACACCAAATTGATATATAAACCATGGAACAATACCTTAAAATACCTTAAAATGTATCGTGAAAATAAAGACTTTCCTAACCATGCTTAAGCAACCACTTCTTTGTAGTAACCGGCGGACCTTGGAAAGGCTTCAATACATCTCTTGGATCGCCTATAAATTCACATCCTCTGATGTTCACAGGTTTGTATGAAAGTTCTCCTCATCGAAGACGTACGATTAACAAGAGCATAGAAACTTGAAAGGACGAATAACCAGAGCATAGAAACTTGAAAGCAATGGCGTACAGAGTTGACGCAGAGTATGACTGGCTATTCAAGGTTGTGCTCCTAGGGGACAGTGGTGCAGGAAAAACGAGCTTATTATCCAGAATCGCCGATGATATCTTTGGACAGAATACGAAGCCAACGGTTGCAGTAGAATTCGCCACCCGCACCAAGGAGATCGATGGTCAAATCATCAAGGCTCAGCTTTGGGACACTGCCGGTCAAGAAAGGTACGTAGAGACTTAACATGAGAATTCGATAAATTTGATGATGATTATTTTGCGAACTCATCGAGTTTTTATTTTTTTAAATGGTGATCTGCTTATATTGTGATCAGATTTCGTGCTATAACAACTTCGTACTATAGAGGATCAGCGGGAGCATTAGTGGTGTAAGATATAAGCAGCCGGCTGAGCTTTGAGAACGCAGAGAGAGGTGTAGATTAGTTCTACACATCACATTTTTAAATTTTAAAAATGAGGGTTAACGGTGGGACTTAATTATATAGACTACATTGTGGATATATTGTTTTTCCATCCAACATTGAGAGCCAAAGCCTAAACACAAGTAAAAAGAGTATATATGAGTCCAGAGATCAAAGTATAACACATTTTTCATAATCCCTTATCTATTTTGTGTATATAGTCAAGGTCCGGAGTTTGAGTAAGATTTCAAATGCTATTTGTGTTGGTAGGGATTTCTTTTGTTTGAGATAGGTGTGATGGGTGTGCACTAAAGTGATGTTTTATGTGTCCTCTATTTCAAAGGGTGATGGACTCGATGGTGGCTTCATTCCTTGTGCACGATTGTGATAAGGAATTGGTTGAAAATGAAACTCATTTGAAGATCAAATGTTTGATATTAGATAATGGCAGAGAATTCACATCCAAAACATTTCAGCAATACTGTGAAGAAAATGGAATAAAAAGGAAATTCTAAACAGCCAGAACACCACAGAGAATGGAGTTGCTGAAAGGAAAAACAAAATTGTACAGGAAATGGCTAGAACAATGTTAAATGAATCAAGCTTAGACATAAATTCTGGGTTCAAGCAATTGATACTGTCGTTTTCATCTTAAACAGAGGCCTGCTCAGGAACAAATGTAACATGACTCCGTACGAACTATGGAAAGGAAGACCGACTAACATCAAATACTTCAAAATATTTGGAACTAAATGTTACATAAAAAGAGAAGACCAAAAATTGGGCAAATTCAATTCCCGTGTTGATGAAGGTTATTTGTTGGTTATTCACGCAAAAGAAAGGCTTATAAATGCTACAATTTGAGGTGAAAACAAATAGTTGAAAGCAAAAATGTTACTTTCGACGAAAAAGGTGTTCTAAAGGATAACAATGAGATCATCTCTCCAAGCAAATATGAGGGGCTTGAGGTAGAATTTGTGAAGGATGAAGAAGAAGCTCCAAAACAAGATCAATCAAATAAGGAAACAATAGTCAAACCAAGGGGAAATAAGAAATGATCAGCAGGATGTACAAGAAACTTCTCCAAAAGTTTTAAAAGAATGGCGTCAAAAGAATAATCTGTTAAATCAAATCATTGGCAACATAAATTAAGGAATTAGAACCAGAAGAAGTCGACAACTTCTTTCATCACAACAAGCCCATATTGCTCTATTAGCGACTTTTAAGCCTAGCAATTTTGAGGAAGCTAGTCAAAATGAAGACTGGTTAGTAGCTATGAATGAAGAACTGGATCAAATTGAGAAGAATGACACTTGGGAATTGGTTCCACGACCAAAGGATAAAAATGTTATTAGAAATAAATGGGTCTTCAGAAACAAATTGAATGAGGATGGACAAGTTACCAGGAACAAGGCAAGATCAGTCTGCAAAGGATATGCACAGGTTGAAGGAATCAATTTTGAAGAAACATTTCGTCCCATTGCCAGAATGGAAGCTATCAGGATGTTTCTCGCTTATGCTTGCTCGAAAAAAATCAAGGTCTACCAAACAGATGTTAAGTCAGCTTTTCTAAATGGTGAATTGGAGGCAGAAGTTTAAATTGAACAACCTGAAGGTTTTCAGCTCTCTGACAAAGAAGATTATGTCTCCATATTAAAGAAGGCTCTATATGGTCTCAAGCAAGCTCCTAGGGCTTGGTATGCTTGTCTTGATGGATATCTACATCAACAGGGATTTAAGGAAGGAAGTGTTGACAACAATCCTTATGTGAAAGTGGATCGAGATAACCTAACAATTATCGAAGTATATGTGGATGATATAATCTTTGGAAGCAATGATGATAGATTAAGTAAAGACTTTGCCACAACAATGCAAAGTGAGTTTGAAATGTCTATGCTTGGCGAACTGACATACTTTTTAGGGCTTCAGATTTCTCAGCAGGATAAAGGAATATTCATATATCAAACCAAGTACATCAAATAAATGATCAAGAAATTCCAGATGGAAGATTACAACCCAGTCCTTTCCCCCATGGTAACAGGTTGAAAGTTAAGCTTATAAGACTCATCAAAGGATGTGGACCAAAGGTTGTATAGATCCATGATTGGTAGTCTCCATGATGTGATGCAGGGAGTTGGACAAGTAACATGATTCCAAGCAGCACCAAAAGAATCTTGTATCATTGTCATCAAAAGAATTATTCGATATCTTAAGGGCACAACGGAATATGGTCTCTGGTATCCCAAAGGAAATGATCTGGTCATCCAAGCTTATATAGATGCAGATTGGGCAGGAAGTGTTGATGACCGTAAGAGTACCGATAGAGCAATGTTCTACCTAGGTGGTTTCCTTCTCTCATGGTTAAGTAAAAAGTAGTCTTCAATCTTGTTATCCACAGTGAAAGCAGAATACATCGCGACAACAACTTGTTGTACTCAAGTTCTATGGATGAAGAAAACCTTGCAAGATCTTCAAGTTAAGTTTGATGAGCATATTCCCATATTCTGTGATAACACCAGTGCTATCAGCATCTCCAAAAATCTTATGGTGCATTCCAAAACAAAGCACACTCCGATCAAATATCATTTTGTTAGAGAGTAGGTCACCAAAAAGGATATCAAGCTTGAATATTTTGGCACAAAGGAACAAATTGATGACATCTTTACCAAACTATTACCTCATGAAGCATTTGAGTATCTTCGCCAAAATCTTGGGATTCTCCCAAGTTCTCATTAGAATATTTCTTTTATCTAACTAAGTAGAAAGGGGGAGTGGAGTTGTGTACAGGTCTGCAAGATGATAGTTTGTCAGGGGGAATTACCCTTTGTCATTGATGACAAAGGGGGAGAGAAGGCAGTGGGAAGAGGTGTCATGATTGCAGGGGGATTACTTGTGTTTCCATCAATGCCAAAGGGGGAGATTGTTAATCAATGGTTGTCATTGATGCCAACCCAAGCAACACCAGGGTCTACCCCGATTTTGCATGGGCATTTGACTTGAAAACTTACTCTATTATGAGTCAAGGATATTTTAGATGGATTCTACTCGTCAAGATGTTTTCATTGATATATGGCATGCCACATAATTCTTCACAGTTTGAGAGATATTCGTGTTTGAAGTTAGTAACCCCAGTTAGTGGGCTAAAACCCTATCAGGTGTGGCATGGCACTCATAATTGGTTGTGGTCATTGAATAGTCAATAATTATTAATGTTTTTTTCCTCCTAAAATCCCTCCAACTTTCACTTGTTGAGGACCCTCTCAACTCAAGACATTCATATAAATAGTGACCCTCGTATCCTCCTCTAGTAAGGATTTTGTGGCTTCAAACAGTTCATCGTGACATTTTCACTATAATTTTTTTTTTTTTTTGGTGAAGCCTCAGAAGCTTAAATTAAAACCCATTTGAGCCTAAATATTGATGAAACTCGTGATCGAATCTCAAATCTTAGTTCGATATATTTTCAGAGATATGATCTGAGGAAGTTAGGGTTTTTGCAGGCTCCTGAATTCCATGTCAAACAAGGCCGAAGGTTGCAACAGTGACATGTGGCACTTCATACAAGTTCACTCTACTGAACCAGTCTATAATCAGGTCATTCTGGGAGATTGGGCATAACTCTTTCTTGAAGAACCCAGTCTTGATCAGACCTGTGGGGTTGGAAAGAGGACTTAGAGGGATACCACAGGATGAAATTTCAGACCCTGGAGATATGAAATTACATAGATACAACATATTCAATATCGAGTTCCTAGAAGGAAAGAAAAAGCATTCATTCAAGTATCACTTCAATAAGGACCACACATCAACAATCAAGGGTAAGTCTACTACAACAAGGTACGTATGATTAGTGTTTACATTTGAATTTTGAGTATCATCTCTGACATACGTTTTTGCAGGACAATTTAAGCATATACAAGGTCTCGATTATTTCTCTATGTCTCTATATGTCACAATTAGTTTGATACCACATTTCAGATGTCTTATTCTTGATACTACACATTTGATGCTACATATTCCTGATGCTACACCAATTCTACTAAATCTATATGATGTTGTAAGTTCATGTTACTTGTCTTGTCATAGTTGATAGAATGGTCTTTGTTGTTGTACTTAGAACTAGGCCCTGTCATTAGTTTTTATTATATATATCTTTAGGTCATTTTTGGATATATTCTTGCATAGAGTCCAGACCTATATCAAGAGTGGGAGTCTTTTTCTACTGCTACAACAAGTCAACAACAAAATTGACAAGCACACTTCATGTACACATTGTAATTTTAATTTGTATTTATTCATTATTATGCACTTACATGTGTTTTGCAGGCAAAGCTAAGTTGAAGGGTATTTTGTTTTGTTTTGGGATTGGTTTTGCTAGGAAAATTTTTGCATGTAGGTAGAAGAAGATTCAAGTACACCATCAAGCAAGAATTCAAGAGCAGAAGTATCAAATCAAAGGAATCATTGTAGCGGGACATCCTTGAAGACATGACAACCATTCAGATATCGTGAAGTATTGTTAAGGCCAAGAGTCATCATTTTAAACTTGTAAAAGAATCATTGTAAAAGAGTCATCATTGTAAAGTTGTAAAAGAGTCATCATTGTAAAGATTGTAAAAGAGTCATTCTGCCTAAGTCGAAGAGGCAGGGTTGGGAGGTATAAGAGTCACTGTTGGGATGATGTCATGGTTGGGTTGCAGGTCATAGAGTGATTGGTTATTTGGTCAAGTACATGAAAATCATTGTACATCTTATTGTATCATGGATTGTTGTCCCTGGTTTGGGAATCCATAGTCTCGTATTATTTCAGTCATTATAGGGTGGCAGGGAGGTGCTAGGCAGGTGTATGAAGTAACCTACAGGTTGGGGCTTGTGAACACTTCAAGGTGGTAGGGTGGTGCTAGGGCAAGTTGTGGCTTGCTAGGGTGTTGGGACATCCATTTAGTTGATTACTGAAGAAACCGGGGCATTGGGGCATCCTTCGAGTGGGAGCTAGAGACTAATGCTTTTATAGACTTCTAGGAAGTTGTTGCTTTCATTTCAGTTGGGGCTGAAGATTAAATAATTTATTAGAAAAACGTTCGGTGGTTTTTGACTCGGAGGGGGTTTTCCATGTAAAATTATTGCTCTGAAAAGAATTAAAAGTGATAATTTCTAAGGAATACTGATTCACCCCCCCTCTCAGTATTTCTAACACTAAGAGGTATAGCCACCTGCAATATCCAATCTAATAAATCCAAGATCAGTTACAAAGATTTGAGTATTGAAGGCACTTATGTTTAACAAAAATACTCAAGAAATGCAAGCCTCATAAAAAAACATTTTTTTGAAACACGTAAAAGATTTCTTTTGGAAACTTAGGAAAGGGATATTGTGTAATATATAGTACCCAATAAAAAGAAAACATTAAAATAAAGTTGAATTCACAAACATTATTCTAGAATTAATGTGATAATGTATGTATTACCCTGTAGTAGCTACAGGCATTCCTTCATTGAGAATATGTGATGGAGAGTGGACAGTCAATGCATAAGACTACCTTTTTTGTGGATATGAATCTAAGTAGCCCTACCATAGGGCCACTGCTGGTTGAAAAGTAACAAGCTGAAGTTTTCAAGAGCTTCTCTGTTGGACCAACACTGAAGCTTAGCCTAAACATTTTTTCAACTCCACCTTGAGCTACTATTTTGGTCCCCAAGCTCAAATTTCCTCATACTGTTTTAGACATGCTTCCCCCAAGCTTCATTGAACACAATAAAAAAACATATGCATTTTATGAGCAAATTATATTGAAAATCCTTTACTCACTTTGCATATAATGAAATCTTAATTTTTACTCATATTGAAAGATTATGCAGACATAAAGGTTTATAGACTTATTGTGAGCCCAAAAAAGCTCAACTAGGCCATTAGCATTTCTGCTCCATATATGCAAGTGCTCTAAGAATGCATCTACCATAGTTGTACACAAAACAAACAAAGCCATAATCCAGTGAAGATCATTATCTCATAACGCTCCATATTAAAAGTCTATAACTTCAAAGCACTATAAAAAATGATAATTGTTCTATCAGGTACCAGTGAAAAAATCGGTCAACCAAAAAACACAAAATATTCAAATTTTAAATAAAAACATATATATTAATGTGGATCTATATGAATCCAAACCATTTATACACAAATATGAATATAGAAAATAAGAGTGCATGTAACCAAAATAACACTTAGTGCAATGCATTTTTGAACCAAAAATACATGCACAAAGAGGCAATGCCAGCCTCATAAAAAAAATAAAAAAATTTGAAACACGTAAAAGGTTTCTTTTGGAAACTTAGGAAAGGGATATTGTGTAATATAGTATCCAATAAAAAGAAAACATTAAAATAAAGTTGAATTCACAAACATTAGTCTAGAATTAACACGATAATGTATGTATTACCCTGTAGTAGCTACGAGTTCCTTCCTTGAGAAGATGTGATGGAGAGTGTACGGTCAATGCATAAGACTACCTTTTCTGTTGATATGAATAGTAGCCCTGCCATAGGGCCACTACTGGTTGACAAGTAACAAGATGAAGTTTTCAAGAGCTTCTCTTTTGGACCAACAATGAAGCTCAACTTAAACATTTTGTCAACTCCACCTTGAGCTACTATTTTGGTCCCCAAGCTCAACTTTCCTCATATTGTTTTAGACATGCTTCCCCCAAGCTTCATTGAACACAATAAAAAAGCAGATGCATTCTATGAGCAGTTTGTATTTAAAATCATTTATTCACTTTGCATATAATGAAATCATAATTTTTACTCATATTGAAAGATTATGCAGACAAAAAGGTTTATAGACTTTCTGTGAGCCCAAAAAAGCTCAACTAGGCTATTAACATTTCTGCTCCACATATGCAAGTGCTCTAAGAATGCATCTATCATACTTGTACAAAAAAAACCATAAATTATCCAATGAAGATCATTATCTCAAAGCCCTCCATACTAAAAGTCTATAACTTCAAAGCACAATAAAAAATGATAATTGTTAGATCAGGTACCAGTAAAAAATCGGTTGACCAAAAAACACAAAATATTCAAATTTTAAATAAAATAATATATATTAATTTGCATCTATATGAATCTAAACCATTTATACACAAATACGAAAAATTTCTCATTTATATAGCAAATAAGAGTGCATGTAACCAAAATAACACTTAGTGCAATGCATTTTTGAACCAAAAATACATCAACAAAGAGGCTCTAGATGACCTCTAGTGTGAAAAAAAAACATGCTACAACAAATACCTACATATCATCAAAATCATTGCCTATATTGGGATATTCATCATCAATATCACCCTTTAAGCATTAAAATAAGATAGAAAAATCTTCACATGTCAAATCAAGATTTTGTTTGAGTGATGGGTACACTTTTATTAGTGCCATGATAAAGGAGTTTATCATAACATATATCTGAAGGGCTAAAAAATTATTTATAAAGACCGACCATAGCTACAAAATTCGACAACATGTGGGACACACATAGATGATGATCCTCTTACATTATTGAGGAGCCATTTAGAAAAAATGGTAGTAGAGCTGAATTTGAGCTTATAAAGAAGAAGAAAGCTCCAATTGGCAGTCTAATGGACAATATTTTTAAACAAGGGTTGTCAGAGGAAGTTAACCGTTGACCTTACCATTAAATTATTTCTCTATCCCAACTTCCTTTCATATAATGTTGCAAGGTCTCCTTTGTTGGGAAAATTTTGGTTAAGGGTCGGACAACCTCAGCCGGATTCAAACTTGTAACCTCTCATCCAAAACACAAGTTCCTTACCATTGCGCCACAGGGGTGGTTCTTACCCCTTATGGTTCATGACACTATATAAGTTTTATGTTGGGAACATATATTGAGGAGGGGTTGGGCAATCAGAGTCGCCTGTTGGTCACTTTCTCACCATATGACCAGACAATGGTGCAAATGTGTGGGGCTCGAGACCTGTTCTAGCCCCTGATCACATGACTCCCATAAGACCTCAACCAAGGTAGATTTTAGTGCTCAATGGGAAGGGGCTTAGGGTTTAACCCTAGCCCATGGTCATTTTTCCTGCACAGGACTGTCAGCACTGGAGCGGAGTGCCAACTGAAGGGGTGAGAAAATTAAAGCCCTAGGTTCTAGGCATATGAGCAGTCATGAGACCTCGACAAAGCGCAGACATGGGTTCAACTCATTTATTGATCCGGATCTTGGGAGGAGGCCCCCAAGATCTAAAAGATTGAAATGGATCTTGGGGGAAAGACCCCAAGATCTGAAAAAAATTGAAATGGCAGAAGAAGAAAAAAAAAAGGAGAATGCCCAATAAACAAAACCACAAAGAAACTTTTTATTAAAACCGATAATAACTGTAAAGGCTACATTGTGGCCGAAAATCTGTCCTTTTACAAAATGTGACTTGTTACTTATAGTATTTTTCAGTTATAATACCATAGGCCAATTCCATGGGTGAATGAATACCATGGGTGGATTTTACAATACCACGGACGGATGCCATTTACAATACCATGGGTAAATTCCATGGGTCGATGAATAATATGGGTGGATGAGTACCATGGGTGGATTTTACAATACCACGGGCGGATGCCATTTACAATACCATGGGTAAATTCCATGGGTTGATGAATAATATGGGTGGATGAGTACCATGGGTTGATGCCATTTTCCATTCGGATCATTCCCCCCTCCTTAAAAAGCAATGGTCCCCATTGCATAAAGTTCCTGCGAAGCCTTTGTGGAATATGAAGAGCCACTGAAGATAAGGGTTTTATGTGGTTAACCCAAAACCCTGATAAACGAAGATCCAAGGATAGAGATACCCTGTAATGCTTGTGACCAACTGTGATTCTGACAGTGTGCGGCCTAGCAAATGGACTTCGATGACAAGGATTTTATGCGGTTGACCCATAACCGTGATGTTGGTTGCTGATGAAGTAGCAGGTGTCTACATAGCCTAGGGTGGGAGGGCATGTCTCCAAATAACCCAAGCCGAATGATTCTATGTTGAAACTGATGAATGTGAAGCAGGTGCTTACTAAAGCGGGGTGGGAGGGCATGTCTCCAATGGAAACCCACTCCGAATGCTGCTCCAAAGTTAAAATGGACATAACTCGGCCAATATAACTCAGAATATTTATTATAACCTGTTTTTAGAAGCAGAAGGATCATTTTTCATCTTTCCATGAGTTGGAAATCCTTATCTGGACACTCTGAGATCTCAGATTCGCGCTGCAACAGTTCCGCCGTCACAAAAATTATGATACAATAGCTGATTTTAAATCAGCGATATCTCCCACATCCGAACTCCGATTCGACCCATTTTTTTTTTGAAATTGGGTGATTTTTCGAGAGGAATATAGATATGTTATTATTTTTTTGTAAATTTTGTACCAAATGTTTCAGATATGATCTGAAAAGTCGCCTTCCAAAAAAATTCCTGCAAAAAAATTGAGACTGAAATATGCATGAAACCCTCATTCCCATGGAATCGTAACCTGCTCTGATATCACTGATCCAGATCTTGGGAGGAGGCCCCCAAGATCTAAAAGATTGAAATGGATCTTGGGGGAAAGACCCCAAGATCTGAAAAAAATTGAAATGGCAGAAGAAGAAAAAAAAGGAGAATGCCCAATAAACAAAACCACAAAGAAACTTTTTATTAAAACCGATAATAACTGTAAATGCTACATTGTGGCGGACAATCTGTCCTTTTACAAAATGTGACTTGTTACTTATATTATTTTTCAGTTACAATACCACGGGTCAATTCCATGGGTGAATGAATACCATGGGTGGATTTTACAATACCACGAGCGGATGCCATTTACAATACCATGGGTAAATTCCATGGGTCGATGAATAATATGGGTGGATGAGTACCATGGGTGGCTTTTACAATACCACGGGCGGATGCCATTTACAATACCATGGGTAAATTCCATGGGTCGATGAATAATATGGGTGGATGAGTACCATGGGTTGATGCCATTTTCCATTCGGATCATTTATTCTTTTCTCACTATGTCTTGTTGAGGAGAACTTTCTTTTATATTTCAATGTGGAATTGAAGTACTTGTATGCTCATGCATGTTCATTTTCAGATGGAGTACTAGGTCTTTGTAGGAGACATATTTTATTGCTAATGGTTTCATGATTGACTATAGCTTGTCATGCTTCTTATAGTGAGAGTTCTTTGTAGGAGAATTTTTCCTTGAAGAGGAAACTAGCCACTTGTTTTATCAACAAACTTTTATGTACTCTTTTCACTAAATATATGGAGTGGTATAGCTATGTTGGCAGGCTGAGAAATGTAGCTAGGAAGGGGTGAAATCCATCACCAAATTCTTTGTTGTTGCTCTTCATGAATGTCTGTATGAGTTAAATGATGAGATGTTTCTTATGTTTTAAGGCTTACATGAAAAACTAACTCATAGTCCTTGAAGAGACCTTTGAAAACATGTTTTGTCATAAGACCCATTTTTACTTGCAAAGCGTCAAGAGAACGATCACTTTTTAAGGAAGGAGAAGCTCTCCTCCAATTTCAGATAAAGAAGTATGTGTTAATTCCTATGTGCAAAGTCATAAATAATGCACTTGTTTGTAATTTTTCCCACATGGTTGTGGAAACTAAATATCCACAAATATTTTGGACACTTTACATTGTTCATTCTTTGAATTTAGAACTTACATCTATTGTTTTGAATGTGACATGGATGGGAAATTTAATTGATTATGCAAGCCATATCCATAATTTTGTACAAAACCATACCAATTCCCATCTATAAAGAGCAAGAAAAATTTTCACTATTGAAGATTCAAGATACTTATTTTGCCTCTTCATTGTTCATGTTTAAGAGGTTGAGGAAATCAAGGCCACTGTTGGATTAATATTTATTTCAAAGAAATGGTATTTTTTGAGAAAGTCAGATAAAAATCTTCAAAAAAAGAAACAATGTTGGATGATGGTTGGTGGGAGAGGTAGATATTACAATTAAGATCATGGAAAATATTATTTCTTCGTTGCAGTTTAGACCAACACATATTAAGAGATTTTTACAATGGATTTGAAGTGAGTTTAGACTATGAATACTCGCACATTATGTCTCATGTATGTGTGCTCTCAAAACCAACATATCCATAAATGAGAAGTCAAAAACATCAATGGCTAGACTCAGGGACATACTATAGAGAGATATGGTTGATTCTTCGAGAACATGGATCTTTGCAAAAAATTCCAAATCATACACATATATGAAACTATTTCTAATTCATAATGCGATTGCAATGTATGTGCTCATCCCAAGACATAAAACATGAAACAATGCAACTAAATCATTTAAGGGGAACACCCAAAGTAAATGGTTTGTAAAATTTTTGGGTTCAAAAAAAGGTGTAAATAAAAGGTTACTAACTGAAACATGACCATGGGAACATTTTCAAAAAATGGTTTTTCCTGTTAGAACCCTTTTCATATTGACAATAATTATTCAACTATTCTAAGAACCATTACTACACATACTCGTAATTTCCTGTTCTCTAAGATATTTCCATTTTATTTTGCAATAATCTACAGGAAAATGGAGAAAAGGTTTCCTCACATTAGAATTGAAGCATTCTTTAGATAAGACTGGAACTTTTGTTGGGTTATACAACATTATTGGCATAACAGGTGAATCATGGTCTCCTAGAACCTCACATAACCAAAAGAAATAAAGAAACATGTTCCTTTAGTAAGCAATAAAATCCTAATTAATCTCCAAAAGAGAAAAGCATGTCCATAGGAAAGGCTGAATTTTCCACAATTATTTAGTCATACCATGTTTACATTTGAATACCCAAACCAAACTAATGATGTATGCAAGTGAGTAACATACCTGTATCAACACGGTTGTTGCATGTACTGGGAGGGAAATTTTTCAGTGACTCAACCACATGTGGAGCGCAATACTGATTTACTGAAGCAAATCCAAGATAGTTGTAGGAACCACGATTTAAGCACATATGTGTCTTGTGCTATACAGGTACAAGTATAATTCATTAGCTCAACAAAATTTCAAATCAAATAGTTCTCTTTCATCCAAACTTTTCCCTCAAGATACCAAAAGAAAAGGTTGTCATATCCATTGATTATCATAGTACTTGCAAATATATGAGAACAATTATATAATGGAAAAACTAGGATATAACCCATCTAACAAAAAATTGGATTTGTCATAGTATGCAATCCTAGTATAACAATCAAGTAATGAAATTTTCAAAATGCCAACTCAATTTGAGAACATATAAAGGATGTGAAAAATAGTGTGTCTAATGAAATGAAAAATAAAACCCAAATTTCGAAGTATATTCAAGTATGACCATCAATGGAGAAATTATAAAAATTGAAAAAGAGATTGTATTAATAATTGAAAATCTCAAGATTTTGGATCATAAGGTAATAATGCAATAAATCAGCTAGACGTTTTTCCAGTAGCAGAGAAACTCATTCTCCAGATGTGGCAATTTTTAAAACCCTACAATCCAAAATCTTGTAGTCACATCAAAAAGAGAAATTAAACATGTTACTATAAGAGGGGAAATTTTCAACATACCCATCCCTAAAGCAAATAGCTCCACTTCTTCATGTTGCTGCATATAACTTTACAAGGGCAACAAATACAGTAAGTGATGAGTACAAGAAAAACACACATGTTTCATGAAAAAATTTGTATCGTAACTCATATACAACTTTCCTTTATCATGAACCATAGAAAACTCATAAGAAATATGCAAAGGCATTTGAAAACATTTTTATCCATGGAAGTAGTTTAGTTTTCTAATACTCATAATCAGAGGGTAGCTATTTTGAATTGTTAGTCAAACTTACAAATCAAGACAATTCCATCATAGCCTTTGTACAAGAAGAGGAGGATCAAGCTACCTGATTCTTAAGAACAAAATCAGCCTGACTAACTCTAGCTCCTAGTTTCAATAATAACAGGGTTAGAAATGATGTAAATTAAAAGGTATTGAATGTGGTTTCAAAACTTGCTATTCTACAACATCTGATTGTGAAATTGTGACAACCCTTGGTTGCTTCTCCAAAATTGTAAGCAAGGTAATTATTTGGAAAGAAAAATGGGCCGAGTCAAAGAACATAGACTTAGGAAGTTGAGGAGGATTAACAACTAAGGACTTGTTTTGTTTTATCATAGTGTTATAGGCTAACATGTTTGCTAGCAGGGAACTGGTGTATTTGATTTTCAAGATAAAGAATGGACACAAACATACTTTGGTAGCACTAGGCAAGAAAACAAGAAAACAAAACAAATTAACAACGAAGTGGACATTTAGTGGGTAGTTGATTGGTGACTGGAAATACGCAGGGGTGAGCTACTCACCCACTACAACAAGAAAAATAACAGACAAAAAAAAAATTAAGGGACACAGAGAGGTGGACGAATTTGATTGGTCTAGGAAATTTTGGCCCGAAAACAAAAATGACTTGATGATGACACTAAATAGAAGAAGGGGAAACGCTAAGGAAAAATTGGGTGTGCATGGACATTTTGGAGGGGGAAGTAAGAATAGAATAAAAGAGGGGGTACAAAGAAGACGGGGAGAAGAGGCAAGGGAGGAGAGCATAAGAAACTAAGAAAGATAGTTCAGAGAGGAAGATTATACAGAGACTATGGCAAAAAGGACAATCCATGCATCATTTTGTTGGATGATACGAGCATTAGTGCAACAAGAAACTCAACATGGAAGCCATGCAGTGTTTGACAACGCACATGAAAGAATTCGAACTTCAGCAAATTGTGAGCTAGGTAGAATTGATCATGCTGTTAGAAATTCACGACTACAACTAGAGAGAGATATGCACACCATGGGAGATAGCAGGGGAACCCATTTTATTTTGCTAAGGATACATGAGCATCAATGCATAATAAAAATAAATATGAGTGGGCTACATAGGGAAAAATTTGTATGCTTGCTGGAACAAGTGGGAGAGAGAAACATTCAAGGAAATATCCCACATTCTGTAATAGTGCATGAGCATTTTTTGTTATGAAGAAAATCATAGTATAACCATTAGGGGAGCATGTAAGATATGCCTAACATTAGCGGTAAACACCCATTTGTCATGCAACATGCTACAAGAAGCCTATGTACATACCTAGTTGAAGAATAAACAGGCAGCAACGCATAAAAGGAGAAAGTTTGCATTCCTACAATGCACAAAGGAGAAGGATAACTCGGTTGAGCAATAAGAGCACTTATAAAATTTCTCTCATGTGAGGATAAGATCTCTATTTTCCCTGGGGATTGGAGGGTGGAGATCGATTTTTCTAGATTCCCTTGGCAGTCAGGGAGGATATTTCTTCTTAGATTCCTGGTAAGGATATTTTTGAGGTCTCTTTTTCTTGTTCTTGCTTTTTTATAGTGGGTTATATATTCCATTCATTGGGTGGAGCCATTGTGTTTAGATGATTGAAGGGCCGTGGTGAAGCCCCTGGAACCCCTTGTGCGTGATTGAGGGTAGATACATAGGACTCTATATTCCCTTATGTTGATTGAGTGTGGAGGTGGAAAACCTCTGGAATCCTTGATTGAAGGTTGAGTTTAGCTCATTCAGCTGGTGGGTGGAGGTGGTTGACCATTTGGAGTCCCTATTTCAACTGACAATATTGGTTTCTTTCCTTGAGCAAACCTCTTCATTCTCTTGAGTTTGGCTTAGGGGTTATTGGGCTGCAAGAAAGAAATACCACAACGCAACCAAATCTATGGTTAGGTGGAAAGTTGTAGTCCCTGACTTAGTTTTCCAGTTTTAAATTGAGATAAGTATCCCTCCCATTTTATTTGTATAGTAAATTTCATATTATGCTTGCTTTAATTGTTTTCATAGTTATGGATATTATTCTTTTATAATGATTTTATAAATATGTGTGTGATGGAGCTTAGACTTGAGGATTGTTTGATGGATATGGACATTGTTTAGAATCTTGATGCCTATGTTAATGGATTTATGTGGTAAGCTACAATCACGGTTTGTGTTCTTAGTAAGTAGGATGCATGAAAATCATAGAGACACTATGTCTAGCTTTGGGTTGTAGGGGCATGGATGTGTACCAATACATACATAGCCACCATATTAACTATTTGTGAATATTGGGTGAGGAATAGCTAATCCATGATGTATGCAAATCTAGAAGCTAATCTTTGTTAGGAAAAATACCATGTATTACAATAGTCTCTTCATTTGTGTTCTTCCTTGCATTTGAATTTTGCCACATTATGTGGCTATTCATTTTTCACTCAATTTTCTCCTCATGAGTCTTTAGCAAACACTATTTTTTAGCAAACACTCAATGAGATTCTTCATTGTCCCATCAATATCAATTGGCATGCATTTCATCTACCTTGGTGTTGAATATCAATTGGTATGCATTTCATCTACCTTGGTGTTTAATATCAATTGGTATGCATTTCATCTACCTTGGTGTTGAATATCAATTGGTATGCATTTCATCTACCTTGGTGTTGAATATCAATTGGTATGCATTTTATCTACCTTGGTGTTGATTCTTTTCACATGGAAATTTTGTACATCTAGAAAATCATCCATGGTAATGAATCTTTACATAACTTAGGTTCAAAAATCCTTTCTCTACATCAGTTTAAGGTTCCTACACAACAATTTGGTTCACTGGAATCTCCTCCTGGAGAGATTTCCAATGAGTACCCAATGGCTACATTCCCAAATTGGATACTTTGGTATCTTGTTGCACTCTCTGGGAGAAGGTGGAATTGTTCTCCGTTTTCCCTTTACATAAGGAACAATACACATTTAATCTTATCTTGTTCATAACTTGAGCTTTCCCAGTTCTCCTTTCTCCTAAAAATATCCCTTGACTCCTATATACTAAGAAATAATTTTCTTCTTTTCTTTCTTTTAAGAATTATATAATACTAGAAATAATTTGTGTGCTAGACTTTTCCCTAATTAATGTTAACCCCTTATAGGGAGGGTGGGTCTCAATCTAGAGTAGGAAACCCTCATTGAAGAAGGCCCATAATGACATTTTTCCAATCACATTTTTTCACCCTAAGGTGTGTTTGTAAAAGCATGGTTTATGTTTTCTTGGTAGCTTTATTTATTAGTGAAAATGTTCAAACTTGTATGGTGTAAACTAGAAATTGCACTAGATGTTGCAAAGGAAACGCCGTAAGGCATAAAAGGGAGATTCTCTCCCCTGAGCCATATATTTTCACAAAACATAGTACTAGATTAGAATTGGTATCTTATATCTTTGGAACGCAACAAACATATATGTATCTACTAAACATAGTACTAGATTAGAATTGGTATCTTATATCTTTGGAACACAACAAACATATATGTATCAACTAGTTAGCGTACTGTGGATGTACTTAACAAGAGTGGTCTCTCATTTGTGCACATTTGAGTTTGCATCTCCAATTGCAAATGTGGAGGGGGAGATGGAAATAATCCACCTACATGAGTTAATGGGCTACTAGGCAATGCACAATGAACATAGTGTCACCTCAAGGATATTCTCTTGATCCCAGATTTCCACGACTTGAAAACCAATAACATATAACATTATTGAAAGCATAAGGAAAGTAAGCATATTACAAGTCATGTAGGGATGACTATGGATAACTCACAACATTGAGGGTGATGATTCCTTTTACATCCAATCCTACAATTTTACCAACATCTTTCATTGCTTGGTGTTAAGCATAATTAAAATAGGCAGGCATAGTAATGATTGCATTCAAGAGTCTTTCGTTTCTTTCATTGCCCATTTATTTATACCCAAACATCAACATTAGTTTCTTTAACAATACATTAGTTTCTTTAAAAATATTAAATCAAACGCCTTCCTCATCATTGCCCATTTATTTCTACCCAAACATCAACATTAGTTTCTTTAACAAAACATTAGTTTCTTTAAAAATATTAAATCAAATGCCTTCCTCATCTTGGTCAACAAAAATGCAAAAATGCACCTATTTGACTGGGAGAGTATTTTTTCTCATTTATTTCTACCTAAGCATCAACATTAGTTCCTTTAACAATATTAAATGAGACACCTTCCCATCAAACACTTACACCCAAAAATAGTATTTGTGGGATTAGTCACAACTTATGCTTGGAAGGAATACTTGCAAGTATCTCTCTCTTTTGATTCACAACTACAATAGATGGGCCCCTTCTGAGTTCTCAATTACTTTCTCCCTTTTGATTCACAACTATAATAGATGGGCCCCTTCTGAGTTCTCAATTACTTTTGGGTTCTACAGATATTAAAAAAAATAGTCTAATGAGAAGAATGCATGAAAATCAAAATACTAATTATTTTTTCAACTCAACCTAGAGAAAACAATAAGGAATTTAGCATTCAAGGATAAACAACTAAAATTCCCTTCCATGATGGCCACACATGAGTTGGTAATTACTTCTTTTATACATCATTTTGGGCTACATTAGTCAGATAAAGATGTAAAATTTAAATTACTTACAAGTAGTAAAATAAATCTTATTTTCTTTTGCTTTCTTTTACTGGAATAAAAAATTTATAACATCATTTTGGGATACATTAGTCACATAAAGATGTAAAATTCAAATTACATAAATTTTCTTATTCTCTGACAATAAAATAAAAAATAAAAAAACTTGGTAAAAGAAATATTCATATTTACAAGTAGTAAAATAAATCTTCATATTTACAGGATTACATATTAATTTTATATTAATAAAAGAAATATTCATATTTACTAGTAGTAAAATAAGTCTTCATATTACAAGTAGTAAAAGAAATCTTCTTATTTACAAGATTTGCTAATTTTATATTAAGAATATAATGAATTATACAGATGTGATTTTCTTTTGCCTTCTTTCACTGGAATAAAAAATTTATAACAACATTTTAGGCAACATTAGTCACATAAATACCATACAATGTAAATTACATCAATTTTCTTATTATGTGAAAAAAAAAAAGTAGTAAAAAAAATATTCATATTTACAAGTAGTAAAATAAATTTTCATAAAATTTATAACATTATTTTAGGCTACATTAGTCACATAAATACTATACAGATGTAAATTACATAAATTTTCTTAGTAAAAGAAATCTTTATATATACAAGTAGTAACAGAAATCTTCTTATTTACAAGATTTTCTTTAGAAATATATGTTGATGTGCTCAAGAAGGTAGAACTTTCACACATTAACCTCCACTATTTCTATTGGAAACTCCAAAACGAGAGACTCTTGGCGTACATGGTCAGGAGATGGGAGATGGAACATCCTCGGGATCTCGTTCGTTCAGGTTGTACCCATCTTCCATACGAGTTAAGGATGCGGCCCATGCCCTCCACTTGGTACCAGTTTCCCGACACCATTAACTTTGGCCTCAACATGTCAAAGGCTTGGTTCACCAACGCCACATCTCGCTTGGCATTTAGTCATAACGGGGCAGACGGGCTCTCGAACCCATGCAATAAATGAATTCATTACAGTGGATGATCCAATTGGAGTTCCACTTCAACGTGGGTATATGTCCAGGGGAGAAGGTCAAGCATGGGCTTCATCAGTTGGCTGAATTTTCCAACCTTTCATTCGAGATGATCCCAAGCACCATGTTCATTTGAGATGATCCCCGACATCTTGGGCACCACGTCCTGTCTGCTCACCAAGAGGGGAACCTTAACCCCAAGCGCCTCCAATCTGCTCACGATTTCTAGTTTTAGATTCAGATGCAATTCTTCTCATAGAAGCTCTACCTAGGGACTCTGTGGGTGAATGTGGGAGACTTTCGTCACGGGCTCTAGGGTAGCAAGCTTTTTTTGCTTAATGGGATGATCGTACTGCAAATAGCGTGTCTTGATAATTGTTTTGGCAACCAAATACCTTCCAACAGTTTTTAACGACTTTTCAACTACCTTAAACTATGATCTAATGGTTGAAAATCTATCCATCGTCTAACATAAAATCTAACGAGCTGTAATGATTACACGAAGGCCGAAGGGAAGTTCTTTTCACATGGAAACGCCTTACGGTGTAAATATCTCATAACCCTTTAATGGACCATCTTCCATGTAGGGGATTAATGATGTTTTTCCTTTGTCTAACCAACCACTAGTTTGGAATGTCATTTTTAAGTTGATTTTTATTTATTTATTTATGTCCCTACATAGGACATTTATTTATATAGTTATTAGATTTATTTCTTTAGATGATATATATATATATATATATATATATATATATATATATATATATATATATATAGGGTTAGTTTAATGGGTTATTGGGAGAGTTATTATGTATTTGGCTAATTCCATACCAACATATGATATGTAAATCTCCCAAATAAGACACTTATATACTAACAAATTTATTAAAGATATTATTCAAGGATGAAAAAACATCCATTAAAATAGTGCAACCATATCAATTAAATGGCTAATGCCTATGGGAATCAATCCTTAATAATCATCAAAACACTTACTTCATCATACATCTCAAATTATTAAAATTAAAAAAATCATAAGAATCAACTAAATTATACTTTATTTAAAATAATCAATATTATTTTATTTTTTTTCTGCGTAAAGACTATTTCTATTAAAAAAAAGAGAAAGAATATGTACAAAGAGGTCAAGACCTCAGAGGGGGCAGAAGCCAGCCCTCAACCAGAGATTCTGATACATACAGATCCTTCTATCCGCCCTTTCAGGATTGAGAGACCTTGAAACATGATTTGTAAGTCCCTGACAGACAAGAAAGTGAACCAGTTTTGTGTCTAGCACAACAGTACGATCGCCGACTATGGCTTTGCTGATAAGCATTCTGTCATAACCGCCATATACAAAATTAAAGCAAAAACAAGGCTTGCTAAGCCATGATTTGTTACTGCTCATCAGATTATATTGGCTCGCACCGATACAAAAACAAATGCTGAAACAAGAACAATATCCAGAGATGCATAACATAGACGCATAACATAAAATGAAATAGAGCAGAGGCAAGAATGCCAACAGTAGGCGTTGAACCAGAAGCATTAAACGTGTTTAGGAGAGTCGGGAGCATCCTTGTCCACCTGGCTGGAAGAGGCAATCCACGTGACGAACTCATTATCTACATCTCCCGCGATACCGCCATCTGGAGGAATTACCAAATTCAAAATGCTACCTGGAGGATGAACCGGCTCACATGCAAGCACCTCGCGCTGATTGGAGTCTGCCGGAGGCTGAGGAGCTTCAGATACAATGCCATCTTCCTGCATGTTGTCGTCGTTGAACACGACCCCAGCCATCTCCCCCTGAAGGACACTATCATCCGGAGATTGAGAGGTGGTGGTGTGGGCCGAGCTGCTGGGCTTATCCTCCTCCTCAGCAAGGATTACAGTGATGCTGGCTGACAGCACGGGCCTATTGAGCCTGTTATGGAAGGTGAAGCAGGTTGTTTGAAAGGAGTTGTGCGGGAGAGGCCTAGCATGGCCAGAAGGTGGAGAGGACGGGGAGGCAGAAGCGATAGGAACAATGTTCTGGGGAGCAGAATGAGAGGCCCGACCTCAATTACCAGTGGTGCCTCCACGGCGAGAGACTCCACGATGACGAACCATTTTTGAATTATTAGAGAGACCAGGTAAGGGAAATTGGCAGAGCCGAAGGGGAAAGGGTTGAGCGTAGGCGGACCAGGCTAGACTAAGAATCCAGGTGAGCTTCCAATCTGCCTGAACGAAACAGGGGTGCGGGAAGAATAGCGAGAGGTAGAAAGAGCCGAGGGCAATTGCATAAACCTGACACCAGGCCATGGATAAATCACCGCGCATAGTCTCTCGAGCTGAGTGCGCATTGAATACTAACTGTGCGACCATTATTCTATACCCTGTCGAATTGATGTCGCATGCCATGGGATTGTGGGATCCGCGTCCGCGAGCCAGGTGCAGGGACAACTGCCTGCGAGGAGTAAATCCTCATAAATGCTTAGCAGTGACACGCGCATCCGGGTAAAATAATCAATATTATTAATGAAAAAAACTATTTTAAAAATAAATCATATTATTAAAAATATTTTAAAATATTACATAAGTGAAATCTCTATTGTCTACTAAAAAAAATATTGATAATTAAATTAAAATTCCGAAAATAAAATAAGCCATTATTATTATTATCTAATTTTAAAGTCACGGCCAAGCCAACACCAAATTGGTGTATGATACTCTTTTGTTTGTGGGACAAGGGACCCACCTCCACATAATTATTTGACTACCAAATCTAGAAAAACATACATATTCTACTTTTAGGAAAATATATTCTTTACTCTGGTTTTGAACATGTGACTTTTTAAATTAACACATAATCTTAACCATTAAACTTATTAAATATTATAAAAATAAAATAAATTTTAAATATTCTTATCAACCATCAAAATAAAGACTTTACTAATGAGCCACCCGCAAACCATGCTTAAGCAACCACTATTTTGTAGTAGCCGGCCGACCTTGGAATGCCTTCAATAAATCTCTTGGCTCGCCTATACATACATATCCTCCCATGTTCAAAGGTTTGTTAGTATGAAAGTTCTCTTCATCGAAGCCGTACGAATAACCAGCGCGTAGAATCTTGAAAGCAATGGCGTACACAGTTGATGCAGAGTATGACTGGCTATTCAAGGTTGTGCTCCTAGGGGACAGTGGTGCAGGAAAAACGAGCTTATTATCCAGAATCGCCGATGGTATCTTCCGACAGAATACGAAGCCAACGGTTGCAGTAGAATTCGCCACCCGCACCAAGGAGATCGATGGTCAAATCATCAAGGCTCAGCTTTGGGACACTGCCGGTCAAGAAAGGTACGTAGAGAATTAACAGAATTCCATAAATTTGATGATGATTATTTTGCGAACTCATCGAGTTTTATTTTTTTAAATGGTGATCTGCTTATATTGTTATCAGATTTCGTGCTATAACAACTTCGTACTATAGAGGATCAGCGGGAGCATTAGTGGTGTACGATATTAGCAGCCGGCTGAGCTTTGAGAACGCAGAGAGATGGCTGAAGGATCTGAGGGATAAAACCGATTCTTCATTGGTGATAATGCTGGTGGGGAACAAGACCGACCTCCAACATTCCAGATGCGTCTCCACCAAAGAAGGCAGGGATTTGGCGGAGAGAGAAGGCCTGTGCTTCATAGAGACTTCGGCTAAAGATGCTGTGAACGTGGAGGATGCATTTACAGAGGTACTCTCTCGAATTTATCGCAACTTTGTGGGCTCTAAAGTTGTTGAGGATAGGAAGCCCAGAGCGGGAGCTGCGTGGCTGGGGACACCGCTTGATATGGGTTGCATTGGGAAAGACGAGGAAACGAAAGCAAGCAACGGTCGTTGTTGTAGTATGACTTAGGATTGCCATGGCATTATCACTTCTTGTATCAGTGGAATTAGATAGTGTAAATAGATAGCAGAGATTATATCTTTTGATCTCAAATTTTCACTTTGAGCATGGTATGACTGAGGATTGCCATGGCCATGTCATCACTTTTTGTATCAGTAGAATTAGATAGTATAAATAGATAGCGATTGTTGCTATACTTTACCCATCCTTTGATTTTAAATGCAATTGAATATATGTTTCTAGATGAGAATTCATGGTATTGTTGCTATACTTTACCTATCTTTTTTATTTTAAATGCAATTGAATATGTTTTTCTGAGATGAAATTTCATGGTATTATGTTATTTTACTAGCTTAGCTATATAGTTAAATAGTTGGAAAATGTTGAGAGTTAGTATTTAATAATTTATATTTGTATATTTATTTTATTTTATATCTATTCAATTTTACATTTCAAGTTGCTGAAATATCATGATTTATGAATATCATATACTCAAAAAATATTTGACATTTTTCTTTGACATGGCCCATGCAGGCCCAAATCAAAAGAGATATCGAAAGTTGTTTATACAGATCCCTAAACACAAACATTTAAAGATCACATGCATACACATGCATTGATCTGTAAATTCATAGGACTATGGCCAATGGAGAAAGCCGTCTGCAGGTGTATTAAGCAGACCTCAAAACCAAAAGGTGGGGTGGATCTGCACCTAGGATCGAAAGGATTATTTACTATGGTTTTCACAAACCTTGAAGATAGAGACATAGTATTTGATGGAGGTCCTTATTTTTCCCCCAACTTTGTTCCAGAAAATGAATCCTTCACAAATTTCTCATTCAAGCTTTATTCCCCGCCCCTAGACTACTAGCTACCTTTGACCCTAGAACTCATTGGTGACACTATGGGGAAGTTTATCAATATCTCGGATGCAACCATGCAAAGATGGAAAAACCATATTTGATATTCATCCAAGAAATTAAATGTATAATAGACAAGATGAAAGCATTAGATAGGAAGCTAGGAAGGAACATTGATTATTTAGATGTGGAGTCTCAAAATAATGCATGAGGGCTACTGACCTGGTGGAATCCTAAGGTTCTAAATATGGTTGCAGTTGAATCCTCTAGATTCTTCCTCTCCCTAGAGCTATAGTTAATAGGGTCAAACTGAAACACAACCATAACGTTCACAAATGTATATGGACACCAAAGAGTTGAAGAGAAACTAGGTCTCATCCAAGCCCTGAAATACTTGAGGAAAAGAAATCCAAACCCAAAGTGGATTGTAGGGGGAGACTTTAACATGCTCACCTCACTAAAAACGGACTTTTCTGATTTTAAGCCTTTTGAACAAACTACTCCTCCTTTATGGAAAACATCAAGAAATGGTGATCCAAGCCTCTTCCAATAAGAGGCTCCAAGATGTTTAGAATGAAATCAAGGCTAAAATATATTAAGGATCAACTTGAGAGCTAGAATAAAAATGAGTTTGGAGAAAATTTCCAAGCAAAAAGATACCTAAAAATCCAGATGGAATACTTGCAAAGATATCTTATCAAAGATGCTTCTTGGACAACCTCTATATATAGAGGAATGTCCCCCCTTTAGGCCAACATGAATTTTTTCCATCGTTTTGCTTCATTTGGAGGATGTTTCTCCATGGAGAGGACTTGGAATTTACTTGGAGGTATTCCTTTGACTCTTATACAATTGTATTCATGTAACATGCCCTTTAAGGGTCCTACACATTTTCTTTTGACCTTGACTCACCTATAGCACTGAACATGTGCTAGACTTTCAATGAGAAAGGAACTCATTGACATATATTATAAAAATAATATTTCTTTTCTTAAATAAGTACGAATATCAAAAGTGCATTTATGAAGACCGAACCTAGTTACATTTCCTTGAACAGCTCACAGGCACGCCAACAAAATCTTTAGAATCAAGGATGCCCAGGAACAATCGTATGAGGCTCATAAATATATTGAGGACATCCTGGTGCAACACTTTAAAAAAATTACAACTGAACCCCACGTGGTTAGATCTGTAGCGATCGAGAAGATTGCAAGGCATATTCTCAAGATATTGATAAAGGAGCTTAATCAGAATGTAAATAAACCCATTTCAATGGAATAAGTGGCTCAGGTTGTTCAAGAGATGCCCATTAGTAAAGCTCTTGGCCCTGATGGATTCACCATAGACTTTTTTAAAGCCTGTTATGAGGTGGTCAAACAAGATGTATTTTAAGTAGTTGAATATTCTCGGGATTCATTAACTGTCCTCAAATCTTGAAATTCCACTTTCCTAACCTTAATCCCAAAGGAAGAGGTAGATAGTACCTCGAATAAGTTCAGGCCTATCGATTTGTGTAACTTGATATGTAAGATCATATCCAAAGTTGCAACTAATTGCCAAAAATTAATTCTTCCTATGTTGATTTCAGAGGAATAATTTTGATTTGTGGAAGGTAGGTAGATTTTGGATAGTGTTATCCATGCCCACAAAATTATCCATTCTCTCAAAAATTTGAGAAAGGCGGGAATTATCATACAGTTAGACTTATCCAAGGCTTTTGAAAAAGTCAATTGGGAATATATGGAAGCAATCCTACAGGATTTTAGCTTTGAGCAACGTGGATCTGATGGATTATTTCATAAGTAACTTCCCTAAGTTTTTCCATTTTAGTGAATTGATCCCTTGCCAAACCCTTCTTCCCTTCTCGAGGAATTCATCAAGGGGACCCTTTATGTCCTTTCTTGTTTGTCATGATGATGGAAGGAATAGGTAGATCCATCAAAGCTACCAACAAGGGAGGAGATATCAAAGGTCTCAAGCCTCATGAAGGATGCCCAAATATAACCCACCAACAATTCATAGATTACACTATGCTTCATGGAACCCCCACAGTAAAAGAAGCCAGAAAATTTAAATGCTTTTTGGACACATTCCATTTTGGAAGCCTCGGGTATGGAGATCAATCAGGAAAAATCTATGGTTTTCTTTTTCAATATCCGCATATCTATTCAAAGGAATTTAACTAATATCCTTGGGTTTTAAAGGAATTTTCTTCCATCTAGATACCTGATTATTCCCTTGATAGAAAAGGCCTAGAAGAAATCAAATTGGGAGCGAATCATGTCTAATTTGGAAGATAAAGTGAAGCACCAGACTTATAGAACTTTGAATTTTGTTGGAAGGCTTGTTTTGACCAAGGTTGTGTTGCAAGCAATCACCGGATTCATGTTTTCAGTCCTCCCATCCCCCAAAGGAATCCTTCAAAATATAAGAGAAATCCAACAAAACTTCCTATGGAAAGGAGTTGATGATAAAAGGAAATGGGCATTAGTAGCCTGGGAAAAATTATATAAAACAAAATTTTGGGGGACCTTCGTTTACACAACCCTGAAGCTATCAACTTAGCTTGCGACACAAATCTATGGTGGAGGTGGCTGAAAGAAACTACATCACCATCGGAAAAATTGTGGAATGCAAAATATTCCCCCAACTAGAATCTATAGGACTATATTCGTATGTCGGGAACAATCCAAGGATCAACAATATGGAACCTAGCTCGGGGAAATAAAAAAAGTTAGTCAAGAACAATTATTTTGGAAAATTCGAGACAGAAGGAAAACATTGTTACCCATCCTAAGTTTTGAAGCGAGGCGCACTCTACAAGCAGAACTTCAGTGACTGGGAAAAGTTCAAGTTTACCAGTATTGGGAACAAGAAACAGAGAGCATGAAATGGTGAAGATGGTGTTCATATATCTTCCAAGTCTCCAACGAAAATGATGTACTATATATGGAATTGATGGAATAACTAAACAAAAGATGTATCCTCTATGCAGAAGAAAAAGATCACCTAAGATGGGGAAAAAATATGGGGGCGAGTTCAACCTCAAAGAGGCCAGAATATACCTTAAGGATAACCATCGTAGTGAAGTGTATCGACTATGGAGAAAGATTTGGACCTCACAACAATGACCCAAGGTTAAAACCTTCCTCTGGTTAGTTCTACACTAGAAGGTCCTGACATGGGAAACTTAATTAAGAGAGGCTTCATAGGAGCCTCTTGGTGTCATCTATGTGAAATAGACGAGGAGAACCTAAACCAGTATTAAACTCCTACCGATATACCTCTATCATCTAGGATTAGATAGCCATACTATTAAGCAAACTGATAGAACCAAGAATAACATCTAAGAAATGACAAGTAAATGGAGAGAGAACTTCACAAAATATGAGATAGTCAATCTTACCTGGAGCTTGGTAGCCATCTTCGTAATTTGTTAGAAATGTAGCAAGAAAAACCTCCATTTGACTTGTACGTTAGTCAAATGGAGAAATTTGATTTTCCACATCAACGGGATGACTTGGATTGCAATTAGCTTGAGTGACATGGCCTTGTTACCTAGTTAGAATAGAAAATTCGAGTTTGCAGGCTTGGAGTAGAGTTGTGCATGTATTGATTGCTAAAATTTATCTAGTTAAGTTATTTTCAATTGAACTCAGTTAACTAAGCTCTAGTCATTAGTTGAGTCGGTTGGAGGTCAATTGAGTAGTTATGACTGTTGTTAACTCACTAATCTCTCAATTAAACAGTCAATCAGCCAAAAATAGCCCAGACATGCATGGAGTTCGAATTGCCTAGTTTGAGTGGAGGAAAAGGCACTTTGTAATCATCGATTGTATACTAGTTGAGTGTACAGGCTTGGAAATTAAGCAGGTGATCAATTCCCTTATATTTGCACAAGGAAACAGGGAATTTACCTATTCTTTAGGATATCAATTCTCCAGGATTGTGCAAGGAAATAGGAGGAAGATGGGGGCATTGAATAGGCTAAGTGTTGGCCATATATAGTCATTCAATAAGAGAACAATTTTACAATGCAGAGTGTGCTTCAGAGCTTGAAGCTCACATTGTAATAGTTTATCATTCTCATTTGATTAATGAAAAGAAGTGGAGGGGTTTTCCCAAGCTGGGTTCCCCTATAAAATCATTGTGTTTTGATGATTGCATGTAATTGCATGTGTTTTTATCTTGTGTTTTTCTATTCCGGAGATTGTAGTAGAAATTTATATCTCTTTTTTTCAATTCAAATTCATCATTAGTAGAAATTTTTTTCCATTTCTACATGGTATCAGAGCACCTACAAACATAATAGAAAATAGTCAATAGATATTCTCCCTCAAGAATTTCGATTTGAAAATTTAGTGAAGCAATTTTCTTTCATGCAAGGAAAATGTCTTTCAACAAATTGAGATTGGAATATGCCATGGAGGGAACCTCAAATTTCATAGCTTGGAAGGAAAAGATGGAAGTTGTATATGATGATAATGGAGTGCTGGAACACAAAAATTGACATTCCAAAACCAGCAACATTGGATGCACAATAGTTAACCCTGTGGAAGAAGGATACTGCAAAATCCATGAGGATCATCCTGTAGAGTGTGAGAAACCACATAGTCTCGAATTTATATGGAAAAATCCATTTTCTATGTGGAAGACCCTCACTGAATTATTAAAAAATAACAGTGATTCCAGGAAATTGGAATTGAGGGACAAGCTCATAAAAATATGAATGCAGAAAAATGAAACCATTCCACAATACCTCTCTAGATTCACTCAGGTTCAAGAAGAACTTGGAGGAGTAAGAGAAAATCTTCCATCTTCTTAGCTAGTGCGCCTAGCTCTCGTAGGACTTCTAAAATCTTGGCACAATTACCAGAACTCTATAAATGGAAGGGACAAATTACCAAATTGGGAGAGACTTTGGTCAGATTTGGTGTAGGATGAAATTTGAAGGAACACCAAAGATGGAGTAACATCCAAAGCTACGGAGTAAGAATTTTTTTCCTTGGAAGGCAAGGGAAAGAAGGCCTAAGACAAGCATGAGTCCAACTAGAATAATTGAAAGAAGAAGGACCTTAACAAGATAAAATGTTTTCACTTCCATGAATATAGACACTATGTAACCAAGTGTCCGCAAAAGAAATCCAATAAGAAGACCTAGGGAGGAGCAGGAAGTGATGCTCTCACCTCCCAATTCGAATTGGATGTCACCTTGATTGCATGCATGGAAAGCACTGTAATGGGGAGTGTGTGGCACCTAGATTATGGTGCCTCATTCCATATGATAGGATGCAAAGAATTCTTCAATATCATAGAGGAGAAGGATCTCCAAATGCACATAGAACTTAAAGGTGATGGGAGGTATAGTACCAAAGGAATTGGTATAGCCACCTTTAAGAGGGAGTTAGGCTCCCATATTCATTTGAAATATGTTATGTAAGCACATGGGCCAAAGAAGAATTTGATTTATGTAATTGTATTGGAGGACAAAGGTTAATATATTATGTTCAAAAGGGAAAAGATTTTCTGAAACATGTAGCTATAGGGAAAGTGAAATAAATTGGAGTTAGAGTGAAAAATATATACAAACTTGAGGTGGATGCTTGCACTGCACTGAGTAGGAAGGAAAAAAATGTGCCAAGTCAAGATGTTGGATAAATCTGGGACACTTACGCCATGGGGTCTTAAAAATCATGGAAAAAATTACCATCGGCCTCCCAAAATGGACCCTTGACCAACATGATGTCTTCAAGGTTTGCGCACTATGGAAATATGTCAAATACACCTTACAAGGCAGAGATAACATAGCTGAAGTAATCTTGGGGCAAGTCCACTCTAATGTATGTGGATTGTAACACCCTCCTCCCACAATTACCTAAGCTAGCTAGTCCATCGAGGTAAATATGTGACAAAGAGTTACTATGATATGATTCAACCTCCTAGATCACCTTAAGGAAGTGGAACTGATGAAACAACACTTTAGAGACCTACCTTAGGTGCTACAAGACCCCCAGGAGCTAATCAACCACTCAGGCGCCCAACCCTTGAGTTAACTTAGATTTTCATTAAACTAAACCCCCAATCACTCCCATGATAAGTCCTCCATGCGACTGGAACCCTCCAGTCGTTCCCACAGGCCTACTTCCTAGTGACGGTAGCCTTTTTCAGGAAGTTTTGTGCTAGTGATCACGATATTTAAGCCACTTTTTCAGGGCTAGGACTTAGTCATCTACCCAAAAGTTGATGAAATTCTCAGAAATGATAAATAAAATGAAGACAAAGCCTCTGATGCGAAACTTGAACAAGGAACTAACCAGACTCATCCTAACCATGACAGGAATTTCGTCAAACACATCATTAACATGTAATGTACAGGTCATATAAACACATGAAAATAGGGACCTCATACTTATATGAGGATCGTCAAGAAGGTCTGGTGCCCTCTCACATTAACTGCATTATCATCTATTAGGTCATTTATTCATTAACATTTCATTTACTAACCAAAACATGATCAGATCCATAACTAAGGACTGTCATTAAACCATAGTTGTAACCAACATATAACTAGATAAATAACAATAATAGGAAAACCATCATAGCCACATAATACCAAGTACATTTACACATAGAACATAAGAGGAAAATAGCTCTTATTAACATATGCAAATCCAACCAAGTCAGGAACTTCCACGTACCATTCGACGATAGATTGGGCTGAACCAATTCTCTCTTTCAACCAATCACCCTTGTGCCATATTCCAAGCATGAATGTGGGACTTACAACTAAACCAACCATGCTTCTCAAGCTTTACTGTATATCCTGCCAAATTGGTCAAGGATTTCTAGGCCCAAAGCAAGCACCAATACAACCAGGCTTTATCGTATATCCCGCCAAGGGATTCCTAGGCCCAAACAAGAAACATACACTACCAAGCTTTACTGCAATCCCACCACATACCAATCCAGGGATCACTAGGCCTATACAAGCATGGATTCCTCTGGATATCTACATCTAAATCGTGAGGAATTTGTCTATCTCCACCCTTTAGGCTTTACTGTATATCCCGCCATTTATCGGTCGAGAATTCCTAAGCCCAACGAGGGTATACACAACTAGGATTTACTTGATCTGGATTTAAACAGGAATGCAACAAATTACAGATATAAAATAATACTTCATTTCATTAATGTAAAACACTGAAATATGCTTACAAACAGAAATGGAAATAAACCAGCTAGGGTGATGGTAGCTTATCTCTGAGAATAGATGTGACGGCTACATGCCTCTGAAGTGTCTTATAACTAGGATCGAAGGCCTATTTATTGTTGAGAAACAATTGAAAACCCTAAACATCCAAAAACCTAACCCTAGGAGATAAAGTGCCAAACTGTGGGCCCCGTTTAGGTAAATTGGTACATCAACTTCCCGGGGTTGTAACTTTGGCATACGATCTCTGTTTGATGCGCACAATACCTCATTAGAAATATCTATCTGAGGACTACAACTTTTGAGTGAGGAACATTGATCCATGGAAACCCATGTTGCTCCTAGTTTTCCCTAAAAAACATCGTTTAGGGCCTCAAAACGGCTCCGGAAGTTCGGGACTCGAAAAATTGCCAAAAATAGTAAATTGTGCTACAATTAAGGAAACTAAAAAACTGAAAGGGATAGTTGTGGGGGTCCGAGTGGGATAAGTGGGTGGCCACCAAAATCCACCTAGATCATTACTACAATCCCACCTTTACCGGTCCAGGGATTCCTAAGCCTTGTGATTTTTCCTGAGATGACCACCCCAATCAGTTTTGAAACCATCCGGAAATCCATTTCAACCAAGTAAGAGAAACCCCATCACACAATGACTACCTGGAAATGGCAAGGCAAGGCTGAAAACCACTATCACCCCTGGCAAAACCCATGCCAATGACAACAAGAGAACCAAATTTACATATGCATGTACCATGCATGCCAAAACTAGCAAGGAAATCATTCATTCAACTCGATACCTGCAAGTAATCCCGATGTAGCTTCCTGATCCCGCTCTTCCTTGCTTGATCTTTGGTTCCATTTTTCTTTCTTGTCCTTCCTTTGCCTTCCTCCAATGCTAGAGTGCTCCAAGAATGCTCTAAGTGTGCAAGATTATGAGATAGTAGAGAGAATAGAGAGAGAGCTCCAAAATCAATCCAACGTCGTATTGTGACAAACATTATCGCAAGATGACAATTGATATGATATTTATTGTCACAATGTTACATTACATTACAATTTATTCAATGTCACCTCTCAACATTACAAAACTAGGGTTTATTTATCCCTTGGGTTTATAGTATTAATCTATTGGGTTAAATAATTCCTTGTGTTTAAAATATTAATCCCTAAGGTTTATAATATTAAGCCCTTGAGTTTTTAATCCATAGGGTTTATAATATTAATACTTTGGGTTTACTAATCCCTTGGGTTTATAATATAAATTTTTTGGGTTTATATCATTAGTCCCTTGAGTTTATAATATTAATAATTTGTTTGGTTCAATAATTGCGGGTTTATAATATTAATCCCTTGGATTTGTTAATCCCTAAGGCTTATTATATTAATCCTTTGGGTTTTTTAATCCCTTGTGTTTATAATTCCTAGGATTTGTAATATTTTTTTTTTTCTCGGTAAAAAACTAAATCTATTAAGAAAACTTATGGTACAATGCGGGATTACAACCAGGAGAAACAAGAACAAAGGCAGCCGGAAAGGATTGGTTGTCCACCTCGGCTCCTAAGAGAGAAAGAGTAGAGAACAATGCTGAACAAGAAGAAACAGAAGGAACAGAGGAGCAGGAACAGAACAGAGGAATCTACCCATCATGTGCGGAATCCACTATTCTGCTTTTTTTCCCTTTCTTTTTGCCAACTTTGACCCACTCAGGGGGGGTTTGCTGTGCTGGCGTGATTTGCAAGCTTAGATGCGCCGACGGAGAGGTCTCCTTGTCCGAGTCCGAGGATGAGGTTTCATGGTTCCTTTTCTGAGAGGCTGGTGTGACAGACGCAACCATTGGACCTGCCAAGGACGGATCTGGTTCCGACGCTGCTGCCTCACCTTCCTTGTTCTCTTCCTCTTCGTCAGAGCTGAAATCAAAGTCATCCATGGGAGGAGGATCATGAGGCTTCCAGCTTTTGGATTTCTGCTTAGTGCTGGATTTCTTCTTTTGGGCTGGTATCGTGGGACAAGAACTCTGAAGGTGGCCTGTAAGATGGCAGTAGCGACATCGGAAGGCTGTGTTCTCGTAGTCCAAAGTCTGAGTCCAGTGGAAATCTCCTATTTTGAGATTGATCTGGTCCGGGAGACCTTTGCTGATGTCTATTTCTACACAGATCCTGGCATAAGTGTATAATCCCTTTTCCCCTCTATATACGTCAGTGTCTAAAAGGCTGCCTAGAGTGTTGCCAATCCCTTGAAGAACCGCAAAATGCCAAAGATTCGCTGGAAGGTTTGGAAGTCTGACCCAGATGGGAAGTTTGGTGATGACTGCTGTGGATGGATCGAACTCTGGGAACCAAGGAGTGAGGAATAAGCCAGCAGCACCCCAGAACCATGGGCCACCAGTTAAGGCTTTTTGATAATCCGTCTCAAAGGCAAACACTACAATAAAAAATCCTTTTGAGCATAGCAGAACCTTGCAGTTGTTGGTCCATTCAGAATGGATCCATTGGTAGAGGTCTGCTGTGCGGGGCCATAGCCCATTAAACCTGCATATAATGCCATGATCCAGAAAATGCTGGGTTTGCTCATCCAGCGATGGATGCATTATTTCTATGGAGGGGGTTTCCTTCAGTTTATCCACCAGGAAAGGCTTGGGAGCTTGAGCAGGTGGATCTGTTTTCTTTGGAGTCTTAGCATGGACAGCATCCTTGTAAGAAAAAGCCTTAGCTGAGGATGACTGTCCTGCTGCGCCTCCTCTTAGACGCAGGATGAGTTCTATGGAGGAATTTCTCTGGATGCTGTAAAAAGACAGGGGGTTGAGATCCTCAAGCTGTTTACCTGCGTGGAGAAGTCGATATGCTGCAGAGGGAATCCCCAACTTGATTTCCAGAGCCTGCTTGAGGTCTTGCACTAGATCCGTCGCTCTTACCCATTGCAACAGGGTTTTGCCAGATATGGTTTTGATCTGGATCTGAAAAGAGGCTTTCGAAGGCTGCCTGAGGACCTGCGATTCATCAGTGATCAGATGGACCTGCGTTCCTTTGCAGAGGAGCGCTACTCCAACATTGGCAGGGCCGGGCTGGGGTCTGACGGCGTCTGGTGAAGAGACGACAACTGCTGATCTTCTAGTATTCGTCTTCAGGGCCTTGCCAAAAAACGCGTGACCTCTGTTCCTGTCAAACGGATCCCGGCTGGATCTGCGAAGGTAGGGCCTTGCCATCGAATGAAGGCACGGATCTGCCTTATGCCATCCCCTGAGAATGCCTGCATGTGGCTTTTGACTTTCGCTGACCCGTCTCTTGCCGTATTCGCAGGCTGATCTACCAGATCTGTGCACAATATTCACGGCAACGGGTGGTGCAAAGCGTGCCAGGGTAAGATCCAACCGGTTTTGATTAAGAACCTCCAGGCGAAGAGAAAGGGTTTCTACTGCCGCCCTGTGGTTATTGATCTGCATCCAAAGGGAAGAGAACCGCACCAGTCTCTGTATGCAGATCGAAGAATCCGTCCCATCAAAAGTTCTGGCCCAGAACCGGTATGAAGCCACGATTTCTGAGCATCTCGCATCCCGGCCTTTAATCGATCCATTGCAGAGCAGAGATTTTTGGATCTCGACGGCGCAGATGTAGATTGAAACCCTAGACTCGCAGATGGCTTCCATTGCTCCGGCTCAATCAAAAAGGTTTATGCCAAAAGGTAGTGGGCTTGGCCCGGTTTAGACTAACTACTCGCACGACGAGCTACGACCTTGCTCGAGATCGAACACAAGACCGGTCCGTCATGACGAGGCCGACTTTACCACTATGCCGCCTCCACGACCTTTTAGGATTTGTAATATTAATCCCTTGGGTTAATAATATTAATAATTCCTTGGGTTTATTAATACCTTCGGTTTGTAATATTAATCCCTTGCGTTTATTAATTTCTTGGGTTTCTAATCTTAATCCCTTGGGTTTTGAATCCCTTTAGTTTTTAAATTCAATAATCCCTTGGGTTTTTTTTTTTTTACAGAAACAATTGAGTTTTATTTATAAGAAAAGGTTGGGCCTGAGCCAAACAACCTCTATTACAGTCAATTGAAAGATTTCTGGCTTTTTAGATTCCACATAATCTGGCTTTTGAATTGGTATTTCGCTGTTGCATTTGATTCTTTTGGGATGGCTGAGAGTTCCTTGCTTTGCTCTTAGTTTCTGAATAACCTGTCTTTTCCTTTCCACTTTTCTTTGATGATTTGAGACATGCCTGACTTACCCAAACTCATTTCCAGCAACTCGAACCTGTAGCCTCTGACTTGCTATTCGAGCGCAATAGTTGTGGCAAGGCCCGATGCGTGGTTCGAATTGTGCTGTTGGAGCAGCGATGACTGTAATTGAGCAGTGTTTTGGGTTGTTGGAGCAGCGCTAACTTTCCAACAACGATTGTCAACCTGTGATGGGCACATGAGCTGAGCAAGCCATTGCGTGGTTCTATTTGGACTGATGGAGCAGCATTGTGTATGACCTGCAAGACTGCGATGCTTATCTTTCCCATCAGCGTTTGTCTACCTGTGCCAGAGCCTTGGTTCAACGTCATTCTTCTGCAATCAAATGCGGTTTTGGTGGATGTTGTGATCTCTAAGGTTTGCACTTTCATGGAGACAGGACTAATGCATAGGGATTGCGAAACAGGCCAATTGCCTTGGCTGCCCTGTCCATGCTTAGCTTTCCTTCTCTGTTAAGGAATTGGGTGCCTTTCAGTTTCTTCATCGTTCTTTGCCAGAATACCTTGTGCTAGTAGACATCCTTTATTATCCATTATATCAGCTTCCTTGTTCAGAGTTCGTAGGACATGGTAGAATGAGCAAGAAGTGAAATTTTGTGCCATCTTTCTTATTCTTTCAAGGGTCTTGTTAAGAGCAGAGCTATTGAGTTGGTTGCCTGTGTTAAGGATTTTAATCAAGATTTCAGAATCCCCGAATATTTGAAGGTTTTCCCCTCTGCTCCTCTGAGTAAGCTGACATGCTTTGAGCAGTCTGAGAATCTTGGCCTGGTTGTTGGTGCTCTATCTTAGGCCCTAACTGAAGCTGTCCTTTTTGAGCCCGTCTTAGGAGTAGATTGTTCCTCCTACCCGTGATATCCCCAGGTTTTCTCTAGAGGCTCCGTCCAAGAATATCGTGACTTTGCCCTGATTTTTCCACCACTTTTTAAAGTTCGCCTCAGAGATCCGAATCTGCCATTCTGGATTGTGGCTAGGTAGGGAGAGGTTCTTTTTTATGCTTTCCCATCTCAGCGATTCACCTAGCCAATTGAGCTCTTCAGGGAGTAGAGAATTGTTAGGCTTGTGAGGTCTATTTTTAAAAGTTTCTAGCAGTAGAGCTTTGGCCTTGGCAGTCACTGTATTGGTGGATTGAAGTCTGTTGTTGAAGATGGCTTCATTCCTTGCCAACCAGATTCCCCAATAGATGTATTTTGTGATTGCATTCCATATTTTAGCCCATGTTGATTTTCTTTTCAGAGTGTGAGGATAACCTTCTTTCCATGAGGCGAAGAGATTAACTACTGAAATCTGCTTAGGGATTTGGGCGTTGAGCCCCATCATTGCTTGCACCCAGACTTCTTGAGAGAAGGGGCAGTCTATGAACAAGTGTTTGATCATTTCCTGAGCCTTGCAGTAGAGAGGGCATCTATGGGGACCAATGATTCCTCGTTTCTCTAAATTATCTCCAGTGAGGGTCCTTTTGTGCATGAGAATCCAACATAAGAAGTTTATTTTTGGGAGGCCAAATGGATCCCAAACATGGTGCCAAAGCTTTGTAGTGTGGATCTGATGTTGTTGATCTTGAAGAACTGCAAAGCCCAGTCGTGTTGAGTAAGATCTAGTCTTCCCCTAGCCCCACTTGTCCCTCGATTGGAGATGCACAAGAGCCAGACCAGAGAGCTTGGCTAGAAAGAGATGGAGTTGAGGGAGCATCCAGTCAGGGGGGCGATGTTGAGCCAAATTACTCCCGTTCCTTGGAGAATCCCAAGTGCATATGTCAGCAAGTTTTTGGATACCTTTTTAGATGAGCCAGTTACACAAATCTGCAATTTCTGGTGCAAGATTTAGGGGTTGGAGGCCCATGATCTTGTCTTCCCACAGTGCAATTATTTTCTCGTTTCTTGGTATTTTGTAGAGCTGGTCTTTAAAGAACTCCCAACCTTGGCTGCACAGCTTCCACAGCGTGGTTCCTTTGTGGGAAGCTCCTTCTTCCATATTCTTTATTGAGAGTCTGTGCAGATATTTTTTAATTAGAACTTGACTTACAGGATGTCTTTGATTTGAGAAGATTTTCTAGAGAATCTTACCTCCCAAAGCCAAATTGGCCAACCCAGGATCTCTTACCTGTAGTCCACCTTCAGATATTGGCCTTTTCACTATGTCCCAGCTTACAAGATGAAATTTTTTTTGGTTCCCCTTTCCTCCTTGCCATAGAAAATTTCGAATCAGCTTTGCTAGCTGTTTGGTGATCATTTTTGGAGCTAAAAGGAACGAAGCCTCGTAGATAGGAAGGGATGAGAGAACTGACTTAACCAGAGTGAGCTTCCCGGCTGTGATAAGCCATTGTCCGCCCCATGTAGTCATTTTTGCCTTGATTTTGTTGATAATTTCCATCCAATGAGGGGCCTTGCTGGTTCCCAAAGTTAAAGGCAAGCCAAGATACTTGAATTTTTCCCAAGAGACATAGCCAGTGAAGCCCGAGGCTTGGGAAATCTTGAGAATAGTTTGTTGGTCTACCGTCCAGCCATACACTGCACTTTTCCTCTTGTTGACCATAGCTCTGGAGACTCTCCAAAAGCTTTGGATTACTCCATTGAAGGCCCTTGCTATTTTGATGGAGGCTCCTCCCATAAGGATAGATTCATTGGCGAACAAGGCATGATTGATTGGGGTTGTTCCAGTTCGCCCTAATGCTAGGAAGTGTCCCATTGAGCTTCTCAGCTGAGAGCTTTCGGCTCAGAGAGTCTGCCATCAGAATATACAAAAAGGGGGACAAAGGGCAACCTTGCATGATTTCCCTCGAAGCTTTGAAGTATTTTTCCGGCCTGCCATTTACTAGAGGGGCTATCCAACGTTCTCCAATGCATGCTTTAATCAATTTTACAAATTCATGAAACCAAATTTAGAAATAACTTGGAGGAGGAAAGAGTGTCTTACTCAATCAAAGGCATTCACCATGTCTAGTTTGATGAGCATACCTTTCTCTTTGCGTTCATGGCTGGAATGGATGATTTCCTGCACCAGTATCACGTTGTCCAGGATATGCCTGCCTTTGAAAAACCCTCCTTGGTTAGGTCAGATGAGTTTTTCTAGCAGAGGCTTTATTCTATTTGCAAGTAACTTGGTGAGTATTTTGTAGGACACATTACATAGCGAGATTGGCCTGAATTGATCGAACGCCACCGGGTTGGCTTCTTTGGGAATTAGAGCTAGGAAAGTGGAGTTTGTGCTTCCTCCCACTTTGGCTTTTCGAAGGAAGCCTTTGATCATTCTATAAAAATCAGCCTTGATGATGTCCCAGCAGATTCTATAAAAGTGTATGGAGAACCCATCAAGTTCTAGAGCTTTTTCTGGTTCCATCTTCCATATGACATTGATAATTTCGTCTTTAGTGAAGCGCTTCAGGAGTGTTGCATTATCCTCCTCATTAACCATCCTTAGAATGTGCTTAAGGGAGTCATTAGCTTCCTCCTCATCCTCCACACCTTATTCTTTGAACAACCGCTGGAAATGAGAGGTTTCTGCCTCTTTTATCAGAGTTGTGCCTTTGAGAATAGCCCCATCTGGCGAGGTGATTTCAACAATGTGATTTCTAGAAAGATGGGTTCAAAGTTGCTTGTGGAAGAAGGCTGAATTTTTGTCTCCAAACTCAAGCCAGAGATTGTGTGACTTGAGCCTCAAGGATTCTTCCTCCTCTCTGAATGACCGGAGGGTGCTGATTTGGAGTTCTTGCTCGCTATGAATTTTTGAGCTGGTAATGTCTTGCATCTCCAGGCCCATTTGCAGATCCAACAACTGCTTTGTGCTCTATTTTCATTGGGTAGTGGGAGAGTCTGTGGGCTTTTTTATCCATTGTTTCAAGGTTGTTTTGGTGGCTTTTATCTTTTGCTCCCAGACATAGCTAGGCAATCCAAGAACATGGATGGACCATGCCTTGTTGACTGTATCCATAAACCGTTCTCTATTTTCCCAGAGAGGGCTGAACCGGAAGGGTATTGGCCCCAAGTTCTCTTCTTCTTCCAGCAGAAGGAGGATGGCTTTATGGTCTAAAGTCCACTTTGGCAGAATTTTTGTGGAAATGATCATCTTCTCAGAGAGGAAGGTACTCTGGAGAAGGAATCTATCCAACCTGGCTGAAATATGTTCCACCCCAACTCTGTTATTTTTCCATGTGTAAAGCCCCTTTTTGGCTTGAAATCCAATAAATCCCATTGTTGAATCAGGTCTTCCACTAAGGGAAGAAAGTGGTCCCTGCTGCTGGTTCCTCCTCTTTTTTCCTTTGGGTCAAGGATTAGATTGAAGTCTCCCGCAATAATTATATTCTTGAGGGAGTAGGCTTCCAGGAAATCGGTCAGAGTTTGCCAGCGTTTTTCCTTTTCTACATAGAGGACAGGTACATAAAGATTAAAGAGAGAAAAGTTAATCTTACTTGGGAGGTGTCAGAGTTCAGTGTAAATCCAGTGTTGCATCTGAAAGGAGCTCTCAAGCTGAAACTTGTCAACCTCCTAGAGAGTGGCTATCCTGCCGCATGTACCTCTAGCACTTACCACTTTTCCAACTTTTGTTTTCCATTTTACTGTGCTGAGTTCCAGAAGGGATTCTCCTTCTATTTTAGTCTCTTGGAGCATGAGGATCTCGGGGAGTTATGATTTCAATAAGTTCTTGATTGCTTCAGCTTTTGAGGGATTCCCCAGTCCTCTGCAATTCCAAGAGACTAATCACATTATTTACTGGCAGAAGGTGGGGAAGCACCTCCCTTGGGAGGCCTAGTTCTAGTATTTATGTCAATAGACATCTCAATAGTGGGTTGGCTACCTTGTATTTTTTGTCTCTCTACCTCTTCTTCTCTGGCCTCTCTGTGAGATTTCCTCCGCACTCTTTTCGAGGACCTCTCAGTTGTCTCATCTTCCGAGGATCCCGAAATCTCTGGGGTCTTCATCCTTGTCATATCTACATAGGTTGGGGGGCTATAGACACCTTTTGGGGTTTCGATTTGGGGAGGGATTGTTTCTTCTTGCCTTTTGTTTTCTTCCATGATGTTGGCCTGCTATTCAGCCTCTTTATCTATTGGATCTTGGATTTTTTCTAGTGTGCTGAGTATTTCAAAGGGATTTGTGGGTATCTCTGCTCTTGGTGGAACTAAGCTTCCCTCTGCTTAGGCTTTGGGAGGAGCACCCCTCCCTGTAGACAAGGCTTTCCATTTGTTCTTGTTGCTTTGCTTAGTTGTTCTTGGTTTCTGAACCCGAGTCCATGGATCTCCTTTCTCGTTCTCGGCTCCATACTCTGATTTCTTTTTACAGTGCCTAGCAAAGTGCCCATAATCATGGCAATGTCGGCATTTAAATGGGAGTTGCTCGTAGTCTAGCACTTGTATGTGTGTCCAGTCAGCAACTGTGAGTTTAATAGCCTCAGGAAGACCTTCCTCCAGGTCTACTTCTATGCAAATTCTCACACAGGAGTACTAATCTCTTCTTTCTGCTCGATCGATGTATTTACCAAGTTTATTGCCTATGGTTTCTAAGGATTTAGGGTTCCAACAGTGCAGAGGTAAATGGGGCAAGCACACCCAGACCGGGACAGCCGAGGGCACATCCTGTGTCGGATCGAAGTCTGGAGTCCATTGATTCAGATACAAACCCTGAGGCCCCATGAAATACGGGTCGTTTCTGAATATGAGGTTCTTGTCTTCTATTGCTTCAAATACGAATACAAAGAAGCCTTTGCTGACAAAATGACTTTTTATTCCTTCCTTGACCAGAGATCGCCAGTTCCTTTGCACCCATGCATCTACAACTTTAGGCGAGGGCCATAGACCTGTGAACTGTCCAATAAGCCCTCGTTCTGCTAGGTTTAATGCTGCTTTGCAGGGTTCTTCAATCAGCAGAGAAACTGTGGGGATGGATTCCATTCTTTTGACAAAATTCTACTAGTTTTCAGTTGTTGGCTATTTATTGCATGTCGCAACCAGATCCCGGAATGCAACTAGCTCAGGTGGAAGGGGAGGATCTAGTTTGCGGCCCCCTCTTGGGGCCATGGCTTTAGATCTGCACGCAATATCACGGTTGGTTGTGGCTCCTCACGCATGCCCCGGGCTCCCTCCTACCGCCCTCGGAAGCAGCACCAAACTCCCGTTGTCTGGTTCCTCGCACGTAGAGCACTCCACAGTCCCGTCTCCTCCAATCCCTTGGGGTTTATTAATCCATTAGGTTTATAATATTAATCCCTTTATGAACGATATAATCACTTGCATTTATATATCCATTAGGTTTATAATATTGATCCCTTTATGAATAATATAACTGCTTCATTTTACAATCCCTTGGGTTTATAATAGTAATCTCATGGGTTTATAATGTTAATCCCTTGGGTTTATAATAGTAATATCATGGGTTTATAGATAAGGTTTACCCCCTGGCGGCGGCCGAACCTGAGCTCTTTTGAATCTGCTTCCCGTGCTCGCCTGTTCCTGCTCCCCAGGCCCTGCCTGGCAGGGCTGCTGCACACCTCGATCCCCTCTCTCGCTTTGGACTGTTCTGCTGGTCCCTGCTCGGTCCCTCATTGGGGCCCAGCCTCTACCTCCCGTCCCGCGCTGGTCTCCTCACGCTATCTCCCGCTGGCCATTCACCTCTTGAATGGCCGGGCTCGCTCCCCCCCCTCCAGACTCTGAGAACAATGAGGAAATTTTCGCCTCTCTTTGTCCTGAATCGGCTAATCCTAGACCCCGTCCCACAGTGACCAAGTTTATCAAAAACTCAATGAAATCCCTGAGGTTATTCTTTCTCCATCCCTTCCAAGGAAGTCAGCAATAATACTCGCGGAAAGAGGGCTAGTAGGCCAGTTCACTGGTCTCTGGCCCTCTCCGAGATCAGTCCAGAAATGGGTAGAGCGCAACTGGAGTGCGATGTTACAAGGGAAAATAGCCATCAGATTCTGTGGAAGAGGCTATTTCACATTCCTCTTTGAAACAAAAGAAGACAAGAACCTCATCTTCAGAAACGGCCCCTACTTTAATTATTCAAGAAGTCTTTACTTGAACAGATGGACTCCGGACTTTGATCCGGAAATGGACATTCCAAACGCAGTACCAGTTTGGGTCTGGCTCCCTCATTTGCCGCTTCATTGTTGGGGAGACGAATCAGTAAAGGCAATAGGGAACGCAGTAGGCAAATACATCGACAGATCTGAGCCAAGGGAGAACATGCATGCGTGCGCCAGGATTTGCGTGGAAGTAGACCTAGGGAAAGGTCTGCCGGAAGCTATCAAGATCAAGGTAGACCAATGGACGCATATCCAGCAGCTGGACTACGAGCAGCTTCCCTTCAAATGCAAGGTATGCCACGAGTATGGTCATTTCGCAAATAGATGTAGTAAGTCAAAAATAAATGAATCTACTGAAAACGAGGAAAACCCTGAGGGCACATGGGAACCAGTAAAAAGGAAAAAACCTTCCTCCACCCAAGGACCCAGCTCTAAACCCCCTCCGGAATCCCCCCCTTCCCCTCCCCCTCCCCCTCCCAGCTCAGCTTTCCCTTCATCCTCCAACCCCTTCGAATCTCTGTCCGTTGAAGAACCTTCTTCCCCTCCCTCCTCCCCCCCCGAGCAGCGACCCCTCCCTCCCTCGTGATCCCCCTTCCTTCCCCCCCTCCAACCATAAAGAGAATCCTCACCATAAACAAATCGAAAGAAGCTAGCCAATCCACAGACCCCCCGAGAAAAGCAGGCCGAAAGTCAAACAAAGAGCTCAGAGATGAAACAGCGGCAAAAGAGATGGCTACGGGAGCACAGCAACCAATGGACTCATATCTAGGCAAACTAAAAGAAAGCGGAGAAAAAGCAAAGGAGAGGAGTGGACCTCACCCAAAAATTGGTAAATAATGATCTTGGTCTCTTGGAATTGTAGGGGGATGGGCTCTTCCTTAAAAATAAAAGCAATCAGGGACTTATTAAAACAGGAGCAGCCAGACCTTCTCCTCATCCAGGAGACCAAAATCTCTGAACAAGACTTTCAAAATCAAATCCAAAGCTTCAAAAACTTCACAGGAGTATCAACAGGCTCAGAAGGTGCCTCAGGAGGAATAGGAACAATATGGAATAAGAATAAATGGGATATCACTAATTCACAATTTTGCAACTGGTGGGTAAGAACAGATTTAAAAAACAAAGGATCTCAGGAAATCTACTCTATATACAACATATATGCCCCAAATCATTATAGGGACAAAGGCCGCTGTTGGGACACCATATCCTCAGATCTTCAGTCCGTGCAAAACAGGAATATAATTCTGGGAGGAGACTTGAATGTAATAAGAAACGTGGAAGAAAAGTTAGGAGGAAACTACCACGCAGACCCTTCAAGAGACATGCTGGAATCCATAATACAGACACACAATCTGATTGATATTCCCCTATCCAACGGGAAATATACATGGAGTAACAAAAGAACTGGCTCCTACAATATTAAAGAGAGATTGGACAGATTTCTACTTCAGGAAAGAATCGCAGCAAGTTTCCAGTCTATTAAGAGCAAATTAATTCATGCTTCGGCCTCCGATCACAAACCTGTGGTTTTAAATCTGGACAAAGGCAGAAACTTGGGGCCTCTCCCCTTCAAATATAACAAAACATGGGATCTCAAAGAAGAATTTCGCACTCTCATCCAAAATCAGTGGGCCAAGGAAGTATATGGATCGCCCTACTACATTTGGGAAACAAAGTTAAAATCTCTAAGAGCAGTCATCAAACAGTGGGCAAAGGAAGCAGCAATTTTGGAAAATAAAAAAAAATCAGATCTGCTCACGAAGATGGAGCAGTGGAATAAGGTTAAAGAGAACATTCAATATACAAGTGAAGACTTAGATTATGAAAAAGAAATGTACAGGGAACTCTTTAGACAAAATAGAGTAGAGGAAGAGGACCAAAGACAGAAATCCCGATGTCTTTGGCTGAAAGCCGGAGACAAAAATACATCCTTTTTCCATAACAATATAAAGCTCAGGCGAGCTGGAAATCAGATAGACAAAATAGAGGCTGAGGGAAAAGAGATTAGTGACCAAGAAGAAATTAAAGAAGCAGCATATAACCATTTTAAATCTCTACTATCTGCTGCTCCTCAGCAAACGGACAGCTCCGACTTTCTTAGTGCAGTAGAGAGAAAAATATCAGATTCTCAAAATAAAGAGTTGGATCAGGACATTTCAGAAGAGGAAATCCGAGCAGCAACCTTCAGTATGCAGCAGGACAAGGCCCCGGGTCCGGATGGGTTCACGGTCGCCTTCTACCGAAATCATTGGGAAACAATCAAAAAAGACTTTGTGCGGATGGTAAAGAATGTATTCAAAAATCACAAGATGGGAGAAAATACCAAGTCTTCTCACATAGCTCTCATCCCTAAGGAAGCGAATCCTCTCTCTTTTGACAGGTTCCGCCCCATATCCCTATGTAATGTATCTTACAAGATTGTAACCAAAATTCTAGCCAACAGGCTCAAAAAACTTCTTCCTCACTTAATCTCTGAGAACCAGGGAGGTTTTGTCCCGAGCAGGAAAATCATAGACAACGCCATTCTGATCCAAGAAGCTATCCACAGCAGCTTCAACAGAAGAGAAAGAGGAATGATAATCAAACTCGACATGGCAAATGCTTTTGACAGAGTCGACCATCCCTTTTTAACAGCAGCTCTCCAAAAATTCGGGATTTCAAAAAACTTTATTAGCATTATCAATGGGTGCATCTCCAACCCTTGGACTGCTCCCTTGATTAATGGTCGTCCCAGCAACTATTTTAGAAGCTCTAGGGGACTGAGACAAGGTTGTCCTCTCTCTCCCTTCTTATACATCATAATTGCAGAGACTTTGAGCATTCACTTAGAAAACCTCCGCAAGCAAAAAGAAATCACTGGAATACGCATAGAAAGAGGGACCAAAGAGATCAATCATTCGCTCTTTGTGGACGACACCCTCCTCATTGGGGGAGCTTCAAGCTTAATGGCAAAAAGACTCAAGAAAGTGTTGGATGCATTTCTAGCAGCCTCAGGAGGGAAGCTGAACAATAGAAAATGCAAGATTTACACTTGGAATGTTCCTCTCCAAATCCGGCAAAGAATATCCCTGATACTGGACATTCCAGTGCAAAGGAACTGGAGTTTCTTCTCCTATCTAGGTCTGCCATTAGCTAAAGAAACAGTCAAGGCTGAGATTTGGGTCAAACACATAGAAAAGATGAGAGGCCTCCTGCAGAGTTGGGGAGTGTCTTGGCTAAACTTGGCAGGCAGATCGATTCTTATTAAGGCCATCCTCTCTGCTCTCCCAATTTATCAATATGCGGTCACTATGGCCCCGGCTAGCATCCACAAACACATGGAGCTTATCTTGCGAAGTTTCCTCTGGCAGGGAGGAAAATAGGAGACCAAGAAATTTAGCCTTGTCAAATGGGATCAGGTAACCCTACCATATGAAAAGGGAGGGCTATCCATCAAAATTCCGAGTCTCTCCAATCGTGCTTTGGGTTTTAAGTTGATCTGGAGAATCCTTACTGGCAAAGGATCATGGTGGGTTGAGGTCATAAAAAGGAAATATCTCAGAGGCCCGAACTCTAATCTTCTTTCTGAACCAATAGCTGAAAGACCCTGCACCCCTGTGTGGAAGCTCATTAAAAAAGTGCTTCCCCAATTCAGAGAAAACACATCCAAACTCCCTGGAAATGGTAAGGATATTAACATCTGGTCAGACAGAATTATGGGCTCTAAGCCGAGAAATCTTCTCCAAGCTCTCCGACCTCTGCAGATCTGGATGGATGAAAGAAATTTAACCACCTTGTTTGATATATCAATTTGGAATCATAACAATTGGCAAGACTGGAAGGACCTTCAAATCCCCAACGAACTTAGAGATCTCTGCTCCAATCTCAAGTCCTCTCTCTCTGGTTCTGCGCCCACTAAGATAGGGGCTGAAGACAGCTATATCTGGGATCCCAGCGGAGGAAAATTCACGGTAAAAGAGGGGTACAAAGCATTACAGGCCACTACCCAAACAACAAACTGGAACCTTTCCACAACTGTCTGGAAATCAGAGTGTCTCCCAAAAATCAAACACTTCAATTGGACTCTTCTTAAAGGTAAGACCCTCACTGCTGAGAATCTAAGGAAAAGAGGAATTCTGGGCCCATCAATATGCGGCTTCTATCGCACTGAGGAGGAAAGCATTCAACATATTTTCTTACTCTGTCCCTTTGCCCAAAGCTGCTGGAAGCAGGTTATTAGCCCCATGGAAATTGGTGAAACTTTTGATCAGATCTCCTCTCTTCAGAAAAATTGGGGGAAATGTTATCCCTTCTCCAAGAAAGGCAAACATAATATCAACAGATTGTGGAAATGCATCCCAGCCACCCTATGTTGGCAAATTTGGCTAGCCAGGAATAACTACGTCTTCAACAATAAAAAGCCCAATCCAGCCAGCATCCTGGCTAAAACAACAGCCATCATCTCTGAAACAATAAGCACAAATCTCATCGCCCTCCCAGATCAGTCAAGCTGGCATAAAGAAGAGATGGATTGGTACAATAAATTCAGCCTCAGTTATACCAACAATCACCATTTCCAAACAAAAGCACACAAGAAAAGGATGCACTGGAAACTCAGAGGAACCAAGGAAGAAGTTAATCAGTGGATCTTAGAACAGAAGCGTCCTACTCTGCATTTCGATGGCGCTTCTAAGAACAACCCAGGGAAAGCTGGAGCAGGGGGCATCATAAAAGATCATCATGGCAAAATTATCGTAAATTATGAATGGGGTCTGGGAAAAGTTTCTAACAACGTGGCCGAAGCGTATAGTCTCCTTCTAGGCACCACCATTATGAATAGGCTGGGAATCAGAAACCCAATCATCTTGGGGGACTCGACCATCATTATAGCAGCCTTGGTCTCGGGAGCAGACTTTAATAAAGCAGCATTTAGCAATATAAAGCTCAGGATACAGGATAATCTCATAAATATGGGAGACACGATGTCAAGCATGTTCTAAGAGACAACAACACCGAAGCGGACTTTTACGCCTCCAAGGCCACCAACAGATAGAGTGGACAAATCAGAGAAAATGAACACATCTACGTCAAAGAAATCCCATAGCAGACTAAGCTGTCCGTCAAATTCTTTGAATAGCAACATCAGTACGCTTCTGAAACCAAGTCACTTCAGTCATCATTCAAATCTTGCATTTCTCTGCCTCAATCTTGACAAGCTGACCTCAATCCGCCCCCTCGAGAATTGTGTTTCATCTTTCTCCCAGTCTGCACTTTGGCTCGCACTAGGGACCCGATCACACCAAGTTTCACGTGATTCTCCCTCTCAGAAATCAGGTTTGTGTCCCTTCACAATCCTTATAGATTGCATCACTGATTCTATGTTTGATTTAGAGCCTACCCAAATCCATGAGCATATCTCGTACCACCTGCTTGCTCAGCCTCCCTTGATGTTTTATATATTCCTCTCCCCCCTAGCTCATCTCAGATCTCCTTCTCCCTCCCAGAAGCAAAGCAGAGGAGCAGTGTTTGGCTATCCACTCCCGAAAGTCCGCAGCAATAGTGGTAGACAGCAGCCCTGTTCCCCTAAGTTTCAAATCTTTTCCCTCCTTGCCCATCTCAAATCTTCACCTCCTCTTCAGCAACAAAGGAAAGAATCAGTCCTTGGCATCCAGCCTTAGGAGTTTGGCAGCAACAACGGTCGACTCCAGCTCATTTCTCCAGCGAGATCGTCATCTGCAATCTTCAGAGGTATATGCAGCATTTCGCAGTTTTGGTTGTTTTACCATAAGCAGTTCTTTAACTTGGTTCTCTTAAGAGATTGGCCGATCTCTTCTAGCGCTGACACCCGCCTTCATCCCCTCTGCTCTCCCATTTCTCGTTCTCCTCTCTCTCTCAGAGCTCCTTCTCTTCGCTCCTCCTCTCTTAACATCACCTCTGAGATGGCCTCAAATCCGGAAAATGATGAACATGCCGAGAATCCCTTGGACAGAGTAATCACGAACAGCTCTTGCACGCTCTGTAAGGCTCATTGCTTTATGATAGCTCGGTTTGTGAAACATTTCAACGAGCTCAAAGAAGATTTTCAGGCAGATAGTAGATCTAAGAGAAAGAAGTTGGAAAAACAGAAAGTCGAAATTGAAGAATTAAAGGAAAAATGTAAACACATGGAGGAAGCAATCACCCACATCAAAACGCTCACTCAAAGTATGCAAGCAGAGAACTCTACCAGAGCCAGCGCAAAGCAAGAATTGCAATATGATGATTCGGTCAACTAGCATGAATAATTTATCTAATGTCTTGTAAATTTTGTCTATTAGCAGGCTTATATGTAAGGCAGTATAGCCGTTTCCTTTTCAATCTATATTTCAATTCAAGCAACAAGGAGCCAGGGTCTGCGAACGCATTTTGGAATTCTCCTTCTCCTCTTTCTCTTCTCTTCCTAGATGTAACAGGACTTGGTCCCAGCAGTTTTTATAATATATGAGTATCCGATCTTGTTAAAAAAAAAATATCATGGGTTTATAATGTTAATCCTTTGGGTTTATAATAGTAATCTCATGGGTTTATAATGTTAATCCCTTGAGTTTATTTATCCCTTGGGTTTATAACATTAATAATCCATTGGGTGTATTATTCCCTTGGGTTTATTTATAATATTAATAAATGTGAATTTAGTATATCCTTCCAATTTTCCATCTATTTCTAATATTAATCCTTTGGTTTTCTAATATTAATCCCTTATGTTTTTAATCCCTAGGGTTTATAATATTGATGCCTTGGGTTTATAAATCCGTTGGGTTTAAAATATTAATCCCTTGTGTTTTTAATCCTTGGGGTTTATAATATTGATCCCTTGGGTTTATTAATCCCTTAAGCTTATAATATTAATCTCTTGGGTTTAAAGTATTAATCCCTTGAGTTTAAAATATTAATCTTTTGGGTTTTAAATCATAGGGTTTGTAATATTGATCCCTTGAGTTTATAATAATAATCACATGGGTTTATAATAATAATCCATTGGTTTTATAATATTAATAATTCTTTGGGTTTATCAATGCCTTGGGTTTATAATATTAATGCCTTGAGTTTATTAATTCATTGGGTTTATAATCCCTAGGGTTTAAAATATTAATCCATTTGGTTTAATAATGTCTTTGGTTTCTAATATTAATCCCTTGGGTTTTAATACCAAGAGTTTTTAATATTGATTCCTTGGGTTTATAATCACTTGGATTTATATTATTAATCTGTTGGGTTTATAATATTAATAATTCGTTGGATTTATTAATCCGTTGAGTTTATAATATTAATCCCTTTAGTTCGTTAGTCCATTGGGTTTCTAATATTAATGGCTTGGGTTTTTAATCCCTGGGTTTATAAACATAATCCATTGCATTTACTAATCCCTTTAGTCTATAAATCACTTTTGTTTTTAATCCCTAGGGTTTATAATAGTAATCCCTTGGGTTTATAATATTAATGCCTTGGGTTTATTAACCACTTGAGTTTAAAATATTAATCTTGTTGGTTTTTAATCCATAGGGTTTATAATATTGATCCCTTGGGTTTATAATATTAATCTCTTGGGTTTACCAATCCCTTGTGTTTATAATTTTAATCTCTTGGGTTTATAATTCCTATGGTTTATAATATTAATGCCTTCGATTGATTAATTCCTTGGGTTTATAATCCTTAGGGTTTATGATATTAATCCTTTGGGTTTATGATATTAATCCCTTAGGTTTTTAATCCTTGGGGTTTATAATATTTAGCCCTTGGGATTTTAATCCTCGAGGTTTATAATATTAAGCCCTTGGGTTTTTCTTTTTAACTGGGGTTCACGGTCATTGAGTGGCCACTACATCCACGAGAAATAATCTAGGTAGATCCACCTGAAGGGATCTACATGTTGACCTAACCCCAAGGGTGTCGAGCAGATTTGACCCCATGACCTTCCCAATTGGAAATGTACTTAGGAACGAGAACTCAACCAACTAAGTTATCCCTTGGGGCTTATTAATCCCTTGGGTCTATAATATTAATCCACTGGGTTTATTGATCCCTTGAGTTTATAATATTAATAATTTGTTGGGTTCATTAATGCCTTGGCCTTATAATATTAATCACTTGGATTTGTTAATCCATCGAGTTTATAATATTAATCCCTTGGGTTTATAATATTAATGCTTTGGGTTTATTGATCCCTTAGATTTTTAATCCCTGGGATTTATAATATTGATCCCTTGGGTTTATAATATTAACCTCTTGGGTTTATTGTTATTACTAATTATTACTATTAATTGATTACTATTAGTTATTATTAATTAATTATTATTATTATTATTAATTTTATAATATTAATAGTATTATTAATTAACTAATAATAATAAAATTATTAATAATAATTAATCATAGTTAATAATAATTGTAATATAATAATAATAACGATTATGATATTAACCAATAGAAATGGTTTATACAACTTTTTTCACAATTTTCACCATTTCACTAAGTAGAGCATGTCTCTGGATTTGAACCCACCATGACCAAAAACACAAAATATGGCTCTACCGCTTGAGCTTAACTCCTTCAACAATCATAATAAGCATAGTTATAATATAATAATAATAATAATTTATTATATAATTGTTTTTTTTATATATTACTATTATTGTTAATTAATTATTGTTTTTAATCCCCCATGTTTATAATATTAATGTCTTGGGTTTATTAATCCCTTGAGTCTAAAATATTAATTCCTTGGGTTTTCAATCCCTCGGGTTTCTATTATTGATCCCTTAGGTTTGTTAATCCCTTGGATCTATAATATTAATATCTTTGGTTTATTATTATTATTATTACTATTTAATCCCTAGGGTTTATAACAATGATCCCTTGGGTTTATAATATTGGCGCAGTCTAACTCATAGACAAAATATACTTTATCACCATAATTTGGTAAAACAATTTCTAAGAAAAAATGTGATTTTTGTTGTTTAAAATTCATTTTGAATGCTTAAATGGAACACCCTAAAACCTCACTGGGACACTCGAATTCTATAAATTAAACAACTTAAACTTAAGTTTTTAAAAATCTTTACCGTATTTTGGTTAAAATTAACCAGAAAAAAAATGTTGTGAAAAAGATCATTTCATCTATAAGTTAGACTATGCATATAATATTAATCTCTTGGTTTTATTGTTATTATTAATTATTTTTATTAATTGATTAAAACTAATTATTATTATTAATTAGTATTATTGTTATTAATTATTTAATATTATTAGTATGATTTATTAATATTAATAATTTTAGTATTAGTTAAATTTATTATTATTATTAGTATTATTATTTAATAATATTTAATCATAATTAATAATAATTGTGATATAATTATAATAGAATAATAACATTATTTTATTATATAATAAATATTTTTATATTATTACTATTATTGTTATATATTTATCAATATCAATCTTTTTTAACACATTGCATTTATTGGGGGTTCACCGTTCAGTTGACTTTGCAATTCAGAATGCATATGAGGTCACCGCAGGGAGATGGTTGGGGTTTTCTTCGGGGGTTTACTCTAGCCTAATGATGAGCTCTTTTCCGATTACTGATGCTTTCCTTCATCTTTAACCTGGATTAGCGAGATTTGTGCGGCTATGCTCTAAATAATTGGGTCAGCACTTGTATTTCTAGTCAACACGCTCTCATAGTCTTTGTCATCCAACACGCAGTTTCCAACCTCTGTCAGTATCAGGGATTCACTCAAAACAACTCAAGTTGCATGAGGATGAGTTTCAGTGCTTAGATGGAGGATAGTAGACTACACACCTGACCCATATGACAAGGCGCTCATCTGGAAGGAATTGCCACATCAAACTCTAGGGTTGGAAAAGATTTTTCCATATGGATCCTTGGACACAAGGTTTTATTCATCTTTACCTAATATTGGGGTTGATCATAAGCTACCCATTTCTATGGGTTCTCCATCACCGAGTCTCACCTATGATTTTCGGCGTAATGTTGATATTTCAATACCATAGGCGTATGAATGGTCGGGGGTGAAGGATTAAAGGATTTAGTATTGTTGGAATTTCCTTGGAGGCACTAAGATTTGTGGATAATTGTATTGGCCCTAGTAGCCCTATTGTTCAATTGCCACCTGTTGGGACTTATCCTGGTCCATCTAATGATTTAGGGTTTTCTAGAGATGGGGTAGTCAAAGTCAAGGGGTGTTTGGGATCTAGTGTGGTAGCTGGTTGGCTGAATGGTTTGGGGCCTTCTTCAGAAATTGTTGTTCCTAGTTAAGGATTAGGGCTTACTCAACAAGTGGTCGTCTCTGAGGAAGCGAGGTCTGTGGGGGTATTCGATGTCTTGGGGGGCTGTAATATTGGGGTTTTAGCGAGATTCTCACCCACTACAGTAGGGGAATCCCCCCATGTTGACCCTCTATCTGAATTATTTGCACAAATGATTAACAAATATAAATTGGTAGATATATACATGGCTAGGATAAGGCCAACATGGAGGAATTAGAGAGTTGTTGAAGCCATGATTACTTGGAGACTAGACTGATTCTTGGTTCAGGAAGCATTGATACAACAAATTCCCCTTTTTAGACAATGGGTAGGGATGAGAGGCATTTCTGATCATCAGCATGTCTATTTGGAGATGTCTGGAAACTTCAACAAGCCAAGGGCCCCCTTTAAGTTTAATGTGAGCTAGTTGAAGGAGGAGGAGTTCCAATCTTTGGTTCAAGATACATGGAAATTGTGTTCCATTGGGGGGAGATCTTTCTATGGCCAGTCATTTGGCAGATAAATTAAGGAGGTTAAAGAAGAAGACTATTGAGTGGGCCAGGAATAAAAAGTTGAAGGATGAGGAGTCTCTGAAACATATTGAATTGGAATTGAAGCTTTTAGAATAGCCTGGAGGAGGTGGATACATATATGTTAAAGAAAACTTGTATGTTATCCAACTAGAAGTAGTAAGAAGAATATTATTAGAAGCTAGAGAGGAATCTTGGAGGCTCAGGAGGAGAGTTATTTGGTTACAAGTAAGAGATGAAAATACAATTTGTTTTCAACAATTCGCCAAGGGTAGGAAGGCCATCAACACCATTTGGTCACTAGAAAATGATAATGGAGTGAAAGTATCAAATTTTAGGACCCTTGCAAGTATGGGCTCTTATCATTTTAGAAATATCTTCTTAGCCCCTAGACATTCTACCTTAATTGAAATAATTCATATTGTTAGACTCTTTCCTCCATTTGTAGATGAAGACAATAACGGAGAGATTATGGCCCCGATTACTTTAGGAGAATTGAAAGGGATTTTACAATGGATCAAGGACAAAAGCTCAGGGTTTGATGGATGTTTGGTTGAATTTTTTTTGGGCTTCTGTGAACTGATTGGGTTGGATTTTATGAAAGTTGTTGAGGAATTCATAACCTTTGGTAAAATGTATGATGCCTTCAACACATCCTTCATTGCTCTCATCCCTAAGACAGATTATCTGAAATCATTAAATGACTTTAGACCAATCTCACTATGTAATTATATTTACAAAATCATAGCTAAAATCATAACCAACAAGATTAGACCCATCCTATTTTAACACATATCTAATCAGAAATTTTCCTTCCTGGACATAGACAAATTCATGAGGCTATAAGCGTTGCGCAAGAAGGCTTACACAGTCTGAAAATTAAAAAATGGAAAGGCATGATATTGAAGATTGGATTATGAAGCCTTTCGATAAAGCTAATTGGCTCTATATCCGTATATTGCTCACTTACCTTAAGATTAACATCAACTTCATAAATTGGATAATGTGTTGCATTTCCTCCATGCCCTTTGCAGTATTAATAAATGGAGTAGCATCGTATTTCTTCCATGCAGAAAGGGGTTTACACCAAGGATGTCCTCTATCACCACTAGTTTTCCTTTTGATCATGGAAGGCCTCAACAGGATGGTTATGGATGCTGAACGAACGGGGAATCTGATTAGGTCTTCAATTTATAAGGTGTTGATCTGATCTGAAGGTAAAGGTTCTTGTGGATTATTTTCTTCAGGATGAAGGAAAGGTTCTTGTGGATTCTTCTCTTTAGGATGAACAAAAGGTTCTTTTGGATTCTCCTCTTCTGCAAGGACAAAAATTTCTTGTGGATTCTTCCCTTGTATCTCTAAAACAGAATTGATTCTGAGCACTTTACAATTGGATTTGGATAGAAGCTTAGCTAATCCTTGGCCTTTTACTAGCTTTGTAGTTTTGATAGTTAGATCAAACTCCAATATTTGAGTGATCCATCTACCTCTCTTTCCATCAGTGTCTGGTTTGGTTAAAACAATTTTCACAGCATTGTTAGGAACATAAGCAGTAATAGGAGAATGTAGGACATACATCCTAAATGATTTCAGGGCGTGAATAAGGGCATAAGATTGCTTCTCAATTATGTCATACTTAAGCTTAGCAACTCTCATAACCTTACTGAAAAAGGTTGTGGGTTGGTCATGGGAATCTTCATTCTTTCGTAGTAGAACAACAGCAAGGGTTGTTTCTGAGGCAAAGGAAAAGACATTGAATGGTTTAGTGTAATCAAGGCTGGCCAAGGTGGGAGCTTCAGAGATGGCTTTCTTGATCTGATCAAATGCATGCCTGGAAGAGATAGTCCATTTAACTTCCTGATCCTTTCAGAGCATGTCAATTATATATTTTACAATCTCAACATAATTTGGGATGAATCTCCTTAAAAAATTAATCTTGCCTAGAAAATCTTGAATCTCCTTCTTGTTTCTAGGTAAGGTTAATGTTTCAATGGTAGACACACGTTTGGGATCAATCACTACTCCTTTTGAAATTATATGGCCCAGCAGTTTTCTTTCTTTGATATAAAACAGAGACTTTATAGGATTCAATGATATTCCAAATTTTCTACACCTGTCAAAAACCTTCATCAAGTCCTTTAGATGTTTCTCATCAAATTTAGAAAAAACAGTTATGTCAACAAGATAATTGACCATAAATTTATTTACTTGACCCACAAAAGCTACATCCATAGCTCTCTAGAATGTTGCTCCAGCATTGATTAAGCCAAATGGCATCCTAGCATACATGAATGTACCCTAGGGTGTAGTAAAGGTTGCCTTCTCTCTGTCTGCTGAATCAACATTTACCTGATTATAGCCTAAAAAACCATCAAGCATAGAAAGTCGTTGTGCTCCTAAAACCATTTATATTTTAATGATGCCTTGTTCAAAATTATAAAGTCCACACAAAGTCTAATTTCTCCATTCTTATTTGTAACAGGAACTAAATTTGCAACCCAAACAGAATATCTAAGATGGAGAATGATCTAGGCATCTAGCATTTTCTTAATTTCCTTTTCTACAGTTGGTAGAAGAGCTGGATTGATCCTCCTAAGTTTCTGTTGATCTAGAACTACTTCTAGCTTTAAAGGAATCTCATGTTGTATTAATGAAGTATCATAGGTTTTTAGATCAGTATAGGTCCATGCAAAAACATCCTTATAAGTTTGAAGTAACTTAAGATATTGAGCTTTAATCTCAAGATCTAGAGATGCACATATTTTGATGTTTTTAATATCATCATTTGTTCCAATATTAATTTCTTCTATGTCATCTTGTGAAGAAATGGACTGAGGGTTTCGGAAGACGTCATTTTGATCAAACAATTTTTCTAAAGGAATGAGGCCTTTGGGAATAAAATTGTTAGACAATTAAATAATGTCATGATCAACAATTTTTGAATTGAAATTTGAAGTATCATTTTCATTTGTATTTTCATCTATTTTTGTTCTATCTTCATCAATTTGTAGAACTGAAAAGTCATCTACAACTTGCAGAAAAGATTTCAGATGTTCAACATCATCAAATATCTGCTAGTGTTTTAGATTGTCTGGGATGGATGGTCTATACTTGACTTGTATTTGATATAGTACATTGGTCTGATCATGAATTTTAAATGAACTAGCAGAAACAACTAAGGCATCTGCATGAATATTCTGATTTCTTGGAATATAAGTCAAATTAAAAGCATCAAAGAAGTTTTCAACTGAATCCAAAACTTCATTTCTATAAGACCTAAGTCTAGGATGCTTAGTCTGGAAAATATTTCTCACTTGTTTGACAATAAGTTCTGAATCCGTAAAAACACTTAAGTTTTGAACCTTTAAGCTTTTGGCTAATTGCAGTCCCAAAAGGAAAGCTTCATATTCAGCCACATTATTTGTAACTTCGAAGTCGAGTTTGCATGATTGGGTGATATTTTCTTTTTCTGGTGAAATTAAAACTACCCCAGCTCCTTCCCCATCTTTTGTACAAGAACCATCAAAGAATAGTTTCCATAGATCAGTTTGATTTGGTTCGGGACTTTCAATCGCATCTTCTATTTTAACTTGAGTTTCATGTATTTGGTTTGAAGGGGGTTGAAAGCAACTAAAATCCTGATCAATTGCATAAATGGGATGGTTCCTTGGCTAGTCTGTTTTGCAAACAGTGTGCACAAATCTTACCTCTCTATATAACCTTAATTTTTCTCCCCCATAAACTGGAATAGTGCCATAAGACATATCCATCTGAAGAGTTCCCCCTAATTTGGCACAACAAGACCTAGAAAGGAGCATTCCAAATTTGGGAGGGATATCTATGAAAACTATATCAAGCACTACACGTTTCACTGGAATTTGGGCAAGGGTGACTACTAAATCCTTAATCAATCCTAAGCAGGGCACCCTTTTAGAATCAAAGGTGTACAAGTCATGGTAGGATCTAGTTATGTCAAGTTTCAAATGGTCCATGATAGTTTTTGGCATGAGGTTATGTGATGCTCCAGAATCAAGCATACAATTATATAACATGGAATCATTTGTTTTAAGAGTTACATAGAAAGGAGTCACTATTTCATCTATCATATCCAAGCTAGGACCAAAGACAACTGCTAGTTTTTCATCTTGCAGACTAATGATATCACTTTCAGCATCAACCAAGGTGTTTTGTATCCATTTAGAGACTTGATTTTTATACCCAGGATTTTTGGAATGTTCTGAAAGTGGAATTGGGATTTTAACTCTTTCTACCTCTTTTTTAACATTAAATGTAGTCAAGGCATTTTTATCATTTTGAGCAGTTCAGTTGACTGATTTAATGGTCGAATAACAATTGTTTGAGTTTCAAGAACTTTGGTACGAGGTTCAATTATTGGAGTCCCCTTAGGAGGTATTCCAAGGCTAGGTCTAGGCCTAAGATCATATCTCTTGTTCAACTCTATAATTAAAAATTCAGAGAAGGCATGGTATTTAGAAACCTGTGAGGATTCTTGATCTTCATGAAGCTTATTTTGTTGTGAGAGAGGAATCATAACTATTTGATTAGAAGAAGTATCCATGTTATTGATATCTTCAGTAATAATCATAGTATTTCCATCAGGTTTCTGGTCATCTATCAGTAAAGGAGTGAGTACATGATGATCATTAATAGGTCTCTAAAGAATTTGTAATTGTGGATTCCTTCTATACTGACCTTGGTTTTGATTTTGGGGTCTAGTAACTGTTTGTTGAACTGTCCTAGGTTGAGTCTCAATCTTGGAAATTCTATTAGATAGATTTCTAAGAAGAGAAGTTATTTCATCTATTTTAGAATCTTCAGTTTTAGCCTTAGAAGAACTAGAGGAACTAGAGGCTTCTTGAATAGATTTGAGTTTTCTTTGGACCTTTTCCTCTTTAGCTTTCAAGGAATTTGAAGCAGCCCTATTTGCTTCCACCTCTATAACATTTGTTTGCATATCTTCAAGAGTTCTTGAAGTTCTCTCTCTTAGCATTACAACAAAATCATCGTTAAAGGCTTTAGAAAACCTAGACTTAGTTGCTACTACATGGGGTTTACAATCAGGGGGCATCTTATGATAAAGTTTAATGAACCTTTTGATAAAATCTGATACAGGTTCACCAAAGTTTCTTTTAATTTCTTCAAACTCAGTCAAAAAGTAAAGAGGATCTTTCTTTACACCCCATTGGTTTTTAAATATGTTTGTAAGCTCTTCCCAATTTCTAGTGGAATTTACAGGTAACTGCCTACACCAGATTCTTACATTTCCTTCAAGTGACTGTACAAACAATCTCATGTAAACATTTTCTTGTTCTATATTCATGTTGTCTGCAAAATCTAGAAAATCTTAAAGATGGTCCTCAGCTGTGGGACCAGTTTCTCTATTATACCTGGGAAGGTATTTCAAGTATCCAGCTGGGAATGCATCGAGGTTAGTAGGTATGACTAAAGCTTCATATCTAGCATGTACAATAGGTTGGAATGCCATAGTAGAAGGTGGTGTATGAGGTGTTTGTGTGGATGAAGAAGAAGGTGATTTAGGGGGTGTGTGACTATGTGGAGGTGAAGAAGGAGGGGATCTCCTAAATGACTTTAAAGGAGACTTAAGAACTAACTTTGGGACCTGTGAATGAATATACTATTTTGTTTCAAAGGGTGGATTTGTATATAAAGAGATGGTCTCTTCAGGTTGTTCAGAAGTGGAAGGAAATGAATAAGTGGTAGGGGATATGAAATCTGTGGGCTTGTATTCAGGTAAATGAACACCCAAGTCAGACTCAGTTTTAGGTGATCCTGGTGGTAGTGGGGGTTCTGGATGCTTTTCAAAAGAATGAATGAGGAAAGTTGAATCTAAATCAACTCCCCTATCTAATAGTTTAGAAACCCTAGGAGGTATTTGTGTCAAATCAAGATCAGATGGAATATTACTAAAAGGATCAAATGATACTAACTCTTCAGACTGCAAGGCTAAAGAGGAAGAAGAAGATGGTTGATGTCTCCTTTTAGAACTGGCTTTTCTCAGAAGTTTTTAAGGATATGACGGAGGATTAACTAACTCAAATTCTAAATGAGATCTGGTGTTCTTAAAAGGTGCCAGTTTGGGCTAGTGGAGTCGTCAAGTGAAATATTTTAACCTTTCTAGACCTTTAATCACCTTAAAGGAATAGAATGAATATCGTTGTCCCAGGAAAACTTAATGGAATTCAAATCCCCGACAATGGCGCCAGACTGATGTTGTACCTCTGAGTTGATAATGGTCAACTATCAAGACAAAACATCTAAGATAATTGTTTCGGGGGATTTTTTGTTTTAATTTGGAGGACCAATGAATGAAATAGATATAACATTGTAATACCTAACCTTTTGAATAATATTAATCCCAAAGTAGAGGGCTGCTATAAAATTTCACACAGTGATAAAGCCGGAATAGTGGTGAGCAAAAACAAAAAAATATATGATTATTACAGTTTTCAGACAAAAAATTAAACAATCATAAGTATGAAAACCTTTGACCAATGTTCATAAGGTTCAAGAGAATATGCTTATGCTTACAACAAGATGTTGATGATTTATTGATTTAGAGGGAATTAATTAAACATACAGTCCATTAATCCATTCTCTTTATAGATTATCACTTCAGAAGCTTATAGGAATAGATTGAGACACAACTATTCCTACCTAGGTAATTCTGTAAGACATAAGAATATGAAGAAAAACATAATGTGTAACACTAGAAAAACTTACAGGAAACACAAACTGTGTAAAACTGAATTCAGAATCCTTTGCTTTGTATTAAGGGTCTAGAAAAGCTAGTACATCAAGTGTTTTGAAATGCTTCATCAAGAGTACAACTCCCTTTCAATGGTCAACCTGGTTCAAGGGTGAACTTGGTTCAATGATGAACCCATAATAACTCGTAAGGAGAGTTATTTATACAATAGTAGAACTAAGAAAATATCCTAAACTATTTTTACAAAAATAGATTTATTCAAGGAAAAGGAAATATCTTCATGCAAGAAGATAGAGACAGTTATTGAACTGCTGCTTGCTGTCCCTATTATTTAGGTTCTGCTATCCTTTAGACTTTGATATTTTTCCCTTTAAGCTGCTTGGTTGTTTGATCTTCACACTGGATGTAATATTTACTTATGAAATTTCATCTGATACACTTTCATCTGATACTCTTTGGCCTTGTTGACCTGTCAATAACCTTTACTGTGCTTTTTACTTTTACTGTACATTTCAAGTTTTTATTGTGTATTTCAACAGTAAATCATTTAGTTTTTACATGTCTCAGTATCAGGTAATTGAATAATTGATCATATTTCTATATATTTCATCTACTTGTCTTTTATCTGTATGTTTTATCTGCGTCCTCTGTTTTATCATTTACTGTCTCTGTGTAAAGGATTTCTTCTTTGTTTTAACCATTATTGTGTAAATGACTTCTGCTCTGTGTAAATGATAATTGTCTTTTAACTGTATAAAGGCTTTTGAATTTGTTTCCTTGTGAATCTGGAACAAACAGGTTTTATATGATCGCCTGCAAAACACAACAATTGTTAAGAAAAACACAAGCTAACAGGGAGGGCCGAAATGGCTTCAGGGAACAAGATAGCATATGGACAGAGTCCTGGAAATGTTGGGAATGTAATCAGAGGTCAAAATAGGTTGCAGAGGCTCAGGGTGGCGTAGGCAGGGTTATACAGGTTTTACTGAAAAAATGAGCGAAAGGAGTGAAAATGAGGGTTTTCAGGTTTGAACGGTTAATAATTGACTTTAGCGCGGAAATTCATAATGGTGAACAGTGAATGGTTTCATTGTACGCGGGGAGCAGTTTTGGAGGCTCATCGCACCGCTTTTGGCCATGGGGTGGTATTTTCTTAAGGGAACGTGAGTTAATGTAGAGTTGCCATGTAACCACAGGGGGCTCGAGCAAACCCACGAATCTCACGTGCTCTCGGGCGGGTAAAGCTCGGAGATCGGGAGCACGCAATATTGTTGTGGGTCGTTAGATCTGGGAGCCGATGATCAGACGGCTATCACGTGGTAAAGTTGCACGGAGGGTGATCGACGGAGATTAGCGGGGCCCGGGGAATAATTACAAGTGATTTGTAATTATTTTAATGAATAAAGTGTGATTAAATGTATCGTGATGGGTTTAAGAGTGATACCAAGGTTACATGCGGCAGTTTGTTAACCACACCAAGGCTGGGTTAAAAGAGTTCTTATATCGGGAAATGGCAATATAATGGAGTTAATTAAAATAAAGCGGGTTTTAATAAAACTTAGGCTAAAGGGGTTTTATGGGTTTAAAAGGGTTTTGTCGGGGTTTTATGGGTATGGCGGAGTTTAATTAGATAAAGCAGAGGGGGGAATTTATACTTAGGGTAAATGATTTTTTATGGGTTTTTAGGAAATTAATAAGGGGAAAGTGATTTTTTCAAAGGGAAATGGATTTCACACTAGGGAAAAGGGGTTTTTAGGTAGGGGAATGAGTTTGGAGGGTAAATTGCTAGGAAAATGTGTGAAACCAAGGTGCAAAGGTGAAAATGAAGGGAAAAGGGTATTTTCTTAGGAAATGATGGGATAATGAGGAAATTAGTAAGTATGCAGTGGGGGGTGAAATGAAATGAGGGGAAGTTAACCAAATAAACTTGTGAACATCTTTTCACCTTCATAACTTCTCCTGCACATTGCAACACATGATCAAGCATGATAAATGTGCGTATGCCTCAATCAACTTTGTACTTCTACAACCTTTCTTCTACCTACCCTTTACTTATCCTAACATTTTTTCTTCACTTAATTGGGTGCATTTAGGCTAGCAGACCTTTTTCTTTTGAAAAACAAACTATCTAATTCTAACCTTATAACATCCAAGGGCTTAGATTAAACTGATGAGCTCCTTATTATTCTCTACCTAACTATTGATCTGCCAAGATTAAAAAGTTTTGCTAGATCTATATTCTTTAACTATAAACATGAAATTTAAAGCATGAACTAGTCAAGATTAAACTATTTGACTGTCATGGGTTGTGGAATTTATGACAAGCTGCACACAACCATTATTTTGCATAATAAAGTAAAAAGTAGTGGCACTTGGACTTGCACACTTTCAGAGTTTATTTCTTTTTTCTTTTCTCTCTAACCTAACATTTTATTTTTGCCTTCATTTTTTAGGGCATCTATTCTAACATTTTCTTTGATAAAAATAAAGATAAAAATTAGGGAATCTAATCTTATAACAAAAAACATATAGGTATGATTTTAATTAATTACATCTTGAACTAATTTAGTAAGTATATTATAAGGCATAGATATAATAATAATAATAATAATAGGTTAACAATAATTCCATTAAAACATGATTATAACAAAGTAAGAATTATAGAAAAAATTATAAAATTAAATAATTTATTAATAACAAATAATTAAAATAAAAATAAAAATCAAGCTTGAACTGGTCGGCTTCACAACTCACCTAATCATATTTATATTTATAGCTCCTGTTTTCTCTTCTTTGTAAATCAGTCCTGATGATGTGTCTTGTTCTAGACTCGAAACATCGACAACATAAAAATGAAGACTGTGGAATATCTGAATTCAGAACCTCAAATACCACACCACAGAAATCTGCAAACCATTATGGACATATTTATCAAGATATTTCCTAACATTTTTATTCAGTATTATTTTTATCCATATCCTAGCTTAACATTTTTTGAAAAATATTTTCATTTTTTGACTAATTTATTCTAACTTATCAAAACCAAAAAATGATACAACACCATACTTGGTAAAAACCTTCACAAGTCAAGGTTTAAGGCTCCTTCAATAAACTCCATGTGGAAACATTTGATTTAATTATCCAAAGTATAAACTTTATAGACCTTTGAGCGGAACCTTATAAATCCTTCCATAATCTTTGGACCTTGACTAAAACTCAGACTTAGACCTTCATTAATTAATCCCGCTTATTTCTATTATAATTCCCATATAATAGAAATACTTCATAACCCACACTTAAACCTTACCTTTCCACCATTCCACAAACCTTTGCACATATATCGATGCTCTCTTTAGCGCATTCAACCTCCGCTGTCAATCTCATTCCTTAATCTAACGGTTATCGCGTCACTCGATCGCCAACAAGCTTGGCCAATCTCCACCGTTGATCTGTCTCGTTAGATCCAATGGCTATCGCGCAATCTCACACAGATACTTGCACAAACGATAACAGGTCGAGGCAGCGCGAGAAAAGTAGTTTTCCCGTGCTACGTGTCGGCCTCTAAGGGTAATCGCGTAGAATTTAGAAATCCCATTTACCGCTTTGAGTCCACGCGAGATTCTGCTTACCTCCTACGAAGACCGCTCCACTATTATACATGTGGTTTTAATCTTCGACATTCATCTTCTTGACTTTAACTTGCATGACTTAATCTTAGCCGTCTATATCACACAATCTCGTCCGTTGATCTGACTGATCCAACAGTTCCTATGCACTATTACGTTCTTTTGTTTCTTACTGTGTAATAGCCCATTCGTTCAGCTTTCTGCATGTGTATTTGTTCTCGCCTTCCGGTCTTCATTTGTTCTGATCTCGATCTCCACTCTATTACTTCATTTCTTCGCACCTTTACACTTCCTTCATCAATCTTTAAGGTTTAGGAAACCCTACAGTTATACTTTCACTATAACGTTGAAGGTCTTCTCCAATATTGTCTGTGTATAAACCCATAACACTCTTCTCTGCACTTCTTCTCTGATTCTGCACACCTGCAACCTATGTTACGCAGAATTACTCTAATCCCCACACAAATTATCATTCGATTACTCAATCCACACTTGCACAATTCAGAATTAAATTCTCTGTATATATAAACAAATGATTATATAACGAGTCTTCCTTTGGCCTGATATTCTAATCAGTGGCCTTTTCCTCTTTCTGCCCGTAGGCTTATAATCAAACCTATCTAGCTCTTGAACTAACTAACTCTTTTTATGCCTTTTAGGCTTACATTTATACAAAAGGTTCTATTAACCAATTCTTGTTCAAATCCTTAATCTGCTGAACTAAATCCCGAATATCCTCTAAGTCCACTTTTGACTCCACTAATCCCTAAGGATCCTCTTTAGTTCCACAAATCACGAAACCAATTCCTAATCTAAGACTTACAATTGATTTCCAAATCTCTCAATCCCCACTAATCACTCATCATCACTCATGTTCTCCTACATTCGAGAGCATTTACAAATATCCTCACAATATCTAATTAATTCCTATTCCAATCACTCAAATCATTAGTAATTACATTAATTTGATACATAGGAATCCAACTTCCTTGAAAACACAAGACCCCCTAAGTTAACTAGAATATAATGAAATTGCTGAGCTGGATGCTCCTGCATCAAATTCAATCTGAATCTGAAATAAATTTGGGGAATATATCTACAACCATCGTCATCGACATCTTAGTTAAAACAAGGATTGTTGAAAATATTCACATAGTTGCCTCGTGCTCGATCAAAGAAATTCGAACTTATGAGGCCCTATTTCAATAATTCTACGACATGTTTGCCTGGTCCTATGAGTAAATGTCAGGAATTTACCCAAGCATTGTAATACACAAATTAAAACTTACCTGGATGCCAAGCCTGTCAGACATCAATTACATTCGATGCATCTGTGTAAATCTATTGTGATTAAAGTTGAGGTCGAGAAACTACTCAAAGAAAGTTTCATCTACCCAGTTCCCTTAACTGAATGGGTATCCAATATCGTGCATGTTAACAAGAAACAGGGAACCATTAGAGTATGCATTGACTATAGGGATATTAATAAAGCTTGTCCAAAAGACAATTATCCTACTCCCTATATCGATCAAATCATCAATGAATGTGCCAGAAATGAAATATTCTCGTTTATGGATGGATTTTCTGGCTACAATGAAATCAACATACTCACAGCTGATCAACATAAAACTACATTCATTTTCCCATGGGGGACTTTTGCCTATCAAAAACTCCCATTTGGCTTGAAGAATGTAGGTGAACTTTTCAACGGGCTATGTATTATGCATTTCATGATATCAAGCATATTGTGCAACCTTATTTGGATGACTTTCTTGCTCATTCACTGAGATGGGAAGACCATCCAATGCATTTGAGAGAAATTTTCATCAGATGTCGTCATTACAATATTCGCTTGAATCCAAATAAGTGTGTTTTCTGTGTGTAATCTAGTCGGTTGCTAGGGTTTCTTGTTTCAAAGGAAGGCATCTATCTCAATCCATTGAAGGTTGAGGCTATCTTGAATTTACCTCCTCCTTACATTCTATGCCAACTCCAAAATTTGCAAGGGAAAGAAAACTTTCTACATCGATTTATCCAGAGCTATGCCAAGTTGACTAAGGGTTTTACTCGAATTTTGAAAAATGGAATCCCATTTATTTGGGATGAAGTGGCTCAAAAAGCCTTTGATGCACTTAAATATCCGTTGAGTCATACACCATTGTTGCATCCTCTCGATTATCACTGATATTACTTTTTATACTTAACAGCGTTTGATGCCATCATAGGTATGGTATTAGTTCAGGAAGATGAATCAAACGAAGAGCATATGATATATTACTTAAGTCATAATTTAACCAAAACCGAAGCAAAATATGCACGTGGAGAAATTGGCCTTGGCAGTTGTTCAAGTTGTCCAACATTTCCGTCACTACATTTTATTGTACAAAACTACTGTAATTTCTAATTGCAACCCCATGTTTTACATTCTTACCAGACAATTGCTGGGAGGAAATTATTCCAAATGGATAGTCATCATACAGGAATTAGATTTGGAATTCATTAAATCCAAATCTAAGAAATCATTAGTATTTGTTGAGTTATTGTGCGACTTTCCCCATATTGAAACTGAAGACATGGCAAAAGATTCTCTTCAAGATGAATCTCTCTTTCTAATCAGTACTTTAGATCCATGGTACATAGATATCATCTTTTATCTCCAGACTCAAACATTTCATCTAGAATTAAGTTGAACTGATTGTCGCTGAATCCGGTATCAATCCTAGCAATACAATATGGTTAGCGACACGCTTTATCATCGTGGTGTCGATTCTATTTTCTATGGTGTTTAACTCACATAGAAGCCAAAAAGGAATTAAATGATTGCCATTCTAGAGCTTGTGGCGGTCATATGTCAGGGTTTTCCACTGCTCAAAAGATCCTATGGGCAGGGTATTTCTGTCCTTCTATGTTTAAAGATTTTATAACTAGGGTCTAGAAATGCCATAATTGTCAAATTTATGTTCGAAAAATGCATGCACATCCAACTCCTCTTCACCCAATCATTGTTGTTGGTCCTTCCACTAAACAGGGAATTGACTTTCTTACATGTAACCCTCACTCGGCTGGGGGGAATGGGTATATTATCCTTGCAAGGGATGAGAGCATAAGACATTAATAAAGATAGTTTAGAGGAAGATTATACAGAGACTGCGGCAAAAAGGACAATCCATGCATCATTTTGCTGGACGATAGGAGCATTAGTGCAACAAGAAACTCAATGTGGGAGCCATGCAATGTGTGACAACGTACATGAAAGAATTCAAACGTCGACAAATTGTGAGCTAGGTAGCATTGATCATGCTATTAGAAATTCACGACTACAACTAGAGAGAGATATGAAGACCATGGGAAATAGCATGGGAACCCATTGTATTTTGTTGAGGATACATGAGCATCAACGCAGACTAAAAAGAAAGGCTAGTGGGATACGTAGGGAACAATTTGTATGCTTCCTGGAACAAGTGGGAGAGAGAAACATTCAAGGAAATATCCCACATTCTGTAATAGTGCATGAGCATATTTTTTATCAAGAGAAGCATAGAATAACCAATAGGGAAGCATGTAAGATATGGCCAATATCAGTGGTAAAAACCCAATTGTCATGCAACATGCTACAAGAAGCTTATGTACATACATGGTCTGAAGAATAAAAAGGAAGTAACACATAAAAAGAGAAAATTTGCATTTTACAGTGCACAAAGGAGAAGGATAACCTGGTTGAGGAATAAGAGGACTAACAAAAGTTCTCTCAGGTGAGGATAAGATCTCTATATTCCCTGGGGGTTGGAGGGTGGAGATGGCTTCATTGGATTCCCTTGGCAATCAGGGAGGATATTTCTTCTTGGATTCCTAGTAAGGAGAATTTTGAGGTCTCTTTTTCTTGTTCTTGATTTTTGGGTTCAATATTCCATTCATTGGGTGGAGCCATTGTGTTTAGATGATTAAAAGCTGGTGGTGAAGCCCCTAGATCCCCTTGTGTGTGATTGAACATATGAATCTATATTGCCTTATGTTGATTGAGTGTGGAGGTGGCAGACCTCTGGAATCCTTGATTGAAGGTTGAGTGTAGCTCATTCAGTTGGTGGGTGGAGGTGGTTGACCCTTTGGAGTTCCTATTTCAGATGAAAATGTTGGTTTCTTTCCTTGAGAGAACCTCCTCATGCTCTTGAGTCTGGATCGAGGGTGATTGGGCTGCAAGAAAGACCACAACGCAACCAAATCTATGGTTAGGTGGAAAGTTGCAGTCTCTGACTTAGTTTTCTAGTTTTAAATTGAGATAAGTATCCCTCCCATTTTGTTTGTATAGTAAATTTCAGATTATGCTTGTTGTGATTGTTTTCATAGATATGGATACTATTCTTTTATAATTCTTTTATAAAAATGAGTGTGATGGAGCTTAGGATTGCGGAGTCGTTTAATGGTTATGGACATTGTTTAGAATCTTGATGCCTATGTTAATGGATTTATGTGGTATGTTAAAATCATGTTTTGTGTTCTCAGTAACTAGGATGCATCACAATCATAGAGACACTATGTCTAGTTCTAGGCTGCAGGGGCATGGATGTGTACCTATACATACATAGCCACCATATTAATTATATGTGAATACTAGGTGAGGAATGGCTAATCCATGATGTATGCAAATCTAGAAGCTAATCTTTGCTAGGAAAAATACCATGTATTACAATAGTCTCTTCATCTGTGTTCTTCCTTGCATTTGAATTTTTCCAGATTAAGTGGCTATTCATTGTTCACTCAGTTTGATCCTCACGAGTCTTTAGCAAACACTCAATGATATTCTTCATTGTCCCATCAATATCAATTGGTATGCATTTCATCTACCTTGGTGTTGATTCTTTTCACATGGAAATTATGTACATCCAGAAAATCATCCATGGTAATGACTCTTTACATAACTTAGGTTCAAAAATCCTTTCTCTGCATTGGTTTAAGGTTCCCACACAACAGTTGGGTTCACCAGCCTCTCCTCCTAGAGAGATTTCCAACGAGTACCCAATGCCTACATTCCCAAATTGGATACTTTTCTATCTTGTTGCACTCTTCGAGAGAAGGTGGCATCATTCTCTATTTTCCCTTTACATAAGGAACGATGCACATTTCACCTTATCTTATTCATAACCTGACCTTTCCCAGTTCTCCTTTCTCCATCCAAGATAGGTGGTTTTTCCTTCTAAATCCTTTTCTGAGTGTTATTGCACTAGCTTCCTTCTTTTTCCTGTGTGACAATATTATTCTGTTTCACTTGATGTAAAATGGGACTCCTTTATTATCTATAGCATGTGTGGGGCTTTAAAAATCTAATGCCAAATTGATATAGTAGAACCTTTAAGGAGAATATGTGGTTGGGGCTTACCTTGGTACTTAGCTTCTAGATTGGTAAAACTATAACTTAGCTAGGCTTCCTTTGGTTCTAGTAAGTACATGGTCTATTCATTCCTAAATTACTGTGGTATTAAGCTGGAAGGAAAGCAAAGAAAAATAATATCTCATTGGAAGGATCTAGGGGATGTTGGGGATAAATCATGGGAAGAGTGGAGAAGTTAGTAAGAGGCAAGAGTCTCTTCCCTTCTCAAATAAAGAGACTTTATGACATATTCAACATATGAACCCCTCTAAAGACTTATATAAGATGAATAGTCAAATACATGACCCGACATGGATAGAGTGATGTTGGATTTCTAGTAAGCGAATTTGGAGTTATGATTTGAAGAAGCTCCACTCCTTGTTGCACCAACAATAGTAATTGGTTCTAGTTCCTAATTCTAGATGGATTTCTTATAATCTATAGAATAGAGGGATATGCAGGCTACATAGTGTTTGGTCAATTTTTACTTTCATACAAACTAAGGGTCTTTTGCTTGGCTGGTCACTTACCTAGATCTACTAACGAAACCATTGTTAGTGCATAGTGGAATTGTAGTATACCTAGGGGGGACAGTATGGGGTACAGAGGGAAGCACCCAAGGGAATAATGTAATAATGGGATGGGCCATAGTAATAAATAAGGTGGTTAACCCGTATCATGTAAGGGACCACAAGTAGTTTTCAATAATGTAATAAGCCCATGGTATTAGATAAGTGGTATTGAGGGAACCATGGTAATGACCCATGGTATTGTATGTATGAGGCCTATATAGAGGCTAGAGACTCCCCATTGAGAGATGTCAAGGAATATTATATGGGGAGTCTCTAGCCTCTATATAGGCCTCATACATACAATACCATGGGTTATTAACATGGTTACCTCAATACCATCTATCTAATACCATGGGCTTATTACATTATTGCTAACTACTTGTGGTCCCTTACATGATACGGGTTAACCACCTTATTTATTACTATGGCCCATCCCATTATTACATTATTCCCTTGGGTACCTCCCTCTGTACCCCATACTATCCCCCCTAGGTATAGTATAGGAATAATGGTTACCTTGTGCCTAATGAAGTGAATTGGAGACATTGAAGCATATTTTTGAGACTGTTTTATTTATTTTTGGAACCGTTTTATTGCTAGATACTTTTGGCAGCAAGTCTTGATGCAAATATCTCAATTGTTTCAAGGAGTGATTCACTAGAATGTTGCATTATCGGGTGATGCCAAAGAAATTACTAGCATAATTAGGTACTAGTGCATTGATACAGTATGAAGGGAGCCTACAAGCTAGTAGGTAATTAAATCTTCTAGCCCATTGACCTGAAAATAGACAAGATGCACCATAGAATCCCATATGAAAACCCCGACAGATCATCTAGTACTTAATGTAATTTTGTTATACAACTTCATCCAAGAGAAAAATATGAGTGATATAATAGGCATGATTGGTATTGAAACTATACATGATCATAACTAAACATTGTTGAGACTATTTCCCATGCCCCAACCACCATATTATGTAATTAATTTAGTTTAGAAAATACTTGTAGCTGAAATTTTATCTTATTCATGGATTAATGCACTAAATGTTTATCATCTAGAGACTGATATGCAAAACCGAAAGGAGTCATTATGCTACAAATCTTATGTTGGTGTTGTATATGAATATATTTTCTTTAGATTTAGTGTTACATTTAACTATTCATCTAAAATCTAGGGGTGGAAAGGTTGATTGGCGTTACTAAATTACAGCCTTAGACTATCAAGATTGGATAGATTTAGATCTGATGGGCTGCGCGTGCACCTTTATTTGGGTCTGTTTTATGGATTATCCTTATTTGCATCCAGTTGAATTCATCCCACAAAAATTTTCATTGGATTTCTAACATGACAACGTTAGCTTTCAAATTACAATATCTTGTATACCCTCTTTCCTTATGGTTAATAAAATTATAGAGAAATGGGATGCACTGTATAGGATTAATAATGTGCTCTAGATTTTTGACAGTCAAGATGCAAAGCTATAAATGGGACATCACATGCTAGTGGGATTTAGCATGAAGTTAAGATCAAGGACAATGTCTAGGTAATGTATAGATGACTGATATCTTAGTTGTATTTTTGGCTTTCTGCATGTGCCAATTGTTGGCTTTCTTCCATCCCACGCCTATTTTTTGCCTCTGCTTGGAAAAAAAAAGGAATAAAAAATACCCTATCATTTATATATTATAATATATCATAAAAAACCCTTTTATCCCCTATTATATGGTCGATATGTTATTTTAGATTTTCCTCATTTTTTATCCCTCAAGGTGAACACAAGTGATATGTTTTTGCTTCATTAGTGAAGCCCCCATGGTTCCAGGTGCCCCTATCTCAACAATCTTTTCCTCAATAGGGAATCCATAATAACTATCCTCATATTGCCCACTCGATATATCCACAAGTTCTTTAGTGCATGCTCTTTTTCCTTCAATGGATGTACCAACGTACATTCTTATGGAACTCTATCTCTTAGTGTTTCTGCGACGAGGTCTAGAAGGTGTAATCACTCTTATTTTTCTAGGAAGTGTATATGCTCTACTTTGTCTAGGAGGTGTAAGTGCTCTATCTTCTGGTGTTGTTTCAATGCTTACCTCATGTTCTTCACTTTCTGGCTTCTTTAATTTCCTTTTTTTCACCACAATTTGTACAAGAGTATTTTTTTAGATACTTCCTTAGATTCCTTAGGAATTTTTTTCAGGAACCCCTACTTCAGCTGACACTGTTCCAGGTGCCCTTATTTCAACAGTCTTTGCCTAAGTCCCCTTATTCCTCAATAGGGCGTCCATAATAACTATCCTTAGATTATCCACTAGATATATCAACATGTTCTTTAGTACATGTTCTTTTTCCTTTAGCGGATCTACCAACAAACATTCTTATGGAACTCCATCTCTTACAGTTTTTGTGACGGGGTCTAGGAGGTGTAACCACTCTTCTTTGTCTAGGAAGTGTAACTGCTCTACTTTGTGTGGGAGGTGTAATTTCTCTATCTTCTGGTGTTATTTTAACACTTACCTCTTGTTCTTCACTTTCACTTTCCTCTGTTTTAGTGGATTATGGATGTGAATTTACCAATAAACCAGTCCATGTGCTTCCCTTCTATTCTAGTGAATCAATTATGATTAATTTGATGAGCGCATGGTTGGCTAAGCAGGTCTTTGGATGTTTTTCCATATGCACCACCTCTGCCATATGTTGTAAATATTTTAGTAAATAATATGGAAATTGGTTTAGCTGTCCATTCTAAATATGTGCCAATAATTAAATACTATCCCAAAACATCCCTCACAAATAATGAACTTATGAATAAATAAATCCACATCATCCCAAGGGTGAGGAAGGGATGCTTTATCAATAACTCTCCCCTTTCTCCTTACTTCCTTTCCTCGATGTTGGAACTATTATTTTCGTAGAAAACCAACGAGCTCTTGTTTGAGGTAAATCTGTCACCCTAGCAATTATGTCCTCTATAACAACAATTTTGAATCCTCTAACCTCTTAATGTTGCTCCTATAGAGCCTGTGTGAATTCCATAACAATCTATTCACCAAAACCATGTCGTTTCTCAAAGTAGACTAACTACCTGCATTCCCAAATATTTCTAGGGCTTATGGATGGTGTAGCAATGCATCAATGGAGTCTGGTTCATGAGAGACTGTCTCTCCTCCCATTGTTGTTTCAGAGACTGTTACTACTCAAAATTGCTCAAAGAATATTATAGGGAGATACTTGATCAATACAAACACTTTGGTATAGAATATTAGTTAAATGAAATTTGACAATGGGTAGGTAATAATTAAGGTTACCCTTTCAAAGAGTTCAGGATTTTCATCATAAATGATAACTACCAAGAATGATTTCCAAGTAGTCACATTGATTTTCAGAAATGACAATAGGAGTACGGAAGACAATGGGTAATTACTGATTTAGGATAAGTGTATTGTGCGTATGCCAAATAGTAATTAAAAATTTTGGCTATAGTAATTCAAAGGCCCCGCACCACCCCCAATTCCTCTCCTCCCCATACCCAAATCAACCACCCAGGATACCATATTCTATACCATCAATAATTTCATGTTTTTAATATATTAAAAATATCCCTTGACTCCTATATACTAAGAAATAATTTTCTTCTTTTCTTTCTTTTAAGAATTATATACTACCCCATATGAATTTGTGTGCTAGACTTTTCCCTAATTAATGTTAACCCCTTATGGGGAGGGTGGGTCTCAATCTAGAGTAGGAAACCCTCATTGAAGAAGGCTCATAATGATATTTTTCCAATCACATTTTTTCACCCTGAAGTGTGTTTGTAAAAGTATGGTTTATGTTTTCTTGGTAGTAGTAGCTTTATTTATTAGTGAAAATGTTCAAACTTGTATGGTGTAAACTAGAAATTTCACCAGATGTTGCAAAGGAAACGCCGTAAGGCATAAAAGGGAGATTCTCTCCCCCGAGCCATATATTTTCACAAAACATAGTACTAGATTAGAATTGGTATCTTATATCTTTGGAACACAACAAACATATATGTATCAACTAGTTAAAGGGAGATTCTCTCCCCCGAGCCATATATTTTCACAAAACATAATACTAGATTAGAATTGGTATCTTATATCTTTGGAACACAACAAACATATATGTATCTACTAAACATAGTACTAGATTAGAAATGGTATCTTATATATTTGGAACACAACAAAGATATATGTATCAACTAGTTAGCGTACTGTGGATGTACTTAACAAGAGTGGTCTCTCATTTGTGCACATTTGAGTTTGCTTCTCCAATTGCAAATGTGGAGGGGGAGATGGAAATAATCCACCTACATGAGTTAATGGGCTACTAGGCAATGCACAATGAACACAGTGTCACCTCAAGGATATTCTCTTGATCCCAGATTTCCACAACTTGAAAACCAATAACATGTAACATTATTGAAAGCATAAGGAAAGTAAGCATATTACAAGTCATGTAGGGATGACTATGGATAACTCACAACATTGAGGGTGATGATTCCTTTTACATACATCTTTCATTGCTTGGTGTTAAGCATAATTAAAATAGGCAGGCATAGTAATGATTGCATTCAAGAGTCTTTCATTTCTTTCATTGCCCATTTATTTCTACCCAAACATCAACATTAGTTTCTTTAACAATACATTAGTTTCTTTAAAAATATTAAATCAAACGCCTTCCTCATCATTGCCCATTTATTTCTACCCAAACATCAACATTAGTTTCTTTAAAAATATTAAATCAAACGCCTTCCTCATCTTGGTCAACAAAAATGCAAAAATGCACCTATTTGACTGGGAGAGTATTTTTTCTCATTTATTTCTACCTAAGCATCAACATTAGTTCCTTTAACAATATTAAATGAGACACCTTCCCATCAAACACTTACTCCCAAAAATAGTATTTGTGGGATTTGTCACAACTTATGCTTGGAAGGAATACTTGCAAGTATCTCTCCCTTTTGATTCACAACTACAATAGATGGGCCCCTTCTGAGTTCTCAATTACTTTCTCCCTTTTGATTCACAACTATAATAGATGGGCCCCTTCTGAGTTCTCAATTACTTTTGGGTTCTACAGATATTAAAAAAAATAGTCTAATGAGAAGAATACATGAAAATCAAAATACCAATTATTTTTTCAACTCGACCTAGAGAAAACAATAAGGAATTTAGCATTCAAGGATAAACAACACAAATTCACACATGAGTTGGTAATTACTTCTTTTATACATCATTTTGGGCTGCATTAGTGAGATAAAGATGTAAAATTTAAATTACTTACAAGTAGTAAAATAAATCTTATTTTCTTTTGCTTTATTTTAATGGAATAAAAAATTTATATCGTTTTGGGATACATTAGTCACATAAAGATGGAAAATTCAAATTACCTAAATTTTCTTATTCTCTGAAAAGAAAAAAGAAAAAAAAACGTAGTAAAAGAAATATTCATATTTACAAGTAGTAAAATAAATCTTCATGTTTACAGGATTACATATTAATTTTATATTAATAAAAGAAATATTCATATTCACTAGTAAAAGAAATCTTCTTATTTACAAGATTTGCTAATTTTATATTAAGAATATAATGAATTATACAGATGTGATTTTCTTTTGCTTTCTTTTACTGGAATAAAAAATTTATAACATCATTTTGGGCAACATTAGTCACATAAATACCATACAATGTAAATTACATAAATTTTCTTATTATGTGAAAAAAAAATAGTAAAAGAAATATTCATATTTACAAGTAGTAAAATAAATTTTCATAAAATTTATAACATTATTTTAGGCTACATTAGTCACATAAATACTATACAGATGTAAATTACATAAATTTTCTTAGTAAAAGAAATCTTTATATATACAAGTAGTAACAGAAATCTTCTTATTTACAAGATTTTCTTTAGAAATATATGTTGATGTGCTCAAGAAGGTAGAACTTTCACACATTAACCTGCACCATTTCTATTGGAAACTCCAAAACGAGAGACTGTTGGAGTACATGGTCAGGAGATGGGAGATGGAACATCCTCGAGATCTCGTTCATTCATGTTGTACCCATCTTCCATATGAGTTAAGGACACAGCCCATGCCCTCCACTTGGTAACCCCATATATATATATATATATATATATATGGGGTTAGTTTAATGAGTTATTGTGAGGGTTATTATGTATTTGGCTAATTCCATACCAACATATGATATGTAAATCTCCCTAAATAAGACACTTATATACCAACAAATTTATTAAAGATATTATTCAAGAAGATGAAAAAACATCCACTAAATTAGTGCAACCATATCAATTAAATGGCTAAGTAATGCCTATGGGAATCAATCCTTAATAATCATCAAAACACTTACTTCATCATACATCTCAAGTTATTAAAATTAAAAAAATCATAAGAATCAACTAAATTATACTTTATTTAAAATAATCAATATTATTAATGACAAAAACTATTTTAAAAATAAATCATATTATTAAAAATATTTTAAAATATTACATAAGTGAAATCTTTATGGTTTATTAAAAAAAATATTGATAATTAAACTAAAATTCTGAAAATAAAATAAGCCATTATTATTATTGTCTAATTTTAAAGTCATCGCCAAGCCAACACCAAATTGGTGTATGATACTCTTTTGTTTGTGGGACAAGGGACCCACCTCCACATAATTATTTGACTACCAAATCTAGAAAAACATACATATTCTACTTTTACAAAAATATACATTCTCCACTCCTCTGGTTTTAAACATATAACTTTTTAAATTAAAAAAAAAAACACATAATCTTAACCATTAAACTTATTAAATATTATAAAAATTAAAATAAATTTTAAATATTCTTATTAACCATCGAGATGATCCCCGACATCTTGGGCACCACGTCCTATCTACTCACCAAGCGGGGAACCTTAACCCTAAGCGCCTCCAATCTGCTCACGATTTCTAGTTTTAGATTCAGATGCAATTCTTCTCATAGAAGCTCTACCCAGGGACTTTGTGGGTGAATGTGGGAGACTTTTGTCACGGGCTCCAGGGTAGCAAGCTTTTTTTGCTCAATGGGATGATCGTACTGCAAATAGCGTGTCTTGATAATTGTTTTGGCAACCAAATACCTTCCAACAGTTTTTAGCGACTTTTCAACTACGTTAAACTATGATCTAATGGTTGAAAATCTATCCATCGTCTAACATAAAATCTAACTCGCTGTAATGATTACACGAAGGCCGAAGGGAAGTTCTTTACACATGGAAACGCCTTACGGTGTAAATATCTCATAACCCTTTAATGGACCATCTCCCATGTAGGGGATTAATGATGTTTTTCCTTTGTCTAACCAACCACTAGTTTGGAATGTCATTTTTAAGTTGATTTTTATTTATTTATTTATTTATTATTAAGGTCTTAAAGGTGTCCCTACATAGGACATTTATTTATATAGTTATTAGATTTATTTCTTTAGATGATATATATGGTTAGTTTAATGAGTTATTGTGAGTGTTATTATGTATTTGGCTAATTCCATACCAACATATGATATGTAAATCTCCCTAAATAAGACACTTATATACCAACAAATTTATTAAAGATATTATTCAAGAAGATGAAAAAACATCCATTAAATTAGTGCAACCATATCAATTAAATGGCTAGGTAATGCCTATGGGAATCAATCCTTAATAATCATCAAAACACTTACTTCATCATACATCTCAAGTTATTAAAATTAAAAAAATCATAAGAATCAACTAAATTATACTTTATTTAAAATAATCAATATTATTAATGACAAAAACTATTTTAAAAATAAATCATATTATTAAAAATATTTTAAAATATTACATAAGTGAAATCTCTATTGTTTACTAAAAAAAATATTGATAATTAAATTAAAATTCCGAAAATAAAATAAGCCATTATTATTATTATCTAATTTTAAAGTCACGGCCAAGCCAACACCAAATTGGTGTATGATACTCTTTTGTTTGTGGGACAAGGGACCCACCTCCACATAATTATTTGACTACCAAATCTAGAAAGACATACATATTCTACTTTTACGAAAATATACATTCTCTACTCCTCTGGTTTTGAACATGTGACCTCTTAAATTTAAAAAAACCACATCATCTTAACCATTAAACTTATTAAACATTATAAAAATTAAAATAAATTTTAAATATTCTTATTAACCATCAAAATAAAGACTTTACTAATGAGCCACCCCCACACCATGGTTAAGCAACCACCTTTTTTGTAGTAGCCAGCCGACCTTGGAATGCCTTCAATAAATCTCTTGGCTCGCCTATACATACATATCCTCCCATGTTCAAAGGTTTGTTGGTATGAAAGTTCTCTTCGTCGAAGACGTACGAATAACCAGCGCGTAGAATCTTGAAAGCAATGGCGTACACAGTTGATGCAGAGTATGACTGGCTATTCAAGGTTGTGCTCCTAGGGGACAGTGGTGCAGGAAAAACGAGCTTATTATCCAGAATCGCCGATGGTATCTTCCGACAGAATACGAAGCCAACGGTTGCAGTAGAATTCGCCACCCGCACCAAGGAGATCGATGGTCAAATCATCAAGGCTCAGCTTTGGGACACTGCCGGTCAAGAAAGGTACGTAGAGAATTAACAGAATTCGATAAATTTGATGATGATTATTTTGCGAACTCATCGAGTTTTATTTTTTTAAATGGTGATCTGCTTATATTGTTATCAGATTTCGTGCTATAACAACTTCGTACTATAGAGGATCAGCGGGAGCATTAGTGGTGTACGATATTAGCAGCCGGCTGAGCTTTGAGAACGCAGAGAGATGGCTGAAGGATCTGAGGAATAAAACCGATTCTTCATTGGTGATAATGCTGGTGGGGAACAAGACCGACCTCCAACAATCCAGATGCGTCTCCACCAAAGAAGGCAGGGATTTGGCGGAGAGAGAAGGCCTGTGCTTCATAGAGACTTCGGCTAAAGATGCTGTGAACGTGGAGGATGCATTTACAGAGGTACTCTCTCGAATTTATCGCAACTTTGTGGGCTCTAAAGTGGTTGAGGATAGGAAGCCCAGAGCGGGAGCTGCGTGGCTGGGGACACCGCTTGATATGGGTTGCATTGGGAAAGACGAGGAAACGAAAGCAAGCAACGGTCGTTGTTGTAGTATGACTTAGGATTGCCATGGCATTATCACTTCTTGTATCAGTGGAATTAGATAGTGTAAATAGATAGCAGAGATTATATCTTTTGATCTCAAATTTTCACTTTGAGCATGGTATGACTGAGGATTGCTTTGGCCATGTCATCACTTTTTGTATCAGTAGAATTAGATAGTGTAAATAGATAGCATAGATGATATTTTTTTTATTTCAAAATTTCACTTTGAGCGTGGCTTATTTGAGCGATTGTTGCTATACTTTACCCATCCTTTGATTTTAAATGCAATTGAATATATGTTTCTAGATGAGAATTCAAGGTATTGTTGCTATACTTTACTAATTTTTTGATTTTAAATGCAATTGAATATATTTTTCTCAGAGGAATAATTTTGATTTGTGGAAGGTAGGCAGATTTTGGATAATGTTATCCATGCCCACGAAATTATCCATTCTCTCAAAAATTTGAGAAAGGCAGGAATGATCATATAGTTAGACTTATCCAAGGCTTTTGACAAAGTCAACTAGGAATATATGGAAGCAATCCTACAAGATTTTGGCTTTGAGCAACGTGGATTTGATAGATTATGTCATTAGTAACTTCCCTAAGTTTTTCCATTTTAGTGAATTGATCCCCCGCCAAACCCTTATTCCCTTCTCGAGGAATTCATCAAGGGGACCCTTTATGTCCTTTCTTGTTTGTCATGATGATGGAAGGACTAGGTAGATCCATCAAAGCTACCACCAAGGGAGGAGATATCAAAGGTCTCAAGCCTCATGAAGGATGCACAACTATAACCCACCAACAATTCATAGATGACACTATGCTTCATGGAACCCCCATAGTAAAAGAAGCCAGAGAATTTAAATACATTTTGGACACATTCCATTTTGGAAGCCTTGGGTATGGAGATCAATCAGGCAAAATCTATGGTTTTCTTTTTCAATATCCCCATAGCTATTTAGAGGAATTTAACTAATATCCTTGGGTTTCAAAGGAAGTTTCTTCCATCTAGATACCCGGTTATTCCCTTGATAGAAAATGCCTAGAAGAAATCAAATTGGGAGCAAGTCATGTCTAATTTGGAAGATAAAGTGAAGCGCCAGACTTATAGATCTTTGAATTTTGTTGGAAGGCTTGTTTTGACCTAGGTTGTGTTGCAAGCAATCCCCGGTTTCATGTTTTTGGTCCTCCTGTTCCCCAATGGAATCCTTCAAAATATAAGAGAAATCCAACAAAACTTCATGTGGAAAGGAGTTGATGATAAAAGGAAATGGGCATTAGTAGCCTGGGAAAAATTATGTAAAACAAAATTTTGGGGGCCTTGGTTTACACAACCCTGAAGCTATCAACTGAGCTTGCGGCACAAATCTATGGTGGAGGTGGCTGAAAGAAACTACATCACCATCGAAAAAATTGTGGAATGCAAAATATTCCCCCAACTGGAATCTGTAGGACTATATTCGTATGTCGAGGACAATCCAAGGATCAACAATATGGAACCTAGCTCGGGGAAATAAAAAAGTTAGCCGAGAACAATTATTTTGGAAAATTCGAGATGGAAGGAAAACATTGTTACCCATCCTAAGTTTTGAAGCGAGACGCACTCTACAAGTAGAACTTCAGTGACAGGGAAAAGTTCAGGTTTACTAGTATTGGGAACAAGAAACAAAGAGCATGAAATGGTGAAGATGGTGTTCAGATATCTTCCAAGTCTCCAACGAAAATGATGTAGTATATATGGAATTGATGGAATAACTAAACAAAAGATGTATCCTCTATGCAGAAGAAAAAGTTCAGCTAAGATGGGGAAAAAATATGGGGGCGAGTTCAACCTCAAAGAGGCCAGAATATACCTTAAGGATAACCATCGTAGTGAAGTGTATCGACTATGGAGAAAGATTTTGACCTCACAACAATGACCCAAGGTAAAACTTTCCTCTGGTTAGTTTTACACTAGAAGGTCCTAACACGGGAAACTTAATTAAGAGAGGCTTCATAGGAGCCTCTTTGTGTCATCTATGTGAAAGAGATGAGGAGAACCTAAACCACCTATTAAACTCCTACCGCTATGCCTCTATCATCTGGGATTGGATAGCCATACTATTAAGCAAACTGATAGAACCAAGAATAACATCTAAGAAATGATAAGTAAATGGATAGAGAACTTCACAAAATATGAGATAGTCAATCTTACCTGGAGCTTGGCAACCATCTTCATAACTTGTTAGAAATGTAGTAAGAAAAGCCTCCATTTGACTTGTGCATTAGTGAAATGGAGAAATTTGATTTTCCATGTCAACGGGATGACTTGGATTGCAATTAGCTTGAGTGACATAGCCTTCTTACCTATTTAGATTAGAAAATTCAAGTTTGCAGGTTTGGAGTAGAGTTGTGCATGTAGTGATTGCTAAAATTTATCTAGTTAAGTTATTTTCAGTTGAACTTAGTTAACTGAGCTCTAGTCATTAGTTGAGTCAATTGATGGTCAATTGAGTAGTTATGGCTATTGTTAACTCACTAATCTCTCAGTTAAATAGTCAATCAACCAAAAATAGCCCAGACATGCATGGAGTTCAAATTCCCTAGTTTGAGTGGAGGAAAAGGCACATTGTAATCATTGATTGTATACTAGTTGAGTGTACAGGCTTGGAAATTAAGCAGGTGATCAATTCCCTTATATTTGCACAAGGAAATAGGGAATTCCCCTATTCTTTAGGATCTCAATTCTCTAGGATTGTGCAAGGAAATAGGAGGAAGATGGGGGGATTGAATAGGCTAAGTGTTGGCCATATATAGTCATTCAATAAGAGAACAATTTTACAGTGCAGAGTGTGATTCAGAGATTCAAGATCACATTTTAATAGTTTATCATTCTCATTTGATTAATGAAAAGAAGCAGAGGGGTTTTTCCAATTTGGGTTCCCCTATAAAATCGTTGTGTTCCTTGTGTTTTGATGGTTGCATGTAATTGCATGTGTTTCTATCTTATGTTTTTCTATTCCGAAGATTGTAGAAGAAATTTATATCTCTTTTTTCAGTTCGAATTCATCATTAGTAGAATTTATTTTTCCATTTCTACATGGTATCAGAGCACCTACAAACATAATAGAAACCAGTCAATAGATATTCTCCCTCAGGAATTTCGATTTGAAAATTTAGTGAAGTAATTTTCTTTCATGCGGGGAAAATGTCTTTCAACGGATTGAGATTGGAATACGCCCTGGAGGGAACTTCAAATTTCATAGCTTGGAAGGACAAGATGGAAGTTGTATATGCTGATAACACCAAAATTGACATTCCAAAACCAGCAACATCGGATGCACAATAGTTAACCCTGTGGAAGAAGGATACTGCAAAATCCATGAGGATCATCCTGTAGAGTGTGAGAGACCACATAGTCTCGAATGTATATGGAAAACTCCATTTTCTATGTGGAAGACCCTCATTGAATTATTAAAAAATAACAGAGATTCCAGGAAATTGGAATTGAGGGACAAGCTCATAAACATATGAATGCAGAAAAATGAAACCATTCCACAATGCCTCTCTAGATTCACTCAGGTTCAAGATGAACTTGGAGGAGCAAGAGAAAATCTCCATCTTCTTAGCTAGTGAGCCTAGCTCTCGTAGGCCTTCTGAAATCTTGGCACAATTACCAGGACTCTGTAAATGGAAGGGACAAATTACCAAATTGGGAGAGACTTTGGTCTGATTTGGTGTAGGATGAAATTTGAAGGAATGCTAGAGATGGAGTAACATCCAAAGCTAAGGAGGAAGAATTTTTTTCCTTGACAGGAAAGGGAAAGAAGGCCCAAGGCAAGCATGAGTCCAGCTAGAATGATTGAAAGAAGAAGGACCTTAACAAGATAAAATGTTTTCACTTCCACGAATATAGACACTATGCAACCAAGTGTCCGCACAAGAAATCCAATAAGAAGACCTCAGGAGGAGAAGGAGGTGATGCTTTCACCTCCCAATTCGAATTGGACTTCACCTTGATTGCATGCATGGAAAGCACTGTAATGGGGAGTGTGTGGCACCTAGATTATGGTGCCTCATTCCATATGATAGGATGCAAAGAATTCTTCAATAGCATAGAGGAGAAGGATCTCCAAATGCACATAGAACTTGGAGATGATGGGAGCTATAGTACCAAAGGAATTGGTATTGCCACCTTTAAGAGGGAGTTAGGCTCCCATGTTCATTTGAAAGATGTTATGTAAGTACCTGGGCCAAAGAAGAATTTGATTTATGTAGTTGTATTGGAGGACAATGGTTAAGATATTATGTTCAAAAGGGCAAAGCTTTTCTGAAACATGTAGCTATAAGGAATGTGAAATAAATTGGAGTTAGAGTGAAAAATATATACAAACTTGAGGTGGATGCTTGCACTGCACTGAGTAGCAAGGAAAAAAATGTGCAAAGTTGAGACATTTGATAACTCTGGGACAGACACATGGGACACTTACACCATGGGGTCTTAAAAATCATGGAACAAATTACCACCGGCCTCCCGAAATGGACCCTTGACCAACATGATGTCTTCAAGGGGTGCGCACTAGGGAAATATGTCAAATCCACCTTACAAGGCTAAGATAACATAGCTGGAGTAATCTTGGGGTGAGTCCACTCTAGTGTATGTGGATTTTAACACCCTCCTCCCACACTTACCTAAGCTAGCTAGTCCACTGAGGTAAATATGTGACAAAGAGTTACTATGATATGATTCAACCTCCTAGATCACCTTAAGGAAGTGGAACCAATGAAACAACACTTTAGAGACCTCCCTTAGGTGCTACAAGACCCCCAGGAGCTAATCAACCACTCAGGCACCCAACCCCTGAGTTAACTTAGATTTTCACTGAACTAAACCCCCAATCGCTCCCATGATAAGGCCTCCATGTGACTCGAACCCTCCAGTCATTCCCACGAGCCTACTTCCTAGTGACGATAGCCTTTTTCAGGAAGTTTTGTGCTAGTGATCACGATATTTAAGCCACTTTTTCAGGGCTAGGACTTAGTCATCTGCCCAGAAGTTGATGAAATTCTCAGAAATGATAAATAACATGAAGACAAAGCCTCTAATGCAAAACTTGAACAAGTAACTAACCAGACTCATCCTAACCATGACAGGAATTTTGTCAAGCACATCATTAATGGACAGGTCATATAAACACATGAAGGTAGGGACCTCATACTTATATGAGGATCATCAAGAAGGTCTGGTTCCCTCTCACATTAGCTGCATTATCATCTATTAGGTCATTTATTCATTAACATTTCATTTACTAACCAAAACATGATCAGATCCATAACTAAGGATTGTCATTAAACCAGAGTTGTAACCGACATATAACTAGATAAATAACAATAATAGGAAAACCATCATAGCCACATAATACCAAGTACATTTACACATAGAACATAAGAGGAAAATAGCTCTTATTAACATATGCAAATCCAACCAAGTCAGGAACTTCCACGTACCATCCGACCATAGATTGGGCTGAACCAATTCTCTCTTTCAACCAATCACCCCTGTGCCATATTCCAAGCATGAATGTGGGACTTACAACTAAACCAACCATGCTTCTCAAGCTTTACCGTATATCCTGCCAAATCGGTCAAGGATTTCTAGGCCCAAAACAAGCACCAATACAACCAAGCTTTATCGTATATCCCGCCAAGGGATTCTTAGGCCCAAACAAGAAACATACACTACGAGGATTTACCACAATCCCACCACATACTAGTCTAGGGATCACTAGGCCTATACAAGCGTGGATGCCTCTGGATCTCTACATCTAAACCATGAGGAATTTGTCCGTCTCCACCCTCTAGGCTTTACCGTATATCCTGCCATTCACCAGTTGAGGATTCCTAGGCCGAACGAGGGTATACACAACTAGGATTTACTTGATCCAGATTTAAATAGGAACACAACAAATTACATATATAACCATAAATACAGAGATGCAGAAAAATAATACTTCATTTCATTAATGTAAAATATTAAAATATGCTTACAAACAGAAATGGAAATAAACCAGCTAGGGCGATGGTAGCTTATCTCTGAGAAGAGATGTGGCGGCTACATGCCTCTAAACTATCTTAATGAGGCTCGAAGGCCTATTTATTGTTGAGAAACAATGGAAAACCCTAAAAATCCAAAAACCTAACCCTAGGAGATGAAGCGCCAAACTGTGGGCCCCGTTTGGGTAAATTGGTGCATCAACTTCCCGGGGTCGTAACTTTGGCATACAATCTCTGTTTGACACACACAATACCTCGTTAGAAATATCTATCTGACTACAACTTTTGAGTGAGGAACATTGGTCCATGGACCCATGTTGCTCCCAGTTTTCCCAAAAGGCGTTGTTTAGGGCCTCAAAACGGCTCCAGAAGTTTAGGACCCGAAAAACTGCCAAAAATAGTAAATTGTGCTACAATTAAGGAAACTGAAAAATTGAAAGAGACATTTGTGGGGGTCCAAGTGGGATAGGTGGGTGGCCACCAACATCCACCTGGGTCATTACTACAATCCCACCTTTACCAGTCTAGGGATTCCTATGCCTTGTGATTTTTCCTGAGACCACCCCACTTAGTTTCGAAACCATCCAAAAATCCATTTCAACCAAGTAAGAGAAACCCCATTACACCATGACTATCTGGAAATGGCAAGGAAAGGCTGAAAGCCACTATCACCCCTGGAAAAACCCATGCCAATGAAAACAAGAGAAACAAATTTACACATGCATGTACCATGCATGCCAAAACTAGCAAGGAAATCATTCATGCAACTCGATACCTGCAAGTAATCCCGATGTAGCTTCCTGATCCCACTCTTCCTTGCTTGATCTTTGATTCCCTTTTTCTTTCTTGTCCTTCCTTTGTCTTCTTTCCTCCAATGCTAGAGTGCTCCAGGAATGCTCTAAGTGTGCAAGACTATGAGATAGTAGAGAGAAGGAAAACCATGTCCGATTTTTGGACTGATGGAGTGCAGGGGTGTCGAATGCGAGGGATATGGCTAGCTAGGGTTTGATCCATTTTGCAGTTTCCTAAGCCTGCGAGATTTCCTTGGACCTACATTCACCGAGCGCACCTGCCCCCTTCTTTTGGTGGACGATCTCGCTTCATTGCTACAGGCCCCTGACACCTGCTCTCTGATCTTCTGTCACTCTGGAACCTGCTGTCCTCATGGAAGAACAAGAAGCTGTCGATTACTCTGCTGATCCTCTGGAAGGCGTATCTATCTGGCGTACCCCATCTGTTTCTCGAGGTATGTATAGCCAGCCCACAAATCTGGCTTCTTATTCTATTGGGGATCCGTCGCTCTCTTGTCCGGCGACTCTTCCGATCCATACACCTTCCTGGCCTGTCCTCTCTTCTCCGGCGACCCTCGGATCTACGGTGGATTGCGCTCCCCCTTTCCCCCCTCCCACTTCCTTCTCTGCTTCAGTTCCGTGGCTCTCTAGTACTGCGCCGCCTCCCATTAACCCTTTCTCCGATTCTCTGTCTTCAGATCCCCTCCTTGGCGGTCACCCTTGTAATACTTCTCCCTCAGAACCGATGTGCACCTCCGGCGGTTTCGCTGTCCCCTCATCCTCCTCTGTCCCTCCTCCTGTTTCTGGAGCCTCCCCGCCACCGTATCGAGCTCGGAGCTCATCCCTGGCTCCAGACCCTAAAAGGAAAACCAGATGTTTTAAGTCCAAAGCAGAAGATGTCTTTCTCAGACTTGAGGAGGATGTCCAGTGGGGTGATATCATGGATCAATCTGACAAAGTCTTGGTGGGCCGCATCAGGGGACGGAAATACTCGGCTTCTCGATTGAAGGCCTGGACTTCTGATATTTGGGGACACCATCTGAGGGATCCCCCCTTAGTACAGATTTTAGTAAGAGGATGGTTTGCTTTAAAATTTGTTCATGCCGACCACACTGACTGGGTCTTATCCTCTCAATGGCATTTTCAACATGCTCCAGTTCTCCTTAAATGCTGGACTCCCATGTTTGACCCCGAATCTGAGCAGATCAGCATTGGGCCTATATGGGTTCGGTTCCCAGGCCTCCCAATACAGTATTGGTCTAAAGACATCTTCAGAAGAATTGGGAATGCATTGGGTACCTTCTTGGATTATGATCGATCCTTCCTCCATTCGGGTGTGATGACTTATGCACGTCTTCTCATCAACCTGGACACCAGGGGTGGTCTACAAGAATACATTACTATACACTGGCGGGACTTGGTGCGTAAGCAGATTATTGATTACGAAGGGATCCCGTATAGATGTCGCAGATGTCACCAAGTTGGACATCTATACCGGGATTGTCCTCTCCTACTCAAGGGTAAGAAGAGATATCAGGATGAGGCTTCTGAACTCCCCCCTCACTTTCCTGATCGGCAAGAGTCGGAGCAGCCTTCATCGGAGCATAACCAGGCCACAGATGCTACACCTGACCCTCCGGGTAGCACTATTGATCCCTCTCCTTGTACAATGTCAGACCAAGCGCACGACGTCCCTTATCAGATGGGCGATGGATCATCGGTCCCTCATACCTCCTCCCCTCAGGTACATCCGACATCTCCTTCTGTTGTTACTGCTCCTCATCTGAACCCTTGCCCTTCCGGACCTGATCCTCTCTCGGGGGTTCCCCCTCCCTCCCTCATTTGCTCCATTCCGCCACCTGCTCCCGCCATACCCCCGTGTTCGCCCTCCTTGATCACTTCATCCATATCCGCCTCCCTTGCCCCATCCCCCCTGCTTCCCCTCGATATGCCCTCAGATCCAGATCTAAAGACAGAGGTTGCGATGCTTTCGGCCTTGACATTATATCAGCTCCTATTCCTCATAAGCAATCTCGTGGTCGACCATCTCGTATTACAAAAGCCAGACACACTGCTGACGCTGAAGTTGCCATTGGGTGACAGCAAACCATCCTCCGGGCCCTTAGAGCGAAGCAAGGCCCTGCCCCTCTTCCCTCATGAAGGTACTCTCATTCAACTGCAGGGGGTTTGCTAGTTCCCCCAAAAAACTAGCTCTCAGGAGATTGCTCACCATATCACAACCAGACATCATACTTCTTCAAGAGACCCTCTGTCCTGCAGACACCCTAATCCAGTCCTTCAAATCTTGGATGCCTTACTGGACATTTCATGCTATTGACGCATCAGGGAGATCGGGCGGATTAGCTATTGGGATCCTCAACAAAGCAGTCAAGATCCGTAACATTTGGGGCGGCAGGGGCTTCATAGGCCTGGACGTCTATGTTCTCTCCATGGAAATGAACCTACGAATCGTCAACGTCTATGGTCCATGTACTAGCAGGGCTCCCTTCTGGAGTGTGCTACTTGAATCTGATTTATTGAAGGAGGACAATATTATGCTCGGTGGCGATTTAAACTTCACATTGGGTCTGTGTGAATCATGGGGTCACTCTGCCCTGACAGACCCTTTCTCGGACACCATATCCAACCTGTTGGAGGAGCATCATTGGGTAGACATACCCTCTGCCAGACTACAGCACACCTGGTCGAACAACAGAAGTGGAAATCAGAGCTTGGCTAGAAGATTAGACAGGTTTCTGCTTAAAGAATCCCTCTATAACCATCTCCCTCGCACAAGGCAATGGGTTGGCTCCGGCGGCATCTCGGATCATCGCCCTATCTTCCTGGAGACAGCCGACTTCTACGACAAGATCAAGAGCCCTTTTAAATTCAATTCTACATGGTTAAAGGACCCCTCCTATATTCACCTGGTCACCGAATATTGGCAGAACAATCCAATTCGAGAACATGAGGATCTTTCGGCTGGTTTCGTGAGGAAACTAGCTGATCTTAAGCGATTATCCAAACATTGGGCACACCAGAAGCGAGTCCGGGACGATCACACATTAAAAGAGGCTGAGAAAGCCATTGCAGCATATGAGACCTCTTCTGACGGCATCTTCTCTACCGCAGGGAGCAAAGAACAGTTCAACTCCCTCATTGTCGAGCGCACACAGATTCTGAAAAATAGAGAGGAAAGTTGGCGGCTTCGCAGCAGGGCCATATGGCTTACTGAGGGAGATGCTAACACAAATTTCTATCACAAGTTCGCCAACGGTCGAAAAGCTATCAACTCTATTTGGGAGCTAAGGGATGAACAAAATCAGCCAATTACATCACAGAGGAACCTGGCCAGTTTAGCGATCGATCACTTCAAAGGCATTTATAATGCCCCCAGAGAGGCAAACATCCTGGAGATTATGAGAGTGGCAGAGAAATTTCCCAGATTCGTCCTTCAAGATGAAACAGAGGATCTCACAAAGGCAGTCACCATGGAGGAGCTTGAATCCACCATTAAATGGTTCAAGAAGGATAGAAGCCCTGGTCCGGATGGTTGGACCATCGAATTCTACATCGCTTTCCTTGATCTGCTGGGCAATGATCTCCTCAATATTATTGAGCAAAGCAGAAGAAATGGCAGAATATCATCCGCTATTAAATCCACCTTCATCGCTCTCATCCCGAAAGCCAATCACCCGTCATCCTACAATGACTTCCGCCCCATCTCCCTCTGCAACTGCCTATACAAAATCATTGCTAAAATCATCGCCAATCGTCTTAAGCCCATTTTATCTCACCACATATCCCCTGAACAATTCGCTTTCCTCCATCATCGGCAGATTCATGAGGCCATCGCCACCGCACAAGAGCTCCTTCATACTCTCCATACCAAAAAACAAAAGGGCCTGATATTAAAGGTTGACCTGTCAAAAGCTTTCGATAGAGCCAACTAGCTCTACATCAGGCTTCTCCTGACTCACCTAGGCTTTCCCTATAGCTACACTAAATGGATAATGAGCTGCATCTCTGATGTGTCCTACAGTATACTTCTTAATGGTGAAGCCACATCCTTCTTTACCTCTGAAAGAGGGCTCAGGAAAGGATTCCCATTATCTCCACTTTTATTCCTCCTTATCATGGAAGGATTGAGCCGGCTTATCATATCTGCCCGAGACAGGAATCAACTCAAAGGCATCAACAGCTCTGAGAATTTTCATCTTGCACACCTCTTGTTTGTTGATGACATACTCATCTTTCTTAATGGTTGCACAGGTGACACCACTACTCTCCAGAACATATTTGCTCTCTTTCAACAGGCCACAGGCATGCAGACGGTTGTAGGCTGCTCTCAACATGAATGTACGATTGCACTACAGCGCTTCCCTTTCATCTCATTATCATTAGCTGACGGCATCAAATATCTGGGGTACAGATTAAAACCTCTTGGCTATCGGATTGCAGATTGGTCTTGGTTAATAGCAAAGGTGGAGAAAAGACTGCAGGTTTGGTATCACCGATATCTTTCCAGAGCCGGTAGATTGACTCTTATAAAAGCAGTCATTGAGGCCACTCCAGTATACTGGATGACCTTGGCATGGATACCTCGGGGCATCCTGAACAGATTACAAGCCATATGTGCCAAATTTTTATGGAATGGGCATCACACAGGGAAGCAATTTGCCTGGGTGAATTGGGCTACCATAGCAAAACCCAAGCGATGGGGCGGATGGGGCATCAAAAACCTCGACTACTTTGCCAAGGCGCTGGCTGCCAAACTTGGGTGGTGCCTCTTGACCACAGATAGCCTATGGTCTCGAGTCGCACAGGTTAAATATATCAAGCCAATGCACCTTATGGACTGGTTACGCCTACAACACAACCCTGGCCGAAACATTTCAAATATCTGGAAAGCTGTCCTCCAATCGTTGCCGCTATTGAGGGAAGGAATCACCTGGCGCATCAAAGAGGGAAACTGTGTTAGGATTGGAGTGGATCCGTGGGTCGGGTGCGGTAATTCGCACAGGTTACCTGATGAGTTAATAGCGCACCTCCATGCCAAAGGCATCTCGCATATCAAGCAAATCGGAGACAGGGCGAACACCACCTTTCTTCATCAAGCGTGGGCATCCCCCCGTACCTTAGAGTTACCTGAACAATGGCATCAAGTATGGCGGGTTTATACCGATGCTCTGTCGCAGGCCCACATACGACTCACCGAAGGCCCCGATGACATAATCTGGGCAATCGCACCCCATGGTAACTATTCTCCCAGGTTGGGATATATAACTCTTATGGAGCCATACAAGCCCACGGTTATTCTCCCTGTCTGGAAAGAGCTCTGGAAACTGGACGCTGCCCCCCGCACTCGACTCCTTATGTGGAACATTTTAGCTGATAAAATACCAACAGGTACCAACCTCATGAAACGAACATTCCACGGCCCGTTCAGATGCCACCTGTGCTGTTCAGGTGAGGAAAGCACAACGCATTTGTTCCTTTTTTGTCAGGTCACTATATCATTTTGGCAAAGCATCGCTTCACATTATCCATCCCTCAAGGTCTGGCAGGGACAGAATCTCATGGAAACATGGAGCGAATGGTGCCGATCTCACACAGGCAAATCCGTCAACATGCCCTTACTTGTTTGCTGGGCAATATGGATTGCCCGAAACCAGGTTATTTTTCAGAACAAGGAGCCACATTGGCCTGTCATACTGAGCCACACCATTGCTGATTTTGAATTACTTCCTACAGCTGTACCAAAAAATACCACGCGCACCTTCAGACATATTAACCTGGATAAATCGATGCCTTGGGCTTTTTTCGACGGCTCTGCCCAAGAAATAGGATGTGGTGGAGGAGCGCTCCTATATCTCAGCGATACCCATTTCTATAAAATTCAGATTAATCTTGGTCGTGGCACCAACAATTTTGCTGAATTATGCACAGCAAAGCATATCATCCACTTTGCCATACAGAAACATTGCAGCCATCTTCAGTTATTCGGAGATTCACAAATTGTATGCAATTGGTTGAACGATACAACACACTGTTATTCTTACTCTCTGAGTCACATTCTCCATGAGACAAAAAGGCTGATCGCATCACTTGAATCCTTCAATTGCAGCCACATATACAGGGAACAGAACACTGTGGCGGACCAGCTATCCAAAGCAGCAGCGCAAATTCAAAGGGATGGCTGGCTAATCCAAGAGGAGATTGATGGATCATCCCATCAATACTACCACAGACCATTTCACGATATACCTTAGGACTGGGCTTGGTCCCACATATAACCAATGCTTTTTTTTGTAGTTTACTTGACCATTTGTTTTATTTTATGTATAACATCTATGTAGCTGAACCAGCAACTGCTGGGCTCTCTGCGCAGAGCCGGAATGTGAGCTGTTATTTCAGGCATATTCAGCATTAGCTGATAGGACTCCCTATCAGAAGACATGATAAACGAGGCTCCTACAGGATGGTTACCGTCCCACAATTATGAATGCTACTGCATCTGTAAAATGTAATTTCTCCATTAATAGAAGTTACGATTTTTTCCTTATGGGAAAAAAAGTAGAGAGAATAGAGAGAGAGCTCCAAAATCAATCCAACATCGTATTGTGACAAACATTATCACAAGATGACAATTGATCTGATATTTATTGTTACAATGTTACATTACATTGCAATTTATTCAATGTCACCTCTCAACATTACAAAACTAGGGTTTATTAATCCCTTGGGTTTATAGTATTAATATATTGGGTTTATTAATTCCTTGTGTTTAAAATATTAATCCATAAGGTTTATAATATTAATCCCTTGAGTTTTTAATCCCTAGGGTTTATAATATTAATACTTTGGGTTTACTAATCCCTTGGGTTTATAATATAAATCTATTGGGTTTATATCATTAGTCCCTTGAGTTTATAATATTAATAATTTGTTTGGTTCAATAATTGCGGGTTTATAATATTAATCCCTTGGGTTTGTTAATCCCTAAGGTTTATTATATTAATCCTTCAGGTTTTTTAATCCCTTGTGTTTATAATTCCTAGGATTTGTAATATTAATCCCTTGGGTTTATAATATTAATAATTCCTTGGGTTTATTAATACCTTCGGTTTGTAATATTAATCCCTTGCGTTTATTAATTTCTTGGGTTTCTAATATTAATCCCTTGGGTTTTGAATCCCTTTGGTTTTTAAATTCAATAATCCCTTGGGGTTTATTTTTTTTAACAGAAACGGTTGAGTTTTATTTATAAGAAAAGGTTGGGGCTGAGCCAAACAACCTCTATTACAGTTAATTGAAAGATTTTTGGCTTTTTAGATTCCACATAATTTGACTTTTGAATTGGTATTTCGTTGTTGCATTTGATTCTTTTGGGATGGCTGAGAGTTCCTTGCTTTGCACTTAGTTTCTGAATAATGTGTCGTTTCCTTTCCACTTTTCTTTGATGATTTGAGACATGCCTGACTTACCTAGACTCATTTCCAACAACTTGAACCTATAGCCTCTGATTTTCTATTCGAGCGCAATAGTTGTGGAAAGGCCTGGTGCGTAGTTCAAATTATGCTATTGGAGCTACGATGACTGTAATTGAGCAACGTTTTGGGCTGTTGGAGCAGTGCTGACTTTCCAACAGTGATTGTCCACCTGTGACGAGTGCGTGAGCTGAGCAATCCATTTGCATGGTTTTATTTGAACTGGTGGAGCAGCATTGTGTATGACCTGCAAGACTGTGATGCTTATCTTTCCCATCAACGTTTGTCTCCATGTGCTAGAGCCTTAATTCAGCGTCATTCTTCTACCTTCAAATGTGGTTTTGGTGGATGTTGTGATCTCTAAGGTTTTCACTTTCATGGAGACAGGACTAATGCATAGGGATTGCGAAACAGGCCAATTGCCTTGGCTGCCCTATCCATGCTCAACTTTCCTTCTCTGTTAAGGAATTGGGTGCCTTTCAGTTTCTTCATCATTCTTTGCCAGAATACCTTGTGCTAGTAGACATCCTTTATTAGCCATTATATCAGCTTCCTTGTTCAAAGTTCGTAGGACATGGTAGAATGAGCAGGAAGTGAAATTTTGTATCATCTTTCTTATTCTTTCAAGGGTCCTGTTAAGAGCAGAGCTATTGAGTTGGTCACTTGTGTTAAGGATTTTAATTAGGATTTTGGAATCCCCAAAGATTTGAAGGTTTTCCCCTCTGTTCCTCTGAGCAAGCTGACACGCTTTGAGCAGTCCGAGAATCTCGACCTGGTTGTTAGTGCTCTGTCCTAGGCCCCAACTGAAGCTGTCCTTTTTGTGCCCGTCTGAGGAGTAGATTGTTCCTCCTGCCCCTGATATCCCTAGGTTTCCTTTGGAGGCTCCGTCGAAGAATATCGTGACTTTGCCCTGATTTTTCCACCACTTTTTAAAGTCTGCCTTAGGGAGCCGAAGCCGCCAGTCTGGATTGTGGCTAGGCAGGGAGAGGTTCTTTTTTATGCTTTCCCATCTTAGGGATTCACCTAGCCAGCTGAGCTCTTCAGGGAGTAGAGAATTATCAAGCTTGTGAGGTCTATTTTCAAAAGTTTCCAACAATAGAGCTTTGGCCTTGGCAATCACTAAATTGGTGGATTGAAGTCTGTTGTTGAAGATGGCTTCATTCCTTTCCAACCAGATTCCCTAGCAGATGTATTTTGGGATTTCATTCCATATTTTAGCCCATGTTGATTTGCTTTTCAAAGTGTGAGGCTAACATTCTTTCCATGAGGTGAAGAGATTAACTACTAAAATCTGCTCAGGGATTTGGGCATTGAGCTCCATCATTGCTTGCACCCAGACTTCTTGAGAGAAGGGGTAGTCTATGAATAGGTGTTCGATCATTTCCTAAGCCTTGCAGTAGAGAGGGCATCTATGGGGACCAATGATTCCTAGTTTCTCTAAATTATCTCTAGTGAGGGTCCTTTTGTGCATGAGAATCCAGCAAAAGAAGTTGATTTTTGGGAGGCCAAATGGATCCCAAACATGTTGCCAAAGCTTTGTAGTGTGGATATGACGTTGTTGATCTTGAAGAGCTGCAAAGCTCAGCCATGTTAAGTAAGCTCTGGTCTCCCCCAGCCCCACTTGTCCCTCGAATGGAGATGCACAGGAGACAGACCAGAGAGCTTAGCTAGAAAGATATGGAGTTGAGGGAGCATCCAGTCATAGGGGCCATGTTGAGCCCAATTACTCCAATTCCTTATAGAATCCCAAGTGTATATGTTAGCAAGTTTGTGGATACCTTTTGGATGATCCAGTTACACAAATCTGCAATTTCCGATGCAAGATTTAGGAGTTGGAGGCCCATGATATTGTCTTCCCATAGTCCCATTCTTTTCCTGTTTCCTGGTATTCTGTAGAGATGGTCTTTAAGGAACTCCCAACCTTGGCTGCACAGTTTCCACGGCGTGGTTCTATGTGGGAAGCTCCTTCTTCCATATTCTTTATTGAGAGTCTGTGCAGAAATTTTTTAATTAGAACTTGACTTACAGAGTGTCTTTGATTTGAGAAGATTTTCCAAAGAATCTTACCTCCCAAAGCTAAATTGGCCAACCTGGGATCTCTTACCTGTAGTCCACCTTCAGATATTGGCCTTTTCACTATGTCCCAGCTTACAAGATGAAATTTTTTTGGTTCCCCTTTCCTCCTTGCCATAGAAAATTTCAACTCAGGTTTGCTAGCTATTCAGTGATCATTTTTGGAGCTAAAAGGAACGAATCCTGGTAGATAGGAAGGGATGAGAGAACTAACTTAACCAGAGTGAGCTTCCCGACTGTGGTAAGCCATTGTCCGCCCCATGCAGTCATTTTTGCCTTGATTTTGCTGATAATTTCCATCCAATGAGGGGCCTTGCTAGTTCCCAAAGTTAAAGGCTGGCCAAGATACTTGAATTTTTCCTAGGAGACATAGTCGGTGGAGTCCAGGGCTTGGGCAATCCTGAGAATAGTCTATTGGTCTACCTCCCAACCATACACTTCACTTTTCCTCTTGTTGACCATAGCTCCGGAGACTCTATAGAAGCTTTGGATTACTCCATTGAAGGCCCTTTCTATTTTAATGGAGGCTCCTCCCATAAGGATAGAGTCATTGACGAACAAGGCATGATTTATTGGGGTTGTTCCGGTTATTGCCCTGATTCCACGAAGTGTCCCATTGATCTTCTCAGCTGAGAGCTTTTGGCTCAGAGAGTCTGCCATCAAAATATACAGAAAGGGGGACAGAGGGAAGCCTTGCCTGATTCCCCTCGAAGCTTTGAAGTATTTTTCCGACCTGCCATTTACTAGAGGGGCTATCCAAGGTTCTCCAATGCATGCTTTAATCAATTTTACAAATTCAGAATTGAAACCAAATGCAGAAAGAACTTGGAGGAGGAAAGAGTGCCTTACTTGATCAAAGGCATTCACCATTTCCAGTTTGATGAGCATACCTTGCTCTTTGCGTTGATGGCTAGAATGGATGATTTCCTACACCAGTGTCACGTTTTCCAGGATATGCCTGCCTTTGAGAAACCATCCTTGGTTGGATCAGATGTGTTTTTCTAATAGAGGCTTTATTCTATTTGCAAGTAACTTGGTGAGTATTTTATAGGACGCATTACATAGCGAGATTGGCCTGAATCGCTCGAACGCCACCGGGTTGGCTTCTTTAGGAATTAGAGCTAGGAAATTGGAGTTTGTGCTTCCTCCCACTTTGGATTTTCGGAGGAAGCCTTTGATCATTCTATAAAAATCAGCCTTGATGATGTCCAAGAAGATTCTATAAAAGTGTATGGAGAACCCATCAGATCCTGGAGCTTTTTCTGGTTCCATCTTCCATATGACATTGTTGATTTCGTCTTCAGTGAAGGGCTTTAGGAGTGTTGCGTTATCCTCCTCGTTAACCATCCTGGAAACATGCTTAAGGAAGTCATGAGCTTCCTCATCATCCTCCGCACCTTCTTCTTTGAACAACTATTGAAAATGATAGGTTTCCGCCTCTTTTATCATAGTTGTGCCTTTGAGAATAGCCCCATTTGGCGAGGTGATTTCAGCAATGTGATTTCTAAAAAGATGGGTTCGAATTTGCTTGTGGAAGAAGGCTGAATGTTTGTCTCCAGGTGCAAGCCAGAGATTGCATGACTTGAGCCTAAAGGATTCTTCATCCTCTCTAAATGACCAGAGGGTGATGATTTGGAGTTCTTGCTTGCTAAGAATTTTTGAGTTGGTAATGTCTTGCATCTCTAGACCCATTTGCAGATCCAGTAGCTGCTTTGTGCTCTGTTTTCGTTGGGTAGTGGGAGAGTTTGTGGACTTTTTTATCCATTGTTTCAAGGTTATTTTGCTGTATTTTATCTTTTGCTCCCACACATAGCTGGGCAATCTAAGAACATGGATGGACCAGGCCTTCTTGACTATATCCATAAACCCTTCTCTATTTGCCCAGAGAGGGCTGAACTGAAAGGGGATTGGCCCCAAGTTTTCTTCTTCTTCTAGTAGAAGGAGGATGGGTTTATGATCTGAAGTCCACTTTGGCAGAATTTTTGTGGAAATGATCTTCTTCTCAGAGAGTAAGGTACTCTGGAGAAGGAATTTGTCCAACCTGACTGGAATACGTTCCACCCCTACTCTATTATTTATCCATATGTAAAGCCCTTTTTTTGGCTTGAAATCCAATAAATCCCATTGTTGAATCAGGTCTTCCACTAAGGGAAGAAAGTGGTCCCTGCTGTTAGTCCCTCTTATTTTTTCCTTTGGGTTGAGGATTAGATTGAAGTCTCCCACAATAATTATATTCTTGAGGGAGTAGGATTCCAGGAAATCGGTCATATTTTTCCAGCATTTTTCCTTTTCTACATAAAGGACAGGTTCATAGAGATTAAAGAGAGCAAAGTTAATCTTACTTGGGAGGTATCAGAGTTCGGTGTAATTCCAGTGCTGTGTCTGAAAGGAGCTCTCAAGCTAAAACTTGTCAACCTCCCAGAGAGTGGCTATCCTGTCGCATGTACCTATAGCACTTACCACTTTTCCATCTTTTGTTTTCCATTTTATTTTGTTGAGTTCTAGAAGGGCTTCGCCTTCTATTTTAGTCTCTTGGAGCATGAGGATCTCGAGGAGTTATGATTTCAATAGGTTCTTGACTACTTTAGCTTTTGAGGGATTCCCCACTCCTCTGCGATTCCAAGAGACTAATCGCATTATTTACTGGCAGGAAGGTGGGGCAACACTTCCCTTGGGAGGCCTGGTTCTAGTATTTCTGCCCATAGACATCTCAATAGTGGGCTAGATGCCTTGCATTTTTTGTCTCTCTACCTCTTCTTCTCTGGCCACTCTGTGAGATTTCCTCCCTACTCTTTTCGAGGGCCTCTTAGTTGTCTCATCTTCTGAGGATCCTGAAATCTCTGGGGACTTCTTCCTTGTCATATCTGCATAGGTTGGGGGGCTAGAGACACCTTTTGGGGTTTCGATTTGGGGATGGATTATTTCCTCTTGCCTTTTGTTTTCTTCCATGATGTTGGCCTATTGTTCAGCCTCTTTATCTGCTTGATCTTGGAGTTTTTCTGGTGTGCTAAGTATTTCAAAGGGATTTGTGGGTATGTCTGCTCTTGGTGGGACTGAGCTTCCCTCTGCTTGGGCTTCTAGAGGAGCACCCCTCCCTGTGGACAAGGCTTTCCCTTTGTTCCTGTTGCTTTGCTTAATTGTTCCTGGTTTCTGAACCTGAGTCCATTGATCTTTTTTCTCATTCTCGGCTCCATCATCTGATTTATTTTTATAGTGCTTGGCAAAGTGCCCATAACCATGGCAATGCCGGCATTTAAATGGGAGTTGCTCATAGTCTAGCACTTGTATGTGTGTCCAGTCATCCACTATGAGTTTAATAGCTTTAGGGAGACCTTCCTCCAGGTCTACCTCTATGCAAATTCTCACACATGAATATTGATCTCTTCTTTTTGCTCGATCGATGTATTTACCAAGTTTATTGACTATGGTTTCTAAGGATCTAGGGTTCCAACAGTGCAGAGATAAATGGGGCAAGCGCACCCAGACCAGGACAGCCGAGGGCACATCCTGTGTCAGATCGAAACTTGGAGTCCATTGATTTAGATACAAACCCTGAGGCCCCATGAAATATGGGTCATTTCTAAATATGAGGTTCCTGTCTTCTGTTGCTTCAAATACGAATACAAAGAAGCCTTTGCTGACGAAATGACTTTTTATTCCTTCCTTGACCAGAGATTGCCAGTTCCTTTGCACCCAGGCATCTACAGCTTTAGGCGAGGGCCATAGACCTGTGAACTATCCAATAAGCCCTTGTTCTGCTAGGTTTAATGCTGCTTTCTAGGGTTCTTCAGTCAGCAGAGCAACTGTGGGGATGGATTCCATTCTTTTGACAAAATTCTGTTAGTTTTCGGTTGTTGGCCATTTATTGCATGCCGCAACCAGATCCTGAAATGCAACTAGCTCAGTTGGAAGGGGAGGATCCAATTCGCATCCCCCTCCTAAGGCTATGGCTTTGGAGTTGCACACAGTCTCACGATTGGCTGTGGCTCCTCCTGCATGCCACGGGCTCCCCCCTATCGACCTCGGAAGCAGCACCAGACTCTCGTTGTCTGGTTCCTCACGCACAGAGCACTCCATAGACCCATCTCCTCCAATCCCTTGGGGTTTATTAATCCATTAGGTTTATAATATTAATTCCTTTATGAACAATATAATCACTTGGGTTTATATATCGATTGGTTTTATAATATTGATCCCTGTATGAACAATATAATTACTTCAGTTTATAATCCCTTGGGTTTATAATTGTAATCTCATGGGTTTATAATGTTAATCCCTTGGGTTTATAATAGTAATATCATGGGTTTATAATGTTAATCCCTTGAGTTTATTTATCCCTTGGGTTTATAATATTAATAATCCATTGGATGTATTATTCCCTTGGTTTTATAATATTAATCCCTTGGGCTTATTTATAATATTAATAAATGTGAATTTAGTATATCCTTCCAATTTTCCTTATTTTTCTAATATTAATCCTTTGGTTTTCTAATATTAATCCCTTATGTTTTTAACCCCTAGGATTTATAATATTGATGCCTTGGGTTTAAAATATTAATCCCTTCTGTTTTTAATCCTTAGGGTTTATAATATTGATCCCTTGGGCTTATTAATCCCTTGAGTTTATAATATTAATCTCTTGGGTTTAAAGTATTAATCCCTTGAGTTTAAAATATTAATTTTTTGGGTTTTAAATCATAGGGTTTGTAATATTGATCCCTTGAGTTTATAATAATAATCACTTGGGTTTATAATAATAATCCATTGGTTTTATAATATTAATAATTCTTTGGGTTTATTAATGCCTTGAGTTTATTAATTCATTGGGTTTATAATCCCTAGGGTTTAAAATATTAATCCATTTGGTTTAATAATGTCTTTGGTTTCTAATATTAATCCCTTGGGTTTTAATACCAAGGGTTTTTAATATTGATTCCTTGGGTTTATATTATTAATCTGTTGGGTTTATAATATTAGTAATTCGTTGGATTTATTAATCCGTTGAGTTTATAATATTAAGCCCTTTGGTTTGTTATTCCATTGGGTTTATGATATTAATAGCTTGGGTTTTTAATCCGTGGATTTATAAAGATAATCCATTGCATTTATTAATCCCTTTAGCCTATAAATCACTTTTGTTTTTAATCCCTAGGGTTTATAATAGTAATCCCTTGGGTTTATAATATTAATGCCTTGGGTTTATTAATCACTTGAGTTTAAAATATTAATCTCGTTGGTTTTTAATCCATAGGGTTTATAATATTGATCCCTTGGGTTTATAATGTTAATCTCTTGGGTTTATCAATCCCTTGTGTTTATAATTTTAATCTCTTGGGTTTATAATTCCTACGGTTTATAATATTAATGCCTTCGGTTGATTAATTCCTTGGCTTTATAATATTAATCCCTTGGGTTTATAATCCTTAGGGTTTATGATATTAATCCCTTAGGTTTTTAATCCTTGGGGTTTATAATATTTAGCCCTTGGGTTTTTAATCCTTGGGGTTATAATATTAATCCCTTGGGTTTTTAATTCTTGGGGTTTATAATATTAATCCCTTGGGTTTTTTTCAACTGGGGTTCATAGTCATTGAGTGATCGCTACATCCACGAGAAATCATCCAGGTAGATCCACTCGAAGGGATCTACATGTCGGCCTAACCTCGAGAGTGTCGAGCATATTTGACCCCATGACCTTCCAATTGGCAATGTACTTAGCAATGGGAACTCAACCAACTAACCTATCCCTTGGGGCTTATCCCTCGGGGCTTATTAATCCCTTGGGTATATAATATTAATCCATTGGGTTTATTAATCCCTTAAGCTTATAATATTATTAATTTGTTGGGTTCATTAATGTCTTGGGCTTATAATATTAATCGCTTGGATTTGTTAATCCATCAAGTTTATAATATTAATCCCTTGGGTTTGTAATCCCTAGGGTTAATAATATTAATCTCTTTGGTTTATTGATCACTTGTGTTTATAATATTTAGAGTTTATAGCATTAGTCCATTAGGTTTATAATATTGATAATTCCTTGGGTTTATCAATCCCCTAGATTTGTAATATTAATCCCTTTGGTTTTAATATTAATCGCTCGAGTTTTTAATCCATTTGGTTTTTAATATGAATAATCTCTTGGGTTTATAATATTCATCCCTTGGGTTTATAGTTTCAATCCATTTTGTTTATAATATTAATCTCTTTATGAACAATATAATCAGTAGGGTTTATAATCCCTTGTTTTTATAAATCCATTAGGTTTATAATATTTATCTCAAGGGTTTATAATGTTAATCCCTTGAGTTTATTTATCCCTTATGTTTATAATATTGTTAATTCAATGAGTTTATTAATCCCTTGGGTTTATAATATTAATACCTTGGGTTTATGAATAATATTAATATATGTGGATTTAACAAACCATTCCAATTCTCCATTTGTTTCTAATAGTAATCCCTTGGCTTTTCAATCCCTTGGGTTTATAATATTAATGCTTTGGGCTTATTGATCCCTTAGATTGTTAATCCCTGGGATTTATAATATTGATCCCTTGGGTTTATAATATTAACCTCTTGGGTTTATTGTTATTAATAATTATTGCTATTAATTGATTACTATTAGTTATTATAAATGAATTATTATTATTATTATTAATTATATAAAATTAATAGTATGATTAATTATTATTAATTAAGTAATTAATAATAATAAAATTATTAATAATAATTAATCATAGTTAATAATAATTATAATATCATAGTAATAACGATTATGAGATTAACCAATAGAAATGGTTTATACAACTTTTTTCACAACTTTCACCATTTCACTAAGTAGAGCATGTCTCCGGAGATTTAAACCCACCACAACCAAAAACAAAAAATATGCCTCTACCACTTGAGCTCAACTCCTTCACCAATCATAATAAGCATAGTTATAATAATATAATAATAATAATAATTTGTTATATAATAGTTTTTTATATTATTACTATTATTGTTAACTAATTATTGTTTTTAATCCCCATGTTTATAATATTAATGTCTTGGGTTTATTAATCCCTTGAGTCTAAAATATTAATTCCTTGGGTTTTAAATCCCTAAGGTTTCTATTATTGATCCCTTAGGTTTGTTAATCACTTGGACCTATAATATTAATCTCTTTGGTTTATTATTATTATTATTTAATCCCTAGGGTTTATAACAGTGATCCCTTGGGTTTATAATATTGGCGCAGTCTAACTCATAGACAAAAGATACTTTACCACCAGAATTTGGCAAAACAATTCTAAGAAAAAATGTGAATTTTGTTGTTTAAAATGCATTTTTGAATGCTTAAATGGAACACCCTAAAAACTCACTGGGGCACTCGAATTCTACAGATTAAACAACTTAAACTTAAGTTTTTTATAATCTCTGTCGTATTTTGGTTAAAATTAACCAGAAAAAAATGTTGTGAAAAAGGTCATTTCATCTATAAGTTAGACTATGTCTATAATATTAATCTCTTGGTTTTATTGTTATTATTAATTTTTTTATTAATTGATTAAAATTAATTATTATTATTGTTATTAATTATTTAATATTATTATTTTTTTACAGAAACGGTTATGGGATTTCATTAGATTTTTGGCATAAAGCCACAACTCAGTTTACAGATAATGGAACTGGTTTCTGAGCACCTCTCCAACAAGAGGATCAAAGCGCATACGCTTATGAATCGTCTCTTCTTACATTTTACAATGAGTTCTATTTCTGTTATTTGCCCGAGCTTGTGAATGCATACAAATTACTTCAATAAAATGCAGTAAAACATGGAAGATTAAGGAATTGGGTCCAATGAAGTTTCTTTATCTCCGAGAATAGTCCCAGTAGGAAACTAGACTGCCTTGTTTGCTTCAATGTCTGCCTCTTTGTTATTTATTCTCAGCAAATGGAAGAATTCCAATTTCAGGGGCTTTGTCATATATTTGACTCTTGTGATCATCCTTGCAAGATGTAAATATGCTGGGGTAGAGTTTGTCACCATTGTTTTGATGATGACCTGCGAATAGCCAAAAAATTTAGCCTCCTTAAGTCCCAACTCTTTAAGTAGCTTGATCCCGTGGAGAAGGGCCAGTGCTTCAGCTTGCATGCTAGAGGAGTGACCCAGTCCCCAAGCATATCCATGAGTAGGATTTTCTTCTGTATGTATTATGAGCCCTCCCGCGCCAACAATTCCTGGATTTCCCTTGGCTACCCCGTCAGAGAAGAGAGAGGGAATTGCTTGCTTGGAAATCCAGGACTGGCAGTCCTCTTCATTTTTTCTGATTTGCCATTCTTTGGGAGAAACGAGGATGGTGGTCGATTTTTGGAATTGGAGACTGAGTGTAGCACCCAACTCAATGTCTTGCTAGCATAGGTTTGAATCATCCATTCTATCTCTTAGGCATTCATTTAGCTGACATTTTACTATGTTTGCAACAAGTCTGAAATCCTGCTCTTTGTTTCTGAATATCCTTCTATTCCTCTCTAACCAAATCTGCCAACTGATGAATTTTGGAGGAGCAGTCCAAGCAGCTATGATTAGTTTGTTTTTTGGGATTGGACCTGGGTATCTGGCCAGCCATCCAGCAAATAGATCCGGGATGGAGCATGGGAGGGTGAAGTTAGATTTCCAAGCTCCTAAGAGCTCTTGCCAGATAAGGGCTGCAAATATGCACTCCAGCATGAGATGAAGGGCAGTTTCAGCCTTGTCTTTACATAACATGCATCTTAAAGGACCAAAAAAAACCCTCTTCTCCAACCTGTCATCCGTAAGAATTTTTTTATGGAAGAGCAGCCAACAAAAATGATCAATTTTCGAGATGGAGGGGAATTTCCATATCCCCATCCAAGGAGCAAGGTCTGTCTGAACATAAGGCCTTTCCAATAATTTAGTGTACCCCTGTGAAACTGAGTATCCATCACGTTGCAGACCCCAACCTTGGGTATCTTTCCTCCGAGCGTGGATGGGAGCCAGCCCGTGTAGGAGGTTATAGAGTACTGTGCAATCACTTTGGAGAGTAGGAGGAACCGGGAGCTGCTTCCAGCCTGTCCAGCGATCACCGCTCCAGCACGATATATCCCACAGCGTGTTGATATGGGTGTCCATCATCCACTTCCGCAGCGCATGCAAGGGATTCGATTCAGCCAGCGAGAGCCTGTTCATGATGCAGTCTTCCCAAAGGTTAATATATTGGTCGTTCCCAGGGATCCAGAAGGCCTGCGCATTCACCAAAGGAACTACTTTGTTGCTAAGGTTGCTGAAGGGGGATCTGAGGTGGGATTTGGGCTTATCCAAGCAGCGAAGTTGCCTTCCTCTGAAGTATTTTTTCCATAATGCTAAATGTGCCCAGCCTAGATTTGGAGCTATAATTCTCCAAATCAGTTTTGCTCCCATGGCTAAGTTTTGAGCATAGAGGTTTTTGAAATTCAATCCTCCCTTCTGAAGTGGCTTGGAAATAATTTCCCAGTTGACAAGTGGGATTTTCTTTTCATTTTGCTTGCCTCCCTTCCAGAAAAAAATTCTAATAAGATCCTCCATCTTCTTGAGGATACCCACAGGTGCTAAGAGGACAGAAAATTGGACTAGAGGAAGGCTACTAATAACTGCTTTGATGAGAATTGCTTTGCCTACAATATTGAGCCAGGAAGATCCCCAGGCCTACATTTTTGTTTTGGATTTCTCTAGCTGAGGGTTCCAATCTTTGCTCAAGGCCCTCTTAAGGAAGATAGGAAGGCCAAGATATTTGAAAGAGGTCCAATTTGAAGAGGCTGCAAAGCCTAGACATCTGGAAATGGAGTTTGAGGAAGAGGGAGAGATATTCCAGCAATAAATATGGCATTTGCCATTATTTAATTTGTTGCCCAAGACTTCACAGAAATCGTCCAGCACTTCTTTAAATCTGGAAGTTGAAAGTGAAGTTGCAGGCCCCAACAACAAGGTGTCATCAGCGAAGAGGATGTGGTTGATTTTTTTAACCCCTCTTGCTATGCTAAGCCCAAATATCTCCTGGTCTTGTTGTTTCTTGTCTAGATAAAAGCTGAAAACATAAGCCTGCAACACAAAGAGGAGGGGTGAGAGGGGGCACCCCTGCCTCAATCCTCTAGAGGCTTTGAAGAAATCTGCAGCCCTACCATTTAGAGGGGAGTAATCCAAGGCTCTGAAATACAAACCCGAATCCAGTTTATAATTTTTAGTCCAAACTTTATCTTGTGCAGAACATCTATCAAAAAACTATGCCTAACTTGATCAAATGCATTTGCTAGGTCGATTTTGATGACCATACCTTTTTCTTTTCGGTGTAGGCTGGAGTGGATCGCCTCTTGGACCAAAATTAAGTTGTCCATTATCTGTCTGCCATGAATGAATCCTCCTTGGTTCTCTGGGATGATTTTAGGGAGAATATTCCTCAATTTGTTCACTATAACTTTGGTTATCACTTTATATCCAATGTTGCATAAGGAGATCAGGTAGAATCTGTTGAAGGATTTTGCTCCTTTTTCCTTGGGGATAAGAGCGAGGAATGTTGAATTTGTGCAACCTCCAATTTTCTGGCAATCTTGGGATTTTAGGATAATTTTAAGGAACTCCTTCTCCACAATCTGCCAATAGGTCTAGAGAAATCTAGTTGTGAAACTTTCCAATCCCAGTGTTTTGTCAGGGTTCATATCAAAGAGGGCATCCCTGACTTCATTTTTGTTGATTTTAGCTTCTAATAGTTGATTCATTCTAGCGGTGATAAGGTGGGGAACTGCATCGAGGAGTTTAGAGCTTTGACCAGCCTCCATTGCCTCACTATACAGATTCTTAAAATGTTCGGTAGTTGCCTTTTTGACGCTGGTAAGATCATTTAGGGTGCAGTTCTCTTCTTTAATTTTAGAGATGGAGTTACAACATTTCCTTACTTGGGCTTGTTTATGAAAAAAGGACGAGTTTCTATCTCCTGCTTTGAGCCAAAGACTCTTGGATTTGAGCCTCCATAATTCTTCCTTAGCCAAGCAAGCCTTGTGTAGTTTCTGCTGAAGCTGTGTCTCCTTGTCCAAATCTTCTTTAGTGATTTCAGTTTCTTCTAGGTGAAGATGGTGCAGTTCTACGGAGCTTTGGATTTTTTTCCTTTCAGTTGCAGGATTGGGCAAGGTCTTGACCCAGCTTTTCAGCATTGCTTTTACTCTTCTGAGTTTTTCTTCCCAAACAAAAAATGGGGAACCCTTGACTGGGTCTTTCCAGCAGTCCCTAACCTTTTGCATGAAATCTTCCTCTTTGATCCATAGGGGGCTGAATCTGAAAGGGATAGGGCCCAGGTCCTTGGGAGATTGCAGCTCAAGTCTGACGGGCTTGTGATCTGAAACACTGCTATGCAGGATGTGTGTTCTAGCCTCTATACCGAGAAGAAGAAAGGAGCTTTGAACAAAAAATCTATCTAGTCTTGCAACTATATGGCCAGGACCGACTCTCTTATTTGAGCAAGTGTACTTACCAGTAGAAGGCTTGATGTCTAGCAGGTCCCAGTCCTGCATGAGATCCTCCGCCCATTCCCTTTTCCAGTTCCCTTACAATGTTGGCTCTTCTTTTTTCTGACGAGAGAAGGGTTAGATTGAGGTCTCTAGCAATGATGATATTTTCCAGATTCTCTAGGTCTGCCAGACTTTTTATGGAGTCCCAGCAAATCTTTTTCTCCCCTGCATTATTAGGAACATACACATTGAATAGACAAATGATCTTCTTGGTAACTAGATGTTGTATCTTTAAGAAAATCCAATGGGTGTTCAAAGTCTCAGATATTATTAAGAACTTATTGGGATTCCAGAGTGATCCAAGCCCTCCTGAGGCTCCACGAGCAGAGATAGCTTGCGCTCCGCTTTTATTCCAAAACTTTTTACTTGCTTGGAGGAAAGTTGTATCCTCCATCTTGGTCTCCTGGATGAGGAGGACATCTAGGACTTCCAATCTTGTTTAGCTTTTCATTGCTTCTTCCTTGGCTCTAGTGCCTATACCCCTACAATTCCAGGAGACGATCTTCATCATTTATTTTTGTTATGATGAGCTCCCTTGGAGCCCTGGGGTTGATTCCTCATCGTCTTCGGGGTTTTTTCCAATAACTTCTCTAGAGTTGGCTGACTACCATGCAGCTTATCTTTGTAGGTTTCTTGCTCTCTTTTTTCCCTTGCAGACTTGCGTCCTCTTGTGGATCTTCTGGGAGAGGATTGAGAGTCTCCTATTTCTCCTTCTTCTTCTGATTCCTCAGATTCTTGGACTTCCTCCTCTTCTGAGACTTCCCTTTAGATCTCCCTAGGGCACTTCCACCTTTGATCGAGACGGAGGGGGAAGCTTTGGTGGGAGAAATTTCCTTTGGGATCTCGACCTCTTGGGAGGTCACGGTTTCATATCTTAGGAGCTCGAATTTGTTCCCTTGACCTTCCATGGTTGGTTTCTGAGCAGGACCCATCTGAGGGGCTTTAACGTTTGCATTTGCAGTCTTCTTGTGAGAAGTCTTGGTGCGCTTGACTTGGTTCCAGCCTTCTTCTTTCCCTTTTTCTTCCACCCCATTGGACGGACAGCCTCTGGCAAAGTGGCCATAGACGTGGCATTTCCGGCATTTGAAGGGCAGCTGCTCATAGTCGAGTTTTTGCAAATGAGTCCAGGGACCTACGATAATTTTGATGGCTTCTGGAAGCCCCACCTCTAGATCTACTTCCACATAGATTCTGGCATAGTCATACTGGTCTTTGTTGTTAGCCCGATCTATAAATTTGCCTAGAGTGTTGCCTATGTGCTTTAGAGAATCCCAATTCCAACAGTGCACTGGGAGGTTGGGGAGTCTCACACACACCAGGACCACTGTGGGAACATCCACTGCCGGATTGAAATCTGGTGTCCATTTATTCAAATAAAATCCCTGAGGGCCCATGAAGTAAGGTCCATTTAAGAAAATCATATCCTTGTCCTCTTTTGCAGTGAACTCAAACAGAAAGTAGCCTCTCCCGAGAAAGTATGAGGTTACTCTGTCTTTTATCAAGGGTGCCCAGCTCTTGGCGACCCAGTTCTCTATGGATTTAGGGGAAGGCCAAAGCCTTGTGAACTGGCCGATGAGGGCTCGATCTGCTAGAGACAGAGCGACTTGGATCGGCCCTTCAGGCAGGAGAGAAATCTCGGGGATGTCATCCAGTTTCTTCACAAACTTTGCAGCTTCGACTTTCTTCTTCTTAGGCAAGGATGCAGCAGAGATCTGAATGTTTCAGAGGCAGAAGGCAAAGGAGGGGAGATGGGTGGCCCCTAAGGAGAACCCAGCACCTCCATGGAGGCGGGCGACTTTGGGAAGGCCCAGCCAAGGCGATCAATGGCAGTCGGCCACGACCTGTAGCACAAACTTGAACTCCTCGACAGAATCGCGCGCGTCGTTGCAGAGAGAAAAATGGAATAATTTTATGAATGTCATTATTTAATATTATTAGTATGATTTATTAATATTAATAATTTTAGCATTAATTAAATTTATTATTATTATTTAATAATAATTAATTATAGTTAATAATAATTGTGATATAATTACAATAGAATAATAATATTATTTTATTATATGAGATTTTTTTTTTTATTATTACTATTATTGTTATATATTTATCAATATCGGTCTTTTTTAACACATTGCACTTATTGGGGGTTCACTGTTCGGATGACTTTGCAATTCAGAATGCGTATGAGGTCACCGCAGGGAGATGGTTGGGGTTTTCTTCGGGGGTTTACTCTAGCCTAATGATGAGCTCTTTTCCAATTACTGACGCTTTCCTTCATCTTTAATCTAGATTAGCGAGATTTTTGCGACTATGTTCTAAATAACTAGGTCAACACTTGTATTTTCAGTCAATGCACTCTCATAGTCTTTGTCATCCAACAGGCAGTGTCCGACCTCTGTCAGTATCAGGCATTCACTCAAAAGCAACTTAGGTTGCATGAGGATGAGTTTCGGTGCTCAAATGGAGGATATAGTGGACTACACACCTGACCCATATGACAAAGTGCTCATCTGGAAGAAATTTCCACATCAAACTCTAGGGTTGGAACAGATTTTTCCATATGGATGCTCGGACACAAGGTTTTATTCATCTTTCCCTAATATTGGGGTTAATCATCAGCTGCCCATTTCTATGGGTTCTCCATAACCAAGTCTCATCTATGATTTTCGGCGTAATGTTGATATTTTAGTACCAGAGGCGTATGAATGGTCGGGGGTGAAGGATTAAGGGATTTAGTATTGTTGGAATTTCCTTGGAGTCACTAAGATTTTCAGATAATTGTATTGGCCCTAATAGCTGTGTCATTAAATCGCCGCCTGTTGGGACTTATCGTGGTTCGTCTAATGATTTAAGGTTTTCTAGAGATGGGGTAGTCAAAGTTAAGGGGTGCTTAGGGTCTAATGTTGTAGCTGGTGGGCTGAATGATTTGGGGTCTTCTTCAGAAGTTGTTTTTCCTAGTCAAGGATTAGGGCTTACTCAACAAGTGGTCGTCTCTGAGGAAGCGAGGCCTATGGGGGTATTCGATGTCTTGGGGGGCTATAATATTGGGGTTTTAGCGGGATTCTTACCCACTACAGTAGGGGAATTCCCCATGTTGATTCTCTATCTGATTTATTTGCACATATGATTAACAAATATAAATTGGTAGATATATACATGGCTAGGATAAGGCCAACATGGAGGAATCAAAGAGTTGGTGAAGCCATGATTACTTGGAGACTAGACTGATTCTTGGTTCAGGAAGCACTGATACAACAAATTCTCCTTTTTAGACAATGGGTGGGGACAAGAGGCATTTCTGATCATCAGCATGTCTATTTGGAGATGTCTGGAAACTTCAACAAGCTAAGTGCCCCATTTAAGTTTAATGTGAGCTGGTTGAAGGAGGAGGAGTTCCAATCTTTGGTTCGAGATACATGGAAATTGTGTTCCATTGGGGGGAGATCTTCTGTGGCCAGTCATTTCACAGATAAATTACGGAGGTTAAAGAAGAAGACTATTAAGTGGGCCAGGAATAAAAGTTGAAGGATGAGGAGTCTCTGAAACATATTGAATCAGAATTGAAGCTTTTAGAACAGCCTGGAGGAGGTGGATATGTATATGTTAAAGAAAATTTCTATGTTATCCAACTAGAAGCAGTAAGGAAAATACTATTAGAAGCTAGAGAGGAATCTTGGAGGCTCAGGAGGAGAGTTATTTGGTTACAAGTAAGAGATGAAAATACAATTTGTTTTCAATAATTCGCAAAGGGTAGGAAGGCTATCAACACCATTTGGTCACTAGAAAATGATAATGGAGTGAAAGTATCAAATTTTAGGGCCCTTGCAAGTATGGGCTCTTAGCATTTTAGAAATATCTTCTCAGCCCCTAGACATCCTACCTTAATTGAAATAATTCAAATTGCTAGACTCTTCCCTCGATTTGTAGATGAAGACAATAACAAAGAGATTATGGCCCCAATTACTTTAGGAGAATTAAAAGGGATTTTACAATGGATCAAGAAGGACAAAAGCTCGAGGTCTGATGGATGTTTAGTTGAATTTTTTCTTGGTTTCTATGAACTGATTGGATTTTATGAAAGTTGTTGAGGAATGCATAACCTCTAGTAAAATGTATGATGCCTTCAACACATCCTTCATTTCTCTCATCCCTAAGATAGATTATCTGAAATCATTAAATGACTTTAGACCAATCTCACTATGTAATTGTATTTACAAAATCATAGCTAAAATCATAACCAATAAGATTATACCCATCCTATTTCAACACATATCTAATGAGCAATTTTCCTTCCTGGACAATAGACAAATTCATGAGGCTATAAGCATTGCACAAGAAGGCTTACACAGTCTGAAAATCAAAAAATGGAAAGGCGTGATGTTGAAGATTGACTTATCGAAGGCTTTTGATAAAGCTAATTGGCTCTATATTTGTATATTGCTCACTTACCTTAAGATTAACATCAACTTCATAAATTGGATAATGTGTTGCATTTCCTCCACACCCTTTGCAGTATTAATAAATGGAGTAGCATCGTATTTCTTCCATGCAGAAAGGGGTTTACACCAAGGATGTCCTCTATCACCACTAGTTTTCCTTTTGATCATGGAAGGCCTCAACAGGATGTTTAGGGAAGTTATGAGAGGGGGAATCTGATCAGGTCTCCAATGGAAAATGTCATCAACTTAACTCATCTTCTCTTCATTGACGATGTCCTCATTTTCTTGGGTGGCTCTTGTCATGACAGTATATCATTTATAAGTATCCTAAATTTATTCTGTAAAGCTACAAGAATGGAGGCTAATCATTTGAAATCAACATTATTTGCTACATGATGTTCTAAAGAAGAGATATCTTTCACACTTGAACAATTCCCATTCTAGCATACCAACTTTGAAGAAGGCCTAAAATATTTGGGATTTCAACTAAAACATAATGACTATATAATAGCAGACTGGATGTGGTTAGTCACCAGGATTTAAAAGAGGCTTAACTCATGGAATCACAAGTGGCTATCGTGTGCTAGAAGACTAGTACTCACCAAATATGTATTAGAATCCATCCTTCTTGATGCAGGAGCATCGACAAACTTTTATAAACTTCATTAGATATTTTTTTTTTGAGGAAGCTGGATTCCTCATGTAATGATTTTAATTTTGTAATAATTAGTTGGACTCTAGAAACATTATCATCAAATATTATGGATTAGGCCAGAGAAAAAAAGGAAAAAAGTAGTCTTTGTTTTGATTTTTCCAAATTAGTTACTAAAATAATGGGTCTTATCCACTTATTATGGATCATGATCCTATTTTAGATTTAGAATGATTTTTATAAATTAGTAAGTAGGTGGAGAACTAGAGAAGGATTGGAAGTATGAGTGTAAGAGGAGGAGAAATCTAATTCATTCCTTTATGAATCCTCTATTGATTCGTGGAAGAAAAAAAAATCTTTTAATATATTTTTCAAGATATGATATTATTTTGGTTTGGGTGGAGTGTTGCAAATGAATGTACATGCATCGTACTTATTGATTTGATGCATATCCCAAGCAACCATTTTGATGCTCTGTGAAATTCGTGTGTAAGTGTGGGGGAGGTGTGGACTATGAGTAAATGGGAAATGATAGTGAGGCTAATATTATATTGTAAATATTTTGATCTTAAATGAATTATATATGACTTTTGAGAGTAATTGTTGTGTGGGTTTTTAATTTTGTGGATTAGAATTTGTAGATAGTTGTAGCTTGCATCATTTCTAGTATCATAATAGCAACAATAGTTATGGCAGATCGAAGAGGAGCAGCAAGAGGGGCAACTCGAGGAGCACGAGTGGGCAGGCCTGCAACAAATGTGGCTTTGCAGGAAGAATTGCGGAGACTTTATGAGAGGATGGAATCCATGGAATCTACACAAAAAATAGGAACTGACATGGGAGATGTCAGTGATGTTGAAGAAGAGGATTCTAGTGAGGAAGAAGTAGAGGAGACACTAGAAGAGAAAATGTTGTCTACCAGGCCAAAAATGGAAGTACCATTATATGAAGGTAACTTGAATGTTGATGAGTTAATGGATTGGATACATGCATTAGATAAATACTTTGATTATTAGGACGTTGACAAGGATAAGTAAGTCAAGTATGCAGTGACTAGAATTAAAGGACATGCACCCCTATCATGGGATGAGGTACAAGCTGAACGAAAGAGGAAAGGAAAATAAAAAATTAAAGATTGGGATAGGATGGTGGTGAAACTTAAAGGTAATTTTTGACCTAGAGATTATAGTATTAATATTTTTAAGCAATTGCAGAACCTTAAACAAAGGAATATGGCTATTAAGAAATACACTGAGGAATTTTACAAATGAAACATTAGGGCTAGACATGTAGAAGAGAATGATGAAAAAGCTGCAAGGTACATTACTGGTTTAAGGTTTGAGATTCAAGATGAAATTAACTTGTTGCCTTTGAAAATTGTGGAAGATGCATATCAAGCAACTTCGACAACAGAAGACAAGATTGCCCAGAAACAAAAATTGAGGAGTAGAGGAAGAAGTCATGTAAAGGATAAAGGACAAACCAACAAACAAGGATTTCAGTCTCCAAAGGAAGAAGAACAAAGTTATACTATTTAAATTCCAAGAGAAAGTGATTTCAGAGGAAGTAGATCATTTTCCAGAGGCAAAGTTTGAGGAAGAGATTATCAAACCAGATGTTTCAATTGTGAAAAACTAGAACACATGTCTTGGGAATGTCCTAATCATAGATCAACAAGCCAACAAGGTGCTCATGTGACAAAGGCAAAGGAGGAGGATAAATATCAAGTTGCAGTTGTAAATTCTCCTAAGGAAGGTGAATATTTTTTATTAATCAGAGTGTTGATCCAGGCAAAAAAAGAGACCAAAGAACCAACTCAAAGGAGGATTATGTTCAAAACTATGTGTAAGTCCAAAGGTAAGTGTTGCAAACTTGTGATTGATAGTGGTAACACGAATAATATAGTCTCTGTTGAAATGGTAGAAAAGTTAAACTTAAAGAAGACATCACATCCTACACCTTATAAGGTATCTTGGTTACAAAAGGGTCATCAAGTTTTGGTTACCGATCAATGCAAGGTATAATTTCAAATTGGAAGTTATAAAGATGTAATTGTGTGTGATGTCTTGCCAATGGATGTCTACCATATTCTGCTAGGAAGGCATTGGCAATCCGATAGGGACGTAATACATAATGGGAACCAAAACACTTATAGTTTTGAGAAAGATGGGAAATTGTATACACTTCTACCATTAAAGGATGCAAGCACTAATCACATGTTAATGTTGGATAACAAAGAATTTTTTAGGATGAAGAAAAATGCAAGGAATGTGAATCAGTAACTGAGGTCAATCACTTGAGTAGGAGGTCTGGCGAAAATGGATAGCGAGCTCCCGCTCCCTGTCGCGCCCCTGACCTCCTGAGCACGCCTGTGCCTGGCAGCCCCGCTGCTGGGCCGCAGCTCTCCGCTCCTGAACCTCTCGTCCAGGGCCTCCCGCCCTCTCTGCGCCCGGGCCTCTGGCCTTTCTTGTCTGATCGGGCCTCCTGCCCTATCCGCTTTCGGGCCTCCTGCCCTTTCCGCGACAGCCCCGAGGCTGGCTGCGGCTTCTTGCTGCTTTCCCTCCTTTACAAGGCCTCCTGCCTTCTTCTCTTTCGGGCCCCTTGGCCTCCTAACGAGCTATCTGCGAGCCCCTGCGAGGAACTATGGAACCGCCTTCTCATGAGCAAGCAGAAATGGAGAAAGCCTTCGCCTCTCTCATTCCAGAGAACAACAAAGAAAGGATCCGCCCTTCAGCCTCAAAGTTTGTCAAGAAGTTGGACGAAATCCCGGAGGTCTCTCTTCCCCCAGCACTGCCAAGAAGAGCTGCTGTGGCTCTAGCAGATCGTGGCTTAGTTGGGCAGTTCACGGGGTTATGGCCTTCCCCCTGCACGGTCCAACGCTGGGTGGAAAGAAACTGGAACGCGATGGTCCAAGGAAAAATCGCAATAAGGTTTTGTGGAAGGGGATTATTTACCTTCCTCTTTGAATCAGTGGAGGATCGCAACCTCATCTTCAGAAACGGCCCTTATTTCATGGACACCAGAGGACTTTATCTTAACCGCTGGACCCCTGACTTCGATCCAGAAATGGACGTCCCCAATGCGGTCCCTGTATGGGTTCGTCTTCGGCATCTACCACTCCACTGTTGGGGAGACGAATCTGTACGGGCTATCGGGAACGCAGTAGGGAAATATGTAAACAGATCGGAGCCAAAGGAGAATATGCATGCTTGTGCAAGGATATGCGTAGAAGTAGATCTGGGCAAAGGCTTACCAGAGGCAATCAAACTCAAAGTAGACCAGTGGACGCACATACAGCAAGTGGACTACGAGCAACTCCCCTTCAAGTGTAAGGTATGTCATGAATACGGTCATTTTGCTAATAGATGCAGCAAATCTAGAACAGAAGATATTAGCAATAACGAAGCCCCTGAGGAAGCATGGGAAATAGTCAGAAAAAAAAAAAAGGCAAACCCTCCCCCGAAATCAGTTGAGCCATCATCGGAAACACCTTTCCCCTCCATTCATCCATCCAGTTCCGCGCCTCCCATCCCCTCCTCTTCTAACCCCTTTGAATCCCTGGCTTCAGAGGATCCTCCATCCCCTCCTCCGTCCCCCAAGGGCCCCAGAACCTCCCCCTCTTCTCCCCGCCCGGTCTCTCCCCCTTCAACAGTGGAGCGAATTCTAACAAGAAATAAAATAAAGGAAAACAACTCAGCCACAGACCCTCCGAGAAAAGTAGGAAGGAAATCAAACAAAGAAATAAGAGATGAGAACGCGGCAAAAGAAATGGCCACTGGGACCCAGCAACCAATGGACACCTATCTTGATAAGAACAAAGGAAGTGGGGAGAAACTAAAGGAGAAGAGTGGGATCCACAACAAATCAGGTAAATGATGATTTTGGTCTCTTGGAACTGTAGGGGGATGGGCTCCTCCCTAAAAGAAAACGCAGTCCGAGACCTTATCAAAGCAGAACATCCAGACTTCCTCCTACTCCAGGAGACCAAAATCAGTGAACAAGAATTCCAAAACAGCCTAATAAGAATTAGAAAATATGAAGGAATAGCCACAAGTGCAATAGGAACATCAGGAGGAATAGGGGCAATATGGAACAAGAGTACGTGGAAACTCATGGACAACAGGCAAAGCAGATGGTGGATCAGAATGGATATGCAAAGCACCGACAAGAAGGAGGAATACACAATATACAACGTATATGCTCCCACACACTTCAGGGACAAAGCTTCATGTTGGGACTCCCTAACTGAAGATCTTGAGACTGCCCGGGGGAGGAACATTTTCCTAGGCGGGGATCTCAACTTAATAAGAAATGCAGAGGAGAAACTAGGAGGGAAATTTATGATGGACCCCTACAGAGAAAAATTGGAGGAAATTATTCAAACCCACAACCTCATTGACATACCCCCTCAAAATGGCCGTTACACTTGGTCAAACAAAAGAACAGGTAGAAATAACATCAAAGAGAGACTTGACAGAATTTTAGTTCAGGAGAGAACAGTCACCAGCTTCCCGAGGATCCGCAGCACAATAATACAGGGCTTCATCTCAGATCATAAACCAGTGGCGCTGTACTTAGACAAAGGCGAAGACATGGGTCCGTTACCTTTCAAATATAACAGAGCTTGGGATTCCAATGAAGACTTCAAAACCACGATAAAAGAAGCATGGACAACAGAAGTAACAGGCTCCCCCCACTTTGTCTGGGAATCAAAGATCAAGCTACTGCGGATTGCCATAAAAAAGTGGGCAAGAAACCACGTGATCGAGGAAAAAAAGGAAAAAAATGAATTGCAAAGGAACTTAGAGCAGTGGAATCAGGAAAAGGAAGCTGTCCAAGAAACGGAGGAAGATCAGAAGAAAGAAAGCGAGCTGTACAAAGCACTTTACAAACAGCATCGCAAAGAAGAGGAAGAATTTAGGCAGAAGTCGAGATGTTTATGGCTCAATTCGGGGGATAAGAACACTAAGTTTTTCCACAACAGCCTCAAAATGAGGAGGGCAGGAAATAACATAGAAAGGGTAATGTTCGAAGGCAAAGAACTTACGAACCAAGAGGAAATCAAGGGGGCTGCTTCTAAGCACTTCCAATCCCTTCTCACAGCTGATCCTCTATATCAAGACAATCCAGATTTCGCCAATATCATAGAGAGAAAGGTCTCAGAAGATCAAAATCGTGAGCTGGACAAAGAAATATCTATAGAGGAGATCGAATGGTCAGTCAATAGTATGCCTCTTGACAAAGCCCTAGGGCCTGATGGTTTTATTGTGAGCTTCTACAAAACCCACTGGGACATCATCAAGAAAGATTACATAAGAATGGTGAAAAATTTCCACTCAAAATGCAAGATGGGCAGCAGTATCAAGTCTTCGCATTTAGCGTTAATCCCAAAAGAGCCCAATCCCAAATCCTTTGACAGGTTCAGACCGATTTCATTATGTAATGTCTCTTACAAAATTATCACCAAGATTCTGGCAAACAGGCTCAAGAAAATTCTTCCCTCTCTTATCTCGGATAACCAAGGAGGATTCCTCCCCAAGAGACATATAACTGATAATGTAATCCTGGTACAGGAGGCGATTCATAGTAGCGTGGCTAGAAACGAGAAGGGCATGATAATCAAGCTGGACATGGCGAATGCCTTTGACAGGGTAAACCACACATTTCTGAGGAATGTCCTTGGGAAGTTCGGTGTCTCAGAGCTATTTATTAACAGGGTAATGGAAAGCATCTCACAAAATTGGACAGCCCCGTTAATCAATGGTAGGCCTTGCAGCGCCTTCAAGAGCACAAGAGGCTTGAGGCAAGGATGCCCTCTTTCTCCTTTCCTCTACATCATCATGGCAGAAACTTTGAGTTTGCATTTGGAAAACAAGCGAAAGCTGAAGGAAATAACAGGAGTGGACATCATCCGAGGAGCAAAAGGGATCAATCACTCCCTATTTGCAGACGACACTTTATTAATTGGGGGGGCATCAAGCCTCATGGCCAGGAGATTCAAGACCATCCTAGACCTTTTCCTTCAAGCCTCGGGGGGCAAATTAAACAACAATAAGTGTATGATATACACCTGGAATGTACCAAGATACATAACTCAACGAATCTCCACAATAATGGAAATTCCAGCCCAATCTAATTGGTCTCACTTCATGTACTTAGGTCTACCTCTTGCTAAAGAGGCTCTCAAGAACGAAGTTTGGATCAAGCTTATTGAGAAGCTCAGAGGGAAACTGCAAAGCTGGGGGATGTACTGGCTTAACTTGGCGGGTAGATCAATTCTCATTAAAGCCATTCTATCAGCCCTCCCTATCTATCAATTTGCCATCACCCTCGCCCCTTCAAGCATACATAAACATATGGAACTGATTCTCAGAAGCTTCCTATGGAAGAATGGAAAGCAAAACTCCAAAAAATTCAGCTTGGTGAATTGGGAAAAGGTCATCCTTCCAATTGAAAAAGGAGGGCTAGGAATTAGAGTACCTAGGCTGGCAAATATGGCAATGGGATTCAAGTTGATATGGAGAATCCTAAAAGAGAAGGGGACATGGTGGACAGACATTATCAAAAGGAAATATCTGAATGGGATCAACAGCAACATCCTCTCAGAAATAATCACTGATAGACAATGCACCCCTGTCTGGAAGTTAATAAAAAAAACACTTCCCCTCCTCAAGTTTCATATCTCCACAGTCCCAGGCAATGGCAAGCATATCAATGTGTGGAAGGACAGAATAATGGGTACTGAAGCAAAGGAAACTCCATCAATCTCAGACCTCTACAAAAGTGGATGACAGAAGCCAACCTTGAAACTCTGTTCGACATATCACTATGGGATCAAAACAGTTGGAAAGGATGGAAAACTTTGCAACTACCTACTGATTTGGAGAATTTATGGAAAGACCTCAAGCTCTCTCTCTCAGGTTCAGCTCCCACTTCCAAAGAAAAAGAGGATAACTATGTTTGGGATCCAACCGGAGGCAGTTACACAGTGAAAGAAGGATACAAGGCACTCCAAAACTCAACAGCAAATAATAACTGGCATCTATACAAAGCAGCATGGAGAATTGAAAGCCTTCCTAAGATAAAATTTTTCAATTGGACCTTGCTTCATGGCAAAATCTTGACAACAGAAAACCTTAGGAAGAAAGGAATTTATGGTCCATCTCTTTGTTACATGTGCAGGGAGGCGGAAGAAACCATCAACCACCTATTCATTGATTGCCCAGTTGCAAGATCTTGCTGGAAACTCATAGCCAGCCCTGTAATTATTGGAGCTCTACCCAATCAGATCTCCCTCCTTCAGAAAGGTTGGGGGAAAACCTTCCCTTACGCCACCAAGAACATGAATTTAGCTAAGAGGATATGGACCAGCATCCCTTCAAACCTCTGCTGGCAGTTATGGTTAGCCAGGAACGAATGCATTTTCAAAAATAAGAAACCTAACATCACTAGCATACTGGCTAAAACAACTGCTCTTATCGCTGAAACAATTGAAGCTAATGGGATTTCTCAGGCAGACCCGGACTACAAAGAGGATAGGGTAAAGGAATGGATAGGGAGATTCAAATGCAAAACAAGAACAAAAAACATAACAAGAATAGGAGCAGGACAGAATGATTGGAAACTCAGAGGGTCAAAGGAGGAAATCCACAGATGGATTCAAAACCAAAAGAGTTTCACGCTCTTCTTCGACGGGGCTTCGAAAAATAACCCAGGCAGAGCTGGAGCTGGGGGAATAATAAAAGACCCTCAAGGGAAAACAATAGTTATTTACGAGTGGGGTTTAGGCAGCATGACGAATAATAAGGCTGAGGCCTATAGCCTCCTGTTGGGGACCTCCATCGCCCTGAAGTTAGGCATTCAAAACCTCTTAGTCGTGGGAGACTCAGCGATCATCATAGCAGCAATGAACTCTGGAAAAGACTTCAGTCAAATTGCCTTAAACAGAATCAGAGGCAGAATAATGGATCAACTCAAGGGCATCAGCAAAGTGACTTACAAACATGTTTTAAGAAACAGCAATGGGGAAGCTGACGAGCAGGCAAACAAAGCCACGGGAAGACTCACGGGCCAGGTTAAAGAAAATAATGAAATATATGATAGGGATATTCCATAGTAAAGACGCCCTCCCTTTGCACCGGACAACAGGTCACCTCAGGCATTCGTATCAAAGCCGCTGGATCGAGATCACCCTATCTTCATCATTCCATATCCTCCTCGACTGTCAAAACAGGCGATTTGGGACAATGCATCAGTCATCGAACTCGAGGAAGGCAGGCACGACGGGGATCCTTACAAAAACCAATCCAGACAAGATCTCAGGGAATGATCTCGCCCATGCTGGAGACAGGCCTCAAGGACAGCAAAAAAGCAATCACAAAGATCTCTCGGACTTCAAAAACAGATTCACCACTGCTCGACTCAAGCATGAGCGAGCCCTCCTCGTCCCTATAAAAGACAGAGACTCGTTCAGGACTCTCACAACTCATGGTAAACTGAGACAGAGGCGAAGGGTTTTCTACAGGCGGGTGCTTCAGCTAGAAGGATCACCTCAGGAACAAAAGGGCAGTTCCTTGCTCAAAGACAACACCGAGCTCCTCTCGGTTAGCAATCACGATTTCCAGTTTCTCAGAGATTCCAGCGCTCCTCTAAATCTCAGGAAACGCTTGAAGAAGCTCGACTTGACTTGGAACGCAGCTACTCAACCACTACCCAGGGTAAACGCTTCTTCCCATTACAGTGCTTTTATATATGCTAACAGTCTGGTGTTTGTCTCCAGTTTTGTTCTGAGGCCCTCGGCAAATAATCCAGTGAGCAAGCAGACCAGTGGGATCGCCCTCACGCCCACTGTCATTCCAGAAGTTCCTTGGGATACAGCTGATTTAGATTTCCACTTTAGAATGGCGGACCAGCACAACCAACCTGCTAATCAGCCTCAGGCCAGGAATACAATGGGAAGCATCTTCAACAATAAGGATTGCCACATGTGCAAAGCGCATGTAATCATGATAAATGCACTGAACAAGTAGGTTAAGGAGCTAACCGAGGATTATCATGCTGACAGAAACTCCAAACGAAAGAAATTGGAGAAAAGGAAGAAAGAAATCGAAGATTTAAAGGATCGCTGCATACACATGGAAGCTGCCATAGATCACCTCCGCTCCCTCACCGAAAGCCAGCAGGCTGAAGCCTCAACTAGAGTAAGCAGGAGAGGTCCTCTCCCGGATGACTCTGTTACCCAGCACTCCCCTTGAACCTTATGCATTGTAAATTTCGTTGGTTAGGAGGTTCATATGTCAGGCATTATAGCCGTTTATTTTTAGTTTTGTGGTTAATCTATAGAAGCTACGAGGACTATGGGTCTGCGAACCCAATTTTGAATCTCAGCTCCCGAAATCTCCCTCTTTTGTACCAGATCACTGGACTGTTGGTTTTATAATATATGAGTAGACGACATTGTTAAAAAAAAAAAACTGAGGTCAATCACTTGTTTCTAGAAAAGTAAGAATTGTTCAATGAATAACAGAATATGATAATCAATTAAATGTTTATGGTAGAAAATATAGATCAACCAATAATATCCATGCCAGAAATGGTTATGAATGAGGATATTTTAAAACAACAAAATAATGTCAAGGAGAAGATTTCTTTAGAAATCAATGAGAATTTAATGTGTGAAAATCTCCAAATTCCAGATGAAGACAACCATAATGCAAAATCTTTTGGACAAGAAATGGAAGCGGTCAACAAAGCAAGTACCTTGGGAACCATAAAGAAAAAATTTCAAATTAATTCTGACATGTTTGTTTCATGCGCAAGAAAGATGGTTTCAATTGTACAGGTTCAAGTCCTTCCAAAGAAGTTCCTGAAGGAATTAGCTAGAAGAATTGAGAGAGATAAGTTTCCAAGAGCATACCAAAATAGACTTCATTTGTTTAATGGAGAATCTTGGGATGTTGGAGGACATTTAATTCATTATGAAAAATTTCAACAAAAGACAAGTTACATCAAATGGTTAAAGATATCTTGGACATGAGTCGAGGAATATTTTGTTCTTCAGGAGTCTGATGCAGGAGCATCGACAAAATTTTATAAATTTTATTAGATATATTTTTTAAGGAAGTTGGATTCCTCATGTAATGATTTTAATTTTGTAATAATTAGTTGGACTCTAGAAACATTATCATCGAATATTATGGATTAGGCTAGAGAAAAAGAAAAGAAAAGTAGTCTTAGTTTTGATTTTTCCAAATTAGTTACTAAAATAATGGGTCTTATCCAATTATTATGGATTGTTCTCCGATTTTAGATTTAGAGTGATTTTTATAAATTAGTAAGTATGTGGAGAATTAGAGAAGGACTGGAAGTATGAGTGTAAGAAGAGGATAAAGCTAATTCATTCCATTATGAATTCTCTCTTGATTCATGGAATGAAAAAAAACTATCTTTTTGTAATATATTTTTCAAGATATGATATTATTTTGGTTTTAATGGAGTATTGAAAATGAATGTACATGCATCATACTTATTGATTTGATGCATATTCCAAGCAACCATTTTGACGCTCTATACTATTTATGTGTGAGTGTGGGAGAGGTGTGGAGTATGAGTAAATGGCCAATGATAATGAGGCCAATATTATATTGTAAATATTTTGATCTTAAATAAATTATATCTGAGTTTTGAGTGTAATTGTTGTGGGTGTGTTTTAATTTGTGGATTAGAATTTGCAAGCAATTGAAACTTGCATCACCTATCTCTTGGATGGCATTATCATGGATTCCCAAAGGCATCCTAAATAGGATTCAAAAATGTTGTTGTGGTTTCTTATGGAGAGGGATAAAAGATGGCAGAACTTTCACATGGGTCAGATGGGAAATAAGTTTCCCTTCCCAAAAAATGGGGAGGATGGGGTATCAAAAATCTTTTTTGTTTCTCAGAGGCACTTACTACCAGGTGGTTGGGTATTGTTGTCTTCCAATTGCTTATGGACACAGTAGTTACACATAAGTATATTCATCCGCTCACTATGAATCAATGGATCTGACTACAAAACAAGAGCAGAAACCAAGTCTCCACGATATGGAAATCCATTCTTGACACATTTCACACCATTGGTTCAAGGCTTGCATGGAAAATCGGTACAAGATCAGGGTAAGTATACCATTAGCTAGATTGTTGATCCGAAAAACACCTCAATCTAGGGTCAGCGATGGTTGATGGCTCAGGCCCTAAATATACCTATACAATGGCACCAAGCCTAGAGAATTTACACTTGGGCCCTATCCACATCTCACATAAGGCTATAGGATAGGGAGGAAGAACTCCTCCAGATAGACTCGAAGTTGGGATATTATAATCTGAAGGAAGGTTATTTATAAATTCAAGTGAACAAAGATCCAGAGGAGAATAAGTGGTGGTGGAAGTATACTTGGAAGCTGAAAAGTCAAGGTAAACCTAGACTCTTTATTTGGTGTCTCTTGGAAAATAAAATTTCAATGGGTGACAATCTTAAAAGGAGATATTTTCACGAACCTACCTGGTGTGCACTTTGTCACTACATAGAGGAATTTGTTGATCATTTTTTCATCACCTGTCCCTTTCTCGTTACTGTCTAGAATCTCACTTATCAAGCTTTAGACATCAATACTAGATGGGGTGGTGATATTTTTAATGTTGCCTAGAATAATTTGCCTCTTCTGCTTTGTTGGGGGATTTGGCTTAATAGATGAAATCGCAAGATCTTCTTAGATGTCGATTATCCACCTGATCTCATCGGTGCACAAATCCTTGCTATATACAATTTACTACCTGATGAAGATCTAAGGACTAGACCTTGCATTGTCCTCCCTAAATCTATCGATCAATCCATACCTTGGGAATATTTCAATGCATTCACACAAAACGAGTGGTGTGGAGGATGGGAAATTTTGTATCTCAATAATAATCATTATTACGAATTGCAACTTGTTCTGGGTTCTGGCACGAACAATTTCTCCAAATTATATAGCCTAAAATTACTTCTGCATTGTGCTCATGAAAAGGGATGCCGACAACTTTAAGTTTTTGGTGACTCTCGTGTTGTTATTGATTGGTTCAATCTTCGTACTACATGCCACTCGCACACACTTATGACATTATTTGAGCAGGTTATCTTGATCAAAGCATAATTTGAAGTTATTACTTTTTGTCACATTTACAAGGAAAGGAACATTTTTTCCAATCAACTTTCCAAGGAGAGCACGTAGGAGACTCGTGGGACATGTTTGATTATTGAACATATTGGTGATGAGCACTACCAGTATTATCATCGCCCTTTTGTAGATCTCCATTCATCTGATCCAGAAACATATTGACACTCTTTTTATTTACATTGACATATCACACACTCTTACAGGGGACACAAATTTTGACAGTGTTATAGTTTTGTTCATGGATAGCGATATTTATCAATAGTTTTGTAGTTATATTAGACATTGAACAATTACAATATAATATTTTTTTATAGACTTATACATGGTTGTATCACTCAAATTTTTCTTAAGTGATTAAACAATCACAATTTTGAAATGCCATATGCATCTACAACATGTAATTTTCACTATTTCAATAATGGAAATTATGATTTTTCTGGGGGGGATTTTTATTAATATCAATTTTTATATTAATATTAAATATATACCATTAATTATTATTGTTATTAATTAATTAATATTATTCATATTATTAATTAATATTAATAATTGTATTATTAATTAAATTTATCATTATTGTTAATTAATTATTATTTATAAATTTATTAATTAACAATAAATTATTATAGTTAATAATAATTATAATAATCATAATTATAAAATAATAATAATAATAAATATTTCTATATAATAAATATTTTTATATTACTACTATTATGGTTATATATTTATCCATGTCAATTTCAATATTAATATTAAATCTATATCATTAACGTTTATCTATGTATTTCAACTTACTAATGTGGTTGTGCATGTGATTGATAAAAGTATATCAACCACATTTATTAATATGGTTGTGCTAGTTTATATATTTATGTATCAATAATTAATACTTCAATACACATACAATAATTGTTGCTAAAATAATAATAATTGTAAACAGTCACAAAAAATACACATTTTCCATATAAATATAAATTACGAAAAATATAAATTTTGGGACCTTTTCACTAAAAACGACACGTAAAATAAAGGATATTTATAGAAAAAAATTCAATAAAAATGTTGAAAAAATAACAAATTTTATGTCCAAAGATGATAACATTTGAAGTTTTTTTTCCAAAATAATGATTCACACCAAATTTTAAGTAAAAATAACAAAAAAATGGTTCAAACAAAAAATTATAAAAAAGATATATATATATATATATATATATAGAGAGAGAGAGAGAGAGAGAGAGAGAGAGAGGATCGACACCCTGCCTCAGCACCAAAAGGTCGTCGGCTCGTGTGCTCCAGTTGCCCCTGTAGGGCGGGGTGTTAATTCCCAGAATTGACAACCGTCTAAACACTATGTATGATAGGCCACTCCAACCATCCCTATCGACGACCCTTTTGTGCTTAGACAAAGGTTCCACGTGGACTCCCAAATTGACGAACACCCACACTATGTGCAAGGTCGTTGATTCCATGAATTGACGTGCCATCCCCACCCAGGTGCCAAAAGCTCGCGGGCAAGGAAACTAGAGCGACTGGTCGCTCCAGTTTCCCTGCCTGTGCCCCTTTAGCATCCGAGTGGGGCGAGGCGTCGATCCCTTGACCCTCTCGATGTTTATATATATATATATATATATATATATATATATATATATATATTAATGTTTCTTATTTTTTATTTTTTTAACATTTTTAATGGTTTTATTTTTATTTTTTAAAATTATTATTTGATCTTAATAATCATTATTAAAATATTATTTTTCATAAACTAGTCGTTAAAAGATAATAATAATAATAATAATTTTACCCTCCCTTTGATTGCTTTGTTTTAATTTTAGTCTCCTTTAATTATTATTTTTGGTATAGGATCTTGAATCATTAATAAGGGTCTTGACTTGGATTGTTTGTTTCTTATTAATGTTTACATTTTTTCGATCTTTCTTAATTATTATTATTATTATTTAATCTTAATTATTATTATAAATTATAATATTATTATTCTTAAACTAGTCGTTATATTATATGAATATTATTTGATCTTAATAATTGTTATTAAAATATTAATTTTCATAAACTAGTCGTTATATGATATTTTGGTCTCTACATCACCCTCTATTTAAGCCTATGCCGTGATCTGCATCTTCATTTGGTCTTGATGATGAACCACACTAGTGGTTCGAAACATGTCAGCAAAATTTTCTCCTATGTGATTTCTACCGAAAAGATTCTTCTTAATTATTTATTTAATTTTTTTTGGAATTTTATATGTAATATATATAAATTAATATTATTTTTTTTAAATATTTTTTTTGTTAAGCTTTGGAGTACCATTCCATTTTCTATTAAACAAAGGAAAATTTACACCACATAGATTGACTAAGTGGCCTCAACTTGCCCCGTAGGGGAACCAAGTCTGTTAGCCACATGTCCGCGTTGTAAACCATCCAAAAATAGTAAAGTCTTTATCTCTCTAGCCAAGCTAGATATGTCTTTGTTTCATGTCCATACACTACATACCTATCTAAACTTATATTTGCATGACAGAAATTAAAATCTATCCACGTAAAAAAAAAGTATGCATAGGTAAGAGTTTATCCCTTCTGCTCCTTCGAGGCAGATTCGACAGGTGTCGGATCCTTGGCTGATGCCCCAGGCATCTCATTCAGTTTCAATATGCAAGGGATGTGGCAGTCAATTCTATCTAGCCTGATGTCTTGTTTATGAAGCTAAGATAGGATTTTCTGCAAATCCTGCTTGTAACTCGGCATACCTTGGAGTGTCACTACCATTCCAACAGAAACTTGTTCCATTTCTTTACCTAATAAACCCTTCATCAACTAATAGAGGTATAGAGTTCATTTGAACTGCGTAATTATTCCTCTGGTGTTACCCAAATCCGGGACTAAAGTCCTTCAGTTGTCCATGTCTTCCTCTATCTCACTGCCTTGTTTTATTTCCTCCTCCCACTCTTCTAATAGTTTCTAGATTCCTTCATATGTCCCCTCACAGGAAGCCTCTGTCGCTTCAGTTATAAGGTGTTCTACTGACTTCCTGACCCTTTGAGGTTTCAACATGCTTAGCTCATTGTCTTTCCTGGGTGTCAAGCCTCTCCTTCCACGACCTCGTCCTCTCATACGTTAAGCCATGTCCAGATTTCCTAAACAAACAAAAAAACACTGCAATTTGGTACCTTTCCTGAATATTTTTGACAACACTATGTGCCACCCCCTGCTTCTCCTCTCCCCTTGCTCTCTTAGCCTCGAAGCTGGGGTGATCCTTAGACCAAACCCTGCAACGGGGTTGGTTCTAGCTACTCATTGTCACTCCCCTTTTCCATACCCAATAACTTTTGTTTACATTTAGGTCAGCCTTCCCTTGCCTAAACCGTTCGTGGATTCCCCTCCTCCTTATATATTTCCAGGAAGAAGTTGGAACCCTACCCCCTTTACCTAGGAAGTAATAGTGATGCCTCTCATTGTCTCCCATTTAGCTTTCCAATCAAGGTCTTTGGCTTTTCCATAGTCCTAAGAGTAATTCTAGTTAACCCAGCACTTTCTTTGCCCACAACTATAAGGTCTGCCTCCCATACAACTTATCAGCTACTCTCCCCTTCCCCCTTCTTCTATCTCATTGCCCTCAACCATTTTCCTTCCACAGTCAGCCTCACACTAAGTGCAGTTTAAGGAGCCCAGTATTTCCAAACCAGGCAACATGTGATAATCCCCCCATCGACCATAGGCACTACCCAACTGGCAAGGGATATAGATACAGAACTAAGCAATTGCCACCAATTACCTTCCCCATTGCCACCAACAATTCTCTACCCCCCAGGACATCTTCCTATTTACCCCCCTCTCACCCCAAAAAAACCCCAACCATAACATAATTACAGTGGAGGAGCGAGGCCAAAAAACATACCCGGGTTCAATTGTCAGTCGTCTCCAAGCTTTGAGTCGCAGGGTCTGTCTCCTTCCCGATCCACTGCAACACCACCTTCTGCCACAGGCATACACTCTAACAATGCTCACGTGCCTACCTTGCCTTCCTTTATTTCTCACCTCACCTCCTGTCCTGCCACCTTTCCCACCACCCTTGCATGCACTCATGCCAAGGGTCGTCGCACCCATTGCCTTGAGCATGTAGTGGGGAGCGGTACTAATTTTAGAGGTATCGATCATTAATATGACCAGGTTGTCCCAACTGTCATCTCACATATCGATCGGGGTCTTGAGTTGCTGGGGGGCTACTATCCTTACTCTTCCTAAGGTCTAGTTCTCTAATTTCCCCCTGAGTTTTTAAGTTTTCATCCCAAAGTTGGACTGACCACCATTTTTCCAATGTATCATGTTGGCGGTTTCATCCCCAATTAGCAAGAAAATATGCCCCTTTATTCCCCTCTCTTCAAACATGTCTGACCAGAATGTAGTCAAACTTAGGAATTATTTTGTCAAAGGCTTCGGTGAGGCCGCCGTCCCGCACCTTCTTAAACCCGGCATTCTCGTTCCCACGGGAGCTAGGTTAGGATAAAGATCTATTTAGAATTGACCTAGCTAGGTCTTTATCCAGCCCGCCATCCATCTATCTCCCACCAGGAAAGATCCCTCTGACCTATGATACTTCTTCTCACCCTCTCAACTTCAAAATCAATCCCCACGAGACGAGCCCCGCGAGGCCAACCACCCCCGCCACTTACCGTAAACCCTATACTCGCACCGTGCTCCTGGTTGCTTGCAGGATGTCCCCTTGCGAAAAGCACCCGTAGATGTCATCTTATGATTACATTAAGCCATGTGGGTGGAGATTTCCCCTATTTCTTGGATGAGTCATGTTGTCCTCCATCTTTGGTTAAGCTTGTCCCATTTGGTTCCATTGTTCATTTTTGCCAACGTGTTTATGAGCAGGCTTGAGTCCCCTTCCACCACTAAGCTTCAGTATCCCATTATGACAACGATTAGGAGTCCCTGTCGTGCTACTGCAAACTTAGCCTCATTGTTACTACCTATCCCGCAAGAGTCAACATAAATTAGCCGGGTGTTGGCCTGGGTGTCCCTAAAGAGGCCACCAAGGCCTACCTCACCCGAGTTCCCTTTAGACGATCCATCGAAATTAAGTTTCATGAAACCTTCTTCAGGAGGAGTGAAATGAGTCTTGGATGTCAAGCTTGCCCGTTCTTTTCCAAGCCGAAGAGGCTATCATTTTCACGGATAGGTTGAGTTTCTAGAGGATACAGGCTTCTTAGGGGGGCACTTACCAATCTTCTTGGTGCCATTGCTCAGCAAGAATTGTTTCCCTAATGTTTTGGACTATTCCTTCCCACACCTTCTCCTGAGTTGTGGCTTTATTCTTAAATACTTTATGGTTTTGCTCCTTCCATATCACCCATAGATTGAATCCTAAGGCCAGGCCCCATGCTCGATTTAATACCGGGCTTGAGAAAATATGGCTTCTCCAGAGGAGAATTGTTTCTTTGATAATATCATGATCTCGGTCCATTCTTTCAAAAGCTCCTTGCATTTTCCTCCAGTTCTACAATGCAAACAGGCATGTATTTAGTATATGGTCCATATCTTCTCTGTGCTGATGACATAGCCAGCAAAAGTAGGGGCCCTAGAATCCCCTTTTCTGCAATTGATCCTAGGTCAAGATCTGCCCTTTGAAAACCATCCAAAGGAAATGGGTAACCTTGGGCCACCATCCTCCCTTCCATATTTTTTTCCATATGATGTCTTGCCTGTCATGATCTTGTCTTACTTGAATGTCGTAGGCTTCTTTTATGGTGAAGGTTCCTTTTGTGGTATGCCCCCATCTCAAAATACTTGGGTCATGTCAGATCATTAGCTGTCTTGATTTCAGATCTTTGTCTAGAGTTTCTCATTGTTCAGTCACCATTGCCTGGTCCCAGTCTTCCTTTTTCTTCAATCTCCTCCAACTTCCCATTCCTTGGTCTTCTTTCCAAAATTGCCCAACCAAATTCATATTCCTGTACCTGGTATATTAGCAGATGTCCTTGAGATCTTGCCTATCTATCATTCTTTCCCTTTGTTGCGAGGAGTCCATCCGAAATCTTGTTGTTTTTCTATTGAAAATGCAACAAGATGATGGAGCTTAGTGGAAAGGAGTCGCCTTCACTAAGTGGGGCCGGAGGCTATTTTTGGTGCAAAGTCTATTTTTAGACTATGTCTATTTTTAGACATATGGATCATGGTCTATGAGTTGCAGGATGTTATTTGTGGATGATTGGTCATGTTGGTAAAAATAGATGGACTTCTATTTTTAGACATATGGGCGGAGTCTATTTTTAGACTGCCAGGCTAAAAATAGAACAGTCGAATATTATTAGCTCTTAATAATATTTGGATTATAAACATTATCTTATCCTCTTGGAGCACTTCAATTCGAGCTACAGATGTGGCACATGCAACTGCCAGAAGGAAATACGCTTTTCTTATGGGTCAGTTGAGCTATTGCATGATGGACTTCAGTTAGAACTCAAGTGGTTGAGTTTGGTGGAGTTGATTGAGGAGTTGACGGAGTTGTGTTCAGTTTGACTTAGTTGAACTAGTTGTATTTAGTCTAACTACAGAATACACTAGTGATGAGTGATGTGAATTAATTGTTAATTAATTCACTAATTATTAACTCATAAAGCAACTAAAGTATACATCAGTTAACTCAGTGCATGGACATTTCAGTGGAGACAAGTGTTAGAGGTGAGTGAAAGGGCAAGACAGTTGTCAGTTGTGACTATAGTTGTGCATGAGATTTTCACAATCAGTGGATTGAGTATTGCCAATGAGGATTGCATGGTTCAGCCAAGGGAAATACAAGTTTGGATCAGCCATTCTCATCCATTCTCATGCAGGATTGCGCAGTGGAGGCAGGCAAGCAGCGGAGGAGATTTGAACCTGTGATTGATTCAGATCTGAGCTAGTTTATGTGTAACAGGTGGAGATAGTATTGAGTACTTTTGAGAAGTATTGTACTATGTATTATTACATGTTCTCAATCATTATAATATGCAGATAGTGTGGGGTTTTCAGCTATATGCTTTCCCCAGATTACATACTGTGTTAATGTACACATGCAATTGATGTTTCATTGTTTTAATTCCGCAAAATTGATGATCAATGTAGAGGAGGTTATGTATTATGCATGCATTCCGCAATAGTGTATAATCAGGATAATATCTGTGAATAAGTGTCATATTATTCAAAATTTCTACATGGTATCAAAGCAGAGTTGATCATCAGATCTATTATTCAGAAAGTGTTTACATTTTATTTCTTCAGGCAGAGTCTGTAATCGGGCCAGGTAGCCTCTAGATTCATCCTTCTTTTAGAAGGTGAGATATCTGGTAAAAGCCCATATAGTCAATCTCTGTACAAGAAATACTTTGTTCTCAAAAATTTTAGATCAGAAGCGGTTGAGTTTTGAGCTGGTGGAATTCGAATTTGCAGCAGTGTTTTCTTGGTGTCAAAATTGAAATGTCTTTCAACAGATTGCAATTGGAGTATGCTCTTGAGGGAAGCTCGAATTATATTGCATGGAAAGACATGATGGAGGCGGTGTTAGATGACAATGGGTTGAAGGAGTTCATAGAGGTTGAGGTCCCAATGCCTACTGATGCTGCTCACGTTGAGGTTTGGCAAAAGAAGACAGCAAAGTGTCGAAGGATTCTGTTGGAGGGTGTGAAAGATCACATTGTGTCCAGCCTGCATGGAAAGGCTTCTCCATACTTGATGTGGAAAGCGTTGACAGATTTATTCCAAAGCAAGAGCGACCAGAGGAAGTTGGCACTCAAGGATAAACTCAGAAACATTAAGTGTGAGAATGGAGACAGTATGCCCAAGTATCTCACAAAGTTCACCCAATGTCGGAATGAGCTGGGAAGTGTGGGGGTGACTGTCAATGATGAGGACTTGGTGAGCTTGGCTCTCCTTGGTCTTCCGAAGAGTTGGCATTCCTATCAGGACTCTGTTAATGGTCGGGAGAAATTGCCAGGATGGGAGAGACTTTGGTCAGATCTTGTGCAAGAGGAGATCAGGCGGAATACCAGGGATGGATCTTCATCAAAGGCATCTGATGAAGAAAATTGTGCTTTGGCCGCCAAAGCAAAGAAGGGGAAGGAGAAGGGTTCTCTTTCCGAACCCAGTTCTTCCAATGATGGGAAGAAGGTTGACAAGTCGAAGGTGAGATGCTTTCGTTGTCATGAGTTGGGCCATTATGCTACAAATTGCCCAAAGAAGAAATCCAAGAAGGGATCCGGTGAAGGATCTGAAGGTGAGGCACTTGCTTCACAGTTTGAGTTGGATTTCACACTCTTCGCATGCATGGTTTCATCCATGGTGGGAAGTGGTCGGCTTCTTGACAGTGGAGCTTCTTTCCATATGACCGGTGACAAGAGTTTGTTCAGTACTTTGGAGGAGAAAGATCTCCAGATCCTCATAGCGATGGGTAATGATGAGAAGCATAGTGTCTCAGGTGTAGGCATGGTTATTTTTCAGAGGGAGCATGGAGCTCGCCTTACCTTGACTGATGTCAAGTATGTACCAGGACTAAAGAGAAACTTGGTGTCGATCGCGATGCTAGAAGACAGAGGCTATGATGTAGTCTTCAGTAAGGGAAAGGTTTTCCTTAGACACATCATCACTAGACAGGTGAAGCAGATTGGTTCACGGGTCAAGCACTTGTATGCTCTTGAGGTTAAAGATGCATGCAAAGCCTTGAGCAATAGGCAAATGATGGAGACTTGGTGGTTGAGAGGGATCATATATTACCTCTCAACATGCAGAGCCAGAAGAAGTCTCAGACGATTGTGGAGGAGCCACGATTGGTGCAACAGCTTCAGGAGGTTGTGGAGCAGCTACAACAAGGGAAGCTCAGAGGAGATCGAGTAGAGACATCTACTCATGCAGAGACCTCTAGTAGGGGGAAACTTTGAGCCAGGTGGGCTGAGGGATCACATGCAACCATACCTCCAGGTAGGAGGTGGGGCGATATAGAGTGATCGTCCCAAGGAGGAGGGGTGAGATCCTTAAGGTACCCAACCTCTTAGATGAGACTTTGCTACGGGAGCCCCGATGTGGAGCAGCAGGAACTGACTGATTGGGTAGAGACATATGCGGATGGAGCGGCAGAGAGAGCGACAGTGTAGGGAATCCTAGGACAGCGCATAGCTAGCACACTGCAGCAATGCGAGAGGCACAAGTGTTTTGCACAGTGCTAGGTGGCACAGACAAGTGTGCAATGGTGCGAGATGCATGGAGATGTTGCAGTAGCGCAGATGTTAGAGAGGGAGCACTTGTCAGCAGCAGGTAGAGCTTCAGCATCAGAGTATGTTCCTAGCCCAACAGAGTGGTCAGTTGGGAGTGTTTTTGTTCCAAGTATTGTTGGAGCAAGTGGACCGGGAAAATGTGTTGCATGCAAAACATTCCAGAGTTGCAGGATAGGGGTTGCAGATAATCCATCTCTTGTTGAGAGGGAGTTTTGAAAATGCAACAAGATGATGGAGCTTAGTGGAAAGGAGTCGCCTTCACTAAGTGGGGCCGAAGGCTATTTTTGGTGCAAAGTCTATTTTTAGACTATGTCTATTTTTAGACATATGGATCATGGTCTATGAGTTGCAAGATGCTATTTGTGGATGATTGGTCATGTTGGTAAAAATAGATGGACTTCTATTTTTAGACATATGGGCGAAGTCTATTTTTAGACTGCCAGGCTAAAAATAGAACAGTCGAATATTATTAGCTCTTAATAATATTTGGACTATAAACATTATCTTATCCTCTTGGAGCACTTCAGTTCGAGCTACGGATGTGGCACATGCAACTGCCAGAAGGAAATACGCTTTTCTTATGGGTCAGTTGAGCTATTGCATGATGGACTTCAGTTAGAACTCAAGTGGTTGAGTTTGGTGGAGTTGATTGAGGAGTTGATGGAGTTGTGTTCAGTTTGACTTAGTTGAACTAGTTGTATTTAGTCTAACTGCAGAATACACTAGTGATGAGTGATGTGAATTAATTGTTAATTAATTCACTAATTATTAACTCATAAAGCAACTAAATAATACATCAGTTAACTCAGTGCATGGACAGTTCAGTGGAGACAAGTGTTAGAGGTGAGTGAAAGGGCAAGACAGCTGTCAGATGTGACTATAGTTGTGCATGAGATTTTCACAATCAGTGGACTGAGTATTTCCAATGAGGATTGCGTGGTTTAGCCAAGGGAAATACGAGTTTGGATCAGCCATTCTCATCTATTCTCATGCATGATTGCGCAGTGGAGGTAGGCAAGCAATGAAGGAGATTTGAACCTGTGATTGATTCAGAGTTGAGCTAGTTTGTGTGTAACAGGTGGAGATAGTACTGAGTACTTGTGAGGAGTATTGTACTATGTATTGTTACATGTTCTCAATCATTATAATATACAGATAATGTGGGGTTTTCAGCTGTATGCTTTCCCCAGATTACATACACTGTTAATGTGCGCATGCGATTGATGTTTCATTGTTTTTAATTCCGCAAAATTGATGATCAACGTAGAGGAGGTTATGTATTATGCATGCATTCCACAATAGTGTATAATCAGGATAATCTCTGTGAATAAGTGTCATATTATTCAAACTTTCTACATTTTCCATTACGTATCTCCCAAAAGGCATGCTCGTTTATAATATGTCTATTTTGGGCTGCCAAATTCCACATTGTCGATCCTTTTGGGGGGTCTCGATATCTCAAGATATCCTCAGTTCTCTCAGGCATATTGTATTTTCTTGTCCATATTTGTTTCCATAGGTCCATCACCCCTCCAATCCATCGCCACCAGAGTTTTTCTCCCATTGTTTGATTCAAGATATAGGGATCTCTGAGACCTAACCCACCATCCATTTTATTTTTTTCCAAGCCTTGCCATGATACTAGTGCCCACTTCCTGATCTGTTGAGCCCCTCCCCATAGGAATTTCTTGAATATATCCACCATTTTGGAGCATGCCCCTTTGGGGATTCCATGCCTGAAAGTTGGTAAATGGGTATCGATTGCAGCACAGCTTTGAGAAGGATTGTTCTACCAGCTATGTTGAGGAATCTGAAGGCCCAACAACTTAGATTTCCTTGTAATTTTTGGAGGATGTGCTGCCAGCAGGATAATCTTAAAGGGTTATCTAATAGGGGCATACCCAAGTATTTGGATGGGATATTTCATGTGCTAAACCCAAGGATATTGGCTAGATGGGTCTTGACAGTCCCTTGTGTATTGAAGAAAAAAATACAAGATTTTTCGTTGTTTATCCTTGTCCTCGAGGCCTCAGTGAAAGGGATGAGAATTTCCTTTATTCGGCGAGCTTCCTTCAAGGAGACCTGACAGAAGAGCATGATATCATCTAAAAACTATTGGTGGGTGATGGTTAATTCATTCCCCCTTATCCATAGGCCTCGAATCCTAGATTCTCTAACCTCATTTTTTATGTACCGGCCTAGCCCTTCCACCACAATGATGAACAAGAAAGGAGATATAGGGTCCCCCTGCCTTAGGCCCCGAGTTGGATTGAACATCGATGTAGGAGTCTCGTTTAGCAGAAGAGAGAAAAAAGGGGAGGATATCACGGCGAGGATCCAGTTTATCCATCTTTGGGTAAATCCATAGGATTTGAGGATGCCCGACAAGTAACCCCAGCTAAGCCTATAATAAGTCTTGGATAAGTCCAGCTTTATCATCATACCTGGAAACCTTTGAGCCTTGAGGGAGTGGACAACTTCTTGAGATGTGATGAATCTGTCTAGGATTTGCCTACCTTCTACAAATATTATTTGCTCCAGAGAGATGAGGCTCGATAGTAGAGGTTTTAGTCGTTATAAAATAAGAGTAGCAATGATTTTGTAAATAGCATTACATAAGGATATATGTTAGAATCCTTGAGTATCTTCAGATTTTGAAGTTTTAGGAATGAAAGCTATAAAAGTAGAGTTCAAACTGGGGCATACATTTTGGTTTCTGCGCGATTCCTTGACTACCTCTAGGATATCCTGTCCCATGAATTTCCAGGTGGCTTGATAGAATTTTGCAGTGAGCCCATCAGGTCCTAGGGCTTTGTTCTTTTGCATTCCATTGACTATCTCTTCCACTTCATCCAAGGTAGCAGCACGCATCAGGGCCATGTTTTAATCTTGAGTTATTAGTTGGGGAATGTGTTGCGTAATTCTTTATATGGATTCCTTTCTATTTTTGGGGGGATATGAGAGTAGCTCTTTGAAGTGGTGTACAAGGATCTCCTCCATCTCTTCATTTTGGAATATTTGTTTCCCTTCCTCGTCTTTCAAGGAGTATATTTTGTTATGCTATCTGTGGTGCACCATGGATTTGTGGAAGAATCTTGTGTTTCGTTCACCTTTCCACAACCATTGAACACAAGATTTTTGTTTCCAGAGAATCTCTTCTTGTTTTCTTCTTTCCTCCATATTGTTTATTAGTGTTCCTTCTTCTCGAACAAGCTCTTTGGATCTCCCTTCCTAGATAATTTGTTGCTAGACTTTCGTCATATGCTTGTTTATATCGTTTCGGTCCTTAATAATGTGTCCAAATTCTTCTTTATTCCATTTCCTAAGTTTCATCTTTAACTCTTTGAGTCTCAGCTAGAAGGTATGCATACAATTCCTGCCATGCTATTCACTCATTTTCCACCATTCCTCGATTCTTTTAGTGAGTCTCATATCTCTTAGCCAAAAGGCTTCGAACCTGAAGGTTTAGTTCTTAGGTCTCGCCTTTAGGTCCACTTCCAGTTGTATCAGCTAGAGATCTGACCCCATAAATGGGAGGATCGAGGCTTCCATGAATACATATTAGCTTATAACTTGCTCCAAGAGGAGGAACCGATCCAGTCGAGATGTGATTTGATGTGCCCCTCCTCTTCGACTATTCCAAGTGTGAACACTGTTGATTGTTGGCATGTCAATGAGGTGCATATTTCTATGGTTTCGGTAAAGGTTTCCATATATACATCCACCCTTCGCCTTCCTCCCTTCTTTTTCAATAAGGTTGTGGTCATGTTAAAGTATCCTCCAACTATCACAGGTCCTCCAGGTAAAGGTTTCTCAAGTTTTCCAACTTTTGTAAGAAGGCTCCTCTTTCTCCAGGGATATGAGGCCTGTAGACCCCTGTAAGCAACACCCATTCTTTGGAACCTATGTTTCAGAATTTTCCTGATAGAATTCTTGGTAGGCTGACCCAGTCTTCGACTTCGTCAGGATTCCATAAGATCATCAATCCCCCTGCATTGCCACTTGCGTCGTGGGCCATGACCTAATACTCAGGTTTAAAGTGTTCCAGAATCTCTTTCAGTTTTCTTTCACTGATTTTGGTTTCTTGAACTATCATAATACTGGGTGTATCTTTCTTCAATCTCTATTTAAGGTACCTCTGTTTGACTCTACTGTTGAGGCCTCTAATTTTCCATGTTGTAATCATCATTTCAACAATTTCAAAGGCTTTTGGAAGACTTCTGACAATGGAACTACTCTTCCATAATTTACTAGCAGCTTTCCAACCATCTGGATGGATTCATTCATTTTTCTCCTTCCCCACTTCTTCCCCCTTTTCCTTGTGTTCCTGTGCCTTGCCCTTGACTGACTTGAGACCCTAGATGGTATGGCTGGGTTATAATCATTAAGCCCTGTTTGTCTTTATACTGTTTGAAAGTTTCCTTATAGAGTTGTTTCTGGTCTTTGGGAATGAACTATTCATCCAAATGCCTCCATTCCTGCAACAAATGTTTCATCACTTGCTCCTCAGCACTTAGGTCCTCTTTCTGGTTATCGATCTCCATTAGGTTTTGCTCCACCATTTTCACGGTATCCTCCTGATCCGGATTTAAACAGGAACACAACAAATTACAGAGATAACCATATACACAAAGATGCAGCGGAAATAATACTTCATTTCATTAATGGAAAATACTGAAATATGCTTACAACCAGAAATGGAAATAAACCAGCTAGGGCGATGGTAGCTTATCTCTGAGAAGAGATGTGATGGCTACCTGCCTCTGAACTGTGTTACAATGAGGCTCGAAGGCCTATTTATTGTTGAGAAACAATGGAAAACCCTTAACATTCCAAAACCTAACCGTAGGAGATGAAAAGCCAAACTTGTGGGCCCCGTTTGGGGGTAAGTTGGTACATCAACTTCCCGGAGTCGTAACTTTGGCATATGATCTCCGTTTGACGCATACAATAGCTCCTTAGAAAGATCTATCCGAGCACTATCATTGTTGGAACGGGCAACATCAATCCATTCCATGGACCCATGTTGCCCCGGATTCCCCAAAAAACGTCGTTTAGGGCCTCAAAACGGCTCCGGAAGTTCAGGACCTGAAAAACTGCTAAAAATAGTAAGTTGTGCTACAATTAAGGAAACTGAAAATGTTGAGAAGGACAATGGTGGGGGTCCAGGTGGACTTGGCAGGTGGCCACCAATATCCACCTGGATCATTCCTCCCCCCTTAGGAAGCAATGGTCCCCATTGTGTTGAGCTCCTCCATGAGATGAGGAAACTTCTGCTGAACTTGTTCCCTGGTGAGCCACTTGTCCTGCTGAAGAAGTTGGCCTGCTTTGACAACTCGATACAGTTGGATATTCTGTTGGCGAGTGTTCTTGATCTGTGTGTCCATGATCCGATCAGTTGCAGCTTGTTCCATGCAATCTGGATTTAATTCTGTGGGTTTGAGCTGTTCTGCAATGTCGGATGTGTCTAGCAATGGTGGAAAGTATGGCCGAAGGCGGTCCACATTGAACACTGGGTGCAGGCCAAGGAATGGGGGAATGCTGAGCTCAAATGCATTGTCTCCCATAGCCTTAGTAATGGTGTAAGGACCATATCGGAGTGGTCTCAATTTCCGATAGGCTCCAGTAAGGCGTTCCTTTTGCAAATGCAACCAGACTTTGTCGCCCACCTGAAACTTGTGTGTCACCCGATGTTGATCATGTCGCTACTTGTACTTGGCATTTGATTTCTCAAGAATGTCATGGACCTGCTGGCAAATATGTTGGATGCGCTCAATGAAGCTAGTGGCCTTATCTGTTTCGGACTGGACATGAGCTGAATTCATGTGAGTAGCTGCAAGTGGCATGGCCACATCAATGGGGCATAGTGGCTGGAATCCCAAACCCACCTGAAAAGGGTTATGGCCAATGGAGCTGTGAAGAGCTTGGTTGTAGCTGTGCTGAACATAGGGGAGGTTCTCGTCCCATGTGCGTGGATGCTTTGAGTTATACATGCGCAGAATGTGCACAATCATCCTATTGACAACCTCTGTCTGGCCATCAGTTTGAGGATGGAAGGCTGTGGACTTCGTGAGTTTGGTGTCCAGCATTGACCAGAGACTGGACCAAAATGTGCTGAGAAACCAACTGTCCCGATCTGAGATGATAGACTGTGGGATCCCAAAGTGCACCCACACTCGTTCAAAGAAGAGTTTAGCAGTGGCTTCTGCTGTGATATTCTTCTTGCAGGCCACCATAATGGCCATCTTCGAGAACCTGTCGATGTTATAGACATTTTTGTGCCTTACAGCATAGAGCATGAAATGTCAATAATCTGAGGGATCCAAAGTCCCTAAACAAGTTGTTCTTACCCTTAGAGGAACAAGGTCAGCAAACCACAGCACTGCAAAACAGTTCTCCACTGAAAAACACTCAAAAACAGGTCAGTTTTGGATCATTGCAGCTGCTCCACTAGGCATCTGCGCTGCATAGCAGGTACAACAAAGGCTACCTGCGTTGCATAGCAAGTAGAACAAAGGCTACCTGCGTTGGGCGTACTTGGACATGTGGAGGAATCTTTTTCTCAAAGTGCCAGTGCCCAGGAAGCTTCTAAAAAGACACTTGATGATAAGATTCGCCTAATGATGAGTTAAGAGCTTCTAAAACTCCAAGTGGAAGACAGAAACTCTGAGTGAAGAATTGAAGAACAACTGGAGTTGAAGAGGACAACAAGTCACACATCAAGCTGACTTATCTTCACTCCAAAACTCTATATAAGGATCTCATCCCATGGGATCTGGGAGGCCGGAATTTTGTGCAAAGAATTGCTGTTGGTTTGCAGTTGAGAGTATTGGGTGATTGCTTGAGGGAGGTGAAGAAGAGATTTCTCTCCGTCGGGAAGGTGATGCTGGATTGGACCTCTCATGGTTGTATCACCGCCTGAACCTTACTTCCATATATTAATAAAGCTTTTGAGGTTCTTCTATTCGCATGTGTTTCAATGATGTATTGTCTTACTTGCGTATTTGATTTATGCTAATCCTTGAATCAGTTATGCATGCATGCTTCTTGTAGTTTCCTTTTCTTGTCTTATTTGCAGGATCTCGTGTAGCTGGGCCCGTGAAAAGACTTGGAGCTGGGAGCAAGCGGCAATCAAAGGAGATTGGATCGACCATTTGCGCAAGACATCGGTAAGTGGATCTCTTCCTTTTATCTCTTGCATGTCATAAAGAAGAAACTTTAGATAGTTTTGCTTTCAGCTGTTGCTAAGGAACTGTCACCCTTAGAGTGGGTTAGGGTCATTCCGAGTTGGATACTTTCCCCCACAACAGACTGGCGACTCCGCTGGGGATCGTGTCTTGTTGGTAGCTTGTGTTTCTTGCTATTCTTTTCTTAAACAAAAGGGTACCGAATCGAAAACTGCATTCGAGTTCTTCGAATGCAAAGTAGAGGGCAGCTACTCTAGCCCAGTGCTGGGCATGTTTATGATTTGAAGAGCTGATCCACAAGGACTCTTTTTAGCTCTTTGTGATAGTGTTCATCTTCCTTTAATCATCCTCTAGAGTATACTTGACTGATAGCAACTGATTTGGCCAAAAACCGCTCATTTTTTAGCAAACTGTGAGCCGGAATCTGAGAGAGACGAGAGTTGTCTCGTTCAGTGCAGCTGCAACAAAGGCTACCTGCACTGCAACGCAGGTCCCGAAGGGGCTACCTGCGCTGCATCTCAGATTGACAGTGCAGCACCTGCGCTGATCCAGTCTTGCCTTGTGCAGCTGGGATTCTCCACTGTCTGTTGCCCAGTTTTCAGTACTGTTTTTGCAGCCTGTTGTCAACCTGTATACCCAGCTGAAACCACTTCTCTTTGCCTTCATTCCACCTCAGTTGTGTGAAGAAACCGTGATTGTTCTTATTGTATTTCTTGCTGTCATTCACAGTTTCCCATAGCAAAAGTGAACTAGTCTTGCTATGACCTCTTGAATCTAGACCTGTGAGAAAGTGTCGTTGTGATTCTAAGAGTTAGTTTATTGTTGTTCATAGCTGCTTGAGCATTTGCTTTTGTTATATGGTTCGAATCTCAGTATTTCTTGTGATTGAAACGAGTAAATCTTAAGGTGTTCTTTTGATTATTGGACAATACTTGTTTGTTTTCGCTTGAAATTGAATTCGAAATCGTACAACAGCTTTCTTTTTGTCATACACCAAACATTAAGAAAGAAGAAAAGAAATACTTGCATTGTGCATGTGCATTTTGACAGTTTGCATGTCGATTTAGGAAAAGTGCATCAGTGTGTGCTCTATGATCTGTTTGAAAAGATGATGTCTTTCTTTTCCTTCAGTAGTTAAGGTTTTCATAAGTTGAAAGAATTGAAAAAGCTTGCTTATCATTCTTAGACTGCATTTAGGAGTTGTCTCATACATCACGTGGTGATCCATAAAGGCAAATTGCTAAGCAAGATCAACCTAAAAAGAACTGAATTTATCTAACAACGCTTTGAAACATAACGAAACACAGTAGAGGTCTAGGTAGAGACGTGAACCGGCGTCGTTAAACATAGTGACTGTCGATCTCTACGAAGGTGGGTGATTCCTCCTGAGGGACGATAGCACTAATACGGACTTGTGCCCCCGCGTACCGTCGCGTATATTGGGGGACCCCTATAGGAACAAAGCCTTTATCCATAGGAAGCCGTGTCGGCCACCCTACTGATCGCGATGCAGTGAACACAGCATTCACGAAGATCGACCACTCGTACCGTAAAACGTATTCTGTGGTTTCGCGAAAGGTCTGGCACACCCTTGCCTAGAACTCCAAAGTAGTTTCTTTTGGCCTTTTTCAAACTCTATAACTGAAAAATTCCATCCGAGCATTTGTCACTTCGGGCTCGTTAATACATCGAAGGAGACTAGAGTCATCTTTAGCTTTTTCTCGACTCTTAAAACATGAAAAAGCAAGTTGTGTCTTAAAAGCGTCTAAAATTAATTCAATTCGAAAACACATTTTACCCTGTGCATTGTTGGTTGATCAAGTAATCCGCAATCGTGGAAGAAAGTCAATCGATGAACCGTCGTTCGCGGAGGAATACGAGACAAACGTCTTTGTCCCCGGAATCGAAAACAACCCGGGCAAAGCGACCTCGTTCAACTGGTTCCAAATCACCTGTCAAAGTTAGAACGAGTGTTCCAACGACATCTGAGGTTCCGGTTACTCCAAACATTTCTGGAAACCCTGCCCCTATTGAAGAAGTTCAACAGCCCCAGAAGGACAGTAACACTGATCCTAGTCTGAGAACAAATACTTGTGTTACTGAATCAGGTCCATCAGTGATCGGTTCAGAGAGTCTTGCTCCTCAGACAACTGTCGCTGTCGAAACAACCCCTTCTTCGGCACCAGAAATATTCTACGGACCTGACGGTCTTCCTCTTCCACCCGGTCTGATCGCAATAGAAGAGATTGTAGAAGATCCGCAAGCAACTACTCCAACACATTTTGGAGCAGGGATCACTCTACTTCCTACTGCATCAAAAGCTAGCCTACCACCCAGAGAAGTTCCTGAAGAATCACTAGGCAATCTACTGGATAGACTAAAAATGTCTGAACAACCGTAGACATCTAGGACTGTGCCAAATGACACAGCGACAGCAGAACTCCCTGCAGTCACTTCGACAATGTTCGCCGGCATACCATCTGTCCCAAACTCTCAACAGCTGGGAGGGGTCCCTTCGGGGGCCATGACGACAGTGTGGTCTGTTCCTGTTTGTTCTCCCGGGATAACACCCGGTAACCCCTATGTTGGAACTCAACAGATTGATCCTTTTGGAAATCCGTTGGGACAATCTGGTCCTCGAGGTGTATTAAATCCTCTCAGTGCTGGACCACCACCGTATGGGGGGCAATATGCTTTTTCATTACCCCCTCCTGGAGGGTACCCATACGGGAGTTCACAACCATACCCAAGTTATACTGGAATAACTGCAAGTGGTTGGATACCTATGCTACCCCAGCAACCAAGAGTTGTGTATTCTATGCAACAATAGATGCCTGTGACGAACATCCCGACGACACCAGCAATTGTGACTATGTCGCAAGTTCAAACGATACCTGTTACATGTCAACCTCAGTTTTCTCAGGTTGTAATGCAACAACCCGTTGACCCTGCAACCCAACCGCAATCGCCGGCTAGCGAGGCGTCACAAACACAAACGGGTACCCTTACCCCTCATCTTGGCCCAGTGGTAAGCATCGCACAACAACCAATGGTATCACAACCATGGTTGGTGCAGTATCAACAACCGCAGTTCCAGCAAGTGTACCAAGGTACTGAGCAACAAATTTTTGCGAATAATGGACAACCGTACCTACAATACGGTCAAAACCAACCACTCTATGGTGGAGCAGTCCATCAACCGTATCAATCATATCAGCATCAATTACATTATGCTGGTATGCAAAGACCAACTGCTCAGGCGATTCCGTCATATCCTGGGTACGCTTCACCTAACTTGAGTCAACAGCTGCCATTCGTGGCAACTCTGGAGTTACCCGATCTACATCGGTTGACAAACGGTCCTATCGCCTACGCCCCTTGGTGGCCCATGATTCCTCACAAACTTCCATCGGACATTCCTAAATTCAATGGAAATCCAGGTGAAGACCCGTCGAATCACGTCATGACCTTTCATCTGTGGTGTTCATCGAACACCCTGAACGATGATTCGATAAGACTCCGCCTCTTCCAGAGGACATTGACAGGTCCGGCGGCCAAATGGTATATAGAATTGCCAAGAGCCTCTTTCGACAATTTCAGCTCCTTAGCCACGACTTTCTTAACCCACTTTCAATTACCTATCAGGTATGAAACAGGAACCGAGACACTGACCAACTTCAAACAGACGATAGCTACTCACATATCTGACCATATACATGAGTGGCGTCATCGACGTAGGATGGTCAAAGCATACGTTCCTGATCAGCTACTAGCTGAATGGTTTATAAAGTCATTACTTCTGGCTATAACAGAAGATGTGGCCAAGGGGGGGGTCGTAACGAAGGAGCAAGCAATTGCTCGTGCTCAGTATTTAGACTTGGTATATACTCAGTCGGGCACGCTCTATGACAAAATACCTGATGCCCCCAGACCTGAATTTTCAATTCCTCCCCCTCCTAAATCGAATATTGACTCTCATGCCGGAGATGGCGTGATTGGCACTGCAAGCGCGAAGTCGAGAAAGGCTTCACCTCAGAAAGCCCGTAAGACTTCAGAAAGAAATGCCCATGAAGAGATTCTTGCTTCGGAAGTAAATACCATATCAGCAGATAAAGGCAAAGAAACCAATCAACCAGGAAGCAAGAAGAAGCAAAACAAAGGGAAGAAGAAGCAACAGGATGATCCGTCACCTGAGAAGGCTTCTTCAAGCTCTCCTAGGAAAGGGAAACAGAAAGAGAAGTCACCTGGTCCATGTTCTATATGTGACGAGGACCATTGGACACGAGATTGTCCGTACAAGGCTGAGCTCAAGAGATTCTTTAAAAGTCCAAAGAACCCAGCTGTGTTGACTGACCCGTTTCCCAACCCAGGTAAAAATATGGTTGATAGTGGAAAAGCTTCCCCGTCGCAAGTACTGATGTTGTCGATCTCTAAGCACCAAAATGATGCTTTGGTTTCGACAAGGAACAAAGATTACGGGAATCCGCAACTGTCAAACGAAAAAGGTAACGATCAACCTAGTAGTTCGACAACAACTTCGTCAAAAGTTGTCCCTCCCATAATGCCGGAATTAACGATAAAACCACCTAAGGGTGTGGTACACAAGTCGACTTTTAATCCTCGTGCCAGAACGGTGCAGCATTATAACATAGTGGAAGATTTGGCTCAATCGCCATTCGCTATGTCGACTCTAGAAGTACTACAAAATTGTCCATCCCAAAGGCAGGCATTGTTATCGGCAATAGGGGGGGTTGATCCTAAGGATTCCAATCTTGTGTCCTTTGATCACAAAGGGTATGACCCTCAGTTACCAGCTCAGCTAGCTTTCCTGATTCAAGTGAAGGCCCTCAACAAAACTGTTCACAGAACAATTATTGACGAGGGAGCATCGACATGTATTATGTCGATGAGCTGCTGGAAAACGCTAGGGTCACCAACCTTGTCGAGATCTTCGACAACACTAAAGGCTTTCGACGGTAGGACATATACCCCTTACGGTATCCTAAGTAACTTGAAAGTTGAACTAGGTGGAAAAACGGTAGAGATTGATGTTGAAGTCATAGATGGAAATCTAGATTACAACATCCTACTGGGAAGACCATGGATTTATGCCATGGCAGCTGTCGTGTCGACTTATTTTAGGAAGATCGCTTTCCCGTTTGAAGGAGGGATTACGGTCGTCGACCAATAGAACTTCCTCCTTAATGGTTCACAAGTTACGGGAAGCATTCCCATGATCCATGAAAGCGACCATTCAATTCAAGATATAGGAGTAGGACTGTTGAAAGACCCCACGATGATGGGGACTTTCTCGCTACCAAATCATATGTACATAGGAAATGTACCATTGGTGGCCACCTGCAACATGATATCTTCCACGAAGGTCGCAAAAGACAAAGTCATCATGGATCGGGCAATGGTGTTACACCCGAGCCCAATCGAAATATTGTAGCAATCAATGTTTCAGGCATGGGAGGCGAGCCCAAATCAATGCTCGTCAAGCGTTTGGGTAGATAGGTCAGGAGAATGTGGAACCCCCTTTGATCCTTTGTCACGAGTGCATGCAAGTGACGAAGGAATCCTCCAATCAATGTGGATTGAGGGGGCGCCATGGGAGGATAACCACCATCGTTCCCTTCCTCAGGAAGATACTCAAGGCAACCTATATCACCCTTCAGTATTTGAATTCCTAACAAATACTGTAAATACGGTGGATTCCGAGAGAAACCTATCCAATATAGAAGAGACTATAGCCATAAATATCTCGACCAAAACAGACATTGTAGAGAATATTTATGTCGGCAAAGGTTGTTCCCCTTCAGAACAAGAAATATATAAAGCTCTTTTCCGCGAATTTAGAGATGTCTTTGCTTGGTCATATGATGAAATGCCAGGCATCGACGCGAGTATAGTTGAACATAAAATTAAGATGTATCCTGATGTCAAACCAGTAAGACAACGGCTTCGGCAGGTGCACCCCAAGAAAGCCGCTGCCATCAAGGCAGAAGTTGAAAAGCTCCTCCATGCTCGTTTCATCTACCCGGTTCCTCTAACCGATTGGGTATCGAATATTGTCCCTGTTATGAAGAAACAAGGAACAATACGAGTGTGCGTCGATTATAGGGATGTAAATCAAGCTTGTCCAAAGGACAACTACCCTACACCCTTCATCGACCAGATAATTGATGAATGCGCCGGATGTGAAATCTTTTCATTTATGGACGGATTTTCCGGGTATAATCAAATTAATATCCGCCCACAGGACCAGTCAAAGACTGCATTTATTTGTCCGTGGTGCACATTCGCTTATCGAAAATTACCCTTTGGTTTAAAGAACGCAGGGGCGACATTTCAGAGAGCAATGAATTATGCTTCCCATGACATCAAGAACATCGTTCAACCTTATCTTGACGATCTTCTGGCTCATTCGCAAAAGTGGACTGATCATCCGCATCATTTAAGAGCAATATTTCTACGTTGCCGACACTACAAGATAAGACTCAATCCACACAAATGTGTGTTTTGCGTTGGTTCTGGTCGTTTACTTGGCTTTATAGTCTCGAAGGATGGGATTCGTCTCGACCCTTGCAAGGTGCAGGCAATCATTAATTTGCCTCCACCTTCGAACTTGCTTCAGATTCAGAAACTCCAAGGGAAAGCAAACTTTCTGAGGAGGTTCATTCCAAATTACGCAGAACTTGCTAAAGGTTATACCCGTCTCCTGAAAAAGGATGTACCTTTCGTCTGGGACTAGGTTGCACAAGCTTCCTTTGATGCTTTGAAAGAAGCGCTAGTCAAAGCATCATTAATGTATGCCCCAGACTATCTAAGGGATTTTAACCTGTATCTGGCTGCAGCAGATACGACCATTGCAATGGTTTTGGTTCAAGAAGTCGATGGAATTGAACACCCTATATATTATTTAAGTAAAAACTTAAATGATACGGAAAGTAGATATTCTCATGTTGAAAAGTTGGCATTAGCAGTTGTTCAAGCGATTCAAAGATTTCGACATTATGTCCTCTTTAGGAAGACCACTGTATTGTCAGATTGCAACCCCATGACTTATATATTGTCGCGACAGTTGCTTGGGGGCAAATATTCAAAGTGGATAGCTATCCTTCAAGAGTTTGATCTGGAATTTGTGAAATCCCAATCAAAGAAAGCTTTAGTTTTCGCAGAATTATTATGCGATCTCCCGTCATCGTACAAAGATGTAACGTCCAAAGAATCGATCGTGGACGAAAGTTTGTTTCTGATATCAGCAAGTGATGAGTGGTATGGAGATATAATAATTTATCTCCAAACCCAAAAGTTTCGGCCAGACACCTCTCACTCAGAACGAAAACGCATTCGATACCAAGCAAAAGACTACATGATCGTCGGTGATACACTTTACCGTCGTGGTGTCGATACGGTCCTGAGAAGGTGTCTAACCCATGAGGAAGCCGAAAAAGCCCTGAATGAATGTCATTCAGGCACCTGTGGGGGGCATCAATCTGGATATGCTACAGCACAAAGAATCTTACGAGCAGGATACTTCTGGCCAACCATGTTCAAAGATTGCATAACTGCGTTAGAAGTTGCCATGCATGTCAGATTTTTGATAGCAAAACCAGAAGACCCCCCGCTCCTTTACAGCCAATAATAGCTGTGGGGCCTTTCGCCAAGTGGGGCATCGATTTCATGCAATGTAACCCCACCTCGACCGGGGGCATGGGTATATTATAGTCGCAGTTGACTATTTTACCAAATGGGCCGAGGCGATGCCTACATTGGATAACACTGGTGAAACAGCAGCCCTATTCTTTTTTAATCATGTAGTCGCCAGATTCGGCGTGCCACAGGCCATAGTAACAGATCATGGATCGCATTTTCGCAATCACATGATGGTTGAATTAACTGCCAAACTAGGATTGTCTCACGACAGCTCTACTCCGTACTATCCGCAAGCTAACGGACAAGTTGAAGCGATCAACAAAGTCCTGAAGCGCATGCTGCAAAGGATGGTGGGGGTTCACAAAAGAAGATGGCATTTGATCCTATACTCAGCTTTGTGGGCCTACCGAACATCGGTAAGGAATGCCACTGGGTTCACACCGTTTCAACTGGTGTATGGCCTGGAAGCGATCCTACCGATCCAGTGCGAAATTTCGTCCCTTAAACTCGCAATTGATCTCCTCCCCGGAACCTCAGAAGAAGAAGCTCGTTTCTTAGAGTTAATCTAGTTGGATGAAACTCGTCGTGATGCCCCCTTGGCCAACGAAGCCCATAAGAAACGAGTCAAAGCGCAGTTCGACAAAAATGTCAAACCCCGTGTCTTCTCGGAAGGTGATTTGGTCTTGCTTTATGACCAAGAATCCGATAAATTGGGAGCTGGGAAATTCAAGTCCTTATGGATGGGCCCTTATATTGTTAAAAGTGTATTAGCAAAGGTGCCTACGAGTTGGTAGATTATGACGGAGTTCCACTGCGCAACCTCGCAACGGGTTGTACCTTAAGCGTTACTATGCCTGTAGTAACCTGTATGCTTTTGTTACATTTTTGTTTTCGCTAAAGCGTTTGTTCCGGTTTAAGTAATCCACTTTTTACACTTATTGCAGATGTCAAATCCATTGGAACCGTGGGTCGGATATGCTGACGGAGCGAGTCGTAGTTCGAGGAACCTATCCTCTGCAGCATGGGCCAGTTTTAACCCAAGCGGCGAGTTAGTGAGTTTCAGGGGGGTATGATTATTGGTCAATCAACAAATAATATCGCTGAGTATAGCGCGTTGATAGAGCTCCTCTCTGATGCCATCACCCCATTAAGAAAGCAAAAGAAATACTTGCATTGTGCATGTGCATTTTGACAGTTTGCATGTCGATTTAGGAAAAGTGCATCAGTGTGTGCTCTATGATCTGTTTGAAAAGATGATGTCTTTCTTTTCCTTCAGTAGTTAAGTTTTCATAAGTTGAAAGAATTGAAAAAGCTTGCTTATCATTCTTAGACTGCATTTAGGAGTTGTCTCATACATCACGTGGTGATCCATAAAGGCAAATGCTAAGCAAGATCAACCTAAAAAGAACTGAATTTATCTAACAACGCTTTGAAACATAACGAAACACAGTAGAGGTCTAGGTAGAGACGTGAACCGGCGTCGTTAAACATAGTGACTGTCGATCTCTACGAAGGTGGGTGATTCCTCCTGAGGGACGATAGCACTAATACGGACTTGTGCCCCCGCGTACCGTCGCGTATATTGGGGGACCCCTATAGGAACAAAGCCTTTATCCATAGGAAGCCGTGTCGGCCGCCCTACTGATCGCGATGCAGTGAACACAGCATTCACGAAGATCGACCACTCGTACCGTAAAACGTATTCTGTGGTTTCGCGAAAGGTTTGGCACACCCTTGCCTAGAACTCCAAAGTAGTTTCTTTTGGCCTTTTTCAAACTCTATAACTGAAAAAGTCCATCCGAGCATTTGTCACTTCGGGCTCGTTAATACATCGAAGGAGACTAGAGTCATCTTTAGCTTTTTCTCGACTCTTAAAACATGAAAAAGCAAGTTGTGTCTTAAAAGCGTCTAAAATTAATTCAATTCGAAAACACATTTTACCCTGTGCATTGTTGGTTGATCAAGTAATCCGCAATCGTGGAAGAAAGTCAATCGATGAACCGTCGTTCGCGGAGGAATACGAGACAAACGTCTTTGTCCCCGGAATCGAAAACAACCCGGGCAAAGCGACCTCGTTCAACTGGTTCCAAATCACCTGTCAAAGTTAGAACAAGTGTTCCAACGACATCTGAGGTTCCGGTTACTCCAAACATTTCTGGAAACCCTGCCCCTATTGAAGAAGTTCAACAGCCCCAGAAGGACAGTAACACTGATCCTAGTCTGAGAACAAATACTTGTGTTACTGAATCAGGTCCATCAGTGATCGGTTCAGAGAGTCTTGCTCCTCAGACAACTGTCGCTGTCGAAACAACCCCTTCTTCGGCACCAGAAATATTCTACGGACCTGACGGTCTTCCTCTTCCACCCGGTCTGATCGCAATAGAAGAGATTGTAGAAGATCCGCAAGCAACTACTCCAACACATTTTGGAGCAGGGATCACTCTACTTCCTACTGCATCAGAAGCTAGCCTACCACCCAGAGAAGTTCCTGAAGAATCACTAGGCAATCTACTGGATAGACTAAAAATGTCTGAACAACCGTCAACATCTAGGACTGTGCCAAATGACACAGCGACAGCAGAACTCCCTGCAGTCACTCCGACAATGTTCGCCGGCATACCATCTGTCCCAAACTCTCAACAGCTGGAGGGGTCCCTTCGGGGGCCATGACGACAGTGTGGTCTGTTCCTGTTTGTTCTCTCCGGGATAATACCCGGTAACTCCTATGTTGGAACTCAACAGATTGATCCTTTTGGAAATCCGTTGGGACAATCCGGTCCTCGAGGTGTATTAAATCCTCTCAGTGCCGGACCACCACCGTATGGGGGGCAATATGCTTTTTCATTACCCCCTCCTGGAGGGTACCCATACGGGAGTTCACAACCATACCCAAGTTATACTGGAATAACTACAAGTGGTTGGATACCTATGCTACCCCAGCAACCAAGAGTTGTGTATTCTATGCAACAACAGATGCCTGTGACGAACATCCCGACGACACCAGCAATTGTGACTGTGTCGCAAGTTCAAACGATACCTGTTACATGTCAACCTCAGTTTTCTCAGGTTGTAATGCAACAACCCGTTGACCCTGCAACCCAACCGCAATCGCCGGCTAGCGAGGCGTCACAAACACAAACGGGTACCCTTACCCCTCATCTTGGCCCAGTGGTAAGCATCGCACAACAACCAATGGTATCACAACCATGGTTGGTGCAGTATCAACAACCGCAGTTCCAGCAAGTGTACCAAGGTACCGAGCAGCAAATTTTTGCGAATAATGGACAACCGTACCTACAATACGGTCAAAACCAACCACTCTATGGTGGAGTAGTCCATCAACCGTATCAATCATATCAGCATCAATTACATTATGCTGGTATGCAAAGACCAACTGCTCAGGCGATTCCGTCGTATCCTGGGTACGCTTCACCTAACTTGAGTCAGCAGCTGCCATTCGTGGCAACTCTGGAGTTACCCGATCTACATCGGTTGACAAACGATCCTATCGCCTACGCCCCTTGGTGGCCCATGATTCCTCACAAACTTCCATCGGACATTCCTAAATTCAATGGAAATCCAGGTGAAGACCCGTCGAATCACGTCATGACCTTTCATCTGTGGTGTTCATCGAACACCCTGAACGATGATTCGATAAGACTTCGCCTCTTCCAGAGGACATTGACAGGTCCGGCGGCCAAATGGTATATAGAATTGCCAAGAGCCTCTTTCGACAATTTCAGCTCCTTAGCCACGACTTTCTTAACCCACTTTCAATTACCTATCAGGTATGAAACAGGAACCGAGATACTGACCAACTTCAAACAGACGACAGCTACTCACATATCTGATCATATACATGAGTGGCGTCGTCGACGTAGGATGGTCAAAACATACGTTCCTGATCAGCTACTAGCTGAATGGTTTATAAAGTCATTACTTCCGGCTATAACGGAAGATGTGGCCAAGGGGGGAGTCGTAACAGAGGAGCAAGTCATTGCTCGTGCTCAATATTTAGACTTGGTATATACTCAGTCGGGCACGCTCTATGACAAAATACCTGATGCCCCCAGACCTGAATTTTCAATTCCTCCCCCTCCTAAATCGAATATTGACTCTCATGCCGGAGATGGCGTGATTGGCACTGCAAGCGCGAAGTCGAGAAAGGCTTCACCTCAGAAAGCCCGTAAGACTTCAGATCGAAATGCCCATGAAGAGATTCTTGCTTCGGAAGTAAATGCCATATCAGCAGATAAAGGCAAAGAAACCAATCAACCAGGAAGCAAGAAGAAGCAAAACAAAGGGAAGAAGAAGCAACAGGATGATCCGTCACCTGAAAAAGCTTCTTCAAGCTCTCCTAGGAAAGGGAAACAGAAAGAGAAGTCACCTGGTCCATGTTCTATATGTGACGAGGACCATTGGACACAAGATTGTCCATACAAAGCTGAGCTCAAGAGATTCTTTAAAAGTCCAAAGAACCCAGCTGTGTTGACTGACCCGTTTCCCAACCCAGGTCAAAATATGGTTGATAGTGGAAAAGCTTCCCCGTCGCAAGTGCTGATGTTGTCGATCTCTAAGCACCAAAATGATGCTTTGATTTCGACAAGGAACAAAGATTACGGGAATCCGCAACTGTCAAACGAAAAAGGTAACGATCAACCTAGTAGTTCGACAACAACTTCGTCAGAAGTTGTCCCTCCCATAATGCCAGAATTAACGATAAAACCACCTAAGGGTGTAGTACACAAGTCGACTTTTAATCCTCGTGCCAGAGCGGCGCAGCATTATAACATAGTGGAAGATTTGGCTCAATCGCCATCCGCTATGTCGACTCTAGAAGTACTACAAAATTGTCCATCCCAAAGGCAGGCATTGTTATCGGCAATAGGGGGGGTTGATCCTAAGGATTCCAATCTTGTGTCCTTTGATCACAAAGGGTATGACCCTCAGTTACCAGCTCAGCTAGCTTTCCTGATTCAAGTGAAGGCCCTCAACAAAACTGTTCACAGAACAATTATTGACGAGGGAGCATCGACATGTATTATGTCGATGAGCTGCTGGAAAACGCTAGGGTCACCAACCTTGTCGAGATCTTCGACAACACTAAAGGCTTTCGACGGTAGGACATATACCCCTTACGGTATCCTAAGTAACTTGAAAGTTGAACTAGGTGGAAAAACAGTAGAGATTGATGTTGAAGTCATAGATGGAAATCTAGATTACAACATCCTACTGGGAAGACCATGGATTTATGCCATGGCAGCTGTCGTGTCGACTTATTTTAGGAAGATCGCTTTCCCGTTTGAAGGAGGGATTACGGTCGTCGACCAACAGAACTTCCTCCTTAATGGTTCACAAGTTACGGGAAGCATTCCCATGATCCATGAAAGCGACCATTCAATTCAAGATATAGGAGTAGGCCTGTTGAAAGACCCCACGATGATGGGGACTTTCTCGCTACCAAATCATATGTACATAGGAAATGTACCATTGGTGGCCACCTGCAACATGATATCTTCCACGAAGGTCGCAAAAGACAAAGTCATCATGGATCGGGCAATGGTGTTACACCCGAGCCCAATCGAAATATTGTAGCAATCAATGTTTCAGGCATGGGAGGCGAGCCCAAATCAATGCTCGTCAAGCGTTTGGGTAGATAGGTCAGGAGAATGTGGAACCCCCTTTGATCCTTGGTCACGAGTGCATGCAAGTGACGAAGGAATCCTCCAATCAATGTGGATTGAGGGGGCGCCATGGGAGGATAACCACCATCGTTCCCTTCCTCAGGAAGATACTCAAGGCGACCTATATCACCCTTCAGTATTTGAATTCCTAACAAATACTGTAAATACGGTGGATTCCGAGAGAAACCTATCCAATATAGAAGAGACTATAGCCATAAATATCTCGACCAAAACAGACATTGTAGAGAATATTTATGTCGGCAAAGGTTGTTCCCCTTCAGAACAAGAAATATATAAAGCTCTTTTCCGCGAATTTAGAGATGTCTTTGCTTGGTCATATGATGAAATGCCAGGCATCGACTCGAGTATAGTTGAACATGAAATTAAGATGTATCCTGATGTCAAACCAGTAAGACAACGGCTTCGGCAGGTGCACCCCAAGAAAGCCGCTGCCATCAAGGCAGAAGTTGAAAAGCTCCTCCATGCTGGTTTCATCTACCCGGTTCCTCTAACCGATTGGGTATCGAATATTGTCCCTGTTATGAAGAAACAAGGAACAATACGAGTGTGCGTCGATTATAGGGATGTAAATCAAGCTTGTCCAAAGGACAACTACCCTACACCCTTCATCGACCAGATAATTGATGAATGCGCCGGATGTGAAATCTTTTCATTTATGGACGGATTTTCCGGGTATAATCAAATTAATATCCGCCCACAGGACCAGTCAAAGACTGCATTTATTTGTCCGTGGGGCACATTCGCTTATCGAAAATTACCCTTTGGTTTAAAGAACGCAGGGGCGACATTTCAGAGAGCAATGAATTATGCTTTCCATGACATCAAGAACATCGTTCAACCTTATCTCGACGATCTTCCGGCTCATTCGCAAAAGCGGACTGATCATCCGCATCATTTAAGAGCAATATTTCTACGTTGCCGACACTACAAGATAAGACTCAATCCACACAAATGTGTGTTTTGCGTCGGTTCTGGTCGTTTACTTGGCTTTATAGTCTCCAAGGATGGGATTCGTCTCGACCCTTGCAAGGTGCAGGCAATCATTAATTTGCCTCCACCTTCGAACTTGCTTCAGATTCAGAAACTCCAAGGGAAAGCAAACTTTCTGAGGAGGTTCATTCCAAATTACGCAGAACTTGCTAAAGGTTATACCCGTCTCCTGAAAAAGGATGTACCTTTCGTCTGGGACCAGGTTGCACAAGCTTCCTTTGATGCTTTGAAAGAAGCGCTAGTCAAAGCATCATTAATGTACGCCCCAGACTATCTAAGGGATTTTAACCTGTATCTGGCTGCAGCAGATACGACCATTGCAATGGTTTTGGTTCAAGAAGTCGATGGAATTGAACACCCTATATATTATTTAAGTAAAAACTTAAATGATACGGAAAGTAGATATTCTCATGTTGAAAAGTTGGCATTAGCAGCTGTTCAAGCGATTCAAAGATTTCGACATTATGTCCTCTTTAGGAAGACCACTGTATTGTCAGATTGCAACCCCATGACTTATATACTGTCGCGACAGTTGCTTGGGGGCAAATATTCAAAGTGGATAGCTATCCTTCAAGAGTTTGATCTGGAATTTGTGAAATCCAAATCAAAGAAAGCTTTAGTTTTCGCAGAATTATTATGCGATCTCCCGTCATCGTACAACGATGAAACGTCCAAAGAATCGATCGTGGACGAAAGTTTGTTTCTGATATCAGCAAGTGATGAGTGGTATGGAGATATAATAATTTATCTCCAAACCCAAAAGTTTCGGCCAGACACCTCTCACTCAGAACGAAAACGCATTCGATACCAAGCAAAAGACTACATGATCGTCGGTGATACACTTTACCGTCGTGGTGTCGATACGGTCCTGAGAAGGTGTCTAACCCATGAGGAAGCCGAAAAAGCCCTGAATGAATGTCATTCAGGCACCTGTGGGGGGCATCAATCTGGATATGCTACAGCACAAAGAATCTTACGAGCAGGATACTTCTGGCCAACCATGTTCAAAGATTGCATAACTGCGGTTAGAAGTTGCCATGCATGTCAGATTTTTGATAGCAAAACCAGAAGACCCCCCGCTCCTTTACAGCCAATAATAGCTGTGGGGCCTTTCGCCAAGTGGGGCATCGATTTCATGCAATGTAACCCCACCTCGACCGGGGGGCATGGGTATATTATAGTCGCAGTTGACTATTTTACCAAATGGGCCGAGGCGATGCCTACATTGGATAACACTGGTGAAACAGCAGCCCTATTCTTTTTTAATCATGTAGTCGCCAGATTCGGCGTGCCACAGGCCATAGTAACAGATCATGGATCGCATTTTCGCAATCACATGATGGTTGAATTAACTGCCAAACTAGGATTGTCTCACGACAGCTCTACTCCGTACTATCCGCAAGCTAACGGACAAGTTGAAGCGATCAACAAAGTCCTGAAGCGCATGCTGCAAAGGATGGTGGGGGTTCACAAAAGAAGATGGCATTTGATCCTATACTCGGCTTTGTGGGCCTACCGAACATCGGTAAGGAATGCCACTGGGTTCACACCGTTTCAACTGGTGTATGGCCTGGAAGCGATCCTACCGATCCAGTGCGAAATTTCGTCCCTTAAACTCGCAATTGATCTCCTCCCCGGAACCTCAGAAGAAGAAGCTCGTTTCTTAGAGTTAATCCAGTTGGATGAAACTCGTCGTGATGCCGCCTTGGCCAACGAAGCCCATAAGAAACGAGTCAAAGCGCAGTTCGACAAAAATGTCAAACCCCGTGTCTTCTCGGAAGGTGATTTGGTCTTGCTTTATGACCAAGAATCCGATAAATTGGGAGCTGGGAAATTCAAGTCCTTATGGATGGGCCCTTATATTGTTAAAAGTGTATTAGCAAAAGGTGCCTACGAGTTGGTAGATTATGACGGAGTTCCACTGGCGCAACCCCGCAACGGGTTGTACCTTAAGCGTTACTATGCCTAATAGTAACCTGTATGCTTTTGTTACATTTTTGTTTTCGCTAAAGCGTTTGTTCCGGTTTAAGTAATCCACTTTTTACACTTATTGCAGATGTCAAATCCATTGGAACCGTGGGTCGGATATGCTGACGGAGCGAGTCGTAGTTCGAGGAACCTATCCTCTGCAGCATGGGCCATTTTTAACCCAAGCGGCGAGTTAGTGAGTTTCAGGGGGGTATGTATTGGTCAATCAACAAATAATATCGCTGAGTATAGCGCGTTGATAGAGCTCCTCTCTGATGCCATCACCCATGGCATACGCCGGCTAGTCGTCAGGCTAGACTCACAGCTCGTGGTACTACAGCTCAATGGTACCTACTCTGTCCGAAATCCAGCTATTTATCGCAAGTTCCTAAGAGTTAAAATCTTGGAAAGACGGTTTGATTTTATCTAATATCAACACATTTCCAGAAACTTAAACACATTAACCGACTCGTTAGCAAACTATGTGTTAGATAGACATCTGCAAAATTGATAAAAAGAGAAGCATCATCGATGTTTCATACATGGATCACATAAAAACTGGAATAAACTCCGAAAATCAAAAATATACACAACTGTTTACGGTTTACATGTAATGTTCTGTAACCAAGACAAAATCGGTCATATGACCCCAAAACTCAAAAATGGCTGGGGGGCACCCTAGCCTAGTGATGCTCATGATAACATGCCACGGCCTGTGCAATCATGCGCAGAAGACGAGACCATCGTCTGGGAACACCAACAGTATGTCGCTGCAATCGTAGAGGCAACTCGTCGATCCGTACATCCGGAATCCCAAGGGTAAGACCCTCGACATGTTCCTGCACAGCTGTAAGAGTCTCGGCCAAGTCAAGGTCACGGAGAATAGCTCTCCCAGGAGCCTCCCCTGCGGGGGTAGCGGCCGGAGCGCTCGGACGAACTGCTGGACGGACAGGGCCCACATCTGCATGCGCACATGAGTTTGATTAGAGTCTTGATAGAGTAAAGCACAAGGACATTATAAATAAAAAACAGTAAACAGTGATAAGGTCAAAATATTTACCAAGATCACCCCACTGCTCGCCATCCGGTAGTACCAAATCCGGATCACCTCGGAAGTCCATGCCAATATATGGATACTCGGAAAAAGCCATATCCTGCCGCTCAAACCACCTAAAGAAGGCATCAGTAAAAGTAATCTTAGATTGACCCGCATGCCTAGCCATGTGGTCAACCCACCTCTGCATGCGTGGCTCAGTAGGAGATGGCAAGTCGAGAATAATGTACTGAGGTTGCATCAGGGGTATCTTCTCCAAAGCGAAGGCAGTCGAAACTGAACCGAAGCCAAAATTCTTCAGTTTCCCGTCCTTTACTTTGGTCAACTGGTTTTTCATCTGAACTAATACTGCATCACACCAGTTAAAAACTTTCGGCTGAAGACACTCCAGGGCGTGCTGCACATATGACCTGTTGGCAACATGAGGGGATGCACTACCGGCCATCCTACAAATCGTGTACAGAATAGACCTGAGAGACCTGTCAGTGACATCACAGATAGAAATCTTGCCGTCTCTGCTCGGCTGAGATCCCTCCCTGCAATACTGACGGATATAATCTTTCACGGAATCACTCCCTCGGGCCGAACCGGACAAGGAAACGGGGGCACCCCGCCTTGACAAACCAGTCAAGAAGTAGATGTCCACTATGGTCAAAGGGATGGACTTGCCCCTAATCTGGAACACTTGGTTAACAGGATCCCAAGCATCAAGCAGGTACTGCAGTAAACGTATCTGTGCCCTCATGCTAGATATGCGGAAGAATTTTAGCAAGCCACAGTTCCGCAACGCGCTCACAGTAACAGGATCATGGAGGGAAATCATGTCCTCCTCTTCATGCTCTCGTTCTCGCCACATAAGAGTCATTCTGCTCCAATAAACTCTGCAAAACAAACAAGAGGAGGAGTAAGATCCCTGACTCAGTGAAGAAAATGGCAAAAATCTCATGAAAAATTGTGCAACCAAGAAGTTTTCTGCGCCCAACGCAGGTAGAGAAGGGTCTACCTGCGTTGGGGAACAAACTGCCTTTGAAAATGAAGGCCCCAACGCAGGTTTCGATATAAGGCACCTGCGCTGATGGCAGAGCGCCCTAGAGAAACCCCAGGGGCTCATGGGGGCAGGAAAACAAGCATGAAACTGAGAAATAAGACCATGAAAAGATAGAGCTGAGGTTTAGCTCCTACCTGGTGAAAACGGCGCTGAAAATCGTCCACAGAATCTCCCGAAATCAGCTGGTGAAAAATCAAGAGGAAGAGGCACCTCCAAAGCTCCAACAAACCAAATGCACATGAAATGGTAAAATGAGGGTAAAAACATCTTTTAATTGCTTTTTACGTAGTTCGAAGTGAAATATTAGTATTTTTACTTCATGTTATCCGTTTCTAACAAAGTTTGTTGCAGCAATTGATGATACAGTACTATCTCTGAAAAAGAAAAAGCCAGTCATGGTAAAATATGAATTTGATCTTATCAAACGAGCAGTTTTGGCAAAGTTCATGCTCGTTAAAAAATAAACGCAAGAACCGAGCAGTTTTAGCGCATAGTTCATGCTCGTTAAAAAATAAACATAAGATTGAGCAGTGTTTTGGCGCATTTAAGCTCTTTAAAAAAAAAATGAACCCAGTACTGGTAAATAAACATCTGAGACCGTAAATTCATCAGCCATAAAAGCCTTGGTCGTGTTTGTGCACCATCACCTCCACTTCTCATTTGGCTGATCATTCACATCCACTTGATTGTTTACCTATTTTGAGGAACAGCTGCGAAGAGTGATTCCACCTAGCCATCCTTGTAATACTGCCGTGATTGGAAAATTCCAACCTGTACCTGGAATCTGCTGCTATCCCTGTTTATCACTCGTTCCTCAAAAGACGAGTCTTCTTTGAGCTCTTTTCACTGACTCGTAAAATATGAAAAGTTTGCCGAGTTTTGGCCTTCCAGCTCGTTAAAAGGACCGGAAGAGCTATCCCTCCTCTAGATTTTAATCTTTTTGGACCTGAGGGATTATTGCACAAAAAGATCGAGCGCTTGTCTAGTTCGGCTCGATAAAGATATCGAACATTCATCCCTTTTGTATTGTTTTATACTTTTTCGGACTTAAGGGATTAGATGACGAAAAAGGACCCCTTGGAGTCTACTTTATGTACACTTTTCAGACTCTCTAAAAATGAAAAGGACCGAGTTGTCTTGTCGCTGGGCTCGTTAAAAATATTAGATAGTGACAAACTTGTCCTTAGACAAGAACGAGTTTCCCTATCGCTAGGCTCATTAAAAACATAGCGATGGGCTTGCCCGAAGGGCAGGTTATAGATCAAGCATATGTTATCCTCCTCAAGCTTGTCAAAAAATAAAGAGGTATTGGTCAGAAATGACTGGGGAAAAATTGGGAAGAACCTCAAAGCTTAATGGTAGCAAGTCGCTCTTGAACATGACACTTTTGCCTCCGTAAATATCGGGTTGGGTTATTATCATTCACCGGTCCCTTCACCATGGTCTCGCCATACCATCCATACATGGGGTAATGCTACCGATCCATCACATCAGTGTCGTTATATGTTCAAGAGATGTCATTCAGAATGTGTCAACCGGGTCCCATCCACTACCATACATCATCTTTCATCCTTCCATGACCGCCACCCTGAATCATATTTCACAAATTGTTTTCACCAATCATCACTAGCTCCGTTCCGTGTCACTGATGTGGGATTCATTAGGGCCCTCCTTTGACGGATCACTTCTTGTCGACATCAGCTCATTATCCAAGAAGTTGATCTAGGAACACCCCCTCAGTACTTTGAAGCTTGCATGCCTCAATGGCAAGTTTCTCACTCCCGGCGATAGGTATACATTAATGACCTTCGACCAGGAGACTTTGCGTGGTGTTCGACGTCAGATCCTATATTCACACCACGTGAATTGTGCTGCAGTACCTTGAGGGTCATCATCATTATCGGTGATTCCTCTCGTGCTTGTTAACAGTTTACATTATTGACTGGTAATCAAGCGATGTCTTTCCATGTTCGACTTCAAGAAATTCTCACATGGATCGACTTGTACTAATGTGAAGATCGGACAAGTTTGAAGACCCCGGATCTAGTTTCATCCATCCGGGCTGCGATATATATTCAGGAGATAAAGACATAGACATGTGCAGCAGATGATCATCCTACTAAAAGGATGATAATTAAAAGCAGAGAATTATCCGTCTATTATCAGACGATCGTCTGTTTATGTACAGCAAATGTATTTATAAAGCTGAGCATGGGAAATGCCCGCCTCAGCTAGATCATGAAAAGAAAGTATGAAAAGATAATGTATTGTATTGTATTTTGTTACAGGTCACCTCCCGGCGATTGAATGAACTTCGGATCCTCCTAATAAAGCATTTCACCCGATAAACGACCTCATACTTTAGGGGGCAACTGTTATAGACATTTTTGTGCCTTACAGCATAGAGCATGAAATGTCAATAATCTGAGGGATCCAAAGTCCCTAAACAAGTTGTTCTTACCCTTAGAGGAACAAGGTCAGCAAACCACAGCACTGCAAAACAGTTCTCCACTGAAAAACACTCAAAAACAGGTCAGTTTTGGATCATTGCAGCTGCTCCACTAGGCATCTGCGCTGCATAACAGGTACAACAAAGGCTACCTGCGTTGCATAGCAAGTAGAACAAAGGCTACCTGCGTTGGGCGTACTTGGACATGTGGAGGAATCTTTTTCTCAAAGTGCCAGTGCCCAGGAAGCTTCTAAAAAGACACTTGATGATAAGATTCGCCTAATGATGAGTTAAGAGCTTCTAAAACTCCAAGTGGAAGACAGAAACTCCGAGTGAAGAACTGAAGAACAACTGGAGTTGAAGAGGACAACAAGTCACACATCAAGCTGACTTATCTTCACTCCAAAACTCTATATAAGGATCTCATCCCATGGGATCTGGGAGGCCGGAATTTTGTGCAAAGAATTGTTGTTGGTTTGCAGTTGAGAGTATTGGGTGATTGCTTGAGGGAGGTGAAGAAGAGATTTCTCTCCGTCGGGAAGGTGATGCTGGATTGGACCTCTCATGGTTGTATCACCGCCTGAACCTTACTTCCATATATTAATAAAGCTTTTGAGGTTCTTCTATTCGCATGTGTTTCAATGATGTATTGTCTTACTTGCGTATTTGATTTATGCTAATCCTTGAATCAGTTATGCATGCATGCTTCTTGTAGTTTCCTTTTCTTGTCTTATTTGCAGGATCTCGTGTAGCTGGGCCCGTGAAAAGACTTGGAGCTGGGAGCAAGCGGCAATCAAAGGAGATTGGATCGACCATTTGCGCAAGACATCGGTAAGTGGATCTCTTCCTTTTATCTCTTGCATGTCATAAAGAAGAAACTTTAGATAGTTTTGCTTTCAGCTGTTGCTAAGGAACTGTCACCCTTAGAGTGGGTTAGGGTCATTCCGAGTTGGATACTTTCCCCCACAACAGACTGGCGACTCCGCTGGGGATCGTGTCTTGTTGGTAGCTTGTGTTTCTTGCTATTCTTTTCTTAAACAAAAGGGTACCGAATCGAAAACTGCATTCGAGTTCTTCGAATGCAAAGTAGAGGGCAGCTACTCTAGCCCAGTGCTGGGCATGTTTATGATTTGAAGAGCTGATCCACAAGGACTCTTTTTAGCTCTTTGTGATAGTGTTCATCTTCCTTTAATCATCCTCTAGAGTATACTTGACTGATAGCAACTGATTTGGCCAAAAACCGCTCATTTTTTAGCAAACTGTGAGCCGGAATCTGAGAGAGACGAGAGTTGTCTCGTTCAGTGCAGCTGCAACAAAGGCTACCTGCACTGCAACGCAGGTCCCGAAGGGGCTACCTGCGCTGCATCTCAGATTGACAGTGCAGCACCTGCGCTGATCCAGTCTTGCCTTGTGCAGCTGGGATTCTCCACTGTCTGTTGCCCAGTTTTCAGTACTGTTTTTGCAGCCTGTTGTCAACCTGTATACCCAGCTGAAACCACTTCTCTTTGCCTTCATTCCGCCTCAGTTGTGTGAAGAAACCGTGATTGTTCTTATTGTATTTCTTGCTGTCATTCACAGTTTCCCATAGCAAAAGTGAACTAGTCTTGCTATGACCTCTTGAATCTAGACCTGTGAGAAAGTGTCGTTGTGATTCTAAGAGTTAGTTTATTGTTGTTCATAGCTGCTTGAGCATTTGCTTTTGTTATATGGTTCGAATCTCAGTATTTCTTGTGATTGAAACGAGTAAATCTTAAGGTGTTCTTTTGATTATTGGACAATACTTGTTTGTTTTCGCTTGAAATTGAATTCGAAATCGTACAACAGCTTTCTTTTTGTCATACACCAAACATTAAGAAAGAAGAAAAGAAATACTTGCATTGTGCATGTGCATTTTGACAGTTTGCATGTCGATTTAGGAAAAGTGCATCAGTGTGTGCTCTATGATCTGTTTGAAAAGATGATGTCTTTCTTTTCCTTCAGTAGTTAAGGTTTTCATAAGTTGAAAGAATTGAAAAAGCTTGCTTATCATTCTTAGACTGCATTTAGGAGTTGTCTCATACATCACGTGGTGATCCATAAAGGCAAATTGCTAAGCAAGATCAACCTAAAAAGAACTGAATTTATCTAACAACGCTTTGAAACATAACGAAACACAGTAGAGGTCTAGGTAGAGACGTGAACCGGCGTCGTTAAACATAGTGACTGTCGATCTCTACGAAGGTGGGTGATTCCTCCTGAGGGACGATAGCACTAATACGGACTTGTGCCCCCGCGTACCGTCGCGTATATTGGGGGACCCCTATAGGAACAAAGCCTTTATCCATAGGAAGCCGTGTCGGCCGCCCTACTGATCGCGATGCAGTGAACACAGCATTCACGAAGATCGACCACTCGTACCGTAAAACGTATTCTGTGGTTTCGCGAAAGGTTTGGCACACCCTTGCCTAGAACTCCAAAGTAGTTTCTTTTGGCCTTTTTCAAACTCTATAACTGAAAAATTCCATCCGAGCATTTGTCACTTCGGGCTCGTTAATACATCGAAGGAGACTAGAGTCATCTTTAGCTTTTTCTCGACTCTTAAAACATGAAAAAGCAAGTTGTGTCTTAAAAGCGTCTAAAATTAATTCAATTCGAAAACACATTTTACCCTGTGCATTGTTGGTTGATCAAGTAATCCGCAATCGTGGAAGAAAGTCAATCGATGAACCGTCGTTCGCGGAGGAATACGAGACAAACGTCTTTGTCCCCGGAATCGAAAACAACCCGGGCAAAGCGACCTCGTTCAACTGGTTCCAAATCACCTGTCAAAGTTAGAACGAGTGTTCCAACGACATCTGAGGTTCCGGTTACTCCAAACATTTCTGGAAACCCTGCCCCTATTGAAGAAGTTCAACAGCCCCAGAAGGACAGTAACACTGATCCTAGTCTGAGAACAAATACTTGTGTTACTGAATCAGGTCCATCAGTGATCGGTTCAGAGAGTCTTGCTCCTCAGACAACTGTCGCTGTCGAAACAACCCCTTCTTCGGCACCAGAAATATTCTACGGACCTGACGGTCTTCCTCTTCCACCCGGTCTGATCGCAATAGAAGAGATTGTAGAAGATCCGCAAGCAACTACTCCAACACATTTTGGAGCAGGGATCACTCTACTTCCTACTGCATCAAAAGCTAGCCTACCACCCAGAGAAGTTCCTGAAGAATCACTAGGCAATCTACTGGATAGACTAAAAATGTCTGAACAACCGTCGACATCTAGGACTGTGCCAAATGACACAGCGACAGCAGAACTCCCTGCAGTCACTCCGACAATGTTCGCCGGCATACCATCTGTCCCAAACTCTCAACAGCTGGGAGGGGTCCCTTCGGGGGCCATGACGACAGTGTGGTCTGTTCCTGTTTGTTCTCCCGGGATAACACCCGGTAACCCCTATGTTGGAACTCAACAGATTGATCCTTTTGGAAATCCGTTGGGACAATCCGGTCCTCGAGGTGTATTAAATCCTCTCAGTGCTGGACCACCACCGTATGGGGGGCAATATGCTTTTTCATTACCCCCTCCTGGAGGGTACCCATACGGGAGTTCACAACCATACCCAAGTTATACTGGAATAACTGCAAGTGGTTGGATACCTATGCTACCCCAGCAACCAAGAGTTGTGTATTCTATGCAACAATAGATGCCTGTGACGAACATCCCGACGACACCAGCAATTGTGACTATGTCGCAAGTTCAAACGATACCTGTTACATGTCAACCTCAGTTTTCTCAGGTTGTAATGCAACAACCCGTTGACCCTGCAACCCAACCGCAATCGCCGGCTAGCGAGGCGTCACAAACACAAACGGGTACCCTTACCCCTCATCTTGGCCCAGTGGTAAGCATCGCACAACAACCAATGGTATCACAACCATGGTTGGTGCAGTATCAACAACCGCAGTTCCAGCAAGTGTACCAAGGTACCGAGCAGCAAATTTTTGCGAATAATGGACAACCGTACCTACAATACGGTCAAAACCAACCACTCTATGGTGGAGCAGTCCATCAACCGTATCAATCATATCAGCATCAATTACATTATGCTGGTATGCAAAGACCAACTGCTCAGGCGATTCCGTCGTATCCTGGGTACGCTTCACCTAACTTGAGTCAACAGCTGCCATTCGTGGCAACTCTGGAGTTACCCGATCTACATCGGTTGACAAACGATCCTATCGCCTACGCCCCTTGGTGGCCCATGATTCCTCACAAACTTCCATCGGACATTCCTAAATTCAATGGAAATCCAGGTGAAGACCCGTCGAATCACGTCATGACCTTTCATCTGTGGTGTTCATCGAACACCCTGAACGATGATTCGATAAGACTTCGCCTCTTCCAGAGGACATTGACAGGTCCGGCGGCCAAATGGTATATAGAATTGCCAAGAGCCTCTTTCGACAATTTCAGCTCCTTAGCCACGACTTTCTTAACCCACTTTCAATTACCTATCAGGTATGAAACAGGAACCGAGATACTGACCAACTTCAAACAGACGACAGCTACTCACATATCTGACCATATACATGAGTGGCGTCGTCGACGTAGGATGGTCAAAACATACGTTCCTGATCAGCTACTAGCTGAATGGTTTATAAAGTCATTACTTCCGGCTATAACGGAAGATGTGGCCAAGGGGGGGGTCGTAACGGAGGAGCAAGTCATTGCTCGTGCTCAGTATTTAGACTTGGTATATACTCAGTCGGGCACGCTCTATGACAAAATACCTGATGCCCCCAGACCTGAATTTTCAATTCCTCCCCCTCCTAAATCGAATATTGACTCTCATGCCGGAGATGGCGTGATTGGCACTGCAAGCGCGAAGTCGAGAAAGGCTTCACCTCAGAAAGCCCGTAAGACTTCAGATCGAAATGCCCATGAAGAGATTCTTGCTTCGGAAGTAAATACCATATCAGCAGATAAAGGCAAAGAAACCAATCAACCAGGAAGCAAGAAGAAGCAAAACAAAGGGAAGAAGAAGCAACAGGATGATCCGTCACCTGAGAAGGCTTCTTCAAGCTCTCCTAGGAAAGGGAAACAGAAAGAGAAGTCACCTGGTCCATGTTCTATATGTGACGAGGACCATTGGACACGAGATTGTCCGTACAAGGCTGAGCTCAAGAGATTCTTTAAAAGTCCAAAGAACCCAGCTGTGTTGACTGACCCGTTTCCCAACCCAGGTCAAAATATGGTTGATAGTGGAAAAGCTTCCCCGTCGCAAGTACTGATGTTGTCGATCTCTAAGCACCAAAATGATGCTTTGATTTCGACAAGGAACAAAGATTACGGGAATCCGCAACTGTCAAACGAAAAAGGTAACGATCAACCTAGTAGTTCGACAACAACTTCGTCAGAAGTTGTCCCTCCCATAATGCCGGAATTAACGATAAAACCACCTAAGGGTGTGGTACACAAGTCGACTTTTAATCCTCGTGCCAGAGCGGCGCAGCATTATAACATAGTGGAAGATTTGGCTCAATCGCCATCCGCTATGTCGACTCTAGAAGTACTACAAAATTGTCCATCCCAAAGGCAGGCATTGTTATCGGCAATAGGGGGGGTTGATCCTAAGGATTCCAATCTTGTGTCCTTTGATCACAAAGGGTATGACCCTCAGTTACCAGCTCAGCTAGCTTTCCTGATTCAAGTGAAGGCCCTCAACAAAACTGTTCACAGAACAATTATTGACGAGGGAGCATCGACATGTATTATGTCGATGAGCTGCTGGAAAACGCTAGGGTCACCAACCTTGTCGAGATCTTCGACAACACTAAAGGCTTTCGACGGTAGGACATATACCCCTTACGGTATCCTAAGTAACTTGAAAGTTGAACTAGGTGGAAAAACGGTAGAGATTGATGTTGAAGTCATAGATGGAAATCTAGATTACAACATCCTACTGGGAAGACCATGGATTTATGCCATGGCAGCTGTCGTGTCGACTTATTTTAGGAAGATCGCTTTCCCGTTTGAAGGAGGGATTACGGTCGTCGACCAACAGAACTTCCTCCTTAATGGTTCACAAGTTACGGGAAGCATTCCCATGATCCATGAAAGCGACCATTCAATTCAAGATATAGGAGTAGGACTGTTGAAAGACCCCACGATGATGGGGACTTTCTCGCTACCAAATCATATGTACATAGGAAATGTACCATTGGTGGCCACCTGCAACATGATATCTTCCACGAAGGTCGCAAAAGACAAAGTCATCATGGATCGGGCAATGGTGTTACACCCGAGCCCAATCGAAATATTGTAGCAATCAATGTTTCAGGCATGGGAGGCGAGCCCAAATCAATGCTCGTCAAGCGTTTGGGTAGATAGGTCAGGAGAATGTGGAACCCCCTTTGATCCTTGGTCACGAGTGCATGCAAGTGACGAAGGAATCCTCCAATCAATGTGGATTGAGGGGGCGCCATGGGAGGATAACCACCATCGTTCCCTTCCTCAGGAAGATACTCAAGGCGACCTATATCACCCTTCAGTATTTGAATTCCTAACAAATACTGTAAATACGGTGGATTCCGAGAGAAACCTATCCAATATAGAAGAGACTATAGCCATAAATATCTCGACCAAAACAGACATTGTAGAGAATATTTATGTCGGCAAAGGTTGTTCCCCTTCAGAACAAGAAATATATAAAGCTCTTTTCCGCGAATTTAGAGATGTCTTTGCTTGGTCATATGATGAAATGCCAGGCATCGACTCGAGTATAGTTGAACATGAAATTAAGATGTATCCTGATGTCAAACCAGTAAGACAACGGCTTCGGCAGGTGCACCCCAAGAAAGCCGCTGCCATCAAGGCGGAAGTTGAAAAGCTCCTCCATGCTGGTTTCATCTACCCGGTTCCTCTAACCGATTGGGTATCGAATATTGTCCCTGTTATGAAGAAACAAGGAACAATACGAGTGTGCGTCGATTATAGGGATGTAAATCAAGCTTGTCCAAAGGACAACTACCCTACACCCTTCATCGACCAGATAATTGATGAATGCGCCGGATGTGAAATCTTTTCATTTATGGACGGATTTTCCGGGTATAATCAAATTAATATCCGCCCACAGGACCAGTCAAAGACTGCATTTATTTGTCCGTGGGGCACATTCGCTTATCGAAAATTACCCTTTGGTTTAAAGAACGCAGGGGCGACATTTCAGAGAGCAATGAATTATGCTTTCCATGACATCAAGAACATCGTTCAACCTTATCTCGACGATCTTCCGGCTCATTCGCAAAAGCGGACTGATCATCCGCATCATTTAAGAGCAATATTTCTACGTTGCCGACACTACAAGATAAGACTCAATCCACACAAATGTGTGTTTTGCGTCGGTTCTGGTCGTTTACTTGGCTTTATAGTCTCCAAGGATGGGATTCGTCTCGACCCTTGCAAGGTGCAGGCAATCATTAATTTGCCTCCACCTTCGAACTTGCTTCAGATTCAGAAACTCCAAGGGAAAGCAAACTTTCTGAGGAGGTTCATTCCAAATTACGCAGAACTTGCTAAAGGTTATACCCGTCTCCTGAAAAAGGATGTACCTTTCGTCTGGGACCAGGTTGCACAAGCTTCCTTTGATGCTTTGAAAGAAGCGCTAGTCAAAGCATCATTAATGTACGCCCCAGACTATCTAAGGGATTTTAACCTGTATCTGGCTGCAGCAGATACGACCATTGCAATGGTTTTGGTTCAAGAAGTCGATGGAATTGAACACCCTATATATTATTTAAGTAAAAACTTAAATGATACGGAAAGTAGATATTCTCATGTTGAAAAGTTGGCATTAGCAGCTGTTCAAGCGATTCAAAGATTTCGACATTATGTCCTCTTTAGGAAGACCACTGTATTGTCAGATTGCAACCCCATGACTTATATACTGTCGCGACAGTTGCTTGGGGGCAAATATTCAAAGTGGATAGCTATCCTTCAAGAGTTTGATCTGGAATTTGTGAAATCCAATCAAAGAAAGCTTTAGTTTTCGCAGAATTATTATGCGATCTCCCGTCATCGTACAAAGATGAAACGTCCAAAGAATCGATCGTGGACGAAAGTTTGTTTCTGATATCAGCAAGTGATGAGTGGTATGGAGATATAATAATTTATCTCCAAACCCAAAAGTTTCGGCCAGACACCTCTCACTCAGAACGAAAACGCATTCGATACCAAGCAAAAGACTACATGATCGTCGGTGATACACTTTACCGTCGTGGTGTCGATACGGTCCTGAGAAGGTGTCTAACCCATGAGGAAGCCGAAAAAGCCCTGAATGAATGTCATTCAGGCACCTGTGGGGGGCATCAATCTGGATATGCTACAGCACAAAGAATCTTACGAGCAGGATACTTCTGGCCAACCATGTTCAAAGATTGCATAACTGCGGTTAGAAGTTGCCATGCATGTCAGATTTTTGATAGCAAAACCAGAAGACCCCCGCTCCTTTACAGCCAATAATAGCTGTGGGGCCTTTCGCCAAGTGGGGCATCGATTTCATGCAATGTAACCCCACCTCGACCGGGGGGCATGGGTATATTATAGTCGCAGTTGACTATTTTACCAAATGGGCCGAGGCGATGCCTACATTGGATAACACTGGTGAAACAGCAGCCCTATTCTTTTTTAATCATGTAGTCGCCAGATTCGGCGTGCCACAGGCCATAGTAACAGATCATGGATCGCATTTTCGCAATCACATGATGGTTGAATTAACTGCCAAACTAGGATTGTCTCACGACAGCTCTACTCCGTACTATCCGCAAGCTAACGGACAAGTTGAAGCGATCAACAAAGTCCTGAAGCGCATGCTGCAAAGGATGGTGGGGGTTCACAAAAGAAGATGGCATTTGATCCTATACTCGGCTTTGTGGGCCTACCGAACATCGGTAAGGAATGCCACTGGGTTCACACCGTTTCAACTGGTGTATGGCCTGGAAGCGATCCTACCGATCCAGTGCGAAATTTCGTCCCTTAAACTCGCAATTGATCTCCTCCCCGGAACCTCAGAAGAAGAAGCTCGTTTCTTAGAGTTAATCCAGTTGGATGAAACTCGTCGTGATGCCGCCTTGGCCAACGAAGCCCATAAGAAACGAGTCAAAGCGCAGTTCGACAAAAATGTCAAACCCCGTGTCTTCTCGGAAGGTGATTTGGTCTTGCTTTATGACCAAGAATCCGATAAATTGGGAGCTGGGAAATTCAAGTCCTTATGGATGGGCCCTTATATTGTTAAAAGTGTATTAGCAAAAGGTGCCTACGAGTTGGTAGATTATGACGGAGTTCCACTGGCGCAACCTCGCAACGGGTTGTACCTTAAGCGTTACTATGCCTAGTAGTAACCTGTATGCTTTTGTTACATTTTTGTTTTCGCTAAAGCGTTTGTTCCGGTTTAAGTAATCCACTTTTTACACTTATTGCAGATGTCAAATCCATTGGAACCGTGGGTCGGATATGCTGACGGAGCGAGTCGTAGTTCGAGGAACCTATCCTCTGCAGCATGGGCCATTTTTAACCCAAGCGGCGAGTTAGTGAGTTTCAGGGGGGTATGTATTGGTCAATCAACAAATAATATCGCTGAGTATAGCGCGTTGATAGAGCTCCTCTCTGATGCCATCCCCCATGGCATACGCCGGCTAGTCGTCAGGCTAGACTCGCAGCTCGTGGTACTACAGCTCAATGGTACCTACTCTGTCCGAAATCCAGCTATTTATCGCAAGTTCCTAAGAGTTAAAATCTTGGAAAGACGGTTTGATTTTATCTAATATCAATACATTTCCAGAAACTTAAACACATTAACCGACTCGTTAGCAAACTATGTCTATATAGCATGCTTAGATCTGATCTTGACGATTATGGATCACAGAACTAAACTCTATTAGCAAACTATGTGTTAGATAGACATCTGCAAAATTGATAAAAAGAGAAGCATCATCGATGTTTCATACATGGATCACATAAAAACTGGAATAAACTCCGAAAATCAAAAATATACACAACTGTTTACGGTTTACATGTAATGTTCTGTAACCAAGACAAAATCGGTCATATGACCCCAAAACTCAAAAATGGCTGGGGGGCACCCTAGCCTAGTGATGCTCATGATAACATGCCACGGCCTGTGCAATCATGCGCAGAAGACGAGACCATCGTCTGGGAACACCAACAGTATGTCGCTGCAATCGTAGAGGCAACTCGTCGATCCGTACATCCGGAATCCCAAGGGTAAGACCCTCGACATGTTCCTGCACAGCTGTAAGAGTCTCGGCCAAGTCAAGGTCACGGAGAATAGCTCTCCCAGGAGCCTCCCCTGCGGGGGTAGCGGCCGGAGCGCTCGGACGAACTGCTGGACGGACAGGGCCCACATCTGCATGCGCACATGAGTTTGATTAGAGTCTTGATAGAGTAAAGCACAAGGACATTATAAATAAAAAACAGTAAACAGTGATAAGGTCAAAATATTTACCAAGATCACCCCACTGCTCGCCATCCGGTAGTACCAAATCCGGATCACCTCGGAAGTCCATGCCAATATATGGATACTCGGAAAAAGCCATATCCTGCCGCTCAAACCACCTAAAGAAGGCATCAGTAAAAGTAATCTTAGATTGACCCGCATGCCTAGCCATGTGGTCAACCCACCTCTGCATGCGTGGCTCAGTAGGAGATGGCAAGTCGAGAATAATGTACTGAGGTTGCATCATGGGTATCTTCTCCAAAGCGAAGGCAGTCGAAACTGAACCGAAGCCAAAATTCTTTAGTTTCCCGTCCTTTACTTTGGTCAACTGGTTTTTCATCTGAACTAATACTGCATCACACCAGTTAAAAACTTTCGGCTGAAGACACTCCAGGGCGTGCTGCACATATGACCTGTTGGCAACATGAGGGGATGCACTACCGGCCATCCTACAAATCGTGTACAGAATAGACCTGAGAGACCTGTCAGTGACATCATAGATAGAAATCTTGCCGTCTCTGCTCGGCTGAGATCCCTCCCTGCAATACTGACGGATATAATCTTTCACGGAATCACTCCCTCGGGCCGAACCGGACAAGGAAACGGGGGCACCCCGCCTTGACAAACCAGTCAAGAAGTAGATGTCCACTATGGTAAAAGGGATGGACTTGCCCCTAATCTGGAACACTTGGTTAACAGGATCCCAAGCATCAAGCAGGTACTGCAGTAAACGTATCTGTGCCCTCATGCTAGATATGCGGAAGAATTTTAGCAAGCCACAGTTCCGCAACGCGCTCACAGTAACAGGATCATGGAGGGAAATCATGTCCTCCTCTTCATGCTCTCGTTCTCGCCACATAAGAGTCATTCTGCTCCAATAAACTCTGCAAAACAAACAAGAGGAGGAGTAAGATCCTTGACTCAGTGAAGAAAATGGCAAAAATCTCATGAAAAATTGTGCAACCAAGAAGTTTTCTGCGCCCAACGCAGGTAGAGAAGGGTCTACCTGCGTTGGGGAACAAACTGCCTTTGAAAATGAAGGCCCCAACGCAGGTTTCGATATAAGGCACCTGCGCTGATGGCAGAGCGCCCTAGAGAAACCCCAGGGGCTCATGGGGGCAGGAAAACAAGCATGAAACTGAGAAATAAGACCATGAAAAGATAGAGCTAAGGTTTAGCTCCTACCTGGTGAAAACGGCGCTGAAAATCGTCCACAGAATCTCCCGAAATCAGCTGGTGAAAAATCAAGAGGAAGAGGCACCTCCAAAGCTCCAACAAACCAAATGCACATGAAATGGTAAAATGAGGGGTAAAAACATCTTTTAATTGCTTTTTACGTAGTTCGAAGTGAAATATTAGTATTTTTACTTCATGTTATCCGTTTCTAACAAAGTTTGTTGCAGCAATTGATGATACAGTACTATCTCTGAAAAAGAAAAAGCCAGTCATGGTAAAATATGAATTTGATCTTATCAAACGAGCAGTTTTGGCAAAGTTCATGCTCGTTAAAAAATAAACGCAAGAACCGAGCAGTTTTAGCGCATAGTTCATGCTCGTTAAAAAATAAACATAAGATTGAGCAGTGTTTTGGCGCATTCAAGCTCTTTAAAAAAAAAATGAACCCAGTACCGGTAAATAAACATCTGAGACCGTAAATTCATCAGCCATAAAAGCCTTGGTCGTGTTTGTGCACCATCACCTCCACTTCTCATTTGGCCGATCATTCACATCCACTTGATTGTTTACCTATTTTGAGGAACAGCTGCGAAGAGTGATTCCACCTAGCCATCCTTGTAATACTGCCGTGATTGGAAAATTCCAACCTGTACCTGGAATCTGCTGCTATCCCTGTTTATCACTCGTTCCTCAAAAGACGAGTCTTCTTTGAGCTCTTTTCACTGACTCGTAAAATATGAAAAGTTTGCCGATTTTTGGCCTTCCAGCTCGTTAAAAGGACCGGAAGAGCTATCCCTCCTCTAGATTTTAATCTTTTTGGACCTGAGGGATTATTGCACAAAAAGATCGAGCGCTTGTCTAGTTCGGCTCGATAAAGATATCGAACATTCATCCCTTTTGTATTGTTTTATACTTTTTCGGACTTAAGGGATTAGATGACGAAAAAGGACCCCTTGGAGTCTACTTTATGTACACTTTTCAGACTCTCTAAAAATGAAAAGGACCGAGTTGTCTTGTCGCTGGGCTCGTTAAAAATATTAGATAGTGACAAACTTGTCCTTAGACAAGAACGAGTTTCCCTATCGCTAGGCTCATTAAAAACATAGCGATGGGCTTGCCCAAAGGGCAGGTTATAGATCAAGCATATGTTATCCTCCTCAAGCTTGTCAAAAAATAAAGAGGTACTGGTCAGAAATGACTGGGGAAAAATTGGGAAGAACCTCAAAGCTTAATGGTAGCAAGTCGCTCTTGAACATGACACTTTTGCCTCCGTAAATATCGGGTTGGGTTATTATCATTCACCGGTCCCTTCACCATGGTCTCGCCATACCATCCATACATGGGGTAATGCTACCGATCCATCACATCAGTGTCGTTATATGTTCAAGAGATGTCATTCAGAATGTGTCAACCGGGTCCCGTCCACTACCATACATCATCTTTCATCCTTCCATGACCGCCACCCTGAATCATATTTCACAAATTGTTTTCACCAATCATCACTAGCTCCGTTCCGTGTCACTGATGTGGGATTCATTAGGGCCCTCCTTTGACGGATCACTTCTTGTCGACATCAGCTCATTATCCAAGAAGTTGATCTAGGAACACCCCCTCAGTACTTTGAAGCTTGCATGCCTCAATGGCAAGTTTCTCACTCCTGGCGATAGGTATACATTAATGACCTTCGACCAGGAGACTTTGCGTGGTGTTCGACGTCAGATCCTATATTCACACCACGTGAATTGTGCTGCAGTACCTTGAGGGTCATCATCATTATCGGTGATTCCTCTCGTGCTTGTTAACAGTTTACATTATTGACTGGTAATCAAGCGATGTCTTTCCATGTTCGACTTCAAGAAATTCTCACATGGATCGACTTGTACTAATGTGAAGATCGGACAAGTTTGAAGACCCCGGATCTAGTTTCATCCATCCGGGCTGCGATATATATTCAGGAGATAAAGACATAGACATGTGCAGCAGATGATCATCCTACTAAAAGGATGATAATTAAAAGCAGAGAATTATCCGTCTATTATCAGACGATCGTCTGTTTATGTACAGCAAATGTATTTATAAAGCTGAGCATGGGAAATGCCCGCCTCAGCTAGATCATGAAAAGAAAGTATGAAAAGATAATGTATTGTATTGTATTTTGTTACAGGTCACCTCCCGGCGATTGAATGAACTTCGGATCCTCCTAATAAAGCATTTCACCCGATAAACGACCTCATACTTTAGGGGGCAACTGTTATAGACATTTTTGTGCCTTACAGCATAGAGCATGAAATGTCAATAATCTGAGGGATCCAAAGTCCCTAAGCAAGTTGTTCTTACCCTTAGAGGAACAAGGTCAGCAAACCACAGCACTGCAAAACAGTTCTCCACTGAAAAACACTCAAAAACAGGTCAGTTTTGGATCATTGCAGCTGCTCCACTAGGCATCTGCACTGCATAGCAGGTACAACAAAGGCTACCTGCGTTGCATAGCAAGTAGAACAAAGGCTACCTGCGTTGGGCGTACTTGGACATGTGGAGGAATCTTTTTCTCAAAGTGCCAGTGCCCAGGAAGCTTCTAAAAAGACACTTGATGATAAGATTCGCCTAATGATGAGTTAAGAGCTTCTAAAACTCCAAGTGGAAGACAGAAACTCCGAGTGAAGAACTGAAGAACAACTGGAGTTGAAGAGGACAACAAGTCACACATCAAGCTGACTTATCTTCACTCCAAAACTCTATATAAGGATCTCATCCCATGGGATCTGGGAGGCCGGAATTTTGTGCAAAGAATTGCTGTTGGTTTGCAGTTGAGAGTATTGGGTGATTGCTTGAGGGAGGTGAAGAAGAGATTTCTCTCCGTCGGGAAGGTGATGCTGGATTGGACCTCTCATGGTTGTATCACCGCCTGAACCTTACTTCCATATATTAATAAAGCTTTTGAGGTTCTTCTATTCGCATGTGTTTCAATGATGTATTGTCTTACTTGCGTATTTGATTTATGCTAATCCTTGAATCAGTTATGCATGCATGCTTCTTGTAGTTTCCTTTTCTTGTCTTATTTGCAGGATCTCGTGTAGCTGGGCCCGTGAAAAGACTTGGAGCTGGGAGCAAGCGGCAATCAAAGGAGATTGGATCGACCATTTGCGCAAGACATCGGTAAGTGGATCTCTTCCTTTTATCTCTTGCATGTCATAAAGAAGAAACTTTAGATAGTTTTGCTTTCAGCTGTTGCTAAGGAACTGTCACCCTTAGAGTGGGTTAGGGTCATTCCGAGTTGGATACTTTCCCCCACAACAGTCGACGACCACAAAAACACATTCATTTCCATGCTTAGTGGAAGGAAGGCCTGACATGTAATCCATGGAGATGGATTCCCAAGGTCGACTAAGGGTAGGCAACGGGGTATAGAGGCCGTGCTTCTTAATGGCCGGTTTGGCAATGGCATAGGCAATACATGATCGGATGTACTTCCCAACATCCTATCGAAGATTCGGCCAATAGAAATAATTTTGCAGTACTGCCACTGTTTTCTCGACCCCGAAATTCCCAGCAGCCCAACTGTAGTGTGCTTCCCAAATCATCTTGGCACGCTCGCTTGAAGGAACACAAAGGTGACCTAGGTGGCATAATAGGGCATCCTGGAGGTGAAAATCTGCAACCTGCCGACCCTCCAAGAGTGTCTGGTATGTGTGGCCGAATTCTGGGTCGCTTTTGTAGAGAAGTGGCCAATCAGAAGTCTCGTGCCCACAAGAGTTGAGCACGGTGGTTAGCGCCATGATCGGTGGTCGACTGAGGCAATCTGCAACATTATTGGTGCTGCCCTTTTTATACTTTATATTCAAGTGAAACTGTTGCAGGTATGTAGACCACTTCTGATGGCGATCATTCTGCAATTTCCCTTAGGTCTGTATGAACTGCAGAGGCCAGTGGTCTGTGTGGATGATCGTTTCCTTCCCCAAAATGTAATGCTTCCATTGTCGGCAGGCCTGTACAATGGAATACATCTCTTTATCATAAGTGGGGTACTTCCGGACTGTGTCTGAAAGTGTTTCACTGTGATATGCCACTGGATGTCCATGTTGAGTAAGGACTGCCCCAATAGCATAGTCAGAGGCATCTATCTCGACCTCGAATGGTTGTTGTAAATCTGGCAACGCGAGCACTGGTGTCGTGCAGAGGCGATCCTTCAACTCCCTCAATGCCTTCTGTTGAGATTTAGACCAAAAGAATTTTGCTTTTGCCCCGCCCTTGGTGACTTGACTCAAGGGCCAAGAAATATGAGAAAACCCCAACACAAACCTGCGGTAGAAGTTGGCAAGACCTAGAAAGCTACGGAGCTCTGTTAGAGTGGTTGGAGAGGGCCAATCCCGAATGACTTGGATCTTGGCTGGATCGACATGCACCCCCCGTTCATCAATGATGTATCCCAGATACTGAACCTGGGTCATGCCAAAAGTGCATTTCTCCAAATTGGCACATAGCTTGTGTTGCCGCAGTGTTTGGAGAACCTGTCGGATGTGGTGGAGGTGCTCTTCCCAACTCTGGCTGAAGATCAGAATGTCATCCAAATATACTACTACAAAGGAGTTGGTGAATGGCCACAAGATGTCATCCATTAGCCTCATAAAGGTTGCAGGAACATTCGTCAATCCGAAAGGCATGACCAACCATTCGAAGAGGCCCTCCTTGGATTTGAAGGCAGTCTTCCACACATCGGAGGGTTCGATTGGTACCTGGTGATATCCCGACTTCAGGTCGATCTTGCTGAAATATTTCGCCCCCTTTAGTTGGTCTAGGAGGTCATCAATTCGCGGGATCGGGTACCTATTTCGGACAGTGATCTTGTTCAGCGCCCGATAGTCAATACAGAGTCTCCATGTCCCATCCTTCTTCTGTACCAACACGATCGGGCTCCCACAGGGCGATGAACTCGGACGGATGTGACCTTTCTGCAGGAGCTCCTGAATCTGCCTCTTGATTTCATCGTTCTCCAGAACGGAGCGCCGATAAATTGGTCCATTGGGTAGCGGCACACCTGGGGTCAGATCGATGGAGTGCTTGACTTGACAGTGCAGAGGAACCCCTGCCGAGGAGGTGAAGATGTCCTCGTACTCCTCCACAATCTTGTCCATCTGTAGTTGTCGTGCAGAGGGGCCCCGTTTGGAGGTCGCGGCCACTGTCTTCTTCTTTCCTTGAGGGCGTATCATCAGGAAAAAAAATTTCCTGGTTTTGGAAATGATCTTACTGCATTGTTTTGCAGTAATCAAAGAGAGGGTGGCAGGTGGTGCTACCTCTAGTATCCTGAACAACTTATTTCCCAATGTAATAATAACAGCATGGGGCCTTGATTCATACACAGCATGTCGCTTCCACAAGTATGGTTGTCCTAGTAATACATCACAAACTTCAAGGGGAGCAATGTCACACAATACCTCATCCGTGAAGGGCTTGATGTTGTATGGAAGGCGACACTGCTGGCTCACGCGAAGATCTCGTCCTTGGTGAAGCCACCCAATGGTGTATGGTTGTGGATGTGCTGTGGTCGGTAGGCCCAACCGCTTCACGACCTCTGCCGAAATGAGGTTCTTTTGACTCCCGCTATCAACAATGAACTGTATCGGGGAGCCCTTTACCCACATCTGGGAGTGGAAGAGACGCTCCTCCTCCTCTGGATCTTCGGGTTCATTTTTCTGGATCTTTGCGGTAGCAACCGTGGCGCTGGGGTCCGCATCAATGATCTGCTTCCCTTTTTCATACCCCTTATTGGGTTCTGACTCAGAGTCGGAACATGCATCTGATTCTGAAACCTTTAGCTCAGCCACCAGTGACTGCTTGGCCCGACACTCACTTGTGTTGTGAGTGGAGCTCTTATGGAACTCGCACCATTTTCCAGTGTCCTTTCTCGGCTTCGCGACACTGTTCTTTGCTTGCAGCTTCGGCTGGTTGTCTTGGGCTATCCCGCCTTGGCTTTGTCCTTTATTCTGTGGTTTAGGGGCACCTTTCCCCTACTTTGGATTTGCAGATCCAAAGTCTCGCTTCTTTTGTTTAAACTTCTGCTCGACCTTGACGACATACCGGTATGCTGCACCGAGCGAGGGGATGTTTAGGAATTGTATTTCTTCCTGGATGTACTTGTGCAGGCAGCCACAGTATTTGAGTATCAAATGTTGCTCCGAATCCTTGATACCCAACTTTGTGCGAAGGGTATGGAAAAGATTGGTGAACTCCGGCACGTCTTGGTCCCTTCCCTGCCGCAGCGTGGTCCACTTTATGTATTCATCCTCATAGCTCCCGACAGGGTAGTACTGCTCCTTGATGGCATCCCGGAACGAATCCCAGGTGGGTGCGGCTGAAAATAGTGAGCCAGTACTTTCATCCTTCTGCTCGCAGTAGGTTTCCCACCAGTCCTTGACGTGGGGGGCTGCTTTGAGGAGAGCAAAAACAATCTTTTCCCGACTCGAAAATTCATGAACAGAAAAATAACCCTCTAGAAGATTTAACCATTTATATACGGCATCTGCGTCTATCTGACCCTCGAATATGGGGATTTCAAAATTAACTTGTACCTTAAAGGGTGTGGCGTTTCCAGAGTAGCTGCTGGAAGCCGATGCGTTGCTTCTGGGTAGCCGCTGAAGGATCTGGGCAAAGCTGTCCATCATCGCGTTCCGTTGTCGCTCGAGGGCTTCTTCGAGCAAGATTTTGATGGGATCTCCTGCCCCCTCGTCTTTCTTCTCGTCCGCCATGGGAGGCCGTCGGGATTTGCGAGGCTGGTCTTGCAAAGGTTCAACCAGTTCAAGCCCTAACTCCTTATATCCCGACCTTGTTGGGGACATGCAAAGAAAAACAGAGAAAAAGCAGACCGCTCTGATACCACTGATCCGGATTTAAACAGGAACGCAACAAATTACAGAGATAACCATATACACAAAGATGCAGCGGAAATAATACTTCATTTCATTAATGGAAAATACTGAAATATGCTTACAACCAGAAATGGAAATAAACTAGCTAGGGCGATGGTAGCTTATCTCTAAGAAGAGATGTGACGGCTACCTGCCTCTGAACTGTGTTACAATGAGGCTCGAAGGCCTATTTATTGTTGAGAAACAATGGAAAACCCTTAACATTCCAAAACCTAACCCTAGGAGATGAAACGCCAAACTTGTGGGCCCCGTTTGGGGGTAAGTTGGTACATCAACTTCCCGAAGTCGTAACTTTGGCATATGATCTCTGTTTGACGCGTACAATAGCTCATTAGAAAGATCTATCCGAGCACTATCATTGTTGGAACGAGCAACATCGGTCCATTCCATGGACCCATGTTGCCCTCGGATTCCCCAAAAAACGTCGTTTAGGGCCTCAAAACGGCTCCGGAAGTTCAGGACCCGAAAAACTGCTAAAAATAGTAAGTTGTGCTACAATTAAGGAAACTGAAAATGCTGAGAAGGACAATGGTGGGGGTCCAGGTGGACTTGGTAGGTGGCCACCAATATCCACCTGGATCACCTCCTTTCCTTTATTCGCTCCTACCTCCATATTCTTCAGCTTATTACCCTCCAGTTCCTTTTCTTTTTGGCTTTCTATCTCCATGGTACTGTCAGGAGTGAGCTCCCCCATTTCATCCTCCTGAAGAAAAGCAAACCGATTAGGGGTTCTTTATTCTTTCTCATTTTGGTTTGCTCTCTGGTTCGATGTTTGTCTCTGATTCTGTTTCCTCCGTTGCACCTCTGGAAAACATTCCCCATCTTCCTTTCCCATCGATCCCCCTGCCCTTTTCTTTGTAGAGGGGTTCTCCTTATGGTTGAGCTGGCATCCCCGATACAAGTGTCCATATTCATGGCATCGATGACACCTAAAAGGAATATGTTCATAGCCTAAAGGTTGTTGCCATATCTCGTCATGGTATTCATGTTCTATATAGTCTGGAAGTGGCTATGTGATATTCATGTACACACAGATCCGGGCATAGGAAGTATATCTACCTTTTTGTGTCGAATCTACCACTTTGACAAAGGTTCCAATAAAGTTACCAATTCTTTCCAAGATTTCTGGATCCCAGAAATCCATTGGTAAGCTAAACAACTGTACCCAGATTGGGGTGGACAAGAGCTGTTCCTGGTCTGGGTTGTAGCATTCCTCCCAATGTCTAATGAAGAGTCCTACATTATCTTCGAAAACCCTCTCTTTATCTTCCAGATTAGAGAAGATCACTGTGAAAAACCACTTTTCCCCCAACTTGAGATCGATGTTCCCTTTCGGCTGCCACCGTTGCTAGATCCATTTTATCAGCTCTCTCTATGTTGGCCATGCCCAGATGACCTTGCAGATAAGGGCATGGTCCTTCATGTATTTTCGATATTCCTCTAGCTTGTTGTTTGGGATAACGAATCTTGGTTTTTTAGCAGCTCTCAGCAAGCATTTCCCTCCCAAGCCTGCTTTCCATTTAGCTCCCAAGACCAGTATTCCTTTTCCTCTTCCTCCATTGTCGTCGGTTGCTCCATGCTTGCTAGATTCACCTGCTGCAATATTCCGATAGGAGGGGATCTCTCCCCCCTGCCATTCCACTCGTTGCTTCTTCAACAAATTCTCCGTGGGTCGATTTTGCAGTCCTTTGTCCGGTTGTAAGCTCGTAGGGATGTCAGGGCGAATCCGTAGAAAACCTGCCTACTTCTGCTATTCGCCATTTCCGCCATCTCAGTGGTGCCCAAAGTGTGTGTGTGTGTCTATATATATATATATGTGTGTGTGTGTGTGTGTGTGTATTATTTTATTGTTATTTTAATTATGTTCTTTTGGATATTTTTTTATATTTGATTTTTTTTATAGGTTTTTTTTTTGTTTTTTTTTTCTTAAATTTTTTTGTAGCGTTTTTTTTATAAAATTTTTATGCTTGATTTTTTTTTGCCATTTTAATTGTTTAATTATTATTATTATTAATTTTAGTTTTTATTATTAAAAAAAGAAATCTTTGTTTGTTTTAATTTTTATTTATTTATTTATTTTTAATCTATTTATTTGTCAATTTGATAGTTGATTTTAAGTTTTTTATTACAATAGATCAAATATGCCCCTTCTATGTGTTAATTTCATGGTTTATTTTTAAGTTTTCATTGCAATGGGTTAAGTGCGCACCCATTGCGCGTCAATTTAATAGTTGATTTTAATTTTTCATTGCAATGTGTCAAGTTTTCTTAAGCTAAGGTTTTAAAAGAGCTATACATTTAGCATTTTAAAATAATTTACTCTTGGTATAACAACTCTTGATTTAGGTATTCCTTTTAAGGTTTTCTTTTAGTCATGATATTTCACTTTAATTCCATGGTTGAAAAATGTCAAAATTTTAAGGTTTTTCAGAATTGTGATATTTTATCTTTAATGTTATGGTGAAAAATGTCAAAATTTTAAGGTTTTTCAAAGTTGCAATATTTATCTTTAATGCCATGGCTGAAAATTGTTGGAATTTTTAGGTTTCTTGGATTTATCATATTTTATATTTAACGCTAATGTTGAAACCTATTGGAATTTTAAGGTTTTTTAGAGTCATGATACTTTTTCTTTAATGCCATTGCTAAAAAATGTTGGAATTTTACCTCCCCCCCATGATATTTTTTCATGTTTATTGCACAAAAATAGGGGTTTTTAGGCTAGAGTTTTCGTTTTGTGGCTACAATTCTCATTAAGTTGGTAACTTTGTTGGGGATGCCATCCAGAATAATGACTTTATCTACAACATTCTCAAAGAGAAAGGTATAAGATCCTCACTACAATGGTCAGATCCCTTCCTTCCCTTTCACAAATGCACTCCATAGCAAGATGATCCATGGAACCAACTTAGTGATATGGGGTTTTACCTACTAAAGTACCCAATCAATGCCCTTTGAGCTAATTCCTTAGCTCCATTGATAAGTCATTCAACTAACAAATAAATATTGAGAGATTCGAACAAAGGAAAGCATGGATTCCTTCTAGAATCTTGCTTCCTTGCAAACACTAGATCCTCCTCACTCTTATTTTCTTCTTCTTCTGTCTCCCTCTCAATACCTCAATCTATACAAATTTATTGTTGGTACAAGGATAAGTGTATCGATTATTTATTTATTGTATTAAGTTTTTTAAAATTAAATTCATAGTAACTATTAGCTTAAAAATATATATGGTTCATTTCACATTTCCATGGACCTTTCTTTTCTTACCAATGTAGTATATCCTCAGAGTTTAATGATAGTAACAAAGTTTTGCAGAGAAATTTGGAAGTTATGCACTTTCTTTCATCTCCCTAAAGCACCATACATCACCCAAGGTCTAGAGGAATATGTTTAGCTATTGGAAGATGTTCAAAAGGAACATTTAAGGTATGGTTACATGAACTCCATTATCTTTTTATTGTTACATCATTTGATGGACAACCTTATCCCTAGCATCAAGCAAAGGCATTGGATGACATGGATGGAAAATATGAGAAAGAATGATGCCTTAGAAAAAGAAAAAACTACCATATTGGAAATCCAAAGCATAACTTATCATGAAGTCAAACAAAGTCTTAGAAAATGAATGCCCTTGATCAAAAGTTGTCCAAGGATGAACATTAGAAAGCCAAAGGATCAACTATAACATAAAGCAGATACTCCTTTAAGGAAAAGGGGTGAGAAATAACTCTAACGGAGGAGTCTCCAAACATTTGAAGGTATATTTCACCTTTTTGAGATATTTGAGATAAAAGCACATTGTTGAAACTATTTTCTATATATTTGTCAACAAAGCTTTTTACATGAAGAGATGCCATGTGACATATGACATGATTAAGCCCTAAAAAAGGAAGTGTGTTTTGCTTATAAGAGTGACAAGTGGAATTATGATCCATTATATTGATACAAAGGCAAAAGGAGGAAAATGTATTGTATTAAAGGAGGCCTAAAACATAGTGTGTGTCAAGAAAAAAACTAAAAATATAATGCCCTAACTTAAAATGAAGACATGTGACCATAGACATATTTACATGGTTAAAAGGAAACCCTTCAATAATATTTATTGAACAACTACCATTTTTAATATCTTATTAGTACATGGAAGACTAAAAATAAAATGCCCTAACTTAAAATGAGGACATGTGACCATAGACATATTTACATGGTTAAAAGGAAACCCTTCAATAATATTTATTGAACAACTACCATTTTCAATGTCTATTGGTACATGGAAGACAAAAATATCTTTTGAAAAAACACACTTTAATAAACCATATTAACTAGACCAAATAATACTAATATAATTAATTTGAAAAACATACTTACTAAAATATCTCACTTATACTAATCGAATAAATATCTATTTAATTTCTAATCAAATATTAGTAATTAATTTAATTAATATTAAAAAAATCATGAATATACCTAATTAACAAAATTACCTAAAATATTGATCACTTATTAAATATCCATATTAAAAAAACACAAAATCATCTTGACCACTGAGAACCTTCCCGAACATTCAACCAAATTATGCCTCCAAAAATAAAGTGAAAAATATTCCAATCCTTCTCATATATAATATAAATATTTTCACTTTACCACGTATTACACTTTATTCTCTACCCTTGCTTTATCAAAAGGCTTGTCGTTTGGCTCAATGGGTGGGATTTAACTTTTTAAATCTAGAATCTTCGAAGCAACACGTGTTAAAAAGTTAAGTACATTTCAACTAAAACTAATAAAATAAAACCATAAAATAAGAATATACGTGAAAAGAAGTGTTAAATTATATATATATATATATTTTATTTATTGATTTTATGACACTTTTAAGTGGACCTCCTCTTCGTTACCTTCGTGTGCTAAAATTGGTATCTTTCTCCAAAAACCTATGCATTATATTTCTTGGGCCCTTGCTTTTTCATGGGGTGGACCGTATCATATTCCCATTCTCCAATCAATCTCAACTTTGTATGCAGACAAAATTTAAAAGAACAAATATTCTTCAACTTTTTTGGATTTTATTTTTTAATTATTAATTCATAATTTAAAATTTTAATTATAATTTGTATATGCATAGAAGTTTATAAGTATAAATTAGCATATATAACAAATCCAGTAGAAATTAGCATATAAGGCACATTAGGATGGGTTGTATGGAAGATTTTGAAATAAATATTTAATAAAATATAAAAATGTGAATATAAATTAATGGTTTAGTTTAATTTATAGATTAAACAGGTGTTTTTATTTGAATTTACTGAAATTTGGCAATACAATTTTAAGATTTTTCGTTATTTAAAATATATTTTTGAATGGATAAATAAATTCAACATACTTGAAAATTCTTAGAACACTAGAATTATGTAGATTAAACAATTTAAACTCAAATTTTAAAAATCTGAATTCCTTTTTTATTAAAATTAACCAAAAAATAATCCTTAAAAAAATCATTTCGTAACTTAAACTATATCTAAATTAATTTATTATTATTATTTAAAAAATAATATTTATCATTATTACTTAAAAATTTAATATTATTCAAAATAATTTATTAGTAATTTAAAATAATAATAATAAGAATAATATTTTTTAATTTCTTTTAAACTTTTTTCCTTTTGAAATCAAACTTACTCTTAACCACAAATTTAAACCCTACTACAAAATCAAAAAATAATTTTAATTTAATCAACATTACAAAAAACCAATATCCCTTCCCTTGTATTTATTATTTCATCTCCCTTTAAATTCATACAATAATTAAATATTACTTCTATTTATTATACAACTTTTTATTTCATATACTATATAAATCATTTTTATTTTAAAGTTTAATATTTTAACAACATATTGTTTTTATTAAAGGTTTTTAACTCATATTAATTTTAAAATATTTACTAAAATAATTTAACATTTACTAAAATAATATTTTTTTTTTCATTTTAAATTAAATTATTTTTTAAAAAATTACTATCTTGATAATTTAAGTTAAAATTTAACAAAAAAATTAAAATCTCGACCAATATATTAACATATAAATACCAATCACATCAATATCTTTAACAATCATGAGAATGTAATATTAACAAAATTTTGATAAAAAATAAAATATCAACAAATATATTAATAATATATAAATACCAATCACATCAATATCTTTGACGATTATGGGAATGAAATATTGACAATCCTCGCAAGTAATGGATAAGATCAGCTTCCTTTAACTAACATTATCTTTGGAATATTGGAATATTTGGTTTATATTCGATCTTAAATAATGTTATTTTAGAATTTAATATTTTAAGAGATGTATGTTTTTTTTGTTTTTTCCTGAGTTTATTAAAATAATGTTTTTTTACTTTTTATTAAAGTAGTGTTTTTTTTGTTTTTTTTAATCCCTTGAACTGTTGTGCGCTTCTCTAAACAAATAGTGTTCGGTTTTTTTTGTACGCAGTCCTCTACGTTTGCCCCTCTGAGAATCCCCTCCTCACATCCATGGCTTCAGAGGGAGGCTCTGAGCCTCCCTTCCCCCTCCCTTCTGAGCTTCTTGCCTTTAAGAAGCTAGTGGGCGACTGCAGCAAGTGTCCAATCTCAACCACCCAACAGAAGTTCGTCAAGAAGATGGAAGCAATCCCAACCGTCGCTCTTCCAGCTGAAGAACTCTGTCGGGTTGCCCTGAACATCGCAGAGAGAGGACTCATCGGCCAACTCACTGGGCTATGGCCATCACCAAGAGCCATCGAATCGTGGGTGCAACGCAACTGGCGACCACTGGTTTCAGAAGGAATAAAATGCCATTTTGTTGGTAAGGGTTGTTTTGTTTTCATATTCGACTGCATTGAAGATAGTGTCAGGCCAGGGTAACTCCAGAATGGCAGAGAAAAACTGATTGCATAATTTATTAGCTAACTATCATTTATATACATAAATGGGACGGATAAGTTCATCTTCTTGATGACTGTTTGCGTTCCAGTTTACCCATCCGTTGAGGATTAGGTGTCAACATTCCCCCCCTTAATCTGAAGGGATGTTGGTGAGTCCAAGCATCATTCTGAATCTTTCAAGCTTTTCTCTTCCAAGCGCTTTGGTGAAGATGTCTGCAATTTGCTCGTTTGTGGAACAATGACGGAGATGGATTGTTTTGGCCTCAACATGATGTCGGATCAGATGATATTTAGTATTGATGTGCTTAGTACAATCATGGAACTTTGGGTTCTTGGCCAACTTTATTGCAGAGGTGTTATCAATCATGAGTGGAGTTGATTGTATTTGTTTTACCTGCAAATCTTCAAGAATTTTCCTGAGCCACACAATTTCTTTCGTTGCTTCAGCTGCTGCCACATATTCTGCTTCTGTTGTGGAATCTGCTGGTACTGATTGTTTGCGTGATCTCCAGGAGACAGCTCCTGATCCAAGACTCATAGCATATCCTGAAGTAGATACCCCAGTTTCTTTGTCTCCATCGAAGTCTGAATCAGAGTATCCAATCAAGTTGAAGTCGTCCACCTGTGTATACTTGATTCCAAGGTCTTGAGTTCCCTTCAAGTACCTTAGAACTCTTTTTGCAGCAGACCAATGTCCCTCACAAGGCTTTTGCATAAACCTGGAGAGGATTCCAACAGCAAATGAAATGTCTGGTCTGGTAGTAGTGAGGTAGATGAGACTTCCTACAAGCTGTCTATACTTTGTTGCATCCTCAAATTCCTTTCCTTCAATAGATGTGAGCTTCAAGTTTTGTTCCATTGGAGTAGAAAGAGGATTGCACTCTGTCATGCCAAATCTGTTTAACAAATCCCCAATGTATTTCTTTTGAGAAAGAAATATGGACTTTGGATGTTGGGTTACTTCAATGCCAAGATAGTAATGAACATAGCCCAAATCAGTCATTTCAAACAAATTTCCTAATTCTTTCTTTATGGATGCAATATAGCTTTCATTGTTCCCTGTCATTAAAAGATCATCTACATATACCACAAGATATACAACTGTTTTGCCAACTTTCTTGACAAATAAAGTTGCATCATCAAGATCAAAATGATTGAAGTTGAGTTTCAGAAGATGCTCAGTTAGTTTTTAATACCAAGTGCTTGTTTGAGGCCATACAAGGACTTCACAAGTTTGCATACTTTATGTTCATGTCCTTTCACAGCAAATCCTTCAGGCTGGGACATAAAAACATTCTCTTTTAGATCTCCATTCAAGAATGTAGTTTTTACATCCATTTGATGGACTTTCCAACCGTTCTGAGCAGCTAGTGCAAAGAGTGTCCAGATGGTGGCCCATTTTGCTGTGGGGGCAAAAGTTTCCTCATAATCGACCCCTTCCTTCTGTGCAAAACCTTTTGCCACAAGCCTAGCTTTGTGCTTGTCAAGTGAGCCATCAGCTTTGTATTTGTTCTTGTAGACCCACTTGCAGCCAATTGGTTTGGTTCCAAATGGAGGATCAACCAGCTTCCAAGTGCCATTCTTTATGAGGGCATCATACTCCTTCTGCATCGCTTCTTTCCATTCATCATGAGAAGCAGCTTCTTTGAAGGAAGTTGGTTCAAAATCTGTAGACAAGTTCAATTCACAATCATAAGTAACATCCATATCAACAGAATCTAGAGAATTCATGGAGGACGCTCTGCTAGGGTTATGCTAGGGTTCTGCGCGATCCTTCAACGACGCCGACAGTCCACCAGGAAAATTCTTCTCAGAGAGCGAGCAGGTAGCTGCAGAGCCCCAGATCTGCAGCGCATCAGGGCTTCGTAATGGCCCAGCCCCTGGGGGGGGCGTCAGAGCCCTCCCCGTCGCAGCAAGATCCTGCGCAACAAGTCATTTTCGGTTCAGTGGACAAAGAGATCCTGAACAGGGGAAAAAAACCCCAAAACAACTCCAAAGGAGATGGAAAACGTAAAGAAGGAGATAGCGATCCACAAGAAGGAACTGATAAGCCGGGAGAAGGTCCGAAGATTACCTCAACCACGTGCAGACCAGTAGCTAAGGAAAGACCAAGAATCGAGCTGCCTGGAGACAAGATTGATCAAAGAATAGAGTTCATGAGAGATCATGCCCTCATTGGGAAGTTCATAGGGTTTTGGCCAACTGAGAGAGCCCTATATGGATGGATAGCGGCAAAATGGAAACCAAAAGGGGATGTCACGCTGCAGCTAGGGCCGAAAGGCTTCTTCACTGCAATTTTCTACTGTTTGGAGGACAAACACAGAATACTGGTAGGAGGGCCCTATTTTTTCAATTCGGCTGGATTATACTTGCGAGATTGGATCCCCAAGTTTAACCCGGACAAGGAGGATTTAACTTGGGCACCAGTATGGATCAGGTTGTATTCTCTCCCGGATGAGTACTGGGAGGAGGATTTACTCAAAAGGATTGGCAATGGGGTGGGAGAATACATCAGAGTGGCAGAAGAAACCTTATCTCGTAAGTACATCTCCTACGCTCGAATATGTGTATTCATTCGCCTCAATGAAGCTCTTCCAGAGTCAGTAACTCTTGCCCACCGTGATGAAGAATGGATCCAGCCTCTCGACTATGAACATGTTCCTTTTCGTTGTAGAAAATGTCATACCCTAGGCCATCTCTTTAGGGACTGCCCTCAAAATATCCAAAACAGTTCACCTGACTCCTCTGATTCCCCTGCCCAGGATGGCTTCACTAAGGTCTCAAGCAGGAAGCGCTCTCACAAAAAACCCCATAATGGGTTCAGATCCCAGCCCAACAAATCTCATGGTCCAGTAACCAAGAACAGCTTCGATATTCTTGGCCAATCCTCGGAGGATCCCCCTTCCATTAACGATGCCATCCCTGATCACCCCTCCTCTTCTTCTCAGCCCCCCTCTTCAAACCCTCCTCCCAAATCTGCCGCCCCTGTCATCAGCCCTTCCATCCTTCAAAGGGATCAGAGCAAAACTGCTGAGAATCTCAAAGAAATGGAAGTAGATGGTAAAACTGACCCCCCCCAGAATCCAGAGAACAGCATCGAAGACAACGATCAAGTGCAAATAATGGATGAAGAGCCAGAGAGTATAGATCTGCATGGCTTAGATCTCTTAGAAATGGAGGCGGCTTGCAGAAAGAAAGCTTATGATTCAATCCCAGAGCTCCAACTCAATAAACTCGAACTGGTCATTTCCCGAGCCTACTATCAGAACCAACTCGGGATACAACCAGGCAGCCAATGGGATGGAACTTTGTGCCCAAAGGACTCGAAAAAAAGAGGAAGAAAGACAGATCTACAAAGAACGATAGAGATTGGGAAAATCCTGGTAGACTCAGGCAGATATGCTAAGTTGACAAAGTATTACAAACCCTCTGTCAACGGTTAATCATGAAGCTGGTATCTTGGAATATAAGAGGGCTTAACAGCCCCGGAAAACTCAGGATGTTAAAAAACATGATAAAAAAGGAAAAGCCACAAATATGCTTTCTCCAGGAGACTAAGTGTAACAGTTCAACGCTAGGCAGCATTCTTACGAAAGCCTGGCCCGGAAGTCGTTCAGTAGCGGTAGACGCCTCTGGAGCCTCGGGAGGGCTGGCTATAGCATGGAATACCCAAGCGGTCTTCCTAACAGACTTTCATGCAGCGCACCATCTGATACAGGCTACCTTCCACATTCTAGGAACCAATATTCGTGGCAACCTATCAAATGTTTACTTCCCACAAGACACAGGAAGTAAGGTGGCGCTCCTTGACACGATTGAAGCTCTAAGCAACAGCAGAAAGTTCCCACTCTGGATCGCTGCAGGAGACTTCAACATGATAACCAAATCTGAAGAAAAGCTAGGAGGAAGGAGGCGAATGGAGCCTGAAGTCAACCGCTTCAAGGATTTCATTCAATCTACATCTCTTATCGACATGCCGTTCTGCAATGGCACCTTTACATGGAACAATCGCAGGGCAGGCAAGCACCAAATTGCCTCCAAACTGGATCGTTTCCTCCTCTCAGACAATGCGGTCCACTTAGGAGGAGATATCTCTGCAGCCATTCTCGCTCATACTGGATCGGACCACTGGCCAATAGCTCTTCAATGGCAAAGACCAGGTAACTTAACCAAAAGACCCTTCAGATTTGAAGGATTTTGGCTCACGCATCCCACTTTCAAGGAGTTTGTCAAGACAACCTGGGCCTCGTTCATCCCCCCAGAAGGAGCGAAAATGTATCAATTCCAGCAAAAACTAAGATTTCTTAAGAGCCATCTGAAAAGATGGAATAGGGAAACTTTTGGGAATATCTTCGAGGAGAAGCAAAAGCTTACTCAGGACCTGGAGACTCTTCACCAGAAGATCATTACGGAGGGGCACACGGAAGCCACGCTGGAGCAGGAACGTCTCATCCATAATCAATTGGAGGATAGAAGGCAGCAGGAAGAAATCTATTGGAAGCAAAAGTCAAGAGTCAGGTGGTTAAAAGAGGGTGAGCGTAACACCAAATTCTTCCATAGAACCACAGTTCAACGAAGAATGCATAACAACATACCCTTCATCCAAAACCAATCAGGGGCAAAGGTAGAAACTCATGAGGAAATTGAAGAAGAACTCCTCAATCACTTCCAACAGGTCCATCAAGAGCAGAGAGAAGATAGGCGACAAGCCATAAGCAAAATCACCAGCAACATTCCAAAGATCATTACAGAGGAACAAAATGAACTCTTAATGCGCCCTATCAGTACTCAGGAAGTGGATGAAGCTATGACACAGCTCAAAGAAGGCAAAGCTCCGGGACCAGACGGATTTACAACCACTTTCTTCCACGCTTTCTGGGACATGTTAAAGGAGGAAGTCTGGCAGATTGTAGAAGAATCCAGAGCAACGCGTTGGCTTCTCCCCTCTCTCAACTCTACCTTCATCACTCTCATCCCCAAAGAGGAGGAATCCATCACCCCTGATAAGTTCAGGCCTATCGCATTATGCAATGTCATCTACAAAGTGATTTCAAAAGTCATAGCAAATCGGCTCAAACCTCTCCTTCCTGCACTCATCTCAAAGGAGCAGTCAGGGTACGTGGAAGGTCGGCACATAATGGATGGCATCCTACTCTCTCACGAAATCATTCATTCTCTCAAGAACTCAAAGCAAGCAGGTATGCTTCTCAAATTAGATCTCTCTAAGGCATTTGACAAACTAAGCTGGAATTACATCCATCATATGTTAAAAGCTTTTGGTTTCTGTTCTTCATGGATTCGGTGGATCATGAGCCTGATTACATCCACCCATTTCTCAATCCTTGTTAATGGCATTCCCTCCCGTCCCTTTAATCCCTCCAGGGGTATCCGGCAAGGGGACCCCCTTTCCCCCTTTCTTTTCGTCCTTATGGCTGAAGGGCTTGGGAGGCACATTAAACAAGCCCTCCATTCACATCAGATCAAAGGCATCTCGGTGCATAACTCCCCTGCCATCTCCCATCAGCAATTTGTTGATGACACGATGCTTTTCGGCTACCCCTCTGCTCAAGAGGCCCGTCGTCTGAAATCCCTCCTCCAGGATTTTTCCATTGCCTCTGGCACGCATATCAATTGCTCTAAATCACAGATTTTCTTTTTCCATACTCCGCCCTCTGTCAAAACTGCTGTCTCTCGTATCCTGGGCTTCCCCTCAGCGTCCCTTCCTTCCAAGTACCTGGGCGCCCCTCTCACGGCTTCAGCTATCAAACATCCTGCATGGCGCATCCTTCTGGAGAAACTCGAAAACCGTCTCAACCTCTGGACTTATAGATCTCTAAATCTAGCAAGTCGAATTGTCCTCATCAAATCGGTTTTGCAGGCAATGCCTCTGTACTTGTTCTCTACATTAGCTGCTCCAAAATGGGTTTTAAAAAGTATTAGAAACCTTCAGCGAAATTTTTTGTGGAGCAGCTCTGCCACCAATCGCAAATGGGCCTTGGTGAAATGGTCCAATGTTTGCATGCCCAAAGACAAGGGTGGCATTGGGTTAAGGGACCCGGAGCACAGCAACTCCATCATGAATGCCAAGATCTGGTGGCAGTGGATTACCAATCCAGATAAGCCATGGGGGAAAATATGGACAGCCAAATATGCAGGAAATAGACCTCAAGAAGATCTCATAAGATTCACTCCCACAGAAAAAGGATCTATAATATGGAATGCAGCCAAGCAGCACCATCAGATAATACAACAACACAGCTTCTGGGAAATCAGGAATGGATGCAATGCAAGATTTTGGACGGATGCCTGGAATCAAATGCCTAAACTCATAAATATTCTTCACCCTTCTCTGATTCCAGATAGGCAGGAGCAGCAGCAGGAAAAAGTTCACCATTTCTGGTTGCCGGCAATAGAACATGGCTTCAGAAAATGGAAACCAAGCAACCAAATTCTCAACAGTACAGATGCCAGGATGGAAGCGGAGCTGGGGACCGAGCTACGGAAAAGAAGTATTAGACAGGATAACGGAGAGGATATTCTCAGATGGGGATACCTGCCCAAGGGATCCTACACCACCTCAGAAGCCTACAAGCTACTATGCAACTTTTCCGCTCCTCCAGACCCTATATGGAGTAAAATATGGGAGCTCGGACCCTGGCCAAAAATATCCTACTTTCTCTGGTTGACAGGACATAAAAAGATTCTCACTTGGGATAAGCTTAGGAAGCGGAATTTCCATGGCCCCTCGATCTGTCATAACTGCTTTCAAAGTGAGGAAACTCTCCAACATCTCTTGGACACCTGTCTCCTAGCCAAGCTACTCTGGGACAAGGTCAGTTTCAGATGTCAAAGAAGATGTAAAGAGGAGGAAGACATCATCAACTCCATAAGACAATGGCCAAAGCATCCCTACAAAAGCAAGATTCTCAACCAATTGTGGAGCATCATTCCGGGGATCGTCCTTTGGAATATTTGGAAGGAAAGAAATCAGCGCATCTTTAAAAACAAAAGATCTCCTATAGATGTAATCTGGAGCAGGATTCAGAGGAACATTCAAGAGACGATGGCGCTCCAGGTTTGGACTAAAGAAGATCTCCCATCCATGGACAATGAGCATAACATTCTAAGTAATTGGCAGTTGCAGATACCTCAAGACTCTCTGAAGATCAGCACTCCTAACAGCAACAGTAAGAACGTCTGCCATTGGAAAGCACCCCCCAAAAATTCATACAAGCTGAATTTTGATGGGGCTTCCAAAGGCAATCCAGGAGCCGCTGGATTCAGAGGAATATTCAGGAATCATGAAGGCACTCCTATGCAAATCTACTTTGGGAACATAGGGTGGGATACCAACAACTCAGCAGAGTTGGAAGGGCTTTGGCAGGGCCTTCAGCAAGCCTGGAATCTCAACCTCCAACCCTTGATCGTCGAAGGTGACTCCCAGATTCTTATCAACATGGCTACTCGTATTCAGAATGGCTCGCAAGCAAGGAAAATAGCACCCAGTTGGAGGCTAGAAGCAAGGTTAAATGACATAGCACAAAAGCTCAGTAACACTAGAGCCATCTCATTTACACATACTAAAAGGGAAGGCAACAAAATCGCAGACCTTCTGGCCAACATTGGAGTAGAGACTGATCTACCCCTGGTTTTTGGAAGCACAAACATCATCCCCAATAGGCAACAGCTCCAGGAATGCGAGAGCTTGATCCAAGAAGAGGCTGTCGCCCCGGATGCGGGTGCTATCTTGCCAGCTCAGGGAGAGCCACTTGCCCAGCACGGGCTGCCACGTGAAGGCTGGAGGTCTTTAATGCCTCTCGCCGCCAACACTCCAAGCCGGGAAACGCAGAGTAATTGCCTTAATGAAGGCGCTGGGAGCGATGGAGAGTACGCAGAACGCATTCAATGCGAGCGAGTTTCAAAGGAATGTTGATGGGTTTAAGAAGGTGGGAATGTTGGCGTGCGGAGCTCAGTTCGATGTGGAATTTGCCCAGAACCCTGAGCAAAGCTGTGTTATTGCTGTTGAGAGCTTGGGCGAGGCTTGTCCCTTGCTGGTTATTCCCGGTTCTTGCCTGTGTTCAATTGAGCTCTGTTTCGAGCCAATTTGGAGGGGAAAATTATTTGGGGAGGAACGCGGAGAAAGCAGGCCCTCATCCGCTTTGGAGAAAGTTAAGGAAGCCGAGGACAGCATGGTGCGAGAGAGGATGCCTAGCAGAAGAGGAAGGAGCTCAGGGCGTGGTAATTCCTCCCGCTCACCTGCAGCGGACACTCACCACCACTGCTGCTGCTGTTATTGTCATCGAAGAGTGGGAGCTTCCCCTGTTCAAGCTAGTCAGTTTATGGAGGCAGGTGGATCCAGTGATGGTGCGCCTAGACTCCCTGCGTTCGGATCAGTTATCTTCACCTTGGGTAGCTCCAGGGACAACGCCGGCATTAATGCCCACATTTCAGTACTATTTACCAAGGTCCCTGAGGAGAGTGAAGAAGGAATGCAGCGGCTCCCTGCTGAGGAAAATCAAGAGGTTGACAGAGGGAAACGTCCAATGGGGGAGTCTTCGAGTGCGGGGGGCAACTCACTGCAGGGGCCTCAGCAAGCACCTTCCCGAGCTCGCGAACCAGAATTGCCAGCCCCAGCGCATAATCCCATGGCAATGTGGGATGGATACCCAGAGGGACAAGGCTGGGCTACAATCGTGGAAGAAGAACCAGAGGAGTAACCCCCAGCGGCACTCCCTCGCTTTTTTCGGACGGATATGGGATCGCGGTTGGTTTCTGATTTACACCTCTTGTCTTATGTCTTATGTCTTCTGTCTTATGTCTTAGGTCGATACTTGTTTCTTTCTCTGTTTTGGGTCATGTTCACGGCCAATGTAGTCTTTCTGTTTTGGGTCATGCACGAGGCTTATATAGACTTCTGGGTCATGTGTCATTTGAAGGATGCCCCTGCGTGGGCTTTTTTAGTACTATATGGGATCATTACTGTGGCTGGTGTACTGGTCAAAACTGGAAATATAACCCTGTGCAAGAGAATTTTGAGTCTGTTAGAGCTGCCCACGGAGCCACAGTTGGACCTGGGCAGCCAGTCCTCTTGAATGTAAGTTTTACCTGTACATATTAATATAAAAGTAGTTAGTGTTGCTGAGAAAAAAAAAACATCCATATCAACAGGTGAATTAGAGTTATCTACATCACCTCCATCTTGTCGGTTTGTATTTCTGGTTCCTGTTTTTCCAATTTCATCAGGATGAACACTTTCAAGTGTCTTTGTCAGCCACTTTGGGGGACCTTTCTGAGATGGTCCAGGCTGCTCTGTTGATTGAGTTGGGTCTGAATCAAGATTGAGTCTCCCAATTCTATCAATTACATCACTTAAAGCATCATCCGTTGTTGGAGTGTCATGAAGGGGAGATTGTTCTTCAGAAGAAGATTCCACATGTTGATCTAGTATAGGAATCCCCCCTTCAAGATGTGGAATCTGATTATCAAACTCTTGGAATGATTTCAGTTTTGTGAATCTATCCAAGCGATCAAGTTGCCGCTCAACAACGCTATCAGATTTGGATGATTCAAGAAAAATGACATCTCTAGATACAACAAAATTTTTATTTACTTCATCATAGAGACGGTATGCTTTAGAGGTGTTTGAATACCCCATGAAGATACACTTACGACTTCTAGCACCAAGTTTGTTTCTATGTACCTTTGGTATTAAAGCATAACAGGTGGAACCAAAAATCCTGAGATGTTTTACTGAAGGAACATGTCCATACCACAATTCATAAGGAGTCTTGTTTCTTATAGCACTAGATGGACATCTATTCTTTATATATGCAGCACATAGAACAGCATCAACCCAAAACATTATCTTTACATTTTTGAAGAAAAGCATGGATCGTACCATATTCAAGATTGTTCTGTTCATTCTTTCAGCTACACCATTCTGTTGAGGATTATAAGGCACAGTTGTTTGATGTTTAATCCCATGTTGGCGAAGATAGTGTTCAAATTCATTTGATGTATATTCTTTTCCATTATCAGTGCGAATAGACCCAATATGAGATTGTGCATCATTTTCAATCCATTTATGAAAATTCTTGAATGTTTGAAAAGCATCAGATTTGTTCTTCAATAAATAAACCCAACACATTCTGGTGTAATCATCAATAAATGTCATGATATATTTATTTCCATTTGCAGAAGGAACAGGCATTGGACCACATAAATCTGAATGAATGAGTTCAAGCTTCCTATGTGCTCTTGAATGTGAATCATGAAAAGACTGTTTGCTATGCTTTCCTAGAATGCAAGCATCACATTGCTTATGTTTTCTAGGAATTGTAGGCAAACCAGCAACACCATTTTTCTTCAACAAGTGGAGACTATCATAGTTTAAATGTCCAAATCTAGCATGCCATAATAAACTTGACGGAAGTGTACCTTCTTCATGATGAGAAATATATGAGAAATGTTGTGCATGAGCAGAGGTTCCTTGCAGTTTAAGAAGTCTTTCTTCTTCTATACCCCTCATGACAAGTGAGTGGTCAGATGCCTTTCTTACCTCAAGCTTTCCATAGAACATATGAATGGAGTGACCTTGCTGGCGGATGTGGACCAAGGACAGCAAGTTTCTCTTGAGCTGTGGGAGATATAGAACATGATCCAGAAGAAAGTCTGGAAGACCAGGCAGTTTAAGCCTGATTGTGCCAAGCCCTGATGGCTTGATTTTTGACTGATCTGCAAAGTATACTGCTCCATCAACATTGTCAGTGAAATCTTCAAAAAAATCTTTCCTATGAGTCATATGACAGGTTGCTCCTGAATCAAGCAACCAATCATTTTTTGAAGAAGCAAGTGAAGCATTAAACAAGTCTTCATTTACTCCAATGTTACATTGTGCCTCAATATACTGAGCGGATTTAGGTGCTTTACCTTTGTCTGTGTCATCAGTTTTACCGTTCTGCCGATTTCTTCTCTGCTCAATTTTGTCCCATGGTAGCTTGCATGTAGAAGCATCATGTGATCCATTTCGTTTGCAGCGAATGCAATGCAGATCTGCCTTTTCTACTTGAGAATGTCTGCCCCCCCTGCCTCTGAAGTATCTTCCTCTTCCTCTTCGTCCACCTCTTCCTCTTGTAGAATCTTGAGCATGATGCTTTTCTTTATGAGCAAGGCAAACAGTCTCTTCAAAAGATTTAGGGACTGTTTTCTTTCCAAAGGCTTTCTCTCTTTCAGCAAACTTTTTCACAAGAGACTCAAAGGTTATGTCTTTAAGATTTCCATTTGCTTGTAAAGACTCAAGATAATTGGAGTAGGTAGGATAGAGTGCTTTGAGAAAGGCAATAAGAGAGATATCCAGCTCAACCTTAGTGGATTTAATATCATGCATTATAGACTTTATTTCAGATGCAAGAGCAAGAGGATCATTATTTTTCAGTTCAAGAGTGAAGAGTTTAATCATGAGCTAAACAACTTCAAGTGCAGAATGTGAATCATGGAGTTCTTTCAGCTTTTGTAAAGCTTGAAAGGCAGTGGAATAGAATGAAATATGACGACTTACTTCTTCATTTACAGATGCTGCGATCAATGCATAGGCTTTGCTGTTCTTGTTTTCCCAAATGACAAGTTCTTTATTTGATGTAGGCTGCACAGGGTCTTTGTCTTCTTCTCCGACACACACTCCTTTCCACAACTCATTGTAGATGAGGGTGTGTTTTACCATCCGAGACCATTCAGAATAGTTCTCCTTGCCAGTGAGAACTATTCCTACCATAGAAATGATTGAATGCATTCTGTAAAAAAAATACTCCTGCTATAAAAAAAACTTCTGCTGATAAGAAATTTCTGCTGATAAAAAACTTTACGTTACAGCCTTCAAATCCTTCTGATATTTGCTAAAAGCATCAGCATTTCATCACTGTAATACTACTATGTTTTGAAAAAAAGCGCAATGGATCACTTCAATCTATTAATATATCACTTCAATATATTAAAAATGCGCAAGGGATATATCACTTCAATATATATATCAATGCAAAACTGTTATGAAAGCAGCGCAATATATAAAACTTTTGAATGATACAAATGTTTTGAACAATACTGAACACTTTCAACTATCCCAGCAGCTTCGTGTCAAGAATGCATGGAAAACGACCCTCTCGATCCTTTCCGCTCCAAGTATAAGCATCTGTGTGGCATAGATGATATTGCATACTATAATCTTCAATGTCTATACAGCTGACAGCTAATAACTCGTTTCAAATACATAGATGATAATGCATACAATAATATCATCTTTATGAATCACATACAATATCTTTATGTGTCAGGGTTATATACACAGAAGGGGCTCCTCTGAATGTAAATTTAAGCAGAGATTGTTGACGTTTCCTAAGCGTTTTCAAACCGCATATCACATAATGCAACACAATACACATACCACTGCTCTTCTGGATACACAGAGCACGACTCTCTTGGAGACACAGGCTTTCGACTCAACATATCACAATTAGATTCAGCCCTCACACCGCACTCCACGACATGTTTGAAATCAAGACAATTATGAGGTTCAGTACCACATTTTAACAATTATAAGGTTAGCTCGAGTGTTATTTCACACCTCCTCGCAGAAGGAAATGCGCTGTCTCAGATCCAATACCTCCTCGCTGCGGAACTTTCAATTCAACGATGAAAAAGACTGCAGCTCAAACTAATAAATCTCCGAGCATCATTCACCCGTGAATAAAACTTCAATCAGCCGCTTTAGAGGAAAATTTGAGTTTTTCCACCAAATCCCGTGCCCGTGAGATCTCAGGTCACTTATGAACAAGAGTTCGATGACGATGAGGTTACAGTGAGAATTGAGTGAGATTAGAGATAGGTGCCAAGAGGAATCGCGGAGTGTGATACCAAGAAGTGATACCAAGAAGGGATTCAAGGCGGTATTGGGACCATCCCTGGTTTTTCGTGGTGTATACGGTGTGGAGAGGCAGCAAAAACGGATGCGCAGAGAATCAATGTCAGACCAGGTAGAGGCAGAGCAGGTGTGGCAGATGCAGGTCAGAGGTAGAAACGCTCAGGTATTCAGCGCAGAGACTGAAACGCATGATAGAGGCAGCGCTCAGGTATTCATGCGCAGAGAAAAGGAGTTACGACTATTCTAAGGACTGGGACCTGTGCTCTGATACCATGTCAGGCCAGGGTAACTCCAGAATGGCAGAGAAAAAATGATTGCATAATTTATTAGCTAACTATCATTTATATACATAAATGGGATGGATCAGTTCATCTTCTTGATGACTGTTCGCGTTCCAGTTTACCCGTCCGTTAAGGATTAGGTGTCAACAGATAGGAACCTCATATTTAGAAACAGGCCATACTTCATGGGCCCCCAAGGTCTGTATCTGAATAAATGGACACCAGACTTTGACCGAGGCCAAGATGTGCCCTCGGCAGTCCCAATCTGGGTGCGCCTTCCTCATTTATCACTGCACTGCTGGAGTCCGAAGACCTTAGAATCCATCGGAAACACCCTTGGAAAATACATTGACAGAGCAAACAGGAAGGGACAATACTCCTGTGCCAGAATATGTGTTGAGGTTGACCTGGAAGTGGGGCTTCCAGAAGCCATAAAACTAACAGTGGCAGAATGGTCTCACGTGCAAGAACTGGATTATGAGCAATTGCCTTTCAAGTGCAGGCACTGCCATGGATACAGACACTTTGCAAGAAACTGTAAAAAGAAAACTGAGGAAGAAGCAGAGAAAAGGAAAGGAGACCAATGGACAACAGTGCAGAAGACGATCTCATCAAAGCAGCCTAGCAAACCGAGAGGGAAAGGGGCTCAAGCAGGACCCATAGCACCATCCACAGAGCCACAACCGGAAGGGGCAGCAACCCCTAGAACAGACTTCCCCTCAAACTCCTTCGCAGCCCTCAGCACACAGGAAGAAACCCCTGTTATAACAAGTGACGCAGAACAACAGGCTGATCCCCCATTAAACGAGGAAGGAAACACAGAAGCTTCCCTTGCCCAAACTGATTCCTCAGAAAGAAGCTCTTCATCAACCTCTTATGCAGACATGATAAGAAAGAAGCCCTCGGAAACGACAGGCTCATCGGAAGAGGAGACATTTGAAAGACCACCAAAGCGGACAGGGAGGAAATCCCTCAAGGAAGCAAGAGAGGAAGAAACAGAGAGGCAAAAAATGCAAGGAAGTCAATCCACTCTAGAAATGTCTATAAGCCGAAATACCAGAACATGACCACCAAAGGGAGGCCTCTCCTCCACTACCCCAATTAAATAATGTGTATAGTCTCTTGGAACTGTAGAGGCTTGGGGAACCCCATGAAGGCAGCAGCTGTTAAAGATCTTATGAAAATAGAAACCCCAGAGATCCTCATGCTCCAAGAGACAAAAATTGAAGGGGAAGCCCTTCTAGATTTAAGCAGAACAAACTGGAAGACCAAAGCTAGGATGGCCGTAAGCGCAAGGGGAACCTCAGGAGGAATTTCCACGGTCTGGATGGAGGAAATGTTCCAGCTGGAAAACTCTTTCGAAACTCAACATTGGATTTACACCGAGCTTCGACATAAAGCAAGTAAGCTCACTTTCGCCCTGTTTAATCTTTATGTTCCCACTCTTTACCTTGAGAAAAAAGAGTGTTGGCAAACACTCTTCGACTTTGTAGATAGCTATTCTCCTATGAACATCGTAATAGCAGGAGATCTAAACATCGTCCTAGATCCAAAAGAAAAAAGAGGGGGTAATAATAGCAGAGATCCTTTGTTACCCTTTGTGGAGGACATAATTCAGTAGTGGGATCTTCTTGATCTTAAACCCAAGAAAGGGAAATACACTTGGACCAACAACAGAACAGGGATAGCACACATCTCAGCCCAACTAGACAGATTCCTAGTGCAGAGCACTCTTCTGATGGAAAAGAGAATAGTGTCATCGAGAATCCTACCAAAGCTCACCTCGGACCATAAACCCATCCTCTTACAACTGGATGAGGAAGAAAATATGGGGCCTATACCGTTCCGCTTCAACCCTTTGTGGATAAAGCAGGAAGGGTTTATGGAAGTTGTTACCAAGGCCTGGTCTATCATGGTCACCGGGTCACCCAATTATGTATGGGAGAAAAAACTGAAAGCAACCAAAATAACTCTGAAAGAATGGGTCAAAATGCCTCCCAACACTTTCACCACACATAGAAAAGAAACTGTCCAACAGTTAGCAGAATTACAACTGGAGATGGAGGCAAAGATATAACCATGCAAGAATTGGAGAAGGAACAAGCTGCCCAACTTGCTTCTTTCAGCTCCTTCAGAAAAGAAGAATAATTTTGGCAGCTTAAGTCCCAAAGCCTATGGTTGAAAGCAGGTGACCGTAACACAACCTTCTTCCACAGGCAGTTCAGAGCCCGCCTCTCCCGGAATCACATTTCAGAAATCACCTCAGCAAAAGGGACAGTCGTCAAAGGTTTTGCCCAAGTTAAAGAAGCTGCTGAAAATCACTTCCAATGGTTATATACAGAGGATGGAACAGGAGATGAGGCGATCTCCAATGACTTCCTCTCCCAGATCCCTTCCTTGGTTAATGAGGAAAATAACTCAAATCTTATGAAGCCCTTCATGGAGGAAGAAATCAGTAATGTAATATGGGACATGGAGCCTGACAAAGCCCCAAGCCCAGATGGTTTCTCAACACATTTCTACAGGTCTTGTTGGACAATCATAAAAAATGACCTTCTAAGAATGGCAAAGGCTTTCCAGAAAAAGGCAAAAGTGGGAGGCAGCACCAAATCCACCTTTCTTGTTTTAATACCCAAAGAAGTGAATACAGATACCTTTAACAGATTTAGACCCATTTTTTTATGTAACGTCTCTTACAAAATACTAGCTAAATTTCTCGCAAACAGAATGAAGCCCCTGCTAAGAAAGCTTATTTCTCCCAGTCAAGGAGGGTTCGTGGCAGGAAGGCATATTTTGGTCAATGTGATACTTGTACAGGAAACCATGCATTCCAAACATCAAAGGAAGGAGTAAGGGATGTTGATCAAGTTGGACATGACCAACGCCTTTGATAAAGTAAAACTATCATTTCTCTACAAAGCCCTCATCTCCTTTGGATTCAGCCTAGCCTTTGTGAACCTGATCAAGGCCTACACTGACAAACCTTGGATAGCCTCGCTAGTAAATGGTCGACCTGCATCTTATTTCCAAGCTTCAAGGGGGATAAGGCAAGGATGCCTGCTATCACCGTTTATGTACATTATAATGGCAGACACCTTGAGTAGGAAACTAATAGCGGAAAGAAACAAAGGTTCTCTCTCGGGCATCCGACCAACGACCGGAATAGAATCAATCAACCATGCCTTGTTCGTAGATGATTCTCTTCTATTGGGAGGAGCTTCCACACGAATAGCAAAAGAATTCAATGAGACCCTGCAAAGCTTCTGTATCATTTCAGGAGCACTTATCAATAAAAGAAAAAGTGCAGTGTATAGTTGGAATATAGAGGAACAAACCATCCTTCGAATTGCTAGAATCCTGGACTTTTCGGGCTATGCCTCCTGGGACAAAATACAATACCTGGGACTACCTTTAACCCTAGGGACTAACCGAGCCTCACTCTGGACTGAAGTCATCAACAAGATCAAAACCAAGATAGCTATTTGGGGTGGGAAGTAGCTCAACTATGCTGGGAAGCTAATCCTCATAAAGTTTGTCCTTTCCTCCCTCCCCACCTATCAGGCCTCTTTCCTCCTGGCTCCAAAGACAATCACGGATCAGATTTCACAGCTACTCAGAAACTTCCTATGGCAAGGAGGCAAAGGAAACGAGAGGAAATTCCACTTAGTCAGTTGGGACACAGTGAAAAGGCCAAAGCTGGAAGGAGGTCTCCAGATTAGAGACCCTAGCCTGGCCAATATTGCCTTAGGTGGAAAAATCCTTTGGCAGATCTACTCCAACAAAAACCATCCAGTCAGCTAATTACTTCGGAATAAATACTTCAAAGGAGTCTCATTGAGAAACCTCCAAGCAGATAGTATTCCCAAAGGCACGCCGCTGTGGAACCTATGTAGAAAAGGGCTTGCCACCTTCCAAAACCAGCTTTACAGAGTGCCTAGAAAAGGAGCAAATACTTTGATATGGCAAGACAAAATCATGGGCAATCCCCCTCTAAAACATTCAGTGGAATTAGCCAACCTTCGTGATTGGCTCTCCTAGAACGGCCTGCTAAGTCTTGTCGACATTTCTGCCTGGGACAGACAAGGAAAATGGGAGGACTGGGTCCTCCCCAATCTACCAACACATTTACTTCACCAAAAGAACCTTCTCTTGGACAATTTGAAGGGCTCGACACATGTTAACATACATGCTTCGGATCTTTGGAGGTGGGGGAAGACTGGAGTCTACAACCCTGCGCTTGCTTTTGGAGCCTTGCTTCCCACACAAAATCAAGTTCGCAACCCTTCCATCTAGTAGCGTACATGGGACACATACGGAATCCCCAAGGTGAATTTTTTCACTTGGCTTCTCATTCACAGGAAAGTGTTGACAGGTGAGAATCTTGCCCACAGAGGCATAATAGGGCCGCATTGGTGCACCATGTGTAAATCCGCACCTGAAAACGTGGACCACCTCTTTGTAAGTTGTGCCTATGCCCAAACGGTATGGGCCCTTGTCCTTCATGGCCTCAACGCACCCGCCCCTCTCCAGGGTACAGTCGTGGACCTCTTCTCCACCTAGACCGCAAGGTATCCTAGGACTCTTAGCACACACTCACTGTGGAACTAGATCTGGCACTCCATTCCGAAGTTCATTTGCTGGAAACTTTGGCTCGCCCGAAATAACTAGATATTCAACAATGTAAAGTCCTCACCCTTGATAGTGGTGGCCAGAGCTAAGGCATCCTTGATGGAAGCTCTTGTAAACTACCCCAACAAGTTAGATGACAATCTCATAATTGAGGAACGAAACTGGTTGGGAACCCTTCTCGTTCGGAAAAATAAAAAAGCACCTACCTGCCCCACATTCAACCCTGACTGGAACAGTAGAATAATAGATGCAAAGTTCCAAACCTAGTAGAGGAAGCAAGGAAAGGTAACAGTTTTCTTCGATGGTGCCTCTAAAGGCAATCTAGGGATCTCTGGTGCAGGAGGTGTGGTTTACTCTCAGGACAACTCCCGAATAGACAACTACAGTTGGGGACTAGGGCAGAACACAAACAACCAAGAGGAAATTCTCGGGCTTCTTAAAGGCTGCCAGATCGCACAGGAATAGGGACACAAAGCTCTTTAGGTCTTCGGGGACTCAGAACTCTTGATAAAAACATTAAACTCAGAGGAGCATTTTAGCAATCCGGCTCTCAACAATACTCTCCAGAGGCTGCGGGGCCTGCTGGTTCATTTTACCTCCTCCTCCTTTTTTCACATCCTCCGCAGCTCAAACAAGGAAGCAGACATCAAAGCCAATGAGGGATGCAGGCTGGCTCAAGGTTTTAAAAAAAAAACTCAGAAGAACCAGTGTGGACAACCATACCATAGCTCAATTAGCATTGCGTAGACCAAACTTCACAGATATCGAATACTTCGACTTCACACTCTGGGTCATTTTGGTTCAAAACAAAGAAGGGAAGGCTGCTTGGTGTATTATGGATTTGTGTATTCATGCCTCCATGTAATGTTGGTTGATTAGGTTGCGGCCCAACCGTTGATCTATCAATATATTAACCGTTTTAGTTAAAAAAAAAGTAGTGTTTTTTTACTTTTAATTTGTAGGTTGATGCTATATTATATATGATTACATAGTTTACCCAAAGAGAATTTGAACCCAGAATTTCGGGGACCAAAGCCCTCACACGGTCATAGCCAGTTGAAATGCCTCACTTGGAAGTTCATTAAAATATTGGTTATATGGATATGTAAAGTATATAATCTTGGATTTCAAACTTTTGTGATTAGTAAAAAAAATCCTAATGATAGATCCCCTTTGGGATTCAAAATGTCGACAAAATATGATCACTATTGTAGATAGCTCCAGTATATAATCTATTTTATTTTAAATATATATTTTATATGCACTAAAAAGTGGGTTATATATATATATATATATATATATATATATATATATATGAGTTATAATAGTGTTTTTTTCAAGTTTGAAAATTCATACAAAATTTAAAAAGTTGTTACCTATGGTTGGTGTGTTATATGATAAACCATACTCATGGTAATATAACTATATAGTCGTAATAAACCATTTAAGTGTTGAAAGTAGTTGTAATTGCTTATAGAATTTAATAAATTTCCCTATTGTGAAAAAACTAGCTCGTAACAAAACAAAAGTTGTAAGTATAATCTTAGACTTTATAGGGAAACATAAAAATATTGAAACATAGAAATCAAGAGGACAATGAGGCTGCTACCTCGATTGAGCAACACCATTAATGTGAGGACCTGAGGTTGAGCCTAGAGGTGAACCAACCTCAATATGAGCTAGGTGCCCTTCGATATCCATCAACAACATTTTCATATTGTTCATTTTGGTCAGAATTTGCTCCCTAACATCCCCATGATCCAACAATACCTTACCCAGTAGAGTTTTTCAGATGTCAATATAGGTCAATTGAATATAACTAGTGATTTTTCCTTTGTTGTTCCTAATGTCTTGTATTCAATATTCCATCATTCTAGTACCAAAATTCCTTGTCTTTTGTGCCTAACTTCTACCTCAACCACGTTAAGCTCATCCTTGACCTCAAGAGGGATTTGAATATAAAAATGGTGATTTGACACCTCAGCGCTACACCAAGCAGGAAAACCACCTGTAGCACCATGACTTCCACCACCCCTAAGATAGTGAGCGTGTTGACCAATCATGGCCATTGAGGGAAGGAAGAGATGTGTGTAGTTGGAAGTCCATAAATATGGAGGTCTAAGAGAATGAGACCATGCAAATACTTTTAATCCTTTTGAGCAGGTGAGCAAGTCAACAACATTAGTATAGGAATGCGGGCTCTAGATTACAAACTCTGCATAGGGCGGGAGGAAAGAGATGAGAAGGCTAACATGAAAGGTTGTGAAGAGAGTAAATGCAGAAAAGAAATCCATGGCGAATAAGGGAAACAACTACAAGGTAGATGGAAAATTGACAAACATCATCAAATTGGAGATCACTACCAAGAACCCCTTGTCAAAGACTTTGGAGGGTGAGACGATTCGTGTGATATTAGATTGTGAACCCATGTGAGTTGATCTGCAAGTCAGCCAAGGTTGGGACCATAAAAGCATCGGGTTGCTTGGCACATTGTGGCATTATAATTCATAAGGATGAGGTTGTCCGACCCTCCACCACCTCTGTGCCAACATTAATCACCCACATTGAGGATTTTAAAAAGGGGGACATGGGGTGGGCTTTGATACAGTTATGTATGCACAACTACACATTTGACCACTACCTCAAGGTGCCCCTATGGCTCCAGGCTAAGCCCTCGTAGGCATTGAACCTTTCCTAGTGATGAAAAACTCTTAGCTTTCCACTATTGAATCTAATCCCTTTGGACTACAACTCATGATAATTAATCACTTTATTAAATATAAATAATATATAAAAATTAATTAAATCCAATATATATATATATATATATATATATATATATATATATATGAAAGAGAAATTTGATAAATATATATGATATAAATTGTCATATAAAAATGAAAGTATAAATAAACATATTTATCTAATATAAAACTATTATAAACAAATATTTGCATATTGTTATTTTTTTTCATTTGATCTTTTATCCATATTAAAAAAATAAAAAATAAACAAAATAAACAAAATAAACAAAACAAAACACACATTTCAAAAGCTTTGAATCCTTTTTATGAATTTAAGATGAATTTATATTAGTTTTACTTTTACATTGATTTTGATTTGTTTTTAAGATGAAATTGACTTTAATGAAAATGATATATGATATTGTGTCCATTAACAACCTATCCCATTAATACTGTAAGAACTTATTATTGGCTCATTGAACCGAGAGACTCATTCTACAACCCAGTATGAGGGGATGTGTAAGCATGTCCGTCCGTAGAGTTGACATGTGCCCCTTTAAAATAAAAATAAATTATGCTCTAAATAGAAAAACAATGTTGGCTATAATAAAACAAATAATTAGAAGTAAAAACAAATGTGTGATTAAGATGTTTAAACCTTATACTTTTCAAAAATATTTCAACAAGAGATTTAAATAAACTATTTGAAGATGTATGTTAACTAATTTATGCCAATATCAACTTCGTATATATCTATATATAGAAAAAATTGTTAAATAAAACATTTTAATGTTGTATAAAAAATTATTCAATGTGGGTTATTAATAAAATATTTTAATACGAATTAATATATATATATTTTTTGTAAGTCAACATTCTATTCATTCAGAAAAAAATTTGATACTTCAAAAAGCATGTGGTCTCACCCTGACCGAGTTTGTTGACCATAGTCTGCAGAAGGTGGCAAAAATACAAAAGAGATGCCAGTAACATTGTCCACAAACGAGAGGGCCATAGGCTCCAATAGACAAACAAAACATAAAGAAAACCAGAGGACATACTAATCATCTAAGGTGACTGAAGTTGGGTTGTCTAGCGCAGTGCCTGGAGGAGGCGCAGGACGGAAGTTGCACTGAATGTTCCCTTCGAAGTGCGCCATCCAATTATTTAGTTGTTCTACATTCTCCGCTAGATGGTTTTGTCCCCACCATACTACCACCACTTGTTCCCTGACCTGGCACTAGAAGTAATGCATGTGTTCTAATGTTTCCATCAACTCATCATGATTTTCCCGATTAATTCATTATACCGCATCTACCCGGTCCACCAAGGATTGGATTAGGCCTCAATAGTTTTCCAAGCAGTAGTGTTGTAATCCCTGTGGGTCCAGGGGGTCACAACAACCATCATTTTGAGTTGCATGAGCCCTCCTGCCCCCACCACCTCTCCAAGAGACAAGAGTCTGCGTACTACTACCAGTGTGGGATGTTTCGTGCTACCACTATTGCCACGATGAGTCAATTGCCCCTGACTTCTTCCACCTCCTTGGGAGGTCGAGCGTCGACCACCACGAGGTCGGCCACCTCGCCCTCCGCACACTCCAGTACCTACACCCCGAGCCTTGCCCACTGGTTTGCTCCCACTTCCATCCACCATGGTTGCCAATGCAAGGGCCTCCTCCCTCCCCGTCCCTGGCTTCGCTGGGAGGCTAGACCACCCCTGTCGAGGATTAAGACACATCTGTTGCCGCCCAAGCACGCCCAATTCCACGGTAGTGCTGCGCCATCTACTAAATTGAATTGTTGACCCCCCGTCCACCAGACTGCACTTAAGGCACCATCGTTTGCACCACCTTCACATTCCTTGCCACACCAGTTCCTCCACTGTGCAGAGCCGACTACCAGGAAGACGACAGTTCTCCAGAAGCTTAATGCCTCCCAAACACCGCCCTCACCATGACACTGCCAGCTTTTACAGAGACACTCCTTACCCCAAATGAACCATAAATAACATTTGCCTTCACACAATGCCTGCCAACCTAGTCAAACCCTGCAAGATCCGAGAAAAACAAGGAATTGGGCTCTGTTATATTTAGCAAACCACAAGTCCCCAAAGAAAATCAAGAAACCACCAATTATGTCTCGCCTACAACGCCTCTTTTGTCATCGAGCACTGAAACTAGTTCCACCACCAAATCTGAGCACTGAAACGAAATCCCGACACCTTCCTCATCCCGCTTATCAACCCGTTGTCGCTTTCCATTCCCAATGCACCGTAAATACTCACACCCTTGAGATCTAAGGCTCTTGTACACCATCCCCTCCTCTGCATGGTATGAGGGACCGAGAGGTACAACCGTCTCCAACTACCCATTTGTCACTCCTCATGGAGCTCGATGACCATGTTAGTCTCGGTACTCACTCCATCGGGGTAATACGAATTAATATTGACATATACTTAAAAATATATTAATAATAAAAAAATCATTTTAATTGATAAAATGTCTCGATGTACATGTCATGTAAAATATTTTAATGGAAATTATGGATATATTATATATCATTTAAAAACAATTATATATATATATATATATATATATATATATCTTGAATTTTTTTTTTTAATGGTTAAAACGTTTATTTAGTCCTATATATACTATATATAGGATTCAAAAATACAATTTAAGCAATGAGAAATTACAGATTGTATTTTACACGCTAAAGAAGTCTGCATGTGACGAAATTTGATCGCTCAACTCATGTTAGATTGGTAATTAAGATGGATCTATGCTAGTATAAATATAATGAAAATGACAATATAATTTATAGATGAAATGGTCTTTTCACCGGAATCTAGCTATACAATTTCTAGCAAGATTGTGATTTTTTGTTGTTTAAAATACATTTTTGAATGCATAAATGGATTTAGCACCCTCGGGGAACTCAAATTTTACAGATTAAACAACTTAAACTCAAGTTTTTAAAAATCTTTAGATTTTGATTAAAATTAACCAGAAAAATGCAAGCTTTCAAAAATCTGTCAGATTTTGATTAAAATTAACCAGAAAAATGCTTTGAAAAAAGGTCATTCGTCTATAAGTTAGACTATGCCATATATTTTTTCTTATTTATTAGAGTTAAAATAATTTTATTTAAATAAAAAAAAATTATATATATAAAATTCAAAATTATTAACTTACAAAACAACATGTCATAATGTGAGCTTTGAATGCAAATAGAAAAATAATAACAATTATTTCAAATTTTAGAAACTCAATTTAAAAAAAAAAAAAAAAATTCATATTTTTTCAAAAAAAAAATTCTCATTTTTCCTAAATCATTTTCTTAAATTATATAAAATAAACTTAAGTATTTTTAAAAATTTCCAAAATTTTATAAAAACTATATAGTATCATTAAAATTTGAATATCTTCACCAAAAATTTCTCTATACATTTTTCAGCATACATATTTAAAAATAATAAAATTAATCAATATAGTAATTATATATTACAATATATAAGTGTAATATGCTTCACCTCTTATTCAAAAAGTAGAGAACCCTTATGGGGTGCACAGAACCTTTATGGGGTGAATGTAATTATATAACTTAATTATATTAAGTGAATGATTTAAGCACCACAACTTTGGTGGAGGGGAATCAAATTGTTAATAATCTACTAGTATATGAAAAATCTATATATTTAAATTTTTTTTGGGTAATTCATTTATAGCACTTGGAAAAGAACTGTCGCACTATGAGTTCTCCGGAAAGGTAATAAAGAATTCTTATCCAGCTCATATCAATTTTTTATGAATTCTGTTAAAATTGTTGCACTTGATTATAACGGATGTTGGCAAATTTGACTTTTTTTTTTCTAAAATTTTCAAATTAAAAATAATTGAATTTTGTTTTTAGTGGAAATAGATTCAACATCATCAAAATCTTGGAACACCCAAACTCTTAAATTTAATACTAGATTTATAAAAATTTCCATTATTTTCACAAATTTAAATCCTGATTAATCCAAAATCTTAAAGCTAGATTTTAACAAAATCATATAAGTATTTCCATTATTTTCCCGGCAAATTTAAATCCTCGTTAGACTACGCGATTATAAGGTACATTTCAAAACCTTGGCGGTCTCCAGATACTCGCACATTCGCCCTTTCTCCACGTACATAGATCCTACGAAGACGGCAAAATACACCGTAAAATCACGCCCGAAATTCATGCGTACATACAGAGCTCCGATCTCTGCGTCCCGCGGACCTATTTTAACCGGCGAGTTCGGCACTCTTTTGCGTTAGATCCTGCGTTCGAATTTTTATCATTTGAAAGCGTCTTTCACTTGTTTACATCCTGAATTTCTTCTTGGATTACGGAAGAAGGGATTCATGGTCGCGAAGGAGAAAGCTCGGAAAATGGAGCAGAGCAACCACAATACGAGGTTCTCCGTTTTGTTTTTCAAGTCTCATTTATTTCTCCAACTGAGTTTTTGGGATACAAAAGCTCAAAGTTGTTTTTAATTTGTATAGGAATTACCCCGGATTCAAATCTTGATTTTATTTACATTATCAAATCCTGAAATAATCGTTACGAATGAAGCCAAACTGATTTTTTTTGGTTTTGTATAACAGTCTAATGTTTTGAAAAGGATTTGGTATTTTATGGGTTTCTGCTACCACAGACTGATACAGAGTTGGCCTCAGCAGATTTTTTTTGGCTTTTATTTCGAGTCCCAGAGCAGTTTGAATTACTTGTGGGTCTTGGATTAAAAACTTGTTATAAGGTTGTAATAAATTGGAGTGTATAGTGGCACTGGTTTTTGAAGATCATTTCTGAGATTGTATGTATATTAGCAGTGGTTTGTGAAGACCTTTGCAAACGTGTATGAATACCTGAGGTGGGTTATTGGGGTTATGTCTACAACATATGCTACTGCTCCCTCATGTGCCAAAAATTTCTATCTTTTTGAAATATTTTTGGTCATCCAAAAGCAAGGGGATTAATGCATTGAAAAGACCGATTCAGGCACCAGTCGATTTTAACAACCTATTGAATACTCGATAATTCAGGCCGAAGATTAGTCAAGCATCTTGCACAGATTATATCAGTGGGTAGCAAAGTTTGCATCAGTGTGGTGTTTTTGGGTTAAGAACACTTGAACATCAGTCATTTAGCAGAGCAGAGTTGATGTGCGAATATCATGAATAGTTCGGGTAGGAATTTATGAAGATCTGCTGAAAGCTGCCTCAAGACAGATCAAGATCAATAACCCAATAGAAATTGTTTTGAAGAAGAGATGAATATGTCTAAGTAACAATTTTGCAGAGGTTGCATGGCAATTAGACCAGTCAAATCAAAGGGATCAGAGTTCATTTCCACTAGAAAATTTATTAAGAAATTTGCAGAGACCAATCTCTGAGAGAGTCTCTAAGGTGTTAAATAGATCATCAAACACCTTAAATGAGGAGCAGTATCTGGTGCTAGTACCGTTTCAGTAAGATTCTTCTAATGTTGTGCATTTCATAGTAGTTTTAGATTGTGCAAGAAGGAATAAGGTTCAGCTAATAGGGAAGAGATCGAAGAGCATGTCAAAATCAACAGCCCACCAGTTACTAAAGACTAAGGCCAAAAATAGGGTTGATGACTTGCAGGGAATGTTCACTGACTTGCAGCAGGCCAGGAAAGAGAGCCGAGTCAGCGATGCAGTAGTTTTGGAGGAGCAGGTTCATCAATTGCTGCGGGAATGGAAAGTCGAGCTACATGAAGCATCGCCTGCTACATCTCTGCTGGTCACTTTCTAACATCCTTTACGAACTTTGCTTATTCTTATTTGTTTTCATTCACTGAAAAGAACGAAGTGTCAATAAATTTTAGAATAATTCCTCGAATTGTGTTGGTAGCCTATTTAAGTAAAGTTTTTAAGCTTCTTGAGTTAATGGATTTCGGTCTTCAGATGAAGGTACCATTGCGTTGTTTCGCTTGTATTTTTTGTTTGTTCTGTTAACTTCTTCAATCTCCATTCAACCTAAAAGATAAAGTACAGAGTTTGCGACAAAGAACAGAATATGTTATTTTGACTCTTGAGAAATCAAACTTCATAATTTTTTTTGTATTCTTACGGTTTGAGATTGATACCAAAAAGTAACATGGCAAATATTTCGATATTATAATTGGGAGTTTGTTATACAGGCAGCGAGCCTATGTTCATCAGATTTGTCTTCTGATATGTGGCGTTTGTTGCAACTTCATGAAGAGGAAGATGATGCTACCAGTGTTCTTGCAGAACCATGCAGCCCCAAGCTTCAGCTTAGTAAAACTATCCATGAAGCTTCTAATCCTGCTAGTCTACAGGAGGTATATGCCTACCCATGAATTAAGAAAGGCGTTTCCAAAGGATTCTTCAGAATCTTAATGCATTGTTGTTGGCAATAATTTGAGATCTTTATGACTAATTTTACATTTTGGTTGTCTTCAGGACTTCTTTGTAGATCACGTGAGTATGCAAGCACAAACCATCGATGGGACTAGTATGTCTGAAAATATTCATGCAGAATCATTACTGCAAAGTATTGATGAGGGCTTCGAAGCAGTGGCTCAGATGGATCGAGATTTTAACCATAACCTATGCCTCTCTTTTGACCCCGATGTTGAGGAAGAAACTATACATGAATTTCAAGGTCCATGCCCTGGAATTTCTCTTCCACCTGTGGCTTTCCTAGGCCCCAAATGTGCGCTTTGGGATTGTCCCAGACCCGCTCAACGATCAGAATGGTGCCCCGAATATTGTAGCATTTTTCATGGGATTGTGGCATTGAATGAAGGCACACCAGGGATTGGACCTGTTTTACGACCTGGAGGAATTGACCTTAAGGATAGCCTTCTCTTTGCAGCCCTTGGTGCCAAAATTAAGGGAAAAGCTGTTGGGATTCCTGAATGTGAAGGAGCTGCAACAGCAAAATCGCCTTGGAATGCACCTGGTATGTTATTCACATTTTGCAGTATGACGTACCTATTATATGTACTTACATGTTTATGAAAAACTACGAAGAAACAGGACTGTGTGCGTCATGGATAACGTGAATTTTTTAGGAGATTTAAGTCTTTAGAGAATAAATTTGTTGATACGTGTGGTCTTACAGTTTCTTCATTGACTGGTATAATTGTCTTATTTTTGCAGAGCTCTTTGACTCTTTTGTCCTTCCAGGTGAAGTTGTGAGGGAGTGGCTCTTTTTTGATAAGCCACGAAGAGCTTTTGAGAGTGGAAACAGAAAGCAACGATCATTGCCAGATTATAGTGGCCGTGGTTGGCATGAATCAAGAAAGCAAGTCATGAAGGATCTTGGCGGGATTAAGAGGTCCTATTACATGGATCCTCAGCCATCAAGTCAGTTTGAATGGCATCTATTTGAATATGAAATGAATAACTGCGATGCATGCGTATTGTATAGGTTGGAGTTGAAGCAGGTCGATTCCAAGAAGAATACAAAGGGGCGCTGGGCTGCAACTCTTGATCGGTAGGCTAGGATACAATCCTTCATAGGAAGCTGGTAAAAATGTCAAATATACCACTAGGCCCACGGGCTGCAGCCCAGTCCAAATAATTGACTGAAATTCTTCAATTCATCACACCATCATAAGGGCTATTACATGGATCCTCAGCCATCAAGTCAGTTTGAATGGCATCTTTTTGAATATGAAATGAATAACTGCGATGCATGTGTATTGTATGGGATGGAGAAGCAGGTTGATTCCAAGAAGAACACAAAGGGGCACTGGGCTACAACCCTTGATCAGTAGGCTGGGATACAACCCTTCATGGGAAGCTCGCAAAATTGTCAAATGTACCACTAGGCCTATGGGCTGATGCCAAATAATTGAGTGAAAAATTTTTAATTCATCACACCATCATGAGGGCTATTACATGGATTCTCAGCCATCAAGTCAGTTTGAATCACATCTTTTTGAATATGAAATGAATAACTGTGATGCATATGTATCGTACAGGTTGGAGTTGAAGCAGGTTGATTTCCAAGAAGAACAGAAACGAGTGCTGGGCTACAACCCTTCATGGGAAGCTGCTAAAAATGTCAAATGTACCACTAGGCCTGTGGGCTGCTGCCCAGTCCAAATAATTGACTGAAAATTTTCAATTTATCACACCATCATGAGGGCTCCAAGTTATGATCCACTCTTGTACTTACACTCAAGCTATCTCGGGAAAAAAGGAGGGATACAATGCCCATCCTTCAATCCATAAACATGCTACATGGTTTTCGTAAATGCATAAAAACTATTGATATCAGAAAGAAACCTTTGGACTCCACGTGAGAGATATTTTTATCTATAACCTCCTAACTAGACTAGGGGAGAAAATGAGAGTCACCAGTCAATCCAAAGGAGAGGTTTACACAAGCAACATCCCAAAACACAGTTTTCCATATGTCAATTCCCTCACACCTCTTCCAAGTTCACAAAAAACCAACTCAAAATCTACAACAATTTGTTGATATTCCCAAGTGGAGGTTAGAATAGGGAATTCTTTCTTGATAAATTTAATTTCTCTGTATATATAGCAAGGCAAGATGCATCTTTCAACCAAGTAAAAGCTTTCATACAATCACACCCAATAATAATCATTCCCATGGGCTTTCTTATCGGCAAAATAAAGAGACAAATCATACTTGATAAACGTGGTTGTTCTATATCTTCAGCAAGGCAAGATGCATGTTTCAAGTTTCAACCAAGTAAAAGCATTCATACAACCACACCCAATAATGATCATCATGGGGGATTCTTATCAAAGAAATTTTTTTATATAGAACACCATGAAGACAATTCACCCAGATAATATTTGAAAAAAAAAGGAATGATGAGGAGTGTTATAGACAATGGCATTTTCGAATAGTTCTCGTCCACACACCTTGACTTTAATTAGTAGGAGGTGCTATGGTAAAGTCATGCATCTCTCCCTCATAAATTGTATATTCTTCTCTCTTTCTACTATTTTAATCTACTATTTTTATTTATTTTCAAGTAGAAAAGCATTTCTATTGATCGAAAGATAGGCAGATATAGAATCCAAACATGAATAAAGAAAGATAGACAGATATAGAGTCCAAACATGAATAAAGCATGGACAGATCTATAGGCCTGTTTTCCAACCAAAAAATATTGTTGATCCCATAAAGTATGACTTCTTTGGGACTGAATGCCCTAATCCAGACACTTAGATATCTAAAAGCCAGCCCTATAGAAAACCAAGCTGTCCAAAATCTGAAAAGGTTTCCATTAGGCATATATAAATTGTTCAAATTAAAGGTTAGGCCTCGCCATAGTTGGAAACCATGACCCCCTGATTTTATATGTCCTGAAGCTCTCATTTCTCCTTGACCAACTTTCACCCGATCCGGAATATTCAGTTTCTTCTTTCGCTGTATATGACTTCTCCCATTATTTTGTATTATCTCTTATAATAATTTTTCATTATTTCACCCAATGAAACGAGGTGCACTAAAATAACCAATAAAGGAATTGTAGTCTTTGTAAAAATCTATCTTAAGGAATTGAGCTTCAAGGCCTTCACTTCTAGCCCATTGAACAATGACACTATCTAAAATGCATATGGCTTTGATAAATCTCATATATTCCAATCTATGATTTTTAACAAGGCAAGCTCTTTGGCTGAAAATTTGTAAGATACATTCATCAAAGTTAATGACCACCGGCTTGTGATTAGTTCTAGGTCTCTCAACTTAAGGAATGAATTTAATTGTTTTCTTGTTGATGTCGTTGCGAAGTGTACAAGCTACAAGACTTCTTTGTACACTTGTAGTAGATTCAACCCCACAAAATCCGATGGCCTTATAGAATTCACATTGATAGGCATCCTAATTGATCACTATCACTTCATCTAACATCAGTCATTGCTTGCACGCTCAATGTCATCATTATGTCAATATTTGAGGGACCATATCAATACAAGTTCACATGGAAATCTTTCATTTCTTTGCCATACTTGAGATTGAAAAAACATTTTATAATGGCTAACAAACTCATTTAATATATTTAAATCATTTTTAAAGGTCATATTGCATTTTGTCGCTTCTTTGGAGGTGAGGGTTGTGAAGAATGCCTTGGTTGACCAATATTTGATTTTAAGCCATTGTAGTCAGGTAATGATTTGGATTTCCCTTGCTTTGTATGTCTTCTCTAGCTTCGTTGAGTATTTTAACTGTCACCCTAGCCTAAAGCTTCTCACTGAATGGGCTAAGTTGTAACATCCTTGACACTTGTTCCGTTATGATGCATTGCATTCTCTTTTAAATGCATCTAGTTCTCTTTTATAACCACAAGAAAACATAGACTTGACCCTTCTTATGGTATCCCTCAATTGAGTACATGATATCAAAATTATTTTGATAGCTTCAATGCATGACTCATGTTTCCAATGGGTTGTGTTCAACATGAGTGACCAAAAATACCAAAAAAGTAATCAATTAATGATTGGATAGGGTGAATTCTCCAAAACCCTTAAATAAGCCTACCGCTCTCATTCTCAAAGAAAAAGAAACTTTGTTCAAATAGCATAGTTATGTGTAATATTTTTAGGAGGCACCTGTTGCCCCTTTGAAATTTAACCATATGAAGCATATTTTAGGCAAGCTTTTATGTGCAAATTTTTATCGTTGTAAAGGTTGAATTTGGTCAAATTGGTTGTTCTAGGGCATATATTCTCAAGAAGGCATATGCATAAACGAGGTCCTCAATTTCTTCTTGTGTTTGTACATTGTTGAAGTCTGTAAAATAACCAACAAGACTTTGCTCTTCAACCACCTGGTTTGTTAGGGCCACCCTTTTGCTTACATCAATCCATGCTTATATGTTGATCAAGGCTAACACATAGTCTTTGGAATCAAACACAATCCAAACAACATGGTTTTTCAAGTTCGATCTTTGTTGAATAATGGCTTCTATGTAGCTTACCAAGATTAGGATTGCAATTCAGGTTTTGCTTTCATTGTGGTTAGTGAAAAAACAACAAAAATCTAGTCGCATTATTCAAAGGGCTTGTTACCACAAAATCTAGCAGGCCTAGTGCAAAGCCTTACTAGGCAACCTAGCTCTTATGGAAACAAGCGATTAGCCACCACTATTGCCTCAGTGGCCTCTCTACATCTATTTAGAGTTGGATGTTATCCCCACAAGGGAGGCTTCCTTACAAAAATCACCAAGAATGTATTCAAGGGCTTAAGGGTGATATGAGGTCTAATGATTGAAAGGAGAGGTATCTCCAAAACTTTGAAAAAATTGAAATAAGAGTTGCTAAAGTTCAAGTACACTTTCTTAAGACCTTTAGGATATAGAAAAGCGTTGTTATAATTTAGGGTTTTTATGATATACAGATTCAGGATATGCAATGAGATATAGCATCTTGAGAAATAACCTATCAAAGGTAAGATCAACATTTAAGGGACAAAGACAATCAAAGAGGCAAGAAAGGGTTACAATTAAGTTTTATGTCTGAAAATGAATATAACAACAATGATTATCCAAACATCAACCTTAATTTTGGGGTGAAAATATGGAAATTAATATAGATTTTGCTTTTAAATGCAATCCCTATCAACAGGGCAACAACAAATAAACAAATTTGCAGTAGAATGTGGATTTAAGCTAACCCTAACCCTAGTTACCATGAATTAAGAAAAGAGATAAGAAATTAAGATGATCATCACCAACTAGTCTAGTTCCTTCTCTCAATTGTCCAATGGAGTAAAATAAAGATGAGGTCAAAGGTAGAGGGACTTGGATAAAGAGGGTGGACAGCTGGAAATTATCTCTTAGAAACACTAGCGTCTTCTTCAAAGTGGAGATTTAAGATCAAGTAATGCATATACCAAGTTCCATTGATGGATTCCTAAAAGACATATTTTGCATAACATATAGAAAGAACATTTCATGAAAGATTCTACACTTTCTAATATGGCACAATTGGAACCCTAATTTCATAAAATTGCATGCAAAATGGAAGAAAATTGGCAATAAAATGACACTATTCAATCAAGAATCACTTCATCAATTCAAGATAGTCTACTCATCCAAAAATATCCCTCCCAAAACAATTCGCTCCATCATTCATCCATAGCGACAAAGAAAAAAAGATAAGGGAGCTAGTGTGCACTTCTTAAGAGAGAGACATGCAATGAAGTGTGATGATATAAATGAAAGTGACTTCCCTCTATTTATATGATGGCAACCAAGTCACTTTTCATAATTTTACAAGTAAAAGCCCTAAAAGTTTTCTTGAGCATTCAACTAGGCCTAAAGGTCACAAGCTAACCTTAAGATAGCTTTAAAACATAATAAATACTCAAAGCCTCCCACATGAGTGGGAATAAATGCTCTCCATGATGACATCATCCCTTCAAAATGGACAATCTCCATCAAGCAAGTGATAAAGCAACTCATGAGTGCTCATCACTCCAAGAAAATCATCAAAGTGCATGGGTACATCTCCAATAACTCCTCCATCATGATGTCATCTCCAAGAAGGCTCATGTCACCCTTCTAAGGTATGTGTGGATGATGTGGCATGCTTTGAGGTAAGTGTTGGCATCTAATAATGTCTTAGCGCTCTCAAATCATCTCAGTGATTACCATTCTCATTTGGGCTATGGAACAAGGCAACCTCCATCAAACAGGGTCAAGGCCGACCTGAGGGCGTCCTAGGTCCATCTGGGCACACCATCAAATAAGCTAACACCTTAGCTTCCTGATACAATGTTTTAATGTTATGAACATAAATATGTATAAATAATAATGAATAATAGTTAATGATAATAATTAATAATTATGAAAAAAGCATGTCTCAAAGGACATGACTATTCATGAAAGGGCCATGCCTAGGTATATAAACAAGGGCCCTCATTTGTAATGAACCATATCGATTGTACATTTAAACATTCATATATAAATATATTTTTGTCATGTGATGGATATTCTCATATTCTAGATATTCTGAATATCCGTGTGTGCACGAAACTTGTTTGTTATATTGGTATCAAAGTCACATTTTCTTATCACCAAGCCTTTGGTCAGGCTTTAGACACATTCTCAAAAATTATGGAGTCTCTCCAATTCCAATTTTCATGATGAAGCAAAAAAAGAAAAAAAAAATAGAAGAAAAAGGGAATATATATATATATATATATAGGGTATAAATATATATATTAATTTTATTTTATAAAAATAATAAATAAAATAGTATTAATAAGCCAACAGGGCGTAAGAGCAGATGGTCTAGGGTGTTCTGTTAATGCACTCTGTGGTGTAAAGGTCACTGGTTCGAAACTCCATGGGAAAAAATCCAACCATGCTAAGGGTTGGTGTGGCCCTTTTCAAGTGCAATCCTCGAGTGATTTTGACAGTTTAGAGACCCTTGGGTTGCGACTACTCAAGCCACAAGTTAGGTATGCCAGTCAACTCAAGGCTTACATAACCTAACAAAAAAATAAAATAATATTAATAATAAATAAATAAATAGAGTAAAAGTGGTTCAACATACCCGCAACCACCACCACACTTGCCATTTTCGTTTTATGGACACCCGCTAGCAAGTTGTTGAGTTTAGTAGCTTGGGAGGTACTCCAAACCCTAGGGTATAGGGTTGTTGAGGAATTGGTGCCACAAGGTGGGGGTTTTGCACCCAAAGGAGTTGGGCAAAAACCAAGATGAAATTTTATGATTGGACCCTTGGAGATGGAAGAGCATCCTTAGAGGAGAAAGGGGCAACTTCAAGCACCAAGAGAGGAGGTCTAAAAATAAGGATATTAATTTTTATGTGCTTATGTGGGTGAAAATGTTTTAGAATTCAAGTTGGCCTTAGCATCAGTGACCCCTAATGGAAGGGCTAGAAAACACCCTAAGAAACATATAAATAGGAGAGAGTTGGAGGATCATTTCCTCATCCAACAAGTGCATTTCCTCTCCCAGGAAAGACCTCGCATACCTCATATAATTGAGCTAAATAGGAGCATAAGGAAAGACCAGTTTTTGTCTTTCGTTATGGTTTGGTTTGGAACAGGTAAAGAGGATAATAAATTGAATTTTGAGAAGCCTATTAGATGGAATGGATGCTGAGTTTACTAACTCTATTTAGAATTGAAGAAGAGTCCTACAGGGCCAAGATATTAAGCCACCTTACCTTTGATCTATGGTGAAAACATGGTCGTAAATCTAAAGGTGATCTTGTGTAGGATTGAGTCACAATAGTGTTGGTTGTAGGGATCTTGTACTTGGGAAGAATGTGAATTAGTAGGCTGAGTCTAGTCATGGAATGAACAAGGTGAAGTGTGGAAGGAAAGGAGGTTATGTTGGACGCGTTGAAGCAGCGATAGTCTGAGGTTCTGACATGTGGTTTCACAAAATTTCAGAGAGGGTCGAAGGCAAGTAAGAAGGAAAGAAAAAGGGTTGCAAGGGTGCATGGTATGTGGAGGAGGATTGCTAAGTTGGAGGGTTATTATAGAGGATCTAGAACAACAATTTATTGTGATTTGTGAAGGCCATATTAAGGTTGAAAGGAGGGAAACAAGTAGATGATCTTAGGAGCCCTAAGTGAAAACATTGAAGGAATAATGAGATGTTAGGAGAGGCAGAATCAAAAGCCCTAAGTGAAGCATTTTGTGAAGTACTACAAGGGCTACTAGAAGGGCAGATGTGTTGAGCCAAAGAAGTTGATCCTTGAAGTGAAGAGCAGCTAGAAGTGCTAGTTGACAAGCCCTATATTGCTTGTAAGAGAAGGACATATTCAACAAAAGTGGGCAATTCTCCATGCCCTAAGTTTGTCTGCATCGTTCATCACAAGAAGTTAATAGTGGGAAGAAAATCCTTAAGAGTTGTGTCCTTGAAGGACTAAGTAGTAGCTAGTGGGAAAGAAGTCTCAATGGTGTTGACTTCTAGAAGGACTAAGGAGCAATAGGTGGGAAAATGAGAATACTCGAGATGTTGAGTCATTGATGGATGTATTATCAACTAGAGGGCGTACTGGAGTCGTGTTCAGTGACCTAATGGACCTGAATCATTGATAGAGGCAGAGTTGTGTTGTTGTAGATCGAGAGGCAAAGGACTATGCAGGTGTGTTCAAGGTATGACCAAGGCAGTTGTGATTATGCACTACATCATCCAGATGGTCAGTGTATCATGTTCAAGGTAGATTGGTTGTTGAAGCACTGACACCAAACATTAGTTTGTATAGTGTATCCATGATTTTATGAGGGCCATGATCTCTGTTACGGGAGCCCTAGACAGTTGTATTACAATTTGTTAATATAACAAAGTTGGGTAGTTGAAAATTGTAAAAATTTGTATATTTGTGCATGTGTTGATTTATTGTTTATATTTTGTTGTTCAAAGTAGTTTGTTGTGTTATTTGGATTGGTATTGTTAGCAATTCTAAGACCCTAACCTATATTCTAGTACCATGGAAAAACAACATGGAATCAGAGCTACTTTGAAGGGCTAGTGAATCAGAGTGTGCACATCGAAGCAACTTAGAGGGAGCTGAGATTATCTAGATCATGGAGCAGAGGTTTCAACTAAAGACGTGGAGATGTGGTCTTGAATGGCTTCATAACGAGATTAGATGGGAGTTTTGGTGGATTAGTGGTGAACCTGGTGAATCACAATTTGTTGTAGGGTAGGTTGTTGATCATGTAATTCCTTTGACTTGCCATGGATCATTGGGACAACTCTAGGATTGCTTTGGCATGTACGAGATTGGTATGGTCAAGATTGCTTCATGTGATGGATAAGATGTTGGAAGTCTAGTTTCTTCATTTGATCATGACGTTGCACATCTGATATTAGAGGGATGTGCACGAGTTGTACTTGACCCAAGAGGATGAGTGCTTGTAGGACTGAGTTGTGGTGATGATGGCCCATGTTCGACCACAGTTCAGATTGACCTTGTAGGACACGAGATCAGTAGTAGGCTGATCCAGTGGAGATCATGTAGACTCAGAGGGAGTCTAACTTCAGAGGGAGCATCCTTATGGAAGTTTTAGGTCTTCATGTTCAGATGAGATGAGGTAGAGGCACTACTGAAATAGTGTGGTTCATTCTACAAAGTATATTGCAGTGGTGGATGCCAGATGGGCTAGTGTCGCCGATGATTATGATGGAGACTTCCAAGTGTTGGAAGTACCTCCCTCGCTAAGAGGAAGTGTTGATTTTGGTAGCTTGGGAGGTACTCCAAACCCTAGGGTACATGGTTGTGGGGGAATTGGCACCACAAAAGTAATTTGTGGGCTAGAATCCCAAGGTGGGGGTTTTGCACCTAAAGGAGTTGGGCCAAAGCCAAGATGAAATTTGATGATCGAACCCTTGAATTTGGAAGAGAACCCTTAGAGGAGCAAGGGGAAACTTAAAGCACCAAGAGACGAGGTCTAGAAATGAAGATATTAATTTTTATGTGTTTATGTGGGTGAAAATGTCTTAGAATTCAAGTCAGCCTTAGCATAAGTGACCCCTTTTGGAAGGGCTAGACAACACACTAAGAAACATATAAATAAGAGAGAGTTGGAGGATCATTTGCTCATCCAACAAGTGCATTTCATCTCTCAATAAATACCTCGCACACCTCAGATAGTCGAGCTGAACAGGAGCATAAGGAAGGATGAGATTTTCTCTTTGGTTATGGTTTGGTTTGGCATAGGTAAAGAGGAGAAGCATTCGATTTTTGAGAAGCCTATCAGCTGGAATGTATGCCGAGTTTAGTACCTCTATTCTGAAGTGAAGAATAGTCCTACAGGGTCGAGATATTAAGCTACCTTACCTCTGATCTGTGGTGAAAACAGGGCCGTGAATCTGAAGGTGATCTTGTGTAGGATCGATTCACAATAGTGTTGGTTGTAGGGCTCTTGCACTTGGGAATAATGCGAATTAGTAGGCTGAGTCTAGTCATGGAAGAAATGAGGTGAAGTGTGGAAGGAAAGGAGGTTTTGCTGACATGTTGAAGTAGCCACAGTCTAAGGTTCGGACCTATGATTTCACAGAAAATTTAGAGAGGGGCGAAGGCAGAAAAGAGGGATGCAAGGGTGCATGGTCTATGGAGGAGGATTTCTAGGTTGGAGGGTTGCTCTAGAGGATCTAGAACAACAAATTTTTGTGATTTGTGAATGTTACCTTAAGGTTGTGAGGAGGGAAACAAGTAAATGATCTTGGGAGCCCTAAGTGCAGACATTGAAGGACCAGTGAGCTGCTAGGAGAGGCAAAATCAGAAGCCCTAAGTGAAGCATTTTGTGAAGGACTACAAGGGCTACTAGAAGGGAAGATGTGTTGATGCAAACAAGTTGATCCTTGAAGTAAAGAAGGGCAGCTAGAAGTGCTAGTTGACAAGCCCTAGATTTCTTATAAGAGAAGGACATCTTCAACAGTAGTGGGCAACCCTCAATGCCCTAAGTTTTTCTTCATTGTGCAACACAAGAAGGAAATAGTGGGAAGAAAGTCCCTAAGAGTTGTACCATTGAAGCACTAAGGAGAAACTAGTGGGAAAGAATTCCCAAAGGCGTTGACTTCTTGATGGACTAAGGAGCAGTAGGTGGGCAGATGAGAAGACCCGAGGTGTTGAGTCATTGATGGATGAATGATTAGCTAAAGGGCAGATCAGAGTCATGTTTAGTGACCTAAACAACCTGGATCATGTAGAAATTTTGAATAATTTAACACACATTCAACAGAGATTATCCTGATCATGTACTATTGCGGAATACATACACAATACATAAGCTCCTCTACGTTGATCATCAATATAGCAGCATCAATAACAATAAAACATCAAGAGCATTCACATATTAACACAATATGTAACCCGGGGAAAGCATCTCGCTAAAAACCCCAACTATCTGTATATTAATGATTGAGACCATGTAACATTACAAAGTACAATGCTTATCACAAGAAATCCAGTACCAGCTCCACCTATTACACACAATACAGCTAAGATCTGATCTCCAAATCTATTCCACTGCTTGCCTGCCTCCACTGCTCAATACCTGCTCAAGAATTAAATGAGAATGGTTTACCAAACTCGTATTTCACCTCCAAAGAATCACTCACACTGTGTAAGACGTGAGCAGAGGCTATAATACTGGGCAAATACATGAGCAAACTCATTGGCATACTCAATCCCTTGATTGTGCAAGATCTGATGCACAACTATAGTCACAACTGATAGCAATCTGATTCTCTAACACCTGTCCCTGCTGAACTGAACATGCACTGACATGCAACTGAGTTAACTGATGTATTTTATAGTTGTATTATGAGTTAATAATTAGTTTAACAACTCATCATTAGTCTATTTGTATTTAGACTAACTACAACTAGTTTAACCAAGTCAAACTGAACACAACTCCACCAACTCCACAATCAACTCCACCAAACTCAACTGATTGAGTTCTAACTGAAGTCATGCATGAAACAACTCAACTGACTCATAAGAAAAGCGTACTTCCTTCTGACAGCTGCATGGGCCACATCTGTAGCTCAAACTGAAGTGCTCCAAGAGAATAAGATCAAGTTTGTAGTCCAAATATTATTATGAGACAATAATATTTGACTTTTCTATTTTTGACAGCCAGTCTAAAAATAGACTTTGATCACTCATACTGTGATCACCCACACTGTGGTCACCCACACTGTGGTCACCCACACTGTGGTCACCCACACTGTGATCACTCACACTCTGATCATCCCTGCTGGGATTAAAAATAGAACTTGCGCCATAATTTGCCTGCGGGCCCACTTAGTGAAGGTGACTCTTTTCACTAAGCTCCATCATCTTGTTGCAATCTCAACACTCCCTCTCGACAAGATATGGATTATCAGCAAACCCTATCCTGCCTCGGTGGTACTCGAATTTGCTCCTGGTGAGAGCCTTCGTCAAAATATCAACATCTTGATCCTCCGTTGGAATGTATGAAAGCAACATGATCCTCCGCTGCACACAATCTCTGATATGATGGTACCTGATGTCAATATGCTTAGATCTATCATGAAATACAGGATTAGCCGAGAGTTTAATGCAACTCTGGTTATCACAGTAAATCACAGTAGGATCCAAATGAGAACCGAACAAACCAACCAGGATCTTCCTCATCCATATAGCCTCGCATGCAGCCAAAATTGCTGCCATATACTCGGCCTCCGCTGAACTGAGTGCCACGGATCTCTGCTTCCTGCTGTACTAAGAAACTGCTGTCGATCCAATACTGAAGACCCCTCCTGATGTGCTGTTTCTGTCCGTTGGGCTCCCTGCCCAATCTGCATCCGTGAAGCCACATAGCTTCACCTCATCCTCCTGTTTGTACCACAAACCATATCCCGATGTGCCTCTCAAGTAGCGCAATACATGCTTGCCCGCCTTCCAGAAGAGCTTGGTAGGCTTAACCATAGCTTGTGAAAGCTGGTTAACTGCATAGCATATATCGGGTCGTGTATTGACCAAATACATCAGCGGCCCCACCAACTGTCGATAAACAATGGCATCCACTTCTTCTCCCGAAGTGGCATCCTCCTTCCTCCAACCTCCAGGAAGAGGAGTATCAACAGGCTTGCAGCCATGCATGTTGAACTTCTCCAGTATCTCCCGAGCATACTTGCCCTAAGAAACAAACAGTCCACCACTGTGCTGCCATATTTCCAATCCTAGGAAATAGTGAAGGAGGCCCAAGTCGTTCATCTCAAACTCTGTAGCAAGATCCTTCTTGCATGACAGTATCAACAGCTCATCACCCGTTAGAATCAAATTATCAACATACAGTACAATGATAAGCAACTTACCCTCCACCACAATCTGGTATAGGTTAGGATCCGCCTCGCTCTTGGCGAATCCAAGTCCTGTGAAATAGATGTCTATCTGTGTGTACCAAGCACGTGGTGCTTGCTTCAACCCATACAACGCTCTCTTGAGCCTACACACATGCGACTCGCTACTAAAGACCTCAAAGCCTTCGGGCTGCTCAATGTACACCTCCTCCTCAATGACTCTGTTGAGGAACGCAGTCTTCACATCCATCTGATGAATGTGCCATCCCATCTGCGCTGAGAGAGCAAGAATCGTCTGTATGGAAGAATACCTTGCGACAGGTGCAAAGGTCTCCTCATAATCGATCCCCTCTATCTGTGAAAAGCCTCAGGCAACAAATCTTGCCTTGTACTTCTCCACACTCCCGTCAGTTGCCTGCTTAACTTTGTAGATCCATCTCGAACCCACCACTGATTTCCCTTCCGGTCTAGGAACAATCTCCCATGCACTGTTTCCGACAATAGAATCATACTCTTCCACCATGGCGTCTACCCATGCGGGTTCCTCCACAGCTTCCTCGAAAGAGGATGGCTCAGTAACAACACACTTGCTCATCAGAGCCATGTATCCAGTGTACCGATCAGGTGACTGTCTCTGCCTGCGTTGGGCTGTAGGTGGTCCTACAACTTTCTCTACATCTTGAGCCAGTCGCTCAGCTTCTGTCAAGCGCTTTTGCCCTCTGATGGTTGGCGCTGCATGAGTGGTCTCTTCCACTCCATGAACCTCATCATGTGGCTGATCCACGTCCTAAAGCTCATCCTTAGGAACTAACAACTCCTCATCTACATGCAAGTGTAGCTCCCTCTCAAGCGAACACTTCATGGCTTTCTCCTCTTGAAATTTTATATCCCGTCGCACAACAGTTTTACCACTGTCTGGAAAATACACACGATAGTTGTGGGGCGTATCAGTGTACCCCACAAATATCCCAACCTCTGCGGTCGGTTCCAGCTTCTTCCTGGCATCCTTCGTCACATGCATGTAAATGTTAGCACCAAAAATACTCAGATGAGAAAGATCAGGCTTCTTACCAGAATAAGTCTCCTCGGTTGTACTCATGCCAAGTATCCTATGAGGACAACAGTTCTGCACATAAACTGTTGTATTGCATGCTTCAACCCACAAGTGAAGGGGTAGGCCCTGATCATGCAACATTGCCCGTGCAGCACCCAAAATTGTTCTGTTCTTTTGCTCAGCTACCCCTTTCTGCTGTGGGTTATGGGGAGCTATGAGCTCTCTTCGAATCCCTTCTGCCTTGCAGAAATACTTGAACTTGTCCGAGATGTATTCACCACCATTATCGCTCCTAAGAGCCTTCACCTTCTTCCCCGACTCCTTCTCGACCAGTGCTTTGAATTCACAGAACTTTGAATATGTCTTGCTCTTCTTCTGCATGAAGAAGATCTAGCACTTACGAGAGAAATCATCAACAAAAATCACATAATACCTGTGTTTTGTTGTCGAAGCAACTGAGAAAGGTCCACACACGTCTGTGTGAATTCTATCAAGGATTGTCGTGGTGCGACTATCCTTCTCGTGAAAGGTGGCTTTCACAAACTTCCCCAAAGTACACCCCTTGCACTGATCTGACTACGCAAGTGTGCCTTTAGGAATCCCTGTAGTGATCTGCTGCAGTATTTTCAAGGCTCCATGGTGAAGGTGACCCAATCTCCTGCGCCACAACTCGCCATCATCCCGGCTCACCAATCCTTCTGCCTTGCCCGCCATTGTTGCGCATCCATCTACATGCAACTGATAAAGGTTCCTCACTTGAACCCTTATCTTCCGGGTCTCACCAGTTGTCTTGCTGCGCAGGAAAGCCTTTCCCTCGCTGAAAACAACATCATACCCCTTGTCTTCTAACATCGCCATTGAGATGAGATTCTTCGTCAATCCTGGAACATGCATGACTTCCTTCAATACGAAGGGTTTACCAGACTCCCTCTCAAAGGAAATGGTACCGATACCAGTCGCATTGTATCTACCATCATCGCCCATCTCGATGTGCACTCCAAGATCTTTGTCCTCCAGATCAGAGAACAAATCTCTATCTCCCGTCATGTGAAAAGACGCACCACTGTCCAAGAACCACATCGATCCCATCACACTTGAAACCAAGCATACGATCAATGAAAAATCAAGCTCAAACTGTGAGGCTAGAGCCTCTCCTGCTGAAGATCCAACACCTTGCTTGTTCTTCTTCTTCTGCGGACAATTAGTGGCATAGTGTCCGTGTTGGTGACAGTGAAAACACTTTACCTTGGACATATCCTGCTTCTTACCTTTCGCACCAGACTGAGAAGCTTTCTTGCTCTTCCCTTTCTTTGCTTTGGCAGCCAAAGCACAATTCTCTTCATCAGCTCCCTTTGACGAAGATTCGTCCCTGGTACTCCGCCTGATCTCCTCCTGCACAAGATCTGACCATAGTCTTTCCCATCCTGGAAATTTCTCCCGACCACTGACAGAGTCCTGATAGGAATGCCAACTCTTCAGAAGACCAAGGAGATCCAAGCTCACCAAGTCCTCATCATCGACAGTAACCCCCACACTTCCCAACTCATCTCGACACTGAGTGAACTTCGTGAGATACTTGTGTAAACTGTCACCCTTCTCGCATTTGATGTTTCTAAGTTTATCTTTGAGCGCCAGCTTCCTCTGATCGCTCTTGCTTTGGAATAATTCTGTTAATGATTTCCACATCAAATATGGAGTAGCCTTTCCATGGAGGCTAGACACAATGTGATCCTTCACGCCCTCCAACAGAATCCTTCGACATTTTACGGTCTTCTTTTGCCAAGAATCAGCTTGAGTAGCATCAGTAGGCTTTGGGACATCCGTCTCTATGAACTCCTTCAGCCCGTTATCATCCAATACTGCCTCCATCCTGTCCTTCCATGCAATATAGTTTGAGCTGCCCTCAAGAGCATACTCCAATCGCAATCCGTTGAAAGACATTGCTGCGTTGTCACCAAGAAAACACTGCTGCAAATTCGAATTCCACCAGCAACCAACTCAACCGCCTCGGATCTAAGATTCGTGAGAACACAATATTTCTCGTACAGAGATTGACTGTATGGGCATTCACCGGATATCTCACCTTCCAAAGGAAGGATGAATCCAGAGGCTACCTGGCCCGATTACAGACTCTGCCTAAAGAAATAGAATGTAAACACTTCCTGAATAGTAGATCTGATGATCAACAACTCTGATACCATGTAGAAATTTTGAATAATTTGACACATATTCAACAGAGATTATCCTGATCATGTACTATTGCGGAATACATACACATTACATAAGCTCCTCTACATTGATCATCAATATAGCAGCATCAATAACAATAAAACATCAAGAGCATTCACACATTAACACAGTATGTAACCTGGGGAAAACATCTCGCTAAAAACCCCAACTATCTGTATATTAATGATTGAGACCATGTAACATTACAAATTACAATGCTTATCACAAGCAATCCAGTACCAGCTCCACCTGTTACACACAATACAGCTAAGATCTGATCTCCAAATCTATTCCACTGCTTGCCTGCCTCCACTGCTCAATACCTGCTCAAGAATTAAATGAGAATGGTTTACCAAACTCGTATTTCACCTCCAAAGAATCACTCACACTGTGTAAGACGTGAGCATAGGCTATAATACTGGGAAAATACATGAGCAAACTCATTGGCATACTCAATCCCTTGATTGTGCAAGATCTGATGCACAACTATAGTCACAACTGATAGCAATCTGATTCTCTAACACCTGTCCCTGCTGAACTGAACATGCACTGACATGCAACTGAGTTAACTGATGTATTCTATAGTTGTATTATGAGTTAATAATTAGTTTAACAACTCATCATTAGTCTATTTGCAGTTAGACTAACTACAACTAGTTTAACCAAGTCAAACTGAACACAACTCCATCAACTCCACAATCAACTCACCCAAACTCAACTGATTGAGTTCTAACTGAAGTCATGCATGCAACAACTCAACTGACTCATAAGAAAAGCATACTTCCTTCTGACAGCTGCATGGGCCACATCTGTAGCTCAAACTGAAGTGCTCCAAGAGAATAGGATCAAGTTTATAGTCCAAATATTATTATGAGACAATAATATTTGACTTTTCTATTTTTGACAGCCAGTCTAAAAATAGACATTGATCACTCATACTGTGATCACCCACACCGTGGTCACCCACACTGTGGTCACCCACACTGTGATCACTCACACTGTGATCATCCCTGCTGGGATAAAAAATAGAACTTGCGCCATAATTTGCCTGCGGGCCCACTTAGTGAAGGCGACTCTTTTCACTAAGCTCCATCATCTTGTTGAGAAGACCCGAGGTGTTGAGTCATTGATGGATGAATGATTAGCTAAAGGGCAGATCGGAGTCATGTTTAGTGACCTAAACAACCTGGATCATTGATAGAGGCAGAGGTGTGTTGTTGCAAATCGGGAGCCAAAAGGACCTGGCAAGTGTGTTTAGGGTATGCCCAAGGCAATTGTGATTGTTCACTACATCAACTAGACGGTTAATGTATCTTGTTCAAGGTAGAATGGTTGTTGAAGGACTGACACCAAACCCAGTTTGTATCTTGTATTAGTGATTGAATGAGGGCCATAATCCCTAGTACTGCAGCCCTAGACAATTGTATTACAATTTTTTAATATAACAAAGTTGGGCAGTGGAAAATTGTAAAAAGTTGTATATTTGTGCATGTGTTGATTTACTGTTGTTTACATTCTGTTGTGAAAAGTAGTTTGTTGTGTTATTTGGATTGGTAGTGTCAATGATTTTAAGATCCTAACCTAGATTCTAGTATCATGGAAAAACAACACAAGAAAGTGATCAACTGCCATCCCACATGCCCTGTCTGTCATCCACATGTCGTCGTCAACCATCTCCACCCTCTGTAACCAACTATGTTGTCGTCATTATATCTTCTTAACCTTACACTCACCCTACCACAACATTGTTCATACAATTCTTTAGCAACAAATTGACAATTCATACAATTGTTGAATTGAGCCATATAGTTGTTGACTTGAATCCTTAAACCGCAAAACCATATGCTGCCACTATATATTTCGAACTCAAGATTGGAATTTGAATTCCTCTTTACCCTTCAGAAATACTTTTTTTGACGTTTTGGATCTTTATACTTCTTGTCGAGGAACATTATGTTTAAAATTTTTCCCTTCAAGAGTGATGTTTTGATAATAAATTAACCCTTCATCAATAAAGTTTTGATTAAAAAATTTCCCTTCAATAACAGTTATGTTAAAAATTTTCACATATTTATCATAAGGAAAAAAACATAACCATAACACACAAATGACTTATTGAATCTTATTGTTCCTTTATAATTAATAATGATAACATATTTTCTATTTTAAAATCCATTTTCTATATTTAAATTTCTCAATATTAATCAAATTAATATTAAAATTAATTGTCAAAGATTAAAAGTACTTGATTGTAAGTCTTGTTCAAAACAATTATACACAATGGACCATGCAATGGGGCCTACTTTGGCAATCTTGTTATAATTTTAAACTTAAAACAAATTAGAAGAATGATTGGTTGATTTCAAATTAAAATTGCTTTGACCCGGATTAGAGAAGTAAAGCAACTCTACATCATTGAGTGATTGTCGTGGGTTGGCTTAGGTGAAGAACGATATTGGGTGATTTTAGACTAACATATGCCATAAAGCATAGTAGAGGCACATAATCTTTACATTATATAATGATTTGTTTTAGATCAAACGTTGTTGATATTTTTGGAAAAAGACTACAAATATTGTTTTCATCAAAATGATAGGACAACAAGATATAGATTACCTAAGAATGTCATAAGAGCGAACAAATCATTGTATTGTCGTTAGTACTTTTTCATATGAAGAGGTGGTTCGGAAAAAAAGAAAAAAACACTTTTTTTTGTTAATTAGTTTGAACCTAGGTTGGGGTCACTTAGTCTATTAAATGGAAGTACCTAGTTTATGTTATTTTTATTTTTATTTATCTAATTTGACCAAGTCAAAATGTTTACATAACATGATAGGATAAGATTTGATCCCTCTCCGTGCTTGATAGATGACTTCAGAGGGATCTAGGCTTGTTTAATTTTATTTTAAATTCTATTTTTATGTAATTTGACCAAGTCATAATGTTTTAGTCAATAAACTAATTTCTATTTTATTTTATTTTTATGTAATTTGACCATGCCAAAATGTTTAAATAACATAACATAACATTACAACATCTCTTCCATACTGGGTTGAAGAGCGCCTCTCAGTGCAACTAGGATTGTGTGAAGCTTGATTAAACTTGGATGCCCCTTGGGATAATTTAATTCCCCAAAAAGTGGCTTCCATCCTCAACCCCTACCATAAAATTTGAACTAAAACATGGTGTGATTTAAACCCCACTCAAACCAACAAGTTTAGTCTTCATGATAAATTTAAATTACTAAACAATCAAAGTACAACCAATGATAATGAGCATGTTTCTCTACAATAACTTTGATTGACTTTTTTTTTTTTTACAAGAACGGGTATGGGATTATATTAGACTTTGGCCAAAATGCCTTTCACCGGTTACATTTGGTCGGGCATAGCCCTTAAACTTTCTTCCACTAGCTGATCAAAGGCCCCAAATCCTGGGTACCCGCAAGATTTATTCAAGACTATCGAGTCTATCTCTGTTATTTTCCCTATCTTGAATAGGCAAACAAACTGTTTCAGCAAAATGCAGAAAAACATGACAATCTTTATGGAATGGAATCCCAACTCTCAATTCCGTCTGCCAAGAGACAGCTCGCGGAAAGAGGAACTGCCCTGTTGGCTTCCAAATCAACAGCTTTATTGTTTTCCCTCAAGACGTGGAGGAAAGTTGTAGTTCGGAAAGATTTCATCAAGGTTCTGATTCTTGAAATGATTCTTGCCAGTCTAATGTTTACACGAGAGGAATCCTCTACTAAGACTTTGATAATGGATTGAGAATATCCTATAATGCTGACTTATGAGAGACCAATAGCCTTTTCTTGCTTAAGACCTTGCAGAAGTGCCAAGGCTTCAGCTTGCATGCTGGTGGACTGCCCTAATCCCCAAGCGAACTTCGCCACTGTTATGCCCTCTTTATTTTTTATAATTCCTCCTACCCCTGCCAATCCAGGATTGCCTTTCTCTGCTCCGTCGAAGAACAAAGAGAATCTGGATTGCCTGAGGAGCAAATCCAAAAGATCATTCTCCTTCCCTCTGAATTTCCATTCTTTTATGGCCTTGTGATGCCTAATTTCGCCAGAGAAATGGAGGTCCATCGAGGCACCCCAATCTAAGTCATGCTGGCTCAGATTCAAATCTGGCAGATAATCCCCAAGACTTTCTTTCCAAAGGCATTTTGTTTTGATGATGATGAGCTGTGAGTTTAGACTTTCATCTCTGAAAATTCTTCTATTACGCTCGAGCCACATCTGCCAGCAAGCGAATTTCGGCAAGGAGAGGCATGCAACTATGAATCTTTCATTTTTCTGGGAGCGTTTCTGGGTAGTAATTCCTCCAGTTTGCAAAAAGATCTGATATAGACGTGGGTAAAGTGAATTCAGATTTCTAGTAACTCAGAAGGCCTTGCCAGATTTCTCTTGAAAATTTACAGTCCAGAATGATATGCTGAGCATTCTCCTCACTGTCACAGCATAAATGGCATCGAGAGGTATCGTGAAATCCTTTCTTCTACAATCTGTCAGCTGTTAAAATCCCTCTGTGGCATAACAGCTAGCAAAAAGAATCGACCTTAGGCATGGATTTGAAGTTCCAGATCCCGTTCCAAACAGCAGGGTTAGGGGGGACGTAAGGACGGTCATGAAGGCTCTTGTAACCTTGCGCCACTGTGTACAGCCCTGGGGCGGCTCCCCATCCACGGATGTCCTTCTTACCCACGATCAGAGGTGCCATCCCGTTTAAAAAGGTAAGAAGAAGGTCGCGTGCTTGAGACAGCTCAGGAGGAACGGGAGGGAGTCTCCAACGCAACTAGGTTCTACCTTCCCATTGCGATATGTCCCAAAGAGTGATGCAACCTGCGTTGTCCAACCACAAACGCGGCGCATGAAGAGAACTGTGAGACGATAAAGGGGGTTGCATCATAATGATGTCTTCTCATATCTTACATTCTTTGTCGTTTCCAGGGATCCAATACGCTCTGTCTCTGATTAAAGGGACTTCTTTTTGGCAGAGTTTGATCAGCTGCGAGCCTGTGGTGGGTAGAAGGGCGTCCAAACATCTCTTCCTCTTTCCCATGAAATATTTCCTCCAAAGAGCTCTTTGCGCCCAACCTGGATGTGGTCCAATGATTCTCCAGAAGATATTGGCTCCCATGGCTATGTTTTGGAGGCTGAGATCCTTAAAGTTAAGGCATCCTTCGCTCTGAGGCTTGCAGATTTTCTCCCAACTTACCAAAGGGATTTTCTTGTCATTATGATTGCCCCCTTTCCAGAAGAACTTGCGAATGAAGGCTTCCATTTTTTTTATGATGCCTGAAGGGGCTAGAATTATAGAGAATTGAAAAATGGGGAGGCTACAAAGAACGGATTTGATGAGGACAGTTTTTCCAGCGAGATTTAGCCATGAGAACCCCCTCGCTTGGATTTTGGCCTTAAATTTGTCCAACAAAGGGACCCAATCTCTGCTGTAAGCCAATTTACGGAATATGGGGAGGCCCAAATATGTAAAGGAGGACCAGTTGAGGGAAGCAGTAAAGCCCAGAATTCTTGAAATGGCAGAAAGGGTGGAAGCCGAAATATTCCAACAAAAGATTTTACACTTACCACTATTTAAACTGTTGCATGTAGCTTCACTGTAGTCGTCTAGGACCTCCTTGAATCTTGAAGCAGATCTGGCGGAGGCAGCCCCTAACAAGAGGGTATCACCCACGAACAGGGTGTGATTAACATTTTTAACTCCTCTTGCTATATTCAGCCCCAAGATCTCTTGGTCAACCAGTTCCTGATCCAGGTAGAAACTCAGGACAGAAACATGAAGAACGAAGAGAAGCGGAGAGAGGGGGCAACGCTGCCTAAGCCCTCTTGAGGCTTTAAAAAAACCAGCTACTCTCCCATTTACCAGAGGGGCGATCCAAGGATCAGCAATACAAGCATGGATCCATTTTAAAAAGCCCATTCTGTTATCACTTAGAACTAAAAATTTGATGCATATAATTGTCTGTCCTAGTCCGATGACAAAGGTTTGTGTTAAGTTGATTTCATTTTATTTTTCCTCACTTAGGATTTGGAGTTTTAAAAGTTTTTAACTCAAACCATACTCGACTCCCATTGGTTCTCCTCCACCTATCATTGTTCCATAGTCATATCTTGTCTTATCCGAGTCACCGTGTCTTTTAGTGATTTCGCAGCGTAATCCCATTTGCCAGTTTCGCAGCGCAATTATGGTTAAGCAATTTCGCAGCGCGTCATGATTAGGTCGTTTCGCAGCGCATCATTAGAATTTAAAACTAACAGCGCTGCGAAATCATGGATTCATGCATTCCGCAGCGAATCTTTCCCGAAATGTTAAGTCCGTTAGGTGAGTCACCAGTTGTGTCCACTCATGTCAGTTTATGTACCTCTCATATCACGTTTGAACGCTCATTTGCCACTACCCCACCACTAGATCTGTTGATATGCACAAAAATATCATTCCCAAGGGATTTTACCATGCATAGACCTTAATGATAGTCGTAAGTGCTGCATGAGTGACCAATCTCCCTGATTATGTATTGAAGCGTTTTAAATGAAAGAATTTGAATTTCAAGCGAGGCTGAATTAAAAAGGAGCTGAATCACCATTTCAACCAAAGCTGTTAGACTTTGTGTGTGAAGATCTCGAAGAAAAAATGGAGAAAAAAGAGCACAGATCCGGTAAATGCCAGAGGACTGAACCTGAGGGCTTGGACATAACACTGAGGGATGAAGGTGTGAAGAAAGCGTTCAAAGATGCCGGGTGCTGGAACTTTTGTAAAAAGCTACAAGGAGGACATGCGCAGGTAACTAAAGAATTTGCGCTAAACTTCACTGGTTTAAATTCAAAGGTAGCCATGTTAGAAGTACAGGTTTCTCCAGAAGCAATATCTGCTGTGACAGAGATCCCAAGAGGACGAGAAGAATGGTTTAAAATTTTTAAGTTTGACATGAATCCTTGTAAGGAGTTTTTAAAGGAGGCATATGTAAATGAAGATTTAACAAAAGCAGTGCCCAGGAATTATGTCAAGGAACATTATGCTCTTCTTCTCACCTGCATACAGAAATATTTGACCTGTGAAGGAAGGTACAATAAGGTTTATTCTTACCATTTCAAACTGCTTTTGCATTTCACGGGGAAAGTCTCCATAGACATTCCTTTTTATTTGTTTCGCAGTTTGAGGAAAGAGGACTGTGAAACCTCTTTGTTTCATCATGGTTTGATCAAGTTGCTAGTTTTAGATGGCCTCCAAAAGATAGGCAGAGACTGGAATTCGTTTATTTTCATGGCTGGATTCCAAAGAAAGACTGGCCTTACTCCACAACCAGCCAGAGAATTCACAATAGCTGAGCTCCAAAAAGAAGCAAGAGCTAAAAAGCAAACCAAGTCACAGCTAAGAAAACCAGTGAAGCCACTAATCATTCAAGATCAACCTCAGCAATCAACAAAGGAAAAAACTCATGATAAGAAGATTATACATGAACAAGCAGATCTGAAGCAGTCTCAAGGGTAAGGACAAGAAGCCAGATAAATAAGGAAAAAGGTAAAGCCATAGCAGTTGAAGAGAGCCCAGTGTCTAAGGCAAGTTTGAATGATTTATTACAGGCCATTGAATTCGAGCAGTCTGAACCAGTCCATATTGATTTGACACAGTCACCGCAAGAAGGTACCAAGAAGTCTAAGGCCTCAAAAAGGCTTAAATTCGATGAGCCAGGTGAAGAATTTATTTTTAAACCCAGAAGACCTATTACAAGGAAGCAAGTAAAGGAAGCGCTGCCAAGAACAGAGGAAACCGGGAAAGTTAGGCAAAAAGATACAAGCAGAACAGTCATCACATCTCAAGGAGATAATATAGCAGCCATAAAGAGCCAATTAGAAGCAGCTAAATATGAGATTGCCAAATTGAAGAAAGCCGCTAGAGAACATGCAGTCGTGTATGCAAATTATCGTAAAGCTCTGTGGAAAGGGAGTGAAACCCTAGAAAACCAGTTGAATTCAGTAGTTGATGGCCATGCACAATTTCACACATGGACAGTACCAGAAATCAGAGAGGCCAGGTACATTAGAAGGATAAATATGCAACTAAGAGCTGGGAATAAAGCTATGAAGAAGAAAATTGAAGACCTGAAGGCACAGCTAGGCCAGTTACCTGCTAATTAAATTTTCTTTTCAAGAAAGGTTTTGCTCCAAATTTTGTCAAATTTGCTTAGTCTTATTGTTCTGAAGAAATGTACATCCCTGTTATACATATGAAAAGTTGAAGGGAGTTTTTGGCAATCAAATGTTTGGGTGATAAAGATCTCGGGTCAAAGGCAAGCTGTTTCAAATAATTCAGCAGTTTCGTAGCGCGCTACGAAACTGCTGTAGGTAATGATTTTAACACAGACAGGAAGTTTTGTATTATGAGCGGGAATTTTGAAAGGGAAACGCCAAAAGGGTATGCAAGACATCAGCTGGAACAACAATAGTCAATCAGATCAAGACAGGTGGATGCTTTAAAAAGGTGGAATATTTCGACCCAATTTTAAATTTCTGTTGTAAAGTCCCTTTATCACCGTTCAAGAGGTATCAAACGATTTGCATACAAGGAACTTTTGCTTGCACACATGTCCATCGATGCAGCTTACAACACATCAAGAACGTGGCAGTGTTCCATATTTTGGGTTATTAAAGGCTAGAAAACATGCTTCTGTACATTCGAGCATTTTGAGGAAAACTGGAGCCGAGAAGCAAGGGAAATCTCCTAATACTTCTGAGCAGTTAAAAGATTCAGCGTTTAAGGTCAATATGGAGTATTAAACATCCAGCTCAGCCAAATCGAAAGAGGACCAGGTGTCAAAGAACAAGGAGAAGCCATTATGCATGGAAAATGGAGTTAGAGTCATAGTTAATTTAGAACTCTTTAAAAACTCCAGTCAGCACTTTATTGTATTTATTAGTTAGTTAAATAGCTGATAGGTGTCATTAGAGGTAGTTATCGAATTCCCCTCATGCTGGAGGAGGAAGCTCGAATTAGTTAGAATAAGGATTCTATATATAGCTGAAACAACAATGTAATGAGGGTTGGAAATTTTATAACAGAGTACTGTTTTGGCTTATGTAAAGAGAGAGTTTCAGTAATATAATTTGGCTGCTTTTCTTCTCAGGATTCATGAAGGATTTCCATGTTCAGAATGTGTGATTTTATTCTTTCCTTAATGTCTTTTACAATTGCATAGATGTGTAATCACTCAAAATTCACTGATTGTGCTCTGATTTCCTGTATGCATTTATGAACTGTGGTTTTATATGAGTTGTGTTCTGAACATCCAAATGCTAAATGCCATGACTTCTATGTAAAGGCAGTATCATTGTTTACTGAGGTGTTATTGACTCCATAGGCCCAATGGAAACTTGTTTAATGTATTTCCAGCATTCATTTTTATCACTATTATTTCACAAGAGTTAGCCATCTTATTCTTAATCAAAATCAATAACCCTATGAGAGAGCCCTCTCAAGCTAAGGAGGCTAAGCCTTAGTCAAAAGATTGGTTTGAAACAGTTACTTGAAGTCTTCCTGGTCTGCAGCCTTCCAGGGTCTGATTTTGAGATAACACATTCCAAAGCCAAATTTTTTCAGGACTTCCCAAAGAAAGCTAAGTCTGACCCGATCAAAAGCATTAGCTAAATCTAATTTAATTACCATACCTTTCTCTTTGCGAAGCTAGCTCGAATGAATTGCCTCTTGCACCAAGATGATGTTGTCAGCAAGCTGTCTCCCCTGAACAAATCCACCTTGGTTCTCCGGGATGATGGCTGGAAGAATGCCTTTTAGTCTGCTGGCAATAACCTTTGTGATTAATTTGTATCCAATATTACAAAGAGAGATGGGGCAGAACTGATTGAATTCTTTAGCACCCTTTTCCTTGGGGATAGGGAAAGGAAAGCTGAATTGGTGCTGCCCCCAATTTTCTAGCAAGTTTGGGATTTCAAAATCATTTTGTAGAGGTCTTTCTCCACAATCTACCAGTAGGTTTGAAGGAATCTTGCAGTGAAGCCATCCAGGCCCGGGGCTTTGTCAGGCTCCATGTTGGAGAGAGCATCTTTTTTTCTTGTATAGAGATATTCGCCTCGAGCTATTGATTCATTGAAGGAGAGATCCTAGGGGGAACCGCCTCCAAAAATTTGGAGTTTGGGTCCGTCACGCCCTCTTCTCTATACAGGTTTTGAAAGTGATTGAAAGCTGCTCTTTTTATGCTATCAAAGTCTTTGTGAGTTGAGTTGCCATCTTTGATTTCTGCGATAGAATTGAAGCTCTTTCTGGCTTGAGCTTGTTTGTGGAAGAAGGTAGAATTTCTGTCTCCTGCTTTAAGCCATAAACTCCTAGACTTCTGTCTCCAATGCTCTTCCTCCGAAAGGCAGGCTTTATGGAAGATTTGCTGGAGCTCAGCTTCCTTGTCTAGAACTTCTTTAGTGATTTCTGCATCTTCACTTTGAGCATGGTGATGGGCAAGATTGTCTTGGGCTTGCTTTCTCTCTTTTGCAGGGGAGGGGAGGGATTTGGCCCAAGTTTTAAGGACCGCTTTCAGTCTTCTAAGTTTTTCTTCCCAAATGAAGAAAGGAGAACCTTTCACTGGAAAATTCCAACAGTCTTGAACCAGCTTCAGGAACTCTGGTTCCTTAACCCAAAGAGGGTTGAATCTGAAGGGGATGGGTCCAAGATCTTTGTGGCCCAACATCTCAAGCAAAATGGGCTTATGATCTGAAACACTGCATGGGAGGATATGCAATCTGGATTCTAAGCCCAGCAGAAGGAAGGAACTCTGCACCAAACATCTATCAAGTCTAGCAGCAATGTGACCAGGACCTATTCTTTTGTTAGACCAGGTGTACTTACCATTTTCTGGGGGGATGTCAAGCAGATCCCAGTCCTGCATGAGGTCTTCCACCCATTCCCTTGCAGGATCCCTTATGATTGTGCCTCCTCGCTTTTCCTCCATGCGCATGGTGAGGTTTAAATCCCCTGCCACAATGATGTTTTCCAAATTTTCTGACTCCGACAGTTGTCTGATGGAGTCCCAACACTCCCTTTTCTCCCCTATATTTGTTGGAACATAGACATTGAAAAGGCTGACTGCCTCCCTCGAGTCCAAAGGCTGGAGCTTCAAAAACAGCCAGTGGGTGTTGTGCAACTCGGTGACCAGCCTATACTTGAGAGGATTCCAGAGGGAGCCCAGACCCCCAGAGGCTCCCCGTGCTGAAACTGCATGTCCGCTGCTTCCTTTCCAAAAATTTTTACTGATTTGGAGAAACTCCTTGTCCTCCATTTTGGTCTCTTGAATCAGAAGAATGTCTGGGGCTTCTCTTCTTATAAGGCTTCTCGTTGCTTCTTCTTTCACTTTGCTCCCCATTCCTCTGCAGTTCCAGGAGACAATCTTCATCATTTATTTTTATGATGATGGGCTCCCTTGGAGCCCTGCACTTGGTTTTTGGTCATCTTTGGATTTTTTCCAAGGAGTTTCTCCAGAGTGGGCTGACTACCCTGAAGCTTGTCTTTGTAAGTTTCCTGATATCTCTTTTCTCTAGTAGATTTGTGGCCTCTTGCAGATCTTCTGACCGATGTCTGCATGTCTCCTATTTCTCCATCCTCCTCAGACTCCTCTGAGTCATGTTCCTCCTTGGATGCTTCTGTTTGCTTTTCCTTGTTTCTTGTCGTGGTGCTTTCTTCAGGTCTTGCTTTTGCTGAAGTTGTTTTTTCTGGAGGTTTATCTTGCTTATCTTCTTCCTGGGGAGTCTCTTCAGCGGAGCTTAAGACCTCATATCTGTTTTCTTGGCTTTTTGGCGGGGGAGCATTCTGGGTGGAGGCAGGTTGGGGGCCATGTACCCCAGATTTCTTTTGGGATGCCTTTGACCTCTTGACCTGGTTCCAGCCCTCTTCCTTACCTTTCTCTGCTTCCCCTTTGTTCGGGCACCCTCTTGCAAAATGGCCATAGATATGACATTTTCGACATTTGAAAGGGAGTTGCTCATAGTCCAGCACTTGCACATGCATCCAACTGCCGACCTTTAATTTGATGGCCTCCGGAAGCCCCACCTCTAAGTCCACCTCGACACAGATTTGGGCGCAATCGTACTGGTCATTGTTGTTTGCTCTATCAATGAATTTTCCCAAAGTATTTCCTATGTGCTTGAGGGACTCCCAGTTCCAACAATGCACTGGAAGATTAGGGAGCCGAACCCAGACAAGGATCGCCATTGGGACATCCATGGTCGAATCGAAGTCAGGGGTCCATTTGTTGAGGTAGAGACCCTGAGGTCCCATGAAATATGGCCCATTCTTGAAGATCAGGTCTTTGTCCTCCTTTGTGTTGAACTCGAACAGGAAGAAGCCTCTACCCAGAAAATAAGAGGTGACATTGTTTTCGATCAGCGGAACCCAGTTCTTGATGACCCAGTTTTCCGTCGATTTTGGTGAGGGCCAAAGGCCCGTGAATTGACCCACCAGGGCACGATCTGCCAGGGACAAAGCGACCTGGATCGGGCCCTCAGGAGGGAGGTTTACCTCCGGAACATCGTCGAGCCTTTTGACGAATTTAGAGACTTCGGGCTTCTTCTTTTTAGGCAGCGAAGCAAGGAGAGAGGAGAAGGCTGCTTCAGCTTCTGGGGATGGAGCTTGCGAGGGACTGATAGGCGAGCCTTGGGCCTCCATGGCAAAGCACAAATCAGCAAACCCGATCTGCACCAAGCAAGAACAAGAAGCGAGGCATCTCAAGACCGGAAAGAAGGAAAAGGGATCCGATCAGACCCTGCAGGAGCCGAGGGCCGATCCAAGCAGATCTGACAAGAGCAGGAGGCTCAGCGAGGTCTTGGAGAAGAGCAGGAGGGAGGGGCCTAGCAGATCCGAGCAACCTTGCAGTTAGGAGGACCAGGGGTCAGGGCGGAGTCAACCGAGAGGGCAGCAGCGCTCGAAAAAACAACTCTGATTGACTTTTACCGTGGCTTAAATATGCAATTTACTCCCCCCCCCCCCAAGGGGGTAGGTGTCACAACCACTAGTTTCTCATAAATTTCAAGTGTCCTAGTTTTTCCAGATATCCAATATCAAATTACTCCAGCTCTCGCTACAACGAACCCATAAGATTCAACCAACCTTTCTTTTTCGTAGAAAGGTTGAGCCTAGGACAGGGCTAAGCCATTTATTTGAAGGAAGAAGACCGATCCAACCATAATGAGATTCTTATCACTAGGATAGTGTGAGGCTTGGGTGAGCCTTTACACCCCTTGGGAATTTTAATTCCCCGAACGTGGTTTCCATCCTTAACCCCTCCTCATAAGGTTTGAACCAGTGACGTGGAGGGAACTAAACCCCATGCAAACCAATTGGTCTACACCTCATGGGTTAATTACCCAATATCAAATGACGATCTAGAACCTATCAAGTGACCAAAGTGAGTACCTCCTAGTCATCGAATCTCATTTAAAGCAGCAACCTGCTATTGGAAATCAATGAAAGTACATTAGGGTTTGATTCCTCTTACTTGATAATTACTTGTGAGTTATGTTGGCTTCTTTACTTCTTTATTATCTTATCTTTCATCAAGAAATTACCATATTATGTGTGTATGAAGATCATGAAACAAGAAACACAAGATTTAGGCACTATGCCAGGGTAAAACCCCCCTCGAGGGGAAACCCAATAAAAATTTATCTTCCTTTCAATAGTATTATTTGAGACTCTTCTCCCTAGATAAAGACCAAACCTTCCCTCCACACCAAGTCAGCCTCCCAGATCTTCGACCCCTTTCCAGTAGCACTTCTACCCAACAACTTCAACTATGTAGTAGCTTCCGGCATTAGGCAGCAAAAAAAATTGGAAGACTTCGATCTACCAAACTAGGGCACGAAACAGAGAGAGAAAGAGGCTCAAAAAATTCAACTTTCTTCTTCTCCTTAGACTTGATCCAACTCGCACTTTCTTTTTCTTCTTTAGACCCACTTCGCACTTCTCCAGCTTCCTTAGGGATATCGAACTAGCTTGAGATGAGATGCTCCAAATGAATTCAACTTCCTTCTATTTATAGGCTCTAAGTGAGGTCAAATTGGTGTCCTTAGGCTGACTTGGTGTAGATTATATTTGACCCAATAGCAAACCTTTCTACATGATTCAAAAGCTAAAGAAGGGTCTCTTGAATGTACAATGACTCTATAAACTCAATATTAATCCTAGGAGTCCTTGATGGGGACTTTGACTAGTATAATCATGATCCAAGCATGAAACCCATAATTTAATAAGTCACTGATACAATAATAAAAATTCTTTTCTTTATTATTTTGACAAGTACATTTTATGATGACTCAAATACATTAATGAAGACCGAACCTAGTTACATTTTCCAACACTCCCTCTTAACTAGGGAGGTATTCATAATATACAAATACAATGGAAGATCTCAAACTATGTGAACAATGAAGAACTTTAGTCATCACAATGCCATGGACTACATTCCTGACCAGGGAAATCTATCCAAGTGGGAATAAAGTGGACTCAAGCTTTTAGCCTCTCTAGGTACCATCAAACTTACTTGCTAACCACAAACCTAGGGACCTAGGTGCATATGCACGGTCAGAGCTCTACGACCCATGCCACCTTCCCTAATTTGGGACCTAGACATCAACACAAAGTGTCAGCCAGATGTCCTTCCAGACAATGCTTCACTCGCAAAGCCTCAACAAATCTCTTCCAATCTCTTATCATCAATACAATCAACAATATCTACTAAACCAAGCAGGTTTCTTAGATATTCAAACTTATTATTAGGAAGATCCTTTGTTAGTATGTCCGCTACCTGTCTATATATTAAGACATACTCCAACTTCACGATCCCATCCTGCACTAGGTTCCTAATAAAGTGGAACTTATTGTTGATATGCTTCGTTCTAGCATGAAACACAAGATCTCCAGACATCTTGATACAACTTTGATTGTCACAATTAATCATAGTAGGACCCAGAGACTTCTTGAACAAATCTGTCAGAAGCTTTCTTAACCAAACAATCTCATTTCCTACTTCACATGCAACCACATATTCTTCCTCAACACTACTTAAAGCAATGAGATCTTACTTCCTACTCATCCATGAGATCATAGTAGCCCCCAGACAAAACATCCTCCAGTAGTGCTCCTACCATCGATCTCACTTCCACCCCAATCAGAATCTGTGAAGCCAATTAGCTTGACTTCCTTACTATCATACTTTAGGTAGTGATGTATAGTGCCACAAAGATACCTCAATATATGTTTGGTAGCTATCGAGTGACCATGACGAGGCTCCAACTGAAACTGACCAAGAATGTTTACCACAATATATGTATATGGCCTAGTATTTACCAGATACATTAAGGAACCCACCAACTGTAGATAGGAGGTAGGATCCATGAGACTAGAGTCAGAGCCCCTTAATTTCTTAAGATTGGTGATCATTGGAGTAGTCACCGGCTTTGAATCCATCATCCTGAATTTCTGCAACAACTTGATGATGTACTTTCCTTTCCCATAATATATCTCCCCAGGTCTTTGCCATACTTCTAGACCCAGGTAATAACGCATTAGTCCTATATCCTTCATTTCAAATTCATCAATGCCAACATCTTCTTGTATTCTTTGCTCCACACCTGTGATGAATAGATCATCCACATATAGTAGACTAATGATGAGCTCATTATTCATGACCTTGATGTAGAGATTCAGATCAGAAAAACTCTTCACGAACCTAATTCTAAGTATATATGAAACCATCCTTGCATACCATGCCCTAGGTGCTTGCTTCAAACCATATGTCTTCTTAAGTCTGCAAACATGAGAGTCCAAGATATTAACTTCAAAGCCTTCGGGTTGTTCAATATATACTTCCTCATCAATGGTCCCATTTAGAAATATGGTCTTCACATCCATTTGACGGATATTCCAAACCATTTTAGCAGTCGATGAAACCAAATATCTAATGGTAGTGTACCTTGTTTTGGAAGCAAAGGTTTATTCATAATCAATGCCTTCCTTTTGAGAGAAACCCCTTGAAACGAATTGTTGTGGGGAAAAATGCCTATGCAGGACGATCCTATCCACCTAAGGTGTGATAGCGCCTTAGCAACAAACGAATACAGCGACACTGGTTTCTTCCTTTATGAAATGTGAAAGAGGGGAGATCGATAGAATTACCGTTGTCTTTCGTTTGTCCCTCGATCTAGATCCTCTTCTCTTTGGGTGTTCACAGCTACTTGCCTCCTCGCTTGCTCAAGAGAACAGCTACTTGATTCCCACGAGATCACAAGAGAATAGCTACCTGTGACAAGAGAACAACTACTTGCGACAAGAGAAGAACACAACACAAAGGCAAATATTCATATTCATAAATGATTCAGGATTAGAAGTAAATCAAATACACTAATGCAATCATACAAAATACACCAGCATATAGGAAAGAACCGAGATAGCTTTATTGATTGATAACAGGGTTCAGGAAGAGATACAACCCAAAGGGCTCCAATCCAGCATCTCCTTCCCAGCAGAATGGAATTCCTTCTTCAGCTCCCTTCAAAGCATTAAGCACCCAATGTCTCCAGTCTCAAACCAACAGCAATTCTTTGCAATAACAAAATTCCAGCCTCTAAATCCCATGGAGGAGAGATCTATATATAGTTATTTTGGAGAGAGGATGAGTCAGCTTGAGATCTGACTAGTGTCCTCTTTCTCTCTCGATTCTTGAGTCCACTTGGAGGTTCTTGCTTCCACTTGGAGATTTGGAACCTCTTACTCATCACCAGTCGAATTCCTTGATGCAAGTGTCATTTTGGAAGCTTCCTGGGCATTGACACATTGAGGAATGAGACTGCCACTTGTCCAATTACGCTCAGCGCAGGTAGCCTTTGTTGGAGTTGACATTCAACGCAGGTAGACAGTGGAGCAGTTGAAATTCAACGCAGATGCTCAGTGGAGCAGTTGACATGATCCAGAATTGGCTTGTTTTTGAGTGTTTTCAGGTGGAGAACTTCTGTGAATTGCTGTGGTTAGTTTGCCTTGTTCCTCTAGGGGTAGGAACAACATGTTTAGGGAATTTGGATCCCTTAGATTATGGACATTTTATGCTCCATGCTGTAAGGCACAAAAATGTCTATAACAGTTGCCCCCTAAAGTATGAGGCCGTTTATCGGGTGAAATGCTTTATCCAGGAGGGTCCGAAGTTCATCCATCTGCTGGGAGGAGACCTGTAATAAGATACAATACAATAAATTATGATTCATACTGCTTTCATGATCTAGCTGAGGCGGGCATTCCCATGCTCAGCTTTATAAATTCATTTTTGTACATAGAACAGACGATCGTCTGATGGTAGACTGATAATTTTGGCGAAATTATCATCCTTTGAGTAGGATGATCATCTGCTGTAATGATGTACATGTCAAATGTTTTTATCTTTCCTGAATATATATCGCAGCCCGGATGGATGAAACTAGATCCGGGGTCTTCAAACTTGTTCGATCTTCACTCTAAGTACAAGTCGATCCATGTGAGAATTGCGCTGAAGTCGAACATGGAAAGACATCGCTTGATTACCGGTCAATGATGTAAACCGTTAATAAGCGCGAGAGGAATCACCGATAATGATAATGACCCTCAAGGTACTGCAGTACAATTCACGTGGTGTGAATAAAGGACTTGGCGTCGAACACCACGCAAAATCTTCTGGTTGAAGATCATTGATGTATACCTGTCGCCGAAAGTGAGAAACTTGCCATTGAGGCATGCAAGCTTCGAAGTACTGAAGGGGTTGTTCCTAGATCAACTTCCTGGATAATGAGCTGATGTCGACAAGAAGCGATCCGTCACAGGAGGGCCTTAATGAATCCCACATCAGTGACACAGAACGGAGCTAATGATTTTAATGGAGGTGAAAACGGTCTGTGACATATGATTCAGGGTGGCGGTCATGAATGGATGAAGGATAATGTATGGCAGTGGATGGGACCTGGTTGACTCTTTCTGAACAACTTCTCTTGAACATATGGCGACACTGATGCGATGGATTGGTAGCATTACCCCAAATATGGATGGTATGGCGAGACCATGGTGATGTGACCGGTGAATGAGACAACCCAACCCGATTGTGGTACGGAGGAAAAGTGTCATGTTCAAGAGCGACCTGCTACCATCAAAGTTTTTCTCGATTTTCTCCCAATTTTTCCCCAGTCATTGCTGACCAGTACCTCTTTATTTTTGTCAAGCTTGAGGAGGATAACATATGCTTGTTCTATAACCTGCCCTTCGGGCAAGCCCATCGCTATGTTTTAACGAGCTTAGCGATAGTGAAACTCGTTCTCGTCTAAAGACAAGTTTGTCGCTATTTAATAATTTTAACGAGTCTAACGACAAGGATAACTCGGTCCTTTTCATTTTTAGAGAGTCTGAAAAGGTACATAAAGTCAACTCCAAAATTCCTTTTTCGTCATCTAATCCCTTAAGTCCGAAAAAGTATAAAACAATACAGAAGGGATGAGTTTTCGATATCTTTAACGAGCCGAACAAAACAAGCGCTCGATATTTTTGTGCAATAATCCCTCAGGTCCAAAAAGATTAAAATCTAGAGGAGGGATAGCTCTTCCTATCCTTTAACGAGCTGGAAGGCCAAAACTCGGCAATCTTTTCATATTTTACGAGTCAATTGAAAAGAGCTTAAAGAAGACTCGTCTTTTGAGGAACGAGTGATAAACAGGGATAGCAACTGATTCCAGGTACAGGTTGGAATTTTCCAATCACGGCAGCATCACAAGGATGGCTAGGTGAAATCACTCTTCGCAGCTGTTCCTCAAAATGGGTAAACAATCATATGGAGGTGAACGATCGGCCAAATGAAAAGTGGAGGTGGCAGGTGCAAACACGACCAAGGCTTTAATGGCTGATAATATAACATTCACAGTGGTTATTTACCGGGATAGGTTCATTTTTTAGTTAAAAATGAGCTTAAACACTGGAGGAAACTCTGCTCACTGCTTATATTTATTTTTTAACGAGCATGAAGACCGCGTTAAAACTGCTCGGATCTTGCGTTTATTTTTTAACGAGCATGAACTTTATGCTAAAACTGCTCGAAAACCCAGTCATAAGATAAGAGTGTCTCATCAAGATTCTATTTTTTATGGAGCTTCATCTCACTAAGCTTTGCTCCTGATCCTTTCTTTATGCAAGTTCGGAAACGGCTAATCCTACGAGTTTAAAGGGTTAGACCTACAGGTTTAAAGGGAGGACCTAAAAATTTAAAAAAATAAATAGTTGCCCCTTGCTTGCACTCCAAAAGGTTTGCATGCCCCCAGGTATAAAACAGAGTTTCAAGGTTACCTCTACTTCTCTTCCGTCAAAACATTTGTTTTAACGAGAGAGGCTTACCTCTTTCAGGTTACCCAAAGATTGTCTCGTTACTCTTTCAAACAAAACACTTCCTCAGCAATGTCTACCGAAATAGACAAGGGTGAATGACTTTGGTGCCAAACACGTAACTTTGACAAAAGAATCCTATTCTAGAACAACCCCTCTTCCATCCATGGACGGGGTACGGACTAGTCATATTCTCCCGCGGAAACCTACCCTATACCCAAAGTTTTCCTGCCGAAGCAGGCCAGGATGCATGCCCCCTGGGTTCCGGTCATATCCTCCCAGATTACTCGCGCTCATCAGGAGGACGGACCGTGGGTTGAGACACTCCTTGCATGAATAGACCATTTAGGGATGGTGCATGACAATTTGCGATGTGTGATCCGGGAAACGAAAGTTGGTCTACGAGCTTGACCATTCTTCCTTCATGCGGAAAACACATTACTCTAAAGAGTGAGGAGACTACAGCTCCCATGCAATATATATAGTCTCGTCCAGGGAGTAGGTTATAATCCAAGGGTCCTTGAACGACCATCACGTTCATTTGAACGGTCTTCCCTTTCAATGTTATAGGCACATTGGGAAGGATCCCTAAAGGTCGACTGGTTCCTTTATCAAAACCTGATAGACTTCTCATCTCAGGTAAAAGCGCTGGCGAACCAAGCTCTTTCCAAGCAATAGAGGAAAGGATACTCACAGATGCCCCCTCATCAATGATAGTGCCAGCCATTACCATTCTGTATATTTGACAAATAATTCTGAATGGTATACTGGCTGGCAACCGGGGTCTGCCTAGTTGGTTCCAATCAAAGGACACAACCAGGTTGCTTGGTGGTGGGACCGAATATACGGCCGGATATCGCTCTGACGAACTTCCTTCCTGCGATAAAGGAATGGTGGCATTGCCCCCTTGATCATCAGAGTCAGTGCTGATGAAGAGAATCTGGACGGTGTCGTCTTTATTCTCCTTTGTGATGGTGTCATTCGAAGATGGAGCCTCTGAAGGCAAAACCGGGTCAACTGCCATATCAACCTTTTGAATTTCGTCAGGCATGGATCCAGACGGTTCGTCTTCAATGACAGGTGCTTCGGTTGACCTCCTGGGCGGGTCGGCCGGGTTCTCAACTAGTGAGGGACTTGGCAGGAGTCTTTGATATCCAGGAGGGAGATGCGCTCGTAAAATCGGGCGATCTTCCAGAACTCTTTTTGCCTCGTCTAAGAAGGGACAACGGTGGATGGCGTGATCGCCTTCACACAGTCTGCAGGGAAATTTAGCTCTCCCGCTCTGTCCTGTGGCTTCACTCCCACTAGTTGACGGTGAGCAGTTGACATGGCTATCAGAGGTCGATGCTACCGAATTGTGCAAACGGGGAGACCAGTCTCTTAGTATCCGCGGGATACAGGGACAATCTCTATGGAAGTGGTCTCCCTTGCATACGACGAATGGCGATTTAGGCCTTACGAGTGCTGTGTGGATTTTTGTTAGATGACACTTGTTTGCCCCCAGTTGCCTTAGGCTCCTTCTTCTTCTTTTCTTTCTTCTCCTTAGGAACCCGGTTTTTTGTTCGACCAGTTCCGTTAAGCGAAGAGGAAGGAGGGGAGGAAGATGAAGTGGAAGGCTGGGAGGAAACTCTTGTCTGATCTAACTGTTGACTCGACTATTCAGGAATGGTGGTATTCTGAACGACATTGGTTGAAAAGAGCCAAACTGGTAGGCCAATTGTCAGTCCTGGAAGCGACAATGTGGCCATGTGGGGCGCACCAACATCTCCCCAAGAGGAGAAGGGACTAGGATTTCCACCAAGAGGAATTCCTTGGTTGGTGTGCTCCATCTTTTCAACCTAAAGATCAACGCAGGATAAAAGGGTGATTGTTCCGTTTAAAATAAATTGTTAACGACGCTTTAGACACAACTTGCTTTTTCACTTTTAAAGAGTCGAGAAAAAGCTAAAGATGACTCTAGTCTCCTTCGATGTTTTAACGAGCCCGAAGTGACAAATGCTTGGATGGACTTTTTCTGTTATAGAGTCTGAAAAAGGCCAAAAGAAACTGCTCTGGAGTTCTAGGCAGAGGGTGTGCCAAACGTTTCGCAAAACCGCAGAATACTTTTTAGGGTACGGGCGGTCGATCTTCGTGAATGCTGTGTTCACTGCATTGCGATCAGTAGGGCGGCCGACACGGCTTCCTAAGGATAAAAGATATATGCCTATAGGGGTCTCCCAATATATACGCGACGGTACGTGGGAGCACAATCCGTACTAGCGCTATCGTCCCTCAGGAGGAATCACCCACCTTCCACGAGATCGACAGTCACTAGGCTTAACGACGCCAGAACACGTCTCTAGCCTAGACCTCTATGTTGTGCGTTATGTTACAAAGCGTTGTTAGGTTCATTTAGTTTATTTTAGGTTGATCTTTTTAAAGTTTGCCTTTCAAGTTTCACCACGAGATGTATGATACAAATTCCTAAATGCAATCTAAAGATGATAAGCAAGCTTTATTATCTTTCCAACTTTGAAAATCCTAACTACTAAGGGAAAAGAAAAACACTATCTTTTCTCAAAGAGCAATCAGCACACTCTAATGCACTTTCCCTAAATCCAACATGCAAACTATCAAATGAAAAATGCACAATGCAGGTGTTTGTTTTCCACTTTCTTAGTATAAATGCCTACAAAGAAATCTTTTTGCACAACTTTGAATTTGCTTTTAAAATGATCAATACAAACAAGTTCACTTTTTTCGAAATCAGAGAAGGTAGAAGAGATTACACTACTTAACGATTTTCGAAATAAAGGCTTGTTTTGAAACTTCAAAAGAGACAAATTCAAACCAATAAGCAAAAGTAAAACTATAATCAATCTGCAATCAGCCAATGAACTCTCTTCTAAGATCACAATCAATCAGATCTGAATCAAAGGCTACAGGATGACTACTTTACTCATGCAAAGGAAAACTGTAAATGACGCCACAAACACATAAAAACATTCACAGTCTTTTTGTACAAAAGGAGGCAGAATCTAAGCAAAGAAAAGGAGTTATCAGACTGGTACCTATGCTGGTTAAAGGCTACAAAAAACAGAGATCAAAACAGGGCAATAGACAGCAAAGAACCCGAGCTGCACAAGGCCAAACTGGTTCAGCGCAAGTCTAACACTGTGGAGTTGACATTCAGCGCAGGTAGCCTTCACGGGACCTGCGTTGAAATGCAGACTGCCTTCACAGTGCCTGCGCTGAAGGAGAAACTCTCGTTTCCCCTGGGTTCTGGGTCACAAAATGCTCAAAAATCAACTGTTTCAGGCCAAATCAGAAACACAAGCAAGGTATAAACAGAGGGATGCTTTGAGAGGGTACTAAAGACTATCACAAGGATCATCAAATCATTTGTGGATCCATTGTTTAGATCATAGACAAGTCCAACAACTGGATCAAAGCAGCAACTTTCTACTTTGCATCCGGGAAAGATGCAGTTCGATAGTTGCTGTCAAGTCTATGAAGTAAACAAATGACAGAAACACAAAAGAAATGAATAAACAAGTTCTTCCCCAGCGGAGTCGCCAATTTGTTGTGGGGAAAAATGCCTATGCAGGACGATCCTATCCACCTAAGGTGTGACAGCGCCTTAGCAACAAACGAATACAGCTACACTGGTTTCTTCCTTTATGAAATGTGAAAGAGGGGAGATTGATAGACTTACCGTTGTCTTCCGTTTGTCCCTCGATCTAGATCCTCTTCTCTTTGGGTGTTCACAGCTACTTGCCTCCTCGCTTGCTCAAGAGAACAGCTACTTGATTCCCACGAGATCACAAGAGAACAACTACCTGTGACAAGAGAACAGCTACTTGCGACAAGAGAAGAACACAACACAAAGGCAAATATTCATATTCATAAATGATTCAGGATTAGAAGTAAATCAAATACACTAATGCAATCATACAAAATACACCAGCATATAGGAAAGAACCGAGATAGATTTATTGATTGATAACAGGGTTCAGGAAGAGATACAACCCAAAGGGCTCCAATCCAGCATCTCCTTCCCAGCATAATGGAATTCCTTCTTCAGCTCCCTTCAAAGCATTAAGCACCCAATGTCTCCAGTCTCAAACCAACAACAATTCTTTGCAATAACAAAATTCCAGCCTCTAGATCCCATGGAGGAGACATCTATATATAGTTATTTTGGAGAGAGGATGAGTCAGCTTGAGATCTGACTAGTGTCCTCTTTCTCTCTCAGTTCTTGAGTCCACTTGGAGGTTCTTGCTTCCACTTGGAGATTTGGAACCTCTTACTCATCACCAGTCGAATTCCTTGATGCAAGTGTCATTTTGGAAGCTTCCTGGGCATTGACACATTGAGGAATGAGCCTGCCACTTGTCCAATTACGCTCAGCACAGGTAGCCTTTGTTGGAGTTGACATTCAACGCAGGTAGACAATGGAGCAGTTGACATTCAGCGCAGATGCTCAGTGGAGCAGTTGACATGATCCAGAATTGGCTTGTTTTTGAGTGTTTTCAGGTGGAGAACTTCTGTGAATTGCTGTGGTTAGTTTGCCTTGTTCCTCTAGGGGTAGGAACAACATGTTTAGGGACTTTGGATCCCTTAGATTATGGACATTTTATGCTCCATGCTGTAAGGCACAAAAATGTCTATAACACGAATCTCGCTTTGTACTTGTCTATACTTCCATCAACAACATGTTTGATCTTACAGATCCATTTCGAGGTGACAACCAATTTGTCACTAGGTCTAGGAACAATTTCCCAAGCCCCATTATTCATGATGGATTGATATTCTTCCTGCATTGCTTTCTTCCAAACCTCTTGATGAGCAGCTTCCTTGAATTTTGATGGTTCGACTTCAATTAACTTTGTCATGTATGCAACAAAACCATAATATATTTTTGGTTTCTTACTTTCCTTGAAGGTTCCTTTCACAACTTCATGTCCTTCATCATCTTCTAATGTATTTTTGAACCAATTTGGCCTTTTCCTTGTGGTTGGGATGACCACCGATTGAATAGGCTCACTTGGTCCTTCTTCTTCTTCTTCTTGATTTGTAGTAGTGTTTTCATGACGAACTTCTTCTTCTTCAAATATGGGAACTTCTTCTTCATCAGAATCAATAGGAATATCCTTTTATTTCTTGTATGCTTGATTTTCATCAAATATGACATCCATGTTTACTTCAATATGTCTTCCTTCCTTAATGTAGATTCTATATGCTTTTGAGGAGAGACTATATCCAACGAATATTCTCTTGATACTTGTAGATCCCAACTTCTTTTGCTTGTCCTTTGGAACATGGATGTATGCTGGACTTCCAAAGATTCAGAGGTGATCCACACTTGTCTTCTTTCTTGTGAATACTTCTTTGGTGTTGTATTATCAAGACTTTTATGAGGACTTCTATTTTGAATGTACACAACTGTCATTGCTTCTTCTCCCCATAAGAATTTTGGTAGGTCATGATCAAGGAGCATAGTTCGAATGCCTTCTTCAATTGACCTATTCTTCCTTTCAACCAATCCATTTTGTTCAGGATAATAGGGAACAATGAGCTCCCTCTTAATACCTGCTTCCTTACAATATACAATCAATTCCTTAGAAGTGTATTCCCCACCATTTCCAGACCTTAGATTTTTTATCTTTCTTTTGGTTAGGGTTTTCACTTCGGACCTAAACTCCTTGAACTGATCAAATACTCCATATTTTGTTTTGAGAAGGTAGAGCCATGTCGTTCTACAATGGTCATAAATGAATGTTACATAGTAGAGATGACCTCCAAGTGATTTTTCAGACATGGGCCCACACAAATAAAAATGGATGAGGTCTAAGATCTCTTTAAACCTAGTTTCACTATTCGGAAATGACTTTCTTATATGTTTTCCCAAAGAGAATCCCTTGAACACACCTTCATGATCTAACTTCATATTGGGGATACCATTAACCAATTGACTAAGAGTAGGGATGACCTTATAATGTAGATGGCCATACCTCCTATGCCATAGCTCAATGGGATTGATTTCCATTGAGGAGGTGGTGCAATGACTCTATAAAGGCTTCCTTCACAAACTCCAAAAACCCTAGCTTTATCAATGCTAGAGTCTTTCCCCAATCCAATAATTTTCCATCAACAAAAACAACTCTTTCCCCTTTATCTTCTAACCAAGAAATAGAGAGCAACTTATTTTTCAAACCTAGAACGTAAAGAATGTTGTTGAGGTGCAACTTCGAATCATTTTTGAGCTTCAGCGATGTTTATCCCAGGCCTCAAACAACATAGCTTTTGCTGTCACCCAATTCCACTGCATGAGAAGATGGCTCCTTTGATAGTGTATGAAATTGTTTACTTTCTCCTATCACGTGTCTTAATGCTCCACTATTAATGATCCATGCATTGTCATCATTAAGAGAACCTATAAGAGTAGCCAAGAATCCTTGACTTTTGACCTTGTTGAATAAGTAATGGATGACCTTCTTGATCCAGCTTCTAGCAGTGTTGATACCCATTCTTATGTAGTTCATCAACGAGGGAGAATGCAAGCCAACAAAGTGATCTTCAACATTTCCTTACTGTAGCTCTGATACCATGTTGGAAATCAATACAAGTAGATTAGGGTTTGATTCCTCTTACTTGGTAATTACTGTGAGTTATATTGGCTTCTTTTACCTTTTTATTATCTTATTTTTCATCAAGCAATTACCATATTATATGTGTACGAAGATCACAAAACAAGAGGCACAAAATGTAGGAACTATGCCAAGGAAAAACCCCCTCGAGGGGAAAACCCAATAAAAAATTCTCTTCCTTTCAATAATATTATTTGAGACTCTTCACCCTAGACAAATACCAAACCTTCCCTCCACACCAAGTCAGCGTCTCAGGTCTTCGACCCCTTTCTAGCAACACTTCTACCCAACAACTTCGACTATGCAACAACTTTCGGCTTCAGGCAACAAAAAAACTTGGAAGACTTCGATCTCCCAAACTAGGGCATGAAACATAGAGAGAGAGGCTCCAAAATTTCAATTTTCTTCTTCTCCTTAGACTTGACCCAACTCGCACTTCCTTTTGCTTCCTTAGACTTACTTCGCACTTCTCCAGCTTCCTTAGGGATATTGAACTAGCTTGAGATGAGATGCTCCAAATGAATTTGACTTCCTTCTATTTATAGGCTCCAAGTGAGTTCGAATTGGTGTCCTTAGGTCGACTTGATCTCTTCTAGGCCGACTTGGTGTGGAGGTTACACAAATTATATTTGACTCAATATTAGACATTTTACATGATTCAAAATCCCAAGAAGGGTCTATTTTAATGTATAATGACTCTATAAACTCAACATTAATCCTAAGAGTCCTCAATGGGGACTTTGACTAATATAATGATGACCCAAACATGAAGCTCATCCTTTAACAAGTCATTAATACAATAATAAAAATTACTTTCTTTATTCTTTTGATAAGTACATTTTATGATGACTCAAATACATTAATGAAGACCAAACCTAGTTACATTTTCCAACACCCGCCACCACAATAAGTGTTTAGAATTAGTTCATAATGGGTGGCTATACACATGATGAATAGAAAATGCTAGCGCTCATAGTGATCTGAAATTCACTCGTGAGTGACCTCAATTAAATAATTAATGAATGAAGGTATTACAGACTCATGTGCTGGTGTGTGTCTATGTCATTTTAGGCAACGGATCGATCATATTGCAAAATACACAGACACTGGAAAATGGAAAACAATAAGGAAAACACAGTAAGCAAATACAAGAACACAACAGTTAATAAGGAGTTCACCCTATTCTCTAGGGCTACATCTCTGGTCCAGCTTTTAGTGGTGGCCTTCTTTTATTGTGTCTTAAAAGCAGAGATTTACAGTGAGGAGCTCAATTTGAGTCTCCTAAAATAGAGAATGTTTGGTAGGGTGGTTCTTGGATTCCCCAAGCCACTAGAGTGCTAGATTCTTTTCCTTGCCAATTATTGACCTCTCTGGTCTTTAATGGGAGGAGCCCAATGTGGTGCTCAATTCTCGACAGATCCTCATAGGGATTACTTGTCTGCTCGATGTTGCCTTACACTACGGGTCAGCTCAGCTTTCTGTTTTTCTGCTTCTTGATTTACTGTCTTCTCTCTCTGGTTCTTCCTTCTTCTCTCTCGGTCTTTTCCTTGTTCTGCTCTCTGGCTGTTCATGGCTTAAAGCCAATCTGTCTCATGACTGCTTGTTTCCTCTTTTTCCCCTTTGGTTCTCCTGCTACTATTCGTTTGGAGTTCCTTGCCTCTGCATCTTCGCCAACGTCTCACAGGGAGTGGCCACTTGTCTTCTCACGAACTGCGCCAACTCTTCCTTGACGGTTCAGTATTTTCGGTTACATTGTGGAATGACTCATCCGCCAACTCAGTGGTCAAATCGGACGCAATCTCCACCGTCAGATCTGGAGCCCCCAGATCCTACGACATTCGCTCATTTCGTGTGGTTGACTTGCTCGACCGTTAGCGCATGATGAGCGGTGGCTTTCTCTCTCATCTACCAGACACGAGTCGGGCGTTGAATGGAATCACTCATTTTTCTCAAAATCTGCTTACCGCCCAAGGATGCCTCCGATATATACCGCCGGTTTTGGAGCGCGGGTCCTGCCTTTTGCCTTAGTGCCTTCCCCACGGTTTCCTGGCTTCCATGAGACCGACCACTTCGGGGTTTTTCATTTTCGAGGGGTTTTGCCCAAAGCATCAGAAATGCCATCTGTTTCCCGTAACATGGGCCTCGGTCAGCGCGCTTTGACCAAGGTCCTCGTCGTTCCTTGCTAGCTGCAAACTGCCACTATCCAAAGGTTTTCTTGATCGCTCTTTGCATAAATTTTTAAGTCTATCCTGATTCGATACAGTCATGGCACCTTGATAATATTCATGGATCTAATTCGGATCACGACATTCCCACTGAAAAAGATTTTGGACCACAAAAATTTGGTTTCAAGCATCGACTAAGTGAGGGTACAATTGTCTCACTTTTCCAATCTCTATCCACTTTGCATTTCTCGGCTTTGAACCTTGGGTCCAAATCTGAGGTACTCAACATCTCCTCTACACGTTGTCCTCACCTTCCTGTCCAGAATTGTGACTTCCTGCAATTCATTAAATATTTAGGTAGCAGGTCATCAATAGAAGGCAATTGAATCATCTCTTCGGGATCTTCAATCAATGAGGGTTCAAACAATCTCAAGCAATTTGCATTTACGACTGAGTAGATGTGCATGTAAGCTGGTAGATCAAGGCGAAAAGCATTCTCACCAATCTTCTCAAGTATCCTGAAAGGTCCATACCTGATAGGTTTTAGCTTTTTACCTTCACCTTGAATCTTGTCCTTGCTGATGTACAGTCAGACTTGGTCACCAACTTGGAAACTATGCTCCATACGATGCTTGTCATGCCTTGTTTTGTATTTGGATTGGCTCTTTTCCAGTTGTTCCTGTGCTGCCTGGTGGATCTCTTGGACTTGTTCAATGAACCTAGTTGCCCTGTCCACATCACTGTGTCCCTCAACTGTGGTGTCTTTACCAAAAACAGAATCCAAAGGAGACCTTGGTGTGAAACCAAAACAAGTCTCAAAAGGAGATCTCTGTGTAGAAGAATGTTTTGCTTTGCTGTAAGCATGCTGCACATAGCACAAATGTTCATCCCAAAGCTTAGGATGTTTGATGCAATATACTCTGAGTAACTGGATCACTGTCTTGTTAACTACTTCTGTCTGGCCATTAGTTTGTGGATGAAAAGTTGTGCTTTTCTTCAGTTTGGTGTCCATCAGTTCCCACAGACTTGACCAAAACCTCCCCACAAATCGGGTGTCTCGATCAGATACAATGGAAGTGGGTAATCCAAAATGAACCCATACATGTTCAAAGAACAATTTTGCAGTTTGTTCAGCTGTTATCTACTTATTACAAGGTATCAAAATACACATTTTTCTGAACCTATCCACAACAACATACAAATAATCATGACCTTTCCTCGGTTTAGGCAGTCCTCCAACAAAATCCATGGAAACACTTTCCCAAGGGTGAGAAGGAACTGGTAATGGAGTGTACAAGCCTAGTTTTCTATTGCTGGGCTTGCTTTTAGCACACATAGTACACCCTCTTACATATCTAGAAACTATCTCATTCATTTTTGGCCAATAACAAAATCTTTGCAGCTGTGCAACTGTTTTACTTATCCCAAAGTGACCTGATATCAGAGAAGTGTGTGCTTCTCGAATTATCTTTACTCTTTCAGTTTGTGGAATGCATAACTTCCCACAATGGTATAAGAGTCGGTCCTTTACATGATAGTCCAATTCTTCTACTCTTTTTCCTTGACTTAAAGTTGCATATACATCTTTAAAGTCTATATCTTGAGCATATTGTTCAATGTAACTCTCATGTAACACAGAATTATGCTTAAGTATAGTAGATGCATTTATAATGGGTCTAGATAACATGTTTGCAACTTTATTATGTATGCCTGTGCCATTTTTATATTTGATGACTAAATGAAACTGTTGTAGAAAACCCATCCATCTATAGTGTCTTGATTGCTGCAACTTAGTTTGAGAGTGTAGATATTGAAGTGGTTGATGATCAGTATGTATTACTGTCTCTTTGCCCATTAAGTAATGTTTCCACTTTTTCACACTCTGTACTAATGCATACAATTCTTTATCATATGTATGATAGTTAACTACTGCAGAATTAAATGTCTTAGAATGATAACATATGGGTTTACCGTGTTGTGTCAACACTGCTCCCATGGCATAGTCACTGGCATCTGTTTGGATCTCAAATGGTCTTTGAAGATCAGGCAGTGCTAGTACAGGTGCTGTACTAATTTTTTCTTTCAAGGTGTCGAAGGCTTTCTGCTGTTTGCCTCCCCACTGAAACACCTTGTTTAATCCTGTTAAAGCATGTAAGGGAGCTGCAATTAAGGAAAAGTTAGAAATGAAATTTCTCTAATATTGTGCTACTCCTAAGAAGCTTCTAACTTCTGTAGCAGATTTAGGTTTAGACCAGTTCACAATGACTGCCACTTTAGAGGGATCTATTTTCAATTCACCACCCCCTACTATATGACCCAAATAATTCAGAGATGTTTTGCCAAATTCACATTTTGAGAGTTTAACATAAAGTTTTTCTTTTTTCAAAACATCTAGTGTCTGCTTAACATGCTTTAAGTGTTTTTCCCATGTTTTGCTAAATATAAGAATGTCATCCAGATACATAAAAACAAAATCATCAAAAAATGGTATGAGTACATATTCATTAATCTCATGGAAGTAGCTGGAGCATTAGTTAAGCCAAAAGGCATAACCAACCACTCATACAATCCCTGCTTTGTCTTGAAAGCAGTCTTCCAGGCATCTTGTTCTGCAACTCTGACTTGATGGTATCCCCTATACAAGTCTAACTTGGAAAAATAAACAGCTTCTTTCAATTGATCTAAAAGATCATCTATGCGAGGAAGGGGATAACGATTTTTGATTGTTATCTTATTCAGTGCTCGGTAATCAATGCACATTCTCCATGAGCCATCTTTCTTTCTCACCAAAACAATTGGTGACCCACATGGTGATATGCTAGGTCTGATGAACCCTTTCTCAAGCAACTCCTGCACCTGCTTCTTGATTTCAGCATTCTCTAAAGAAGACAACCTGTACATTCCAATGTTAGGCAATGGAGCATCTTGCTGCAAAATAATATCATGCACTATTTCCTTTTTGGGTGGCAGACCTTTAGGTTCTTGAAATAATATATCGTACTCTGAAACAACCTTTTCTAAATCAGCTTGCTGTTTAGCATTACAACCCTCAAATACATTGGTTTTAGCATGTTTCCTTTCCTTTACAACCATTAGTAAGAATTGTTTGCATAAATTTATCATTCTTTTCATCTGCCATGAGTTTATGAGAGTATAATTATTCTTGAGCTTATGAGCTCTTACAAAGTATTTGATTCCATCTTTAACAAGTAGATACTTGTTCTCAGTTCTATAGAAAATAGTTTTTTTGTCATACAAGTAAGGAATTCCTAAAACAATTCCACATATATCAAAAGGAATTATGTCTAACTCAACCTCATCTACAAATGCTGACCCAAAAGAAAACTTGAGTTTGCATTGTCTAGTCACTTGTAGTTGTGCTTTATCATTCAACCATCCTAATGGGTATGGTTTCTTGTGAGGTGTAGTTACTAATCCCAACTTCTTTACAATTTCTTTAGAAATTAAATTTACTTGTGAGCCACTATCAAACAAAGTATCAATCTTTTGATGTTTGGAAATAACTCGAATATGAAAAAGCTCATGTCTTTTTCTCTCATTTTCTTCATCAATAGTAGATTGTGCAGAATTACTAGTAGATGCTTCAGAATTCTTACCTTTTATACCTATGGCTGCAATAGTTGTTTCATCTCCTGAGTCTGACCCCAAATCTTTCTGAATAGCTGCAACAGTCTTCTTCTTCTTTCCCTCGAACTTCTTAGGTCTCAGCTCTAGATGCAGAATCCAACAGTGCTCATCATCATGCCCATCCTTTTTACAGTGAGTGCATGAAGCTTTGCTCTTCTGTGTAGTGTTAGCCTTCCTTGCTTTCCATTTCTGCTTTCTTTTCTCCTTATTTTTGCCTGCAATGGGTTGGGATGATCCCTCAACTTCTGGACTTCCATTCTTTCCTCTAGCTTCTAGATGAGTAGCTTGTACAGATACCTCATCTATACTAGTGGAATTGAACATGAGGATAGTGTTTCTCATGTAGCTGTATAGACCACCAATGTACTTCAACAGAGTCTCAGGTGAGTCTAATGAGATTCCTAGAATCAATGCTCTCTTTCTAAATTCTTGAGTGTACCCTTGCACACTTTTCCCTTTCAACTGTCGAAGAGTTTTCCAACTCATCATGGCTTGCTGCATGTAGGTCAATGGATAGAACTGCTTTTTTATTGCAGTAAAAAATTCACTCCAGGCAGAGATAGTTTTACCATGTCTCTTCAGATCAGCTTGGGTCCTGCCTTCCCACCAAACCAAGGTAGTGCCTCCAAGACATAGGCTTGCCAGCTGAATCTTGCTCTTGTCTGATTCAATACTCTGCACTCCGCAATAAATATCAATTTGTCTAATCCAACTGTCCAGCTTTTCTGCATTCAACTCTCCATCATATATAAGTAAATCAAATTTAACATTTAGTTTGATCAAAGATGCTTTCTTTTTGTGTTCAGGGCTATTAGGAGGTGTGAGGAAGCTTTCTTCTTTCCCCTTGCCTTTTGAGTGGTCATGGAAATGAGACTCATCTTCTCCTTTTTCTTGTTTAGAGTCTGATGCATCTTCTTCCTTATGTTTTCTGAAGTCCTTATACATTTCCTCTACCATGGACTTTATGGCTAGGAAATTATCTATGAATTGAGGGTCTGGCCCCATAAAACCTTCTTCTGACATTGTCTTCTGAGGATAGACTCTCCCAATTTCAGGATTAGTTTCGACCAACTCTCCTTCTCCTAATTTGAGCTTTGATCTAGTTAGCATTCAACGGCTAAACCAACACAAGCGTGTCTAACCTTATAGCCTAGAGCTCTGATACCACTTGATCTAAAATTCACTCGTAAGTGACCTTAGTTAAATAATTAATGAATGAAGGTATTACAGACTCATGTGCTGGTGTGTGTCTATGTCATTTTAGGAAACGAATTGATCAGATTGCAAAATACACAAACACTGGAAAATGGAAAACAGTAAGGAAAACACAGTAAGCAAATACAAGAACACAACATTTAATAAGGAGTTCACCCTATTCTCCAGGGCTACGTCTCTGGTCCAGCTTTCAGTGGGGGTCTTCTTTTATTGTGTCTTAAAAGCAAAGATTTACAGTGAGGAGCTCAATTTGAGTCTCCTGAAACAGAGAATGTTTGGTAGGGTGGTTCTTGGATTCCCCAAGCCACTAGAGTGCACAAACTTTTTTCCTTGCCAATTCTTGACCTCTCCGATCTTTAATGGGAGGAGCCCGATGTGGTGCTCAATTCCCAACAGATCCTCACAGGGATTACTTGTCTGCTTGATGCTGCCTTACACTGCGGGTCAGCTCGGCTTTCTGTTTTTCTGCTTCTTGCTTTACTGTTCTTCCTCTCTGGTTCTTCCTTCTGCTCTCTGGGTCTTTTCCTCATTCTGCTCTCTGGCTGTTCATGGCTTAAAGCCAATCTGTCTCATGACTGCTCGTTTCCTCTTTCGCCCCTTCGGTTCGCCTGCTGTTGTTCGTTTGGAGTTCCCTGCCTCTGTGTCTTCGCCAACGTCTCACAAGGAGTGGCCACTTGTCCTCTCACGAACTATGCCAACTCTTCTTTGACGGTTCGGTATTTTCAGTTACGTTGTGGAATGACTCATCCACCAACTCAGCGGTCAAATCGGACGTCAAACTTCTCTATGCACAGCTTAATTCCCCTGTCAAATCCGGTTTCTCCAGCAGACGCAATCTGATCTAGAGCCCCCAGATCCTACGACATTCGCTCATTTCGCGCGGTTGACTTGCTCGATTGTTAGCGCGCGATGAGCGGCGGTTTTCTCTCTCATCCGCCGGACACGCGTCGGGCACTGAATGGAATCGCTCGTTTTTCTCCAAATCCGCTCACCGCCCAAGGATGCCTTCGATATATATCATCGGTTTTGGAGCGTGGGTCTTGCCTTTCGCCTTAGTGCCTTCCCCACAGTTTCCCGGCTTCTATGCGACCAAGCGCTTCGGGGCTTTTTCTTTTCGAGGGGTTTTGCCCAGCGCATCAGAAATGCCCTCTGTTTCCCGATCCGGGCTTCCCAACTGCCAGTTTTGCCTCCTGCGTGGTCTCCATGGGCCTCGGTCAACGTGCTTTGACCGAGGTCCTCGTCGTTCCTTGCTGGCTGCAAACTGCTACTGTCCAAAGGTTTTCCTAATCGCTCTTTGCATAAATTTTGAAGTCTATCCTGATTCAATACAATCATGGCACCTTGACAATCGTCATGGATCCAATTCGGATCACATAGAATTTTTACGTATCAAAATAAAAATTAATATATTGTAAAAACAAAATTTAAAATATAATTAATTACTAGGCGCACAACTTATAATGTTCGCTTGCATGGCTTTTTACACTATTAATTTCATAAAAATTAAACGATTTTAGAAGAATAATAAAAAATATTTTATATTTATTTGTCCATGGATGTAAATAAACAATACACCTAACGAATTTATATAAAATTTAAAATTCACATAAAACATATCATTTGAGGCAACATGCCTAACCTTGTTGTCTATGCTAGCTTGTAAGCGAATTAAGGAAAATATCATAAATTTAATTTATAACATTGCGCTAAACTTGTTCGCCGTGAGCGAATTAAAAGCATAATTTTAAATGCGATAAAATTCAAAGTGAAATTCCGACTAACGGTCATATGATAGGCTATAAAGCTGAAATTCCGACTAACGGTCCTATGATAGGAAGATTAAGCCTTATAAATTACCAGCAGATTCTCGTATTTGGTAGGATTCAAGCATTTTCCAAAACTACAGGTCACACATCGCAACTCATATTAATTAAAGTATATGGATTCATATTAATTAAAATATAATTATGTGGTAAATCGTGGAGGAGTTGGAGGAATTGTTGGGATGGCTAAATGTAATGGGAATCCGGGCAAAATAATTTCAAAAAATCTTGTAGATGTAGTGTTTGAATCATGTTTTTGATGGTGGTAATGAATTCAACATTATCAAAACCCTCTAGGCACCTAAAATTATGAAATTTGACAGTTTTTACTTGAATTTACAAAAATTCCTACCAGAGTTTTTCAAAATATAACCAAAATTTCCATAATTTATCGGGCAAAAAAACATAATCGTTAAACTACAGCAATCGTAGCACATTTAAAAAAAAAAATAGAAGTGATAAGATTAAGTTGAGAAGGAATTATGTAAAGTGAACTAATTGTTTTGAAGTCGGTGTAATTAATTCTTAAAATATAATAAGAAAATAAATAAGAAGTTAAAAAATATATTTGAGAAAAATCAATTAAAAAAAAAAGATTTATCTAAAATTTATTAAATTCCAGTTAACTAAGGATATCAAGGTCTTTGGCAATTTTAAAAATAAAATAAAAAAATAATTAAGAAGTTAAAAATTATATTTGAGAAAATCAATTAAAAAACAAGAAGATTTATCTAAAATTTATTTAATTCTAGTTAATTAAGGATATCAAGGTCTCATATATATATATAATCAGTTTCAACTTATTTATTTTTCAAAATACTTAATTAATTGAAAAAAGGATGGAAGGAAGATTCTCTTATAAAAGTGGCATGATTTCATGTTATAGATTATGTACCTTAAAAAGGAATATTCAAGAAAAATATATTAACATTATTATTAATGAGAATAATGACAAGAAAATTACATTAGTATCACTTTACCAAAATAAATTTTAATTTCATAATCAAATATTATTGAGAATGAAAATGTCTCTTATTTCGAAGCATAATACAAAATATAATTATGTGGTAAATCGTGGAGGAGTTGGAGGAATTGTTGGGATGGCTAAATGTAATGGGAATCCGGGCAAAATAATTTCAAAAAATCTTGTAGATGTAGTGTTTGAATCATGTTTTTGATGGTGGTAATGAATTCAACATTATCAAAACCCTCTAGGCACCTAAAATTATGAAATTTGACAGCTTTTACTTGAATTTACAAAAATTCCTACCAAAGTTTTTCAAAATATAACCAAAATTTCCATAATTTATCGGGCAAAAAAACATAATCGTTAAACTACAGCAATCGTAGCACATTTAAAAAAAAAAATAGAAGTGATAAGATTAAGTTGAGAAGGAATTATGTAAAGTGAACTAATTGTTTTGAAGTCGGTGTAATTAATTCTTAAAATATAATAAGAAAATAAATAAGAAGTTAAAAAATATATTTGAGAAAAATCAATTAAAAAAAAAAGATTTATCTAAAATTTATTAAATTCCAGTTAACTAAGGATATCAAGGTCTTTGGCAATTTTAAAAATAAAATAAAAAAATAATTAAGAAGTTAAAAATTATATTTGAGAAAATCAATTAAAAAACAAGAAGATTTATCTAAAATTTATTTAATTCTAGTTAATTAAGGATATCAAGGTCTCATATATATATATAATCAGTTTCAACTTATTTATTTTTCAAAATACTTAATTAATTGAAAAAAGGATGGAAGGAAGATTCTCTTATAAAAGTGGCATGATTTCATGTTATAGATTATGTACCTTAAAAAGGAATATTCAAGAAAAATATATTAACATTATTATTAATGAGAATAATGACAAGAAAATTACATTAGTATCACTTTACCAAAATAAATTTTAATTTCATAATCAAATATTATTGAGAATGAAAATGTCTCTTATTTCGAAGCATAATACAAAACTAAGAACTTGCAAGTGAGAATTCGGTATATTCATGTCAAACATGGACACAAATATTTTAATGTTTCCTTATAAGAAGAATATGATGACATTCCAAGACATGACAATGAAATCAAAATCGATAATAGCTTCATCAAAGACTTTAGAGATATTTCAAAACACATGCTTCAAGAGAATCAAAAGTCAATATCAAGAATGGAAAAAGAATTTGATGAAATTATTTAAGATAAAAACAAAAACAATCCTAGCTTAAATGGTCATGGTCAAAAATTACTTGCACAAGTTAAAAAATCTAAAGTTACGAACCATTCATTGGAAAATAGAGTAAAACAACTTATTCTGACAAAAGCATCGAAGTCAAGTAAAAATTTCCATGTTGAGGAGAAGGGAACAAATACATATCCCGTTAATCTAATTGAAGTCAAAACATACTCAAATGTTGCAATACAAATGATGGAACTTCCAATTGAAGATTCTATAATCAACTCAGCAACATCAATACCTAAAGTAAATCAAGAAATCACCATGAGCATGGCAAGGGAAAAACAAGTTACAAAAATACCTTACAAAAATTACTTGCCCAAGTTAAAAAAATCTGAAGCGAATAAAACAACTTATTCTAACAAAAGCATCAAAGTCATCAAGTAAAAATGTCCATGTTGAGGACAAGGTAACAAATACAGATCCCATTAATCTAATTGAAGTCAAAACATACTCAAATTGGGCAATACAAACAAGAGAACTTCCAAGTGAAGATTCCATAATCAACTCAATAACATCAATACCTGAAGTAAATCAAGAAATTAATATGAAAATTTACGAATCTAATAAACCAGAAATCCTACTGCAGTAAATGGATTTGCATTACCTACTTGTGTTCTTCATTTAACAAGTTATTTTCAAAATTATTCATAAAATATTAATGCAAATAAACTGCAGCCTACACCACTATACAGATCAAATATTGAAAAAAAAAATGAGACAACCACACAAAGGACACACTTATTTTTGGACTAAATGTCTCCGGAAAAACCCAATGTGGGAAAACCGGTGCAACATATATGAGGGTTTTATTATTAAACACATTTCTAAATACAACTAGGGTTCCAAATCTATCTCATCCAATGATCTAGGAGGATATTGTCAGTCCAGCATGAGCAGAGTCTTCAGTGGTTCAAAGTCAAAGTGATCTTCAATTGATCATGGTCGATGAGGTCTTGAACTTTATCAAATTCGCGAGTATTCGTCGTGAGAATTCAATGTTCGGTGTCTTCAGTTTCGACAGTGATGTTATGGTTCATGTTGTCCGGTGTTGGTTTCAGTTCTTCCAGTGATGTTAATGGTTGATATGGTTTTCATGGTGTTCGAAGGATATGGTGTTTGCTACTTGGTTTTCAAAAAAGGAATAGGTATCGTCATGCGGGGTTATGTCACATAGTGACAATTTGTTGTACATGGGTTTTAGAATTAAAATCAAAGTGACGTGAGACTAACTCTAAATCATTGCTAATACCTATGCTACAAACCTAATTCAAACCTCACATTAACCTAGACCCTACAACCATGCACTTAAAACTACACCTAACACCTAAACCCTAACCTATACCTAAAACCATGCATTAAAATGCATTAACCCTAAGACAAAACCCTCTCAGGCCATGTTAAATGCATTACAAAACCATATAACATTGAAAAATGCACATAAAACATTACAATGTATTACAAATGACCCTAACCACGGGCCTAACCGCGCAGGAAGAAGACCGCAGCGGGCACATGTGAGTAGGTAAGAGTTGGCAGTTCACTGGGCATAGTTTGGAGTTAACTGTAGTGCTAACCGTATCAGAACCGTGAAGGATTAACTGTGTACATCTAATTGGCTAGCGGATACGGGTAGCAGGTGAGTCATCGTAGTTTGGTAACCGCAGCAGCTAACCAGGCGGGGGAACGGAACCATCGAGCAGAGGTTATCACATGCAGTTCAGTTGATTGCAACCGCGGGCCTAACATGCAAGGTGGCGGCTTATGACAAGACCGCAACAGAACTGCCTGTTCACATGCGGACAATCAACCTATTCCACACAGTTTTTTGACTGGCAGCAGGCCAACGCTAATCAAAAATCCATTTTGAGTTTTTAGTTGAGTTTTTGAATATTTTTAATTCAAATTCAACCACCATGAACCATTAGCCTAAGGTGTCCTCTAGTGGTAAGACCGAGACCATATGATGATTAATGCTTAACTAGATGCTATGTTTAGCCATGGAAGCTCGAAAAAAAACATGGAACTCTTTAAATTCATCCTTTTTCCCATGGAGAAAGGGGAGAGTGGTTTTAGAGTTTGTATGCAGATTCTGGAGGTTATAGGCAGTTTTGTTTTTAGTGTAACAGGAGCATCCAGAGTCAGAATTGGGAACTGTGACAGACATTGGAAAGATAATTTAGAGAGCTTTCTTGTGACAGTGACTAGAAGTGCCTGCATGCATAGTAAGTCTGGTTAATTTTCTATGTAATCAACCTCCTCAGATTTAATCCTAATAAAGCGGACGCCCATCTTGAAAGCAGACCCAGAGATGTAGTCCATCAGGGAACAACTCCGTAATCAATATTGGTGTCTGGTATCATTGTGTTTTTTCTGCTTATTACTTTTGTTTTCATATTTTTTATGTTTCAATTTTGTCGTAAATTCATTCCTTTTTAATCAGTTCTCACGGTTAAAGCACCTTAAGTTAACATTCAGTTCACTGATGGCATTAATCAATTCTACTTCAGTTTAATGTATGATCATTTCAGATCATATAATTTGGTATCAGAGCAGGTTGCGTTTGTAGAATTTTGCTAGTGAATGTTAACTAGGTCTAAGTCGCAATGTGGAGAAGGAATCCTCGAGGAGATTGATCCAGAGATTGGAAAGTGAAGAGTCGCTCATAAGTTGACCATGACAGGATCTGATACAGGTGAAATTCCCAAAACTAAGATGAGCGAGGAACAATTTCAGAAAGAATTCTTGAGTATGCAGTAGATGTTGGAATAACTTTACGAAGATAAGAAGGCGAGGGATGCAGCTTCTTCTTCCAAGACATCAAAGAAGGACAAGGGTAAAGGCAAGGTTGATAAACCTCCTACACCTCCATCATCTCCATCATCATCTTCTTCTTTTTCTTATTCTTCTAGTTCAGAATATGAAACAAAAAAGAAACATAAGAAAACATCTCTTTTGAAACTTGATGTAAAATTTGAGTTACCTATTTATGATGGTGAAATGAATCTTGAAAAGTTAGATAATTGGATTAAGCAGTTAGAAGTGTATTGTCGTATTCAGAGAATTTCTGACGATAAAACAAAAATTTAGTTAGCTACACTTAGAATGGGGGGAAAATCTTTAATCTGGTGGGAAAGTAAAACTCAAATAGATGTAAATCAGAAAGGTAAATTCATTTCTTCATGGTCTAAGTTTTTAAAATATCTTAGGAAACAATTCTATCCTTTAGGATATATGCAACAAGTTGTTATTGATTGGCAGCATTTGAGGCAAGGTAAAGGGCAGAGTGTTTAGGAGTTTACTCAGGGGTTCAGAAAGAAAGCATTGGCGCTTGGTATTTCATTGGATACACGTGAAACATTATTAAAGTACATCAGCAGTTTACATTCATATTTGCAGCATACGTTATTGATATTTAATCCTGATGATTTTGATGAAGTGTGTGTTCAAGCCCTACATATTGAATCAGGTGCCAAACCATTCAATTTTTCACCACAATCATCCAAAGAGTTGGAAATCAAGGATTCCAATGATAACAAGAGGAAGAACAATTCGAAGGGAAAGAAATTAGTGACAGCTTAGAAGGAAAGACCTACTTGTTCTCATTGCCATAGAATCGGTCATGATGAATCTAGATGTTGGAAAATTCATCTCAAACTTAAGCCAAAGAAGTTCCTTAAGGATAAGGATGAAAAGAAAGCAAATGCAACAATCCAACAAGATCTAGGCTCCGATTCAGGCGATGAAAGGAGGATAAATACCATAGTTTCGACAGGTAAAACTTCTGACACTAGTTCAAGTTCTAATATTATTGCATCTTCATCAAACATAAATCCTTCAAATGAGGATAAAAGAGTTGAACTATTTCACATAAGGATAACTTCTAAGCATACAAAGATAGATACAATGCTTGACAGTGGATCACAAGCAAATTTAATATGAATATTTAATTAAGAAATTGGGTTTGGAGACACAGAGTCATCCAAGACCGTACCCATTAGGTTGGCTGAATAAATCAACTCAAATAAAATTCACAAAGCAGTTGCAATTAAAATTTGCCATTACAGCTAATTACATTGATGAAGTGGAATTAGATGTTGTTCCAGTAGACATATGTAGAGTTGTCTTAGGAAGTCCTTATATTTATGATCCTGATGCGGTATTTTATAGGAGAGAGCATAAATATCACCTTAAGGAAGATGGGGTTGAATTTATTTTCAGGGCACATAAAAGTAAAACTCACTTGAATTTAGTTGTTGCTAATCAGATGAAGCGATTAATAAGTTAAAATAAGAGATTTGTGCTCATGTGTGTAAAAGAACAACATAAGAATCGACATGATGTTTGTTTAGGTTGTGAGTCTCAGTTTAAATATAGTTTGGTCAAGAAGGTAGAAATTTTTTCAGTTCTATTTAAAGAACCCAAAAATCTTACTCATAAGCAGGGAATTCAACATGTGTTACAGTTGATGTCCAAAGCTCCTCTTCCTAATGTCAGAATGAATCATTTCAGTCCAAGTTTGGAAGTTATAAATTATAGGGATGCAGGTTAGTATTGGGGAAAGTTAGTGTTACATTTCTCTTGTATTATATCACCATTTCATGTTTCAAACAATTTTGAAACCTATTTTTAAGTGGAGAGGAAGCCTATTTGTTTTCATATCAAAGCCTTTTCTAAAGCAGTGTCAAAATATCCAGTACATGAAAGGGAAAATTATGAATTAAGGGAAAATGTTAATCAATGGAGACATCATTTAAGGGATGAGGAAACAATGATTCAATTAGTCAATAGCCACTTCAATACTTTCAAAGACAAACTAAGTTGCAACAATTTTCACACTACAGTTTGATGGGTTTATTGCAGCAAGTTCACTTCGTAATAAGGAATCAGGAAAGTATATCAAGTCAAGTAGCTGGTATGAGGTCAAGAATGTCTTTGAATGTTTCTGTTATTCTAAAAAATAGATTGTTAGTACATGTCAATAGTATTGAACGATATGCTGCAGAGGTTGTTTTCAAAGATGTTTATGAATCACTAATTCATGGTACCTTGTGGAAAGAAGTCAATTTCCATGTTCATAACAGGTTGTTTAACCATATTCACAAGTTGTGCATACTGCAGATGGATGGAACAGTTCACGGATTCAAAATGTGCCATGATCAAATCATCAAGGTCATCACTTTCAGGTGGTTGATCGAATGTATTGGTACACCATCAGGGCAAGGTGGAGAGTGAGGGAGCTCTACCCTCACCTGCTATCTGTCTAGTCAAACTTTTGTGGTCCAAAAGCTTTTAAGTGGAGAGGATTGATCATGGTCGATGAGTTCTTGAACTTATTAACTTCGCGAGTATTTGTTGTCAGTATTCAATGTCCAGTATCTTCAGTTTCGACAGTGATGTTATGGTTCAGGTTGTCCGGTGTTGGTTTCAGTTCTGCTAGTGATGTTAATGGTTGATATGGTTTTCACGGTGTTCAAAGGATATGGGGTTTGGTACCTGGTTGTCGACATGTGTTTATCATCAGTTTTGCTCGGGTGGTTGTCAAAAAGGGAACAGGTATCGTCATGTGGGGTTATGTCACATAGTGACAATTTGTTGTACATGGGTTTCAGAATTAAAATCAAAGTGATGTGAGACTAACTCTAAATCATTGCTAAAACCTATGCTACAAACCTAATTCAAGCCTCACATTAACATAGACCCTAAAACCATGCACTTAAAACTACACCTAACACCTAAACCCTAACCTATACCTAAAACCATGCATTAAAATGCATTAACCCTAAGCCAAAACCCTCTCGGGCCATGTTAAATGCATTACAAAACCACATAATATTGCAAAATGAACATAAAACATTACAATGTATTACAAATGCCCCTAACAGCACAGGGAGAAGACCGCAACGGGCACATGTGAGCAGGTAAGAGTTGGCAGTTCATCGGGCGCAGTTTGTAGTTAACCGTAGCGCTAACCGTATCAGAACCGCGGAGGAGTAACCATGTACATGTGATTGGCTAGCAGCTACGAGTAGCAGGTGGGTCATCACAGTTTGATAACCGCAGTAGCTAACTTCATAGGGGAAAGGAACCGTCGGGTGGAGGTTATCACATGCAGTTCAGTTGACCGCAACCATCGCGCCTAACATGCAAGGTGGCGGATTATGACAAGACCGCAGCAGAATTTCCTATTCACATGCAGACAGCCAACGCTAATCCAAAGTCCATTTTGGGTTTTTAGTTGATTTTTTGACTATTTTTAATTCAACCACCATGAACCATTAGCCTAAGGTGTCCTCTAGTGGTAAGACCGAGACCATATGATGATTAATGCTTAACCAGACACTATGTTTAGCCATGGAAGCTCGAAACAGAACATGGAACTCTTTAAATTCATCCTTTTTCTCATGGAGAAAGGGGAGAGTGGTTTTAGAGTTTGTATGTAGATTCTGGAGGTTATAGGCAGTTTTGTTTTCAGTGTAACAGGGGCATCCAGAGTCATAATTGGGAACCGTAATAGGCGTTGGAAAGCTAATTCAGAGATACTTCTTGTGACATTGACCAGAAGTCCTGTGTGCACAATCAGTCTCATTAATTTGCTGTGTAACCAACCTCCTCGGATTCGATCCTAATAAAGCGGATGCCCATCTTGAAAGCGAACCCGGAGACGTAGTCCATCAGGGACGAACTCCGTAATAAATATTGTTGTTTGGTATCACTGTGTTTTTGATGCTTATTTTTTTTGTTTTCATATTGATTATGTTTCAATTGTCGTAAAGTCATTCCTTTTTAATCAATTCTCACAGTTAAATCACCTTAAGTTAACATTCAGTTCACTGATGGCATTAATCAATTCTACTTTAGTTTAATGTATGATCATTTCAGATCACCCAACAAAGAATAAACCCAACAGAAGTACCTCTATCCAGAGACAAATATTTTGGTGAATCTAGCAACTTTATGAACAAACTCCACAGGTAATTGCACTATCACCAGTGTTGTGCAGCAATCGCCACTCCAAGCTCTGCACTGGAACTGCGTCACCCTCCCAGTGATCCTTCTCGACTTAGAAATCGATTTGTTGAACTGCTGCTTGATTTGCCTCATAGAAACCCCAACACTGCCTATAAGTGACCATGCCAACCCTCAAGCCTCTATGTCACCCTTTCTAGAGTTGCATTATCTCTCCCTAGTGCTGCTCTGCGTCTCTGCTATGTATTCTCGACCTCAAACTGAAGTCCCTCTACCAAAATACCCCTTTGCGCACTAGAAACTTACTTTGAAATTCTCAGCAAACCACACCCTGGAATTTCGAACTAGCTTAAGTGTTGCTCTCACTGTGTGTTCTCTAACTGACCCCAAGTCTTCCTTTGTAATTTTCCTCTTGAGAAATCAATGGTTGTGATCTAATCTCTAATTAACAGCTCAGATTAAATTAGACTTGATCCTCACCTCTTAGAAACTTGTCACCCATATTTTCATTAATACCCATTAATATTTTAGTTTTCCTGAGTTTAGACTTTGGAACCCCATTAAAAATATTAATTATTTTAATAAAATACAATCTGGGTGTAATTTCACTTAACTATTTCTGGGTCTTGGATATCTCCTGTGTTCTAGCCCCTACACAAAATTTTGGAGCTAGAGCACATCCGATGTTACCCAAAAATTAACACTCCAGGAATGTGCTCTAGCAATACTTCCCAGTAGATGTATCAAACTGATCCACGACATCGGTCCTTTGTGCTACTGATGCTTGGCCTGCTTCCCCTTATCTACTGCACTGCTGTAATCTGTACTACTTCCCATGACACTACCACTGTCACTATTGTATCTACATTGCATCTCCCGCTCAATATGTTGCATCATGCTACCCATAGAACTGCCACTGCTAACTGCTGAACTGCAACTTAGTTGATAAGAAGTAATCAACTGAAAATCCACCCAAAAGCTGACATGTTGGTTAGTCTAGATGCCCCTTGATGTTGAATCTACCTCTGCTGCTAATATGTGTTGACCCTTTGATGCTACTATGTTGTTGTTGTATTTTCCTGCCGCACAAATGCAACATTCCACTATGTTGCTTCATACTTTGTCACTCTAGATCTGCCACTGTTTCTCCATCATCCCTTGTACCGAATTCTTCTACTGTCATTAAGGGCTCCCGTAGTCGTATGTGATCCAAGAGTTTGGGCACCTCAAGGGTCCTGCCCTTTCTATAACTCCTTCAAACTACAGCTCAATATCGCCCCACCTCTTCTCTAGAGGCACATGAGCACTCATGGCGCAATCATCATCGACCTCTTTGTCAACTTGCGCTGGAGCAGCCTTTGATTCAAACTTCTCTTCTTTTCCCTTCTTCCGAGAGCATTGCATGGCGAAATGACCCATTTCTAGACATCTGAAGCATCTAACTTTGGATATGTGTGTCTTCTTTCATTTATGCTGCCCTTATTGTCCCACTGATGCGAGAGCTGTGTCCTCCTCTTCCTTGACTCTGATCCCTTTGGTGTTGCTTCCTACCTTGGTCAACTGTCTGATCTCTTCCTGTCGAAGAGCTGCCCACATCTCCTCCCAACTGGGAAGAGAAGCCCTACCCAAGATGATTTGGACAAAAGTTTCCTAGTTTTCAGTGACTTCATTCAGGGCAGTCCTAACCATAAATTTAGGATATGGTGTAGCCCCTACAAAAGTTAGCTGGTCACAGATCCTTTTCAACCCAAGAAGGAAGGGATCAATTTTCTTCTTCCTTCTGCATCTGAATCTATCTCAGCTAACTATCAAGAAAAATATTCCGTTGAACGAAAGTTCCATCATACAATATGGTCAAGGCCTCCCACATTTCCTTTGTTGTGTCATTCTCAGCAATATGTGGGATCGCATGATCCTTGACCCCGTCCAAGATCATGCATTTTTTTCATTTGCTTGGGCCTCCTTGTACTTCTCGAGAGGATAAGCAACTAGAACAACAATTGTCCTCAAGGCATAATCCTTGATGCAATTTTTATCCAAAATTGCCAGGATCTTGGCCTTCCAGATGATGAAGTTGGATGCTCCATCCAACCTACCCTGATCCCTCGGTCCGTTAACTACCATCGCTGCTCAAATAATGTTGAACCAGTTCTCTTCTCCCTCTTTTGTTGCTGCCCCAACAGATCTCAAATCTAAATTTCTTTGGTGCTAGAAATCTTGTAAGGAACAAGATCCCTCTGAATTTCAATTTCCTTCATGGAAATCCTTTTGCCAACCAATGTTGAACCACCCCTCTCTCATCTCTCTTTGTTGTTTCTCAACATTGGATCTATATTTCTTGGCAAGAAATCTTTTGAGGAATTGATTCACTCTACTTTTCTTTTGCCCCACTAGGTATTTTTCTGCACCAACAAAACCAACACCCCACCAGCAACTCTAGATGAAATATGCACTGCACCTCTAGCCACGACAACCAGAAAAACGAGACTCGACAGTCTCTGCACTAGCCAAGTAAGTAATGTGTTACCTTCTACAGCAACAACGTCACCTAATCAGGATGAGGTAAGCTTTGCATGAGCCTCCCTTGGTGATTGTGTCACCCCTCCTTTGCTCTCTCGGCCAGAAATTACGTTGTCTCTTGGGACAATTGTCTTCACATAGATTTTCCTCCGTCCTTTCGTCGATGGCTTCAATCCTGCTTGATCTACAATTGCTCTAATACCATGTGAAAATTTCTGAATCTAATAAACCAGAAATCCTACTGCAGTAAACTGATTTGCATTACCTACTTGTGTTCTTCATTTAACAAGTTATTTTCAAAATTATTCATAAAATATTAATGCAAATACACTGCATCCTACACCACTATACAAATCAAGTAATGAAAAATAAATGAGACAACCACACAAAGGACACACTTATTTTTGGACTAAACGTCCTTGGAAAAAAGCAATGCAGGAAAACCGGTGCAACAGATATGAGGTTTTTATTATTAAGCGGAATTATGAATACAACTAGGGTGCCAAATCTAGCTCACCCAACAGAGAATAAACCCGACAGAAGTACCACTATCCAGAGATAGATATTTTGGTGAATCTAACAACTGGATGAAAAAACCCCACAGGTGACTGCGCTGTCCCCAATGCTATGCAACGATGGCTGCTCCAAGCTTTGTGTTGGAACTGCATCACCTCCTCTAGAAGTTGCGTCACCCTCCTAGTGAGCTTTTCCGACTCAAAAATTGATTTGTTGAACTGCTACTTGATTTGCCTCACAGAAACCCCTGCGCTACCTCTAAGTGACTGCGTCAACTCTCAAGCCTCTGTGTCACCCTTTTTGGAGTTGCAATGTCTCTCCCTGGTGTTGATCTATCTCTCTGCTATGTATTATCAGCCTTAGACTGAAGTACCTCTACCGAATTGCCCCTCTGCACTAGAAACTTACTCCGAAATTCTTAGCAAACCACACCCCATAATTTTGAACTAGCTCAAGTGCCGCTCTCACTATGTGTGTTCTCCAACTGTCCCCAAGCATTCCTTTATACTTTTCCTATTGAGAAATCAATGACTGTGATCTAATCTCTAATCAATGGCTTAGATTAAATTAGACTTGATCCACGTCTCTTAGAAGCTTCTCACCCATATTTTCATTAATACCCATTAATATTATTATTTTCATGAGTTTAGACTTAGGAACCCCATTACAAATATTAATAATTTTAATAAAATACAATCTAGGTGGAATTTCACCAAATGATTTTTGGGTCTTGGAGATCTCATGTGTTCTAGCCCCTCCACAAAATTTCAGAGCTAGATCACATCCGATGATACCCAAAAATCAATACTGCCTCTTAGCGAGCAATGTGCTCTAGCAATACTTTTGAGCAAAAGTTCACATTGATCCATGACATCGGTCCTTTGTGTTGCTGATGCTCGACCTACTATTGCAATTTGTACTACTTCCCATGACACTGCCACTATCACTGATGTATCTGTACTGCAGCTCCCTCTCAGTATGCTGCATCATGCTGCCCATAGTTATGCCACTCCTAATTGATGCACTACAACTTAGTCACTGAGAAGTAAGCAACTGAAAATCCACCCAAAAGATAACATGTTGGTAAGTCTGGATGCCCCTTGATGCTTAAGCTACCTCCGCTGCTAATCTGTGTTGACCCTCTGATGCTATTGTGTTGCTGTTGTATGTGCCTCCCGCACTGCTGCAACATTCCAATTCGCTGCTTTAGAATTTGGCACTCTAGCTCTACCACTATTGTTCCATCATACCTCGTACCACATTTTGCTACTGTCATTAAGGGCTCCCATAGCCATATGTGATCTAAGAGTTTGGGCACCTCAAGGATCCTTCCCTTCTATAGCTCCTGGGAACTGCAGCTCAATATCACCCCACCTCTTCTCTAGAGGTGCATGAGCACTCATGGCGTAATCATCATCGACCTCTTTGTCAGCTTGCGCTGGAGTAACCTTTGAGTCAGACTTCTATTCTTTGCCCTTCTTCCGAGGGAACTGCGTGGTGAAATGAACCATTTCTCCACATATGAAGCATCTGACTTTGGATATGTCTTTGTTCTTTCATTTATGTTGCCCTTGTTGTCCCGCTGATGTGAGAGCTACGTCCTCCTCTTCCTTGACTCTAATCCCTTTGTTGTTTCTTTCTGCCTTGGTCAACTGTCTGGTCTCTTCCTATTGAAGAGATACCCACATATCCTCCTAACTAGGAAGAGAATCTCTGCCCAAGATGCTTTGGACAAAGGTTTCCCAGTCTTTGGTGACTACATTCAGGGCAATCTTGACATAAATTCAAGATATGGTGTAGCCCCTACAGAAGTTAGCTAGTCACGGATCCTTTGCAACCTAAGAAGGAAGGGATAAATTTCTTCTCCCTTCTGCATTTGAAACTATCTCATCTAAATCTCAAGCAACATCTTCTACTGAACGAAAGTTCCCTCGTACAATGTGGTCAAGGCCTCCCACATTTCACTTGTTGTGTCCTTCTCAGCAATATGTGGGATCACATGATCCTTGACCCCGTCCAAGATCATGCACTTTTATTTTCTCTGAGCCTCTTCATACTTCTTGAGAGGATCAACAACCAGAACAACAACCATCCTCAAGGCATAATCCTTGATGCAATTTTTATCCAAAAATGCCAGGATCTTAGCCTTCCAAATGATGAAGTTGGATGATCCATCCAACTTGTCCTGATCCCTCAATCTGTTAATTGCCATCTCTGCTCAAATAATGTCGAACTAGTTCTCTTCTCCCTCTTTTGTTGTTGCCCCAGCATGTTGGAAATAATACTGAGAGGGGGGGTGAATCAGTATTAGCTAAGTCAATAATCTTTTTCCTTTCATATTCAAATTTATATATGCTACTTTATGAAGGTAACTTGCGTGTACATGCAACTGTATTTAAGGAAACCAACGTAAATCTAGCAGACTTATGATTTAGTTAATTCATCATATGTTGATCTTTGATCAGTGCATTGGTACTTCATTAACCATATAAATAGTAACCATGTGTAGTAATATCAGAAAAAGCCATCACACATAAGAAACACACATGAACACCAATATTTAAGGTGGAAACCGAATGCGGGACAAAAACCACCTGCTGCTGTCTTCTTTTAATATAAGAAAAACCTGTTTACAATCTTGTACTGGTGTAGACTCATACCATTATGCAGGCACCTACTTGCAGAAGGTTACAACCTTCTCTCATTCTCCAACTTCTTATGGAAGGGAGCTATAACCCCCTAGCTCTTGTACTAGCCGATATGTTTACTAGTACATAGGCGCCGACCTACAGAAGGCTACGACCTTCTTAATTCTTCCAGGGAGCACATTTGATAAATTTTCAGACTGGATACTCCTAGAACACAACACCACAATTTGAAGGCCACGTTTCATCCAATTTTCATACTGGACCCATCAACAACATTGAAGCTCAAAATCAATTACCACTGCAATACAATTATCAAATACATCTGCATCAACCAATCACTGAAACTCAATCATCAATCTCTGAATCACCCACAATTGAATCACTGAAATCCCATCGTCACTGAAGCAAATCACAATCAATCAATCCGAACATTCAGAATATTGTCATCAAAACACAGTCACCAGAACACAAAGCAGAACCCAGAACTTTGCAACAACAGCCAGATCCAACTGCAACTTCAAATATCATATTTCATAATGTATACGCTACTTAGATGTGTCGAACTAGCGTGTATACATGCTTTTATCAAAGCCAACCAACGTACATATATGCAAATATTAACTCATAACTTTGCAGCTATTCCAGACTTCAGTCATACCCAGATCATAACATTTACAAAATAAAACATGCGTCAATATTCAGATCTAGACTATACATGATCAAACCACATAATGATAATTCATTTCAAGCCTTAAGATCCCGATCCATCATTAGATCTTATCCCTCATCAACTGCTAAGGTTCATCCTTAGTTCAGATCAAGCAAAGCACCATAAGCCCATAACCTGTATACTTCATCAGATGTTCAACTTGCACCTTGGCCTAATGATCTTCTCCTCCTTATATACTCTTAGGCCTTTCTCAATACCTTGGACCAAAACTACTTAGGACCAATACGTTGGACCAAATACCTAGGGTCAATACTTTGGACCAAATGCCTCGGGTCAAATACCTTGGATCAAAATGCCTTGGACCAAATACCTCAGACCAAAAACTTGGTCTTACAACGTGTACGCGCTTTTCCTCCTGTGAAAATGCGTGTATATGTTATACGCTCCTTTTGTTTTGTTAACCTGCGTGTATATGCTACTTAGACAAAGTGAACCTGCGTATACCTCTATTTCTTCATTCTTTGGAGTCTGATCTGTAATCCTTTGCTATTAACCTGCTGCACTGTGAACTATTATTTGAGTGAGTTTCCATCAAGGAAAACACCTGTATCATAATGCCAACACATCAAAACTCAAATCTAGATTTCTTTGGTGCTAGAAATGCTCTAAGGAACAAGCTCCCACTGAATTTTGATTTCCTTCACGAAAATCCTTCTACCAACCACTGTCGAACCACCGCGCTCACATATCTCTTTGTTGTTGCTCAACACTGGATCTAGATATCTTGGCAATAAATATTTTGAGGAACTGATTCCCTCTACTTTGCTTCTGTCCTGCTAGGTATTGTTCTGCACCAATAGAATCAACACCCCACCAGCAACTCTAGATGAAATTTGTGTTGTACCTCTAGCTACTATAGCTAGAAAAATGAGACTCAACAGTCTTTGCGTTGCACCTCTAGCCACGATAACCAGAAAAACAAGACTCAACAGTCTTTGCGTTGGCCCAGTAACCACTTTTGCCTTTTGTAGCAACAACGTCACCCAATCAAGCTGACACAAGCTCTGCGTGAGCCTCCCTTGGTGACTACGTCACCCCTCCTCTATTCTCTCGGCCATGTTAGCGCTTGGAATTTCACCTCAGGCTGAAAAAGGTAAACTCCAAGGCAACATCAAACCACTTAGCCTTGTAGCTAGCCCTACGGGGCAGGAGAGGGCTCTCTCCGGTTTATCTCGGTAAAGATCTTCAATGGGCAAGATAACCAATAGGGAAACACTGATTTTAGGCTAGTAAACTAATCAAGAGGTTTGATTTGGGATTTTTAGGTTTTTGGTGGAAAATCGGGGAAAGGCAATTTCGGGTGCGGGGATTGGACACAGTTTTCGCAGGGGGTTCTTTGGGGCAAGGTAGGAAACAATATTGATGCCTTTGATAGAGATGGATGGATGAGAATGACCGGTGAGGAGTTAAGGAGAGCAAGCAATAACCTTGAATTCTTAAAAGCAGAGCATGACAGTCATGAATTCTACTTTAACACTTCATTTGTCTAATTTGCAGAAGGAAAAGTAAGGAAATGATTCACATAACACACTTACAAGTACAAAGAGAAACACACCATCAATACATGTGACCACAAGAATCCCAAAAAGGACTGCAAAACCCTGGTCTTCCTTTGCCAAAAAATGCAGAGATACAATGAGTAATACAATAAGAGCTTCTCCCTCAAGAGTCCAACCATGAAAATGAGCAAGAAAGTACATAATATAGGCCATCTAACATCATTCCCTGCCTCTAGGGGTCGAGCTCACTATCCTAGGAGCTGTTTCAACCAATTCTAAACTAAGCACTGAAAACTAGGCAATCAAAACAACTTGCCTCTATAAGCTAGGAAACCAATTCATTCATTACATTTTACCTATCTGATGAATGAATCTTCTAGAAGAGATAAATAAGTGCCTAAAAATCATAAAATTACATCATTTACAGCAAGGAGGATGAAAATCAACTCCCAAAAAGTCAAATCCATTCAAACTGCGCTTTGCTGAGCTGTAGGTTGATTTCCTATACAAACTGCCTGATGGGTCGCGCGCAATTCCTGGACGGTTTGCGCGCCTTTGGAGGCACTTTTGAGGCACTTCCAGGTGTCTAAATGAGGCAAGAGTGGGCTTGTTGGAAAGGTCTGGATGTCTACTTTCCAACCCAAGTGGAATTTCTGAATTTGGTTGTCATTTTCCCCTCCAAAATTGCAATCTCCCAAGACTGCTTTCTGTGTGTCAAAAATGTGGCAGAAAGTCATTTTTTTCTTGTTTTTTGACTTTCTGGAGACCCAAAACTTGGTGAAATTTCCTAGTAATGGCTGAGCAAGTGTAACTTTCCATGAAAAATCCAGAAATTCTATTTTTCCAAAATGGAGTTGCCAAACGAAAGGGTCGCGCGTGGCGCGCAACCCGTCAGGGAGGAAAACCTGTTTTTTGCCAGAAAAATAAAAAATGACCCAAAATACTCAAAATTTTTTGGAATTTGTGCTGGAGTTTGAGTTATCTAGTATCATGCTCCTTCAAAGAATCCTCAACCAAGATGTGGAGGCGGTCGGGCCTTTTCCTTCGTTTTTGTGCTTTGGCCAACTTCCTTTGGAGCACTTTCATTTTCGCCTTGCATACATGCATCTGCGCCCAATAATGATTTTTCATGTTCCTGAGCAAGTCCTTATCCTGGTTGGCCTTGGCCAGTAACCTCTCCAAATGAGCATTGACCTGAAGAAGCATAGCCTCTCGCTCAACGGGTACCAAATTGCCGGGTCTCTTTCGAGCCAAGTTGCGGTCCTCATGGATCCTCCGCAACTCATCTAGAGTGTGCTCCTCCTCAAGCTGCTTGTTGTGCTGCTCCAAGTAGGTGATGGTCCATTGTGCCCCTTCTAATCTCTTCTGCAATGCATCATTTTCAGCTCTAAGGTGCTGAATGATCTCCTTGACTCTAGGCTAGGAGAACTGATATCAAGATCAACAAGCTCTATATCTGGAACACCTGATGGCCCCTCATCAATCTTGGGTTGTTTGCCCCTCTCTGATACCTGTGCTACTGTCGGAGACGAGGCCCCTTCTACCTGGTGTGGAGATAACACTCGTGGTGCTGATGAAGAAGGCGAGACCCCTTCCACATGGTGTGGAGAAAATACTCGCCTAGCTGCTGCAAATAGGGCCCTGTGGCCTCTCTGATAAGTGACCAATGGAGGAGAAATGACATGTCTAGCCTCAGGGATATCATGCTGCTGTGATGGTCCTCCCTCCTCATGAACAATCTCAGGATGTGGTGGTGGTGCTGTGAAGAACTCACGAGAGATAAACTCCTCCCATGGGATGCCATGCTGAGCCAACTGATGTATGACCACAAGCTGAATCAAACCATAATGATAGAGGCTCCTATATTGTTGTGCTGGGCTCTTACTCTGCATCAAAGGCACCATACTCTCAATATTCTGGCACAAGAAAACCGGGATGTTCATCATCCGTACCCGTGTGAAATGCATCAATAAGCGAATATGGTATGAATACACAAGTGAAAATTTGCCCTCACAGGTGAAATAGCGCATGATAAGCCTCATCAAAGGAGCATACTCATTCCTCAAAAATATGAAAGGAAATACACCCGTCACTTGTCTCATAAATGCAGGTTTGATGTAAGGCTCAAACTGAACACTGTCCAATATTTTGCGCTTGTTCCACACTTCTCCTACATTTGGTATCCCTGTTGCTTGAGCAATCATCTCAGGTGTCAATGTAAAATCCACTCCTGCAAGGTTCACAGCCCATCATGCAAATGCAAAACAAACAAGCGAGCCCACTCCCTGTGATGCTGAATCTGAGAGATCCTCTCGCAAAACTCATAACAAGACATATAACGGAAACATGAGACTGCAATTGGACAAGCCTGCAAATCGGTCAAAGAGGTGGGCTCCTCTCTCCTATGATGACCTCTCTTTCCACCCTTGTGAGGTCTCCTCTGTACCTCAAACTCTGAAGCTGACTCATGGTCATCACTTTGCTCATAATTGGTTTCGGTTTCTGACATTGTTTTAGGAGAAAAGTGGCTGAAATGTACTGCTGCTTCTGCTTTGAAATATGCTGTTTAAAATGCTGTTTTAAGGGGACAAGTAGCACAAGGGAAACGTTAGGGAAGGGATACTTTAAAGGGAAATCGGGAATAATAATGAAACAGGGAGTTTAGGGGAAAAATCATTGCATATACTCATTATACACTTTTACTTACAAGGATGTTATGGGAGGTAGGGTTAGGGTTTTAATTTTTTTGATTTCTTAGGGAGAGGGGTAGGGTTTAAGACTCTTAGCAAATTTGGAAGGGAAATTTAAATAAAATGATAAGGAATATGTAATGGGAGGTGGACAATAGGAAAGAAAAGGGATACCTCAAAACAACATAATAAACCCTAGCAATTTTGACAATTTCAAGCCCAAAAGCACAATGGAGACTTTTACTTGCAAAATGAAGACCTTTAAAAATACAATCATGATCTTCTTGAACTGTAGCAAGCAATAATTTTTCATGATTTGAGGGCCTACCTTGCAAAATTTAGCAACTTGTGGTTCCTTGACAGCTTGCTGGCGGTTTTGTGTAGAGGGAACGCTGATGGGTCGCGCGCCTCACCCAACAGGTCGCGTGCGCCTGACGGGTCGCGCCCGTATAAAATTTGCACTGGCGGAGGTGCCCTGACGGGTCGCGCTCGTCTGACGGGTCGCGCGCCAGTCTCGACGGGTCGCGCGTCTCCCAAACTCACCGAATTCACTCAAACGCTCTTGCAACTGATTTCTCTATCACTTGGATGCACAATGAAGCTTGATGGAGGGAAATAGAGCCTTTATAGCCTTGCTTTGAATAAATTTCATGTCACAACCCACATTCTAATGTTTTTCATGACACTTTTTAAACTTTGAATGCTGCTGACTTTTTGGTTTCCTTTTATCCTGAAATTGGTTGAATTGATGTTTTCCTTGATAATTTTTTGCAGGGATAGCTTCTGAGGGGTCCTGGCAAGGGAGCCAGGGTTGTATGCTGTCCTTTGAATCATTTTGAATTTTTACAATTTTTACAAAATTTTGAGAAATGACCTTGGCTTTAAAAACAGGGTTTTTAAATCCAAGGTGAAAATTAGCTGCACAAGATAGAATCTTTCGAAGAAACACTTTGAAAATCATCCCTCTGGCTTGCTGGGCACTTATTGACCTTCAGAGACATGACCTTGAAGACAAATTTGACCTAAACCCTAGACCTAGAAATTTTGACCTCAAGACAAGACAAGTAACCTTGAAAAAGTTTAATGACTAAAACAACTTGATCCAGCAGTGACAAGAGGGGAATAAAGACACCAGCTCCTCCATCAGGGTTATGGCATGCCTAATGGAATGTGATAAGATGACACTAATGAGACACCTACTTATGCAAATGCAAAGAGCTTTGATCGCTGATGGAGGGCTACTAGACCGACTCTAACATTGGCTCCAATGGGGATGGTAGCTCCTTGGAGGTACCAAGAACCTTAGACCTTTGGGAGAGCAGACCAGTGCTTTATAATCATTGGGCAATGGAGTCATTATTTACACATGTGACCCAAACCGGGATAGCTTTATTGACTTTAACAACTGACTGAAAATTGGACTAACTTTGACCCAAACCGACTCGATGACGAATTGAAATGATGGAAAAAACTTGATTCTAACAAATTAACTCAAGACCTAAACTGAAAACTTAAAACTTGATGGTAGTACATAACCGCCTAGGTTACAAGACAACATACCATCAAACTATATCATAATGCCAATGTAACCAATCAAGCAGATGCCTTCTTGACTGATTCTTCTTATCAGATCTTCTGGTCAACAGTACAAACCTATAACTGAGCATCCAAAAACATAGCTGACCATGATCTCCTTCATCACTGAACACTGCAATAAACACTATCACTGCTGGCTGCAACAAACTTGCTAGAGGATCGTGAAAACATGAAGATTTGCCACTGCCACCTCCTGCTGAAAGAACAAGGTGTCTTTTGCTTCAAATTCTGATCTGCCTTCATCATGTGCTTCGGTAAAAGTATGCTCATGGGCTTCAAAAAACTCTGAACAAATGGATGGGCAGATCTCTTCTTGGAAAGGCATTTCAGCACATGAAACATATGAAGAATCTGAAAGGTAATCCTGTATGCTATGATCTTTGGTAGTCTGACAATATGGTAGGTCATCCTCATAGGATATGACATCCAGATTCTCATTACATTCATCAATCATGAGAAAAGAATTTTCAGATGTTTCGTAGAACCCAACACTAACATTTCTATCAGCTATCATAGATTCATCCAGAGAAACATTTTCACTTACTTGAACGAAAATCTTGTCTTGTTTTTCACAGAGGCAATGAACTACCTCCTCATGAAGATCTAGTTCTGGTGAGATGAGAGCATTTAGGTCTGCTACTCCATTTTCTTCATTTGAGGCAGCCGCGACAACAACTCTCTTTTATGAGATCCGGAACAACATGTTTTTCCTCATCACAGTTTATCTCCCGATCTGATTTATCATCATCACTTTCTGAGATTGGAACATTACTTTCCTGCGTTATCTGCATGCTGTCTTCTTCTATGGACAGATCTGAAACAACATTCGCTCTTTCCTCATTTTCAACCATATGGAAATCTTCAGCCTGCTGATCTTGACAAGTATCCTCTAAGATTTCTGTGTGCTGCTGAAATGGATTCTCATACAGAGCCTCCATAATCTCAACGTCCATAAAATTATCATCTTCATAATATTTCTCAAGGCTTTCAATAAAACTATAAGCATGCTTGCAACAGTCTTGAACTAAATTTAATGATGGATAAGAGTCCTTATATCGTTCAATGAACATAGCATGAAAATCCTTTAAACAGTAAATACAAGCAGGCGGCAAACTTTCATACCATGATTGGGCTTCACCTTCCAGAGTGGCCAGGAATATCTTCATCAAGCAATCTTTAGGAAAATCCACCTTCAACTTGCGAATATGCATATGAAATCTAACTAGATGTAGAGCAGCATCCTTCTTACCATCATCATTAAATGTAGGCAAATTCCTTGACCAATCTACCTTCGGAATTTTATTTGGAAAACCAGGGATGTGATCTCGGCTCATGGGAGCTTATCTTCTTGCAATCTGATCCATCTTGAAAATCTCAAAGCTACTGATCTCTCTGCAGTGAAGTCACCATGAAGCATTGATCTCTGGAGTTTTCAATGAAGGAGTCGCTAGTGAATGATTTCAGCCTTGTCAGTGTCTGATCGTTGTCCACTATCAACAATCAGATCTGAACTTGATACATGTACCGGGGTAAAATGCAAATGAAGTGCTGTATTCACAAGCTCACGGAGATGGACTGAAGCAGCGTTTATCTACTTCCGCTTATGCAAAGCAAAAGCGTTTCAAAGGCTACCTGGCATAACTTCAGGCTCCGTCTAAGACTTATGAAACAAACACATCAACCCACAGACAAGTTTGTTCTCCCCAGTATGGTCGCCAATATGTTAGCGCTTGGAATTTCACCTCAGGCTGAAAAAGGTAAACTCCAAGGCAACATCAAACCACTTAGCCTCGTAGCTAGCCCTACGAGGCAGGAGAGGGCTCTCTCTGGTTTATCTCGGTAAAGATCTTCAATGGGCGAGATAACCAATAGAGAAACACTGATTTTAGGCTAGTAAACTGATCAAGAGGTTTGATTTGGGATTTTTAGGTTTTTGGTGGAAAATCGAGGAAAGGCAATTTTGGGTGCGGGGATTGGACACAGTTTTCGCAGGGGGTTCTTTGGGGCAAGGTAGGAAACTGTATTGATGCCTTTGATAGAGATGGATGGATGAGAATGACCGGTGAGGAGTTAAGGAGATCAAGCAATAACCTTGAATTCCCCTTAAACAGTTGAAAACATTGATATTAAGCAAACTTAAAAGCAGAGCATGACAGTCATGAATTATACTTTAACACTTCATTTGCCTAATTTGCAGAAGGAAAAGTAAGGAAATGATTCACATAACACACTTACAAGTACAAAGAGAAACACACCATCAATACATGTGACCACAAGAATCCCAAAAAGGACTGCAAAACCCTGGTCTTCCTTCGCCAAAAATTGCAGAGATACAGTGAGTAATACAATAAGAGCTTCTCCCTCAAGAGTCCAACCATGAAAATGAGCAAGAAAGTACATAATATAGGCCATCTAACATCTTTCCCTGCCTCTAGGGGTCGAGCTCACTGTTACACAGTAAATTGTCACTGTCTCCTTGTCAGTCTCCCTACTGTGTCATGAAATCAAATGCACCGTGCTCATGCTCTCTAAACTGGCCAAATGACCCACTTTGCCAAAGTTTATTTCATCAGCGCGACTGTTATTAAAATAATCGCGCTGACTGGCGGCTGATAGTGTAACTGATGCGCTGCCAGCGCGGAAGCACACGGGTTTTCCGCGCTGGTCGAATTTCATCAGCCAGTGCATCCTATGAAAGTATTGAGCCGCGCTGACACAACCTGCTCCGTTATTATGATGCGCTGTCAGCGCCCCAGTTCAGTTATGCACCCGTGCTGATCCAGTTTGGGCGAATTTGTTCCAACAGCCAGCCTTCCAGACGGTTCCAGACTTGGTTGTTGGCTTTGTGAGTATCGCCCTCCCTTCTCTGGCATGTCTGTTTCGTCATTTGAGCCACCTTCCTTGGAAGTAAGCTTATCCTCCCACCATTTGTGGAGACTCCTTCTCCTATTTAAGCCTCTACCATTGCCATGAGCAGCTAGTTTTGGGAGTTTTTGGATAGTGTGGAATTCATAGTGCTTAGACTGCTGCTGCTAGTAGGTAGTTGGTGTGACAAGTGTGGTTTTGCTAGAGGAAGCTTAAGGAAGGTTGTGAGTATTGCTTGTGTGAGAGAGAGCTTTGTTTTTGGAGAATCTACCTCCAAGGGTGAATGCTTAAGAGACTTGTTGGCTGGACCCTCTAGAGAAGGACTCAGCGTCAGAACTTTGGTTGTACCTTTCTCTGTTATTGATTAATAATAGATGACTACTGTTATGGTTCCATTCTCATTTGTCTTTGTAATGGTTAATGTGAATTACATCCTTTCTGACTGATGTATAATTGCTTTTATTAGATTTCACGCTTGTGTTTGTCTTTCTCTTCGTGTGTGCAGGTATCTATTCACGGAAATCGTGGAGGATTGTGACCGGCCAGAGCAAAGGAGCGAGAGCGGCATCTCTTCATCAAACAATAGCATTGGAATCCAAGTAGGTGTTCATTGCCTCTCTATTATTTGCAATTAGGAACTTGCACAGTAGCATTGATTGATTGTTGCTAGACCTGTTCTGGGCTAGTAGGGATCACCTCTATCCGTAGAGGGGATTTACCTCTCCAACAATTTGGCGACTCCGCTGGGGAGCTGGCCTTTGTCTCTTTTTGTTCATTCTTGTGTTTGAGTTTGATTGTTACACTCTTTTCAAAATTGGGGATTAGTTCTCTGCTTTTAGACTTCCTGGTTTAGTCTGGGAGGTGTATAAATTTTTTAAAGAGTTCTGGCCTTGGTTTGGGAGTTTTTGGCTTGATTCTGCCTCTTTTTTAGCCTCAGCATGGTTTATATCAAAACAGTTGCGCTGGCAGCGCATAGCTGTCTCTTTGACCCCGTTGTCATCGTGCTTGTACGTAAAACAGTCGCGACGGTTCTGAAATCGAACCAGCGCGCTTAACTCGTGTTCTTCCGCACTGACAGCGCTTTGTTGCTACGCGTGACCTCTTGTCAGCGCATTGTTGCTGAGAACTACCCGCGTTGAGCCTGTAAAATTGAATTTGTTTCAATTTTGCCTCCTGAGCCTGTTGGTTTGACTATCTCCAGCTCTTTCTACTTGGTTTATGACTTGATATTTATTGTTTGAATTGTGACACACTCGCTTGCGAAGTCTTGTCGGACGAATTTCGTTTTTGTGTCCCGTGACCTAGTGCCATCATCCCGTTGTCATTGGATTGACCCTGTTTCATCACTCGTCCACAAAGAATTCGTTGCTGCTCGTCTTTGCTATTGCGGAGACCTTCCTCTTTTTGCTTTCTTTGCTTGTTTGCTTGAGGTGATTGTCGTTGAACCGATCCTTGGATTGTTTCACTACCCAGACACAGATCACAGTTGCTAGGGTTCAATCAGCTCCTTTCACGCTTGTTGTGTTTGTCATTGAGTGATTTTACTTCTTTTTACTCAGTGTTGTTGTCTCTCAAAATTCATTTTAAAGCGCACAGTGCCATTGAAAAAGAAATCAAACTAATATCTTTTGCATTCAATAGTTAATGAAAAGAAGAGCATTTCATTGATTTGTGTTCTGAAAAGAAAAGTTTCATTTCCTTGTCATTAGCTGCATTAGATTGTTTGATTGTTTGAGTTCATTTTGTTTTATTGAAAACTCCTAACCCTCTCATAGTTAGAATTCATCGAATGAAATGGTATTCTTTGGCATGTAGTTTTCATCTAGGTAATTGTGAGAGATCACACGATAAGGCCTGAAACCGAAACTTAATTCAAGATCAACCATAAAATAAACTGAATAAACCTAAAAACGCATTGGAACTTAACGCAAACATCTAGAGGTCTTGGTTAGAGACGTGTTCCGGCGTCTTTAAACATAGTCACTGTTGTTTCACATTACGGTTGGGTGATTCCTCCTTCTGTGACTCGATAGTGGTCTAACACGGACGGTGCTCCCACGTACCATCGCGTATATAGGGAGACCCCACTAGGCTTTTATCCTTGATCCATAGGAAGCCGAGTCTACCGCCCTGCGAACCGTAACGCACCGAAAACAGCATTCGGGAAGATTGACTGCAGTACGGAAAGTCCTTGGTTCTCATACGATTGCCAAGGTGTATAAGCAGTTTTACGGATTGCTTGGTAAACCCTTTGCCTAGAATCTCCAGAGCAGTCAATTTTGATCCTTTTCGGACTCCCTAAAAGAAAAGGTGCCAGTGAGCGTCTTGTCACTTCGTGCTCATTAAACATTCGAAGGAGACTAGAGTCATCTTTTCGTCCTTTTCTCGACTCTTGAAACATGAAAAGGTCAAGTTTGGTTCCTGTGTCTTAAAAATTTATTCGTCCATGATAACATCACCTGGTTAAATCTTGTGTTAGCTTGAATAGGTTTCCCTTTTTGTCTGCCATGGCAACTTTTCCAGGGTTCACCAACCCAAGTTCCCCTCCTGACGGGAATCTTGGTCATTTCCCTCCTCTCGGGAATGTTGGTGCTCCTTATATGGCAACGTTATCCCTTCCAGGGTTAACTGTCGGGTTGCCTGTATGGTTGTTTTCAACCTCTCTGGTCCCTGTCGTGTCGGCTGTTAATCCATCAGTCCCTCCACCTGAACAACATCATGTTGATCCTAAGGTGGACCTCTCCCCTACGACGCCTACTTCTACGTCCTCATCTTCTACTTCGCCTGGTGAAGGCCTCGTTTCGAGTAACCAGGTGGCTAAGAAGAAGAAGAAGAAGAAGACCAAGAAGAAGAAGTCTCCTAAGGGAGAGGCTACAAGTATAATTGTTACTCCCTCGAGTACACCTGCAGTCGGATATCCTCCTACTCCTCCGCGGAAGGTTAAGTTTCCTTGTCGATTATGCAAGGAGGACCATCTTCTTCGCGATTGTCCTGACATTCCCAGGGTATTAGAAATATGGTCTCGCGATCCGGCCCACCCCTCATCGTCCTCTGGGGCTCACGACGATGCTACCTTATTAGTTGGGAATGGTAAGGGAAAAGGGAAGATTCGAATCCCTTGTAGACTTTGTGAAGGCAATCATCCCCTTCACCTTTGTCCACTCATGGATAAAGCCTCCAGTGTCTTGGAAAGTCCCCCAACTCCCTCACCCTAACTTCCCGTTGGATATCAACGTCTTTCTGCAGTTGCAGATCATCCGCCTCCTGACAATAAGATTGGTTCACATTCTTCTCTTGTCCAGGCCCCTCTTCCCGAACCCGGCTCTGTCCAGCCTGTTCCAGACCAACCATTGGTCGGAAAGAGTGTCGACTCGAGTCCGCTGCTCGCTCACTCTGTTTCGGAAGAGAATCATGCTCACGTTCTTCTCGTCTCTTCAGATTCTCCGGAGTCCCGAAATGACTCTCCTAACCCAGCTGCTCCCGAAGGTTCTCCTTCGTTCCCTTTAGCGCCTGGGGGCAATCATGCGATTCCCCCACCAAGTAGTCTGGTCGCTTCCTTTGATTGGAATCGCCTGATTGCCGGTCGACTTCCATCCCATGTGCCCTTCCAGGTTACAGTACTTGCCTGTGATAAGGCAGTACTTGGCACTGTTCTGGATGAAGGTGCGTCGGTCAGTCTTATGCCGTACACTACTTGGCAAGCTTTAGGTTCCCCGCAGCTCGGGCCGGTCACGCAGAATCTGTTGGCCTTCGACGGAGGAGCCTGTCCATCTCTAGGAGTTCTCCCGAAGTTCCCTATTACTTTGGGAGGAAAAACCGTCTATATAGACGTCTTGGTTACCCAAGGTGTTTTAGACTTTAGTCTTCTCCTTGGTCGCGACTATGTTTACGCCATGGGGGCACTTGTTTCTTCGCTTTTTCGTGTGGTCTGCTTTCCACACGATGGAAGAATTGTGACTGTCGATCAATTGTCGTTCGTTAGTCCCCCAATGCCTCCTGCACAGTTGTCACCCCCTCCTAGTTTTTATCCACCAGTTGTATCTGCCCCACCACGGATCAACTACGTGGCCACCTACCCTGTGCCCGTACCCAGTGATGACATCGTCGTTCATAGTGTCTTGGGGGCATTAGGTCCTGACTTCCAAGATGTGGTCCTTTCACCAGGAATAACACTCTTGGAGGCACCGACTTCCTATTCATTATGAGGCAGTTTGGTCGGAGCATAGTTCACCTTCCTATGTCAAGCTCCCTAAAAAATGAAATTGGGACTGGTCGGAGCATAGTTCCTGATCTTGTGTCAAGCTCGCTAAAAAATGAAACAGGGAGTCTCGAGGATAGTTGTGCTAATGTATCAACCTCTTTAAAATAATGAAACGACTTGTGTCCGAGGATAGTTCTTTTACCTGTGTCAACCTCGTTAAAACAATGAAACATGAGCTCGTGCAATTCGAGCGCAATAACCATTATGTCAACCTTCAACCCATTTTCAATGGACTGAAGCTTGGGGGGCATGTACCTTGAATTGAGACACGATGCTAGGGGGCATGCCTGTTTCCTTTACCATCAAGCATAGTTTGCATATGTACCATGTGCTTTTAAGCTTACATCAAAATAAAATCCATTTTCAAAGCATAGTTTGCATACGTGATTGTCATGTGTGTTTTCAAGCTTTCGTAAAAATAAAATATATGCGTGTGCGTAAATACATTCCAAAATGGGTCGTTTGTTATGCAAGTAGATACATCAGATCACATGTGTGTCGAACAGTCGCATAGCATATAAAACACATCATCACATGAAGAAAAGATCCATCTAGGAATAAGCATATGTATGTGAAAATAATTTCTTTTGCAAGCATAGTTTGCATGTGTGCCTGCATATGTGCTTTTAAGCTTGCATAAAAAATTAAAATACATGGGTCGTGTGTTGTGCAACTGATACATTAGATCACATTTGTATTAGACATTTGCATAGCATATAAAAACATCATCATATGTAAAAGATCCATCCAAAATCGGTATATAGATATATCGTGTGGCGCACTAAGGCGCTCAAAAAATAAGTGTATGCGTCTAAAAGAAAAGCCGGTGTCCTCAGTACATCTGAGACATATGTCTCTCAAAACATCAGTGGAAATAAAACCTAGATGACTACTGAGCTGGGTTATGCTCTCTATAGCATACAGCTGCCCGTGCCACCCGCCTCAAAAGGCGGTGCATCCTGGGTTCCACCCCCACTGTGTGGATCTGAGAAGCTATGGGGACCTCCTCGACCCCCTGATAATCTGGCACTCCCACCAGTAAACCCTCGAGGTTGCGAGCTATAGTCTCCGTCGTGTCAACTCCTGGAGGAGCCAGGGCCAGGACTCCAGCACCTTGCCCCTCTCTCCGTGCCTCTGGGGCTAGACCAATGGGTCTCACGGGTCCCACATCTGCACATCGTGACGTTTATCAAGACATGTACATGAAAAATAAAAAACATTAAAAAATATTAAAAAGAGATCAAGTGTCATACCTCCATCATCCCAATGCTCTCCCGCGGGCAGTGGCATGTCGGGATCGTTGCGGAAGTCCATACCGGCATATGGCCAGTCCTCTACGAAAATGACCTGCCGATCCAGCCACTCTCGAAAGTACACTCCCCAAGCCACTGGGCGGCCGCCACCTCCGCGCGGCATGACACGGCCCCATCGACTGGCCCTCGTCTCCCGAGGACCTCTGGGTGGATCCACGACCATGTATTGTAGCTGTAGGGCTGGCACTCGCTCCAGCATGAGCGAAAGTAAGAGCGACCCATAAGCAAACTGCTTCGACTCTCCGCGTCGACAGTTTCTCAGTTGCCTCTTCATGCTGGTCGTCACTGCTGCTGCCCAGTTAAAAATGGTGGGCTGTAAGCACTCAAGAGCCAGTAGTAGATGGGTCTTTGAGGCCTCATGATTGGCCAAAGAGCCCGCTACCCGTGTCACCATAAAGAGTATGGTGCGAAGAACAATGTCGTCCACCGTCGGAATACCAACCTTCCCACTCCGTGTTTTAACAGCCCGTGGACACACTCGAGCCATGAGCTGGTCAAGGGTCTCACCGCTGGGCCGTTGCCCCTCCAGGATGGGCATCTGGCCCCGGCGTGACAATCCAGTCAAAAAATAGATATCCGTGGAGTCAAACTCACTGTCCCGGCCACGGATTGTGAATTTTCCGTCAACTGGGTTCCAAGCTCTGATTAAGAGCTCGAGGAGATCAGGTTGCGCCCTCAGGCGCGGAGTGAGGAAGAATTTTAAGAACCCGCATGCTTGCATTGCATTTCGGCATTCCGCAATGGCATAAGCGGCTATATCCTTGTCATCGTGAGCTCTCTCTTGCCAAACGAAGGCCATTATGTCCTGCAAGACCATGAAAAAACATTAGAGCGCTAATCGTTGGAGTTTGTACGTTCATTTTCTTAAAAAAAAAAATTTACGGCATCAGCGCGGCTGTTTTTAAAACAGTGGCGCTGATCATGGCGCCCCGTTGTTTTTTCCTTGGGTCAGCGCGGAAGCACATGTGTTTTCCGCGCTGACCCGAGAGGTGGTGTGTGTAAATTTAAATCGATCAGCGCGGACCCGAGCGGGAAATCCGCGCTGACCGAGAGCGCATCAACGCTCAAAGAATTTGCCCAAAGGGCCACTTCCCACCATGGAATTGCTCTCAAAAAGACTCAAATTAAAGCGCAGGGGGAGGAGAACCTACCTGGAACAAGCTGCCGGATGAATGGTGTCCGCACGGGCTGGAAATCGCTCCGTCAACCTTGCAGCTCCACAACGTTCTTCACAACTCAAAATGGTAACAATGGTAAAAAATGACTTTTACCCCCCTATTTATGGTAAAAATTCATAATTAACTATGGTTTTTTATAAATGTGGGTTTTTTGTCATGTTTTTACCATGGATTTAGCACTAATGTCGCTATATTATGCTTTTATGCATGTTTTACTATGTTTTTTAACATGTCGAACAGGTTTACGCGGGTGGTGTTCTTGTGCAGGTTCTAATAACCGGCGTGGTCACATCAATCCTATGAACACTTGGTCCCAAAAAACGTCGTCTTCACGCTCTTTTCCGACGTAAAGTAAGAAAAGATGGCCGGGTTCCCTCTCGACTCGTTAAACGGAACGAGAGGCGGTCGCTTTTAAAGCTCTTTTTTCGACCGTTTAACTTAAAAAGATCGCCGGGTGTTTGTCGTTTCGCACTCGTTATTGGCTCTAAAACGACGTGCTTCCGACCGCTTTTTTACTTTTTCGGGTCGAAGTTACTATTCACAAAAAGTACTCCTCGATCATACTGGTCGGGCGGTTCTTTCGAGCATTGTTTTATACTTTTTCGGGCTCGAGAGACACAACTTTACGAAAAAGGACCCCCCTGGAGTTTCCTTTTCTGCTGTCTTTTCAGACTCTCTAAACAAGAAAAGACGCCGAGTTCTTCCTTTGTCAGGCTCGTTAAAACTTAATGACATCGGACATCGTCAAAATGACGCCTTTCCAAGCATATGCTATCCCCGTCAAGCTTGTCATCCAAAAATAACTGGGGTACCTGCCAGAAATGGTGGGGAAAATGAAACTGTAATAATGGTCGTGTCGGCAGTATGTCGCTCTTGAACATGGCACTCGTCTGCATTCGTGTCTGGGTGGGGATTTCTCATCTTGTTTTACACTAGCCTCCGTGGGTTTGGGTTATCCTATTTGACCTCTCATCTGCTCATTGCCATTGTCACCATGACCTCTGCTCATTTGATGTCAGATACTGCCAAATCCGCTGTGGTGCCGCTGATATGTTCAAGAGAAGTTGGCCTCTACAAGCTTACCACCTCCCTTTGATGTCTCGCACAAAATATTTTATCCTTCTCTGTCTCGTGTCGATGATGTGGGAAACATCATGGCCCACCTTCGATCAAGGTTCCTTCCTGTCGACTTCAGCTCATTATCCAGGAAAGTGACCTAGAGACTCCCTTCAGGTGCCTTAGAGCCTGCATGCCTCAATGGCAGGTTCTTCGTGTTCGACGTGAGGTTTTCATCATTGGCCTCCGATCGGATGATTCTGCGGGTGTTCGACACCAGCTCATTGATTCACATGCCGCGGATTGTACCTATAAGTACCTTGAGGACCATTGTCATTATTGGTGGTACCTCTCGCGTCTGTTAACAGTTTTCATCATTGACTGGTAATCAGACGATGTTCATGCATGTTCGACTTCAGCTCATGTATTCACATGCTTGGACTTGTACTTTGTTCGGGTGGGGATGGAGCGCAAGACCCTGGTTTTTTGTCTGTTGCGAACTAGGCTGCGATTTTGTGGATTGTTATTGCATGACTCATTGATGGATGGTTGCGCCCATACCTGAGTCTTTGGATGGCTGCGACCATACCTTCTTATCATCATGGTCTCCTCAGCTGGGTGGCTGCGTCCATACCACAGACCTTCTTCATATGTCTTTTGGATGGCTGCGCCCATGCCTAGACTACATGTAATCGAGATATCAGTTGTACATACGTGCAGGTCCTTCCTGGTGGCGTTCCAGTTCAGCAGTTTTGTAAAGCATTTCACCCCTCCCACTCTCTCGGGCTTCATGCTTTAGGGGGCATCTGTTACGCAGTAAATTGTCATTGTCTCCTTGTCAGTCTCCCTACTGTGTCATGAAATCAAATGCACCGTGCTCATGCTCTCTAAACTGGCCAAATGACCCACTTTGCCAAAGTTTATTTCATCAGCGCGACAGTTATTAAAATAACCGCGCTGACTGGCGGCTGATAGTGTAACTGATGTGCTGCCAGCGCGGAAGCACATGGGTTTTCCACGCTGGTCGAATTTCATGAGCCAGCTCATCCTATGAAAGTATTGAGCCGCGCTGACACAGCCTGCTCCGTTATTATGATGCGCTGTCAGCACCCCAGTTCAGTTATGCACCCGCGCTGATCCAGTTTGGGCGAATTTGTTCCAACAGCCAGCCTTCCAGATGGTTCCAGACTTGGTTGTTGGCTTTGTGAGTATCGCCCTCCCTTCTCTGGCGTGTCTGTTTCGTCATTTGAGCCACCTTCCTTGGAAGTAAGCTTATCCTCCCACCATTTGTGGAGACTCCTTCTCCTATTTAAGCCTCTACCATTGCCATGAGCAGCTAGTTTTGGGAGTTTTTGGATAGTGTGGAATTCATAGTGCTTAGACTGCTGCTGCTAGTAGGTAGTTGGTGTGACAAGTGTGGTTTTGCTAGAGGAAGCTTAAGGAAGGTTGTGAGTATTGCTTGTGTGAGAGAGAGCTTTGTTTTGGGAGAATCTACCTCCAAGGGTGAATGCTTAAGAGACTTGCTGGCTGGACCCTCTAGAGAAGGACTCAGCGTCAGAACTTTGGTTGTACCTTTCTCTGTTATTGATTAATAATAGATGACTACTGTTATGGTTCCATTCTCATTTGTCTTTGTAATGGTTAATGTGAATTACATCCTTTCTGACTGATGTATAATTGATTTTATTAGATTTCACGCTTGTGTTTTTCTTTCTCTTCGTGTGTGCAGGTATCTATTCATGGAGATCGTGGAGGATCATGACCGGCCAGAGCGAAGGAGCGAGAGCGGCATCTCTTCATCAAACAATAGCGTTGGAATCCAAGTAGGTGTTCATTGCCTCTCTATTATTTGTAATTAGGAACTTGCACAGTAGCATTGATTGATTGTTGCTAGACCCGTTCTGGGCTAGTAGGGATCACCTCTATCCGTAGAGGGGATTTACCTCTCCAACACTCACTATCCTAGGAGCTGTTTCAACCAATTCTAAACTAAGCACTGAAAACTAGGCAATCAAAACAACTTGCCTCTATAAGCTAGGAAACCAATTCATTCATTACATTTTACCTATCTGATGAATGAATCTTCTAGAAGAGATAAATAAGTGCCTAAACATCATAAAATTACATCATTTACAACAAGGAGGATGAAAATCAACTCCCAAAAAGTCAAATCCAGTCAAACTGCGCTTTGCTGAGCTGTAGGTTGATTTCCTGTACAAACTGCCTGATGGGTCGCGCGCAATTCCTGGATGGGTCACGCGCCTTTGGAGACACTTTTGAGGAACTTCCAGGTGTCCAAATGAGGCAAGAGTGGGCTTGTTGGAAAGGTCTAGATGTCTACTTTCCAACTCAAGTGGAATTTCGGAATTTGGTTGTCATTTGCCCCTCCAAAATTGCAATCTCCTAAGATTGCTTTCTGTGTGTCAAAAATGTGGCAGAAAGTCATTTTTTGCTTGTTTTTTGACTTTCTGGAGACCCAAAACTTGGTGAAATTTCCTAGTAATGGCTGAGAAAGTGTAACTTTTCATGAAAAATCCAGAAATGCTGAGTTTTTCCAAAATGGAGTTGCCAAACGAAAGGGTCGCGCGCGGCACGCGACCTGTCAGGGAGGAAAACCTGTTTTTTGCCAGAAAAATAAAAAATGACCCAAAATACTCAAAAGTTTTTGGAATTTGTGCTAGAGTTTGAGTTATATAGTATCATGCTCCTTCAAAGAAGCCTCAACCAATATTTGGAGGGGGTCAGGCCTTTTCCTTCGTTTTTGTGCTTTGGCCAACTTCCTTTGGAGCACTTTCATTTTCGCCTTGCATACATGCATCCGCACCCAATAATGATTTTTCATGTTCCTGAGCAAGTCCTTATCCTGGTTGGCCTTGGCCAGTAACCTCTCCAAATGAGCATTGACCTGAAGAAGCATAGCCTCTCGCTCAACGGGTACCAAATCGCCGGGTCTCTTTCGAGCCAAGTTGCGGTCCTCATGGATCCTCCGCAACTCATCTAGAGTGTGCTCCTCCTCAAGCTGCTTGTTGCGCTGCTCCAAGTAGGTGATGGTCCATTGTGCCCCTTCTAATCTCTAATCTCTTCAGCTCTAAGGTTCTGAATGATCTCCCTTGACTCTAGGCTAGGAAGACTGATATCAAGATCAAAAAGCTCTATATCTGTAACACCTGATGGCCCCTCATCAATCCTGGGCTGTTTGCCCCTCTCTGATACCTGTGCTGCTGTCGGAGATGAGGCCCCTTCCACCTGGTGTGGAGATAACACTCGTGGTGCTGATGAAGAAGGCGAGACCCCTTCCACCTGGTGTGGAGAAAATACTCGCCTAGCTGTTGCAAATAGGGCCCTGTGGCCTCTTTGATAAGTGACCAATGGAGGAGAACTGACATGTCTAGCCTCAGGGATATCATGCTGCTGTGATGGTCCTCCCTCCTCATGAACAATCTCAGGATGTGGTGGTGGTGCTATGAAGAACTCACGAGAGATAAACTCCTCCCATAGGATGCCATGCTGAGCCAACTGATGTATGACCACAAGCTGAATCAAACCATAATGATAGAGGCTCCTATATTGTTGTGCTGGGCTCTTCCTCTGCATCAAAGGCACCATCCTCTCAATATTTTGGCACAAGAAAACCGGGATGTTCATCATCCGTACCCGTGTGAAATGCATCAATAAGCGAATATGGTATGAATACACAAGTGAAAATCTGCCCTCACAGGTGAAATAGCGCATGACAAGCCTCATCAAAGGAGCATACTCATTCCTCAAAAATCTGAAAGGAAATACACCCGTCACTTGTCTCATAAATGCAAGTTTGATGTAAGGCTCAAACTGAACACTGCCCAATATTTTGCGCTTGTTCCACACTTCTCCTACATTTGGTATCCCTGTTGCTTGAGCAATCATCTCAGGTGTCAATGTAAAATCCACCCCTGCAAGGTTCACAGCCCATCATGCAAATGCAAAACAAACAAGCGAGCCCACTCCCTGTGATGCTGAATCTGAGAGATCCTCTCGCAAAACTCATAACAAGACATATAACGGAAACATGAGACTGCAATTGGACAAGCCTGCAAATCGGTCAAAGAGGTGGGCTCCTCTCTCCTATGATGACCGCTCTTTCCACCCTTGTGAGGTCTCCTCTGTACCTCAAACTCTGAAGCTGACTCATGGTCATCACTTTGCTCATAATTGGTTTCGGTTTCTGACATTGTTTTAGGAGCAAAGTGGCTGAAAAATGTACTGCTGCTTCTACTTTGAAATCTGCTGTTTAAAATGCTATTTTAAGGGGACAAGTAGCACAAGGGAAACGTTAGGGAAGGGATACTTTAAAAGGGAAATCGGGAATAATAATGAAACATGGAGTTTAGGTGAAAAATCATTGCATATACTCATTATACACTTTTACTTACAAGGATGTTATGGGAGGTAGGGTTAGGGTTTTAATTTTTTTGATTTCTTAGGGAGAGGGGTAGGGTTTAAGACTCTTAGCAAATTTGGAAGGGAAATTTAAATAAAATGATAAGGAATATGTAATGGGAGGTGGAAAATAGGAAAGAAAAGGGATACCTCAAAACAACATAATAAACCCTAGCAATTTTGACAATTTCAAGCCCAAAAGCACAATGGAGACTTTTACTTGCAAAATGAAGACCTTTAAAAATACAATCATGATCTTCTTGAACTGTAGCAAGCAATAATTTTTCATGATTTGAGGTCCTACCTTGCAAAATTTAGCAACTTGTGGTTCCTTGACAGCTTGCTGGCGGTTTTGTGTAGAGGAAACGCTGATGGGTCGCGCGCCTCACCCAACAGGTCGCGTGCGCCTGACGGGTCGCGCCCATATAAAATTTGCACTGGCGGAGGTGCCCTGACGGGTCACGCTCGTCTGACGGGTCGCGCGCCAGTCTCGACGGGTCGCACGTCTCCCAAACTCACCGAATTCACTCAAACGCTCTTACAACTGATTTCTCTATCACTTGGATGCACAATGAAGCTTGATGGAGGGAAATAGAGCCTTTATAGCCTTGCTTTGAATAAATTTCATGTCACAACCCACATTCTAATGTTTTTCATGACACTTTTTAAACTTTGAATGCTGCTGACTTTTTGGTTTCCTTTTATCCTGAAATTGGTTGAATTGATGTTTTCCTTGATAATTTTTTGCAGGGATAGCTTCTGAGGGGTCCTGGCAAGGGAGCCAGGGTTTTATGCTGTCCTTTGAATCATTTTGAATTTTTACAATTTTTACAAAATTTTGAGAAATGACCTTGGCTTTAAAAACAGAGTTTTTAAATCCAAGGTGAAAATTAGCTGCACAAGATAGAATCTTTCGAAGAAACACTTTGAAAATCATCCCTCTGGCTTGCTGGGCACTTATTGACCTTCAGAGACATGACCTTGAAGACAAATTTGACCTAAACCCTAGACCTAGAAATTTTGACCTCAAGACAAGACAAGTAACCTTGAAAATGTTTAATGACTGAAACAACTTGATCCAGCAGTGCCAAGAGGGGAATAAAGACACCAGCTCCTCCATCAGGGTTATGGCATGCCTAATGGAATGCGATAAGATGACACTGATGAGACACCTACTTATGCAAATGCAAAGAGCTTTGATCGCTGATGGAGGCTACTAGACCGACTCTAATAGGCCAGACACTGCGTTGTCTCTCAGGACAACTGTCTTCACACATAAATTTTCCTCTGTCCTTTTGCCCATGGCTTCAGTCCTCTTTGAACTGCAATATCTCTGATACCATGTGAAAATTTCTAATTCTAATAAACAAGAAATCTTATTGTAGTAAACTAGTTTTCATTACCTACTTGTGTTCTTCATTGAACAAGTTATTTTCAGGATTATTCAGAAAATATTAATGCAAATACACTGTAGACTACACCATTATACAGATCAAGTACTGAAAAATAAATGAGACAACCACACAAAGGACACACTTATTTTGAGACTAAACGTCCCCGGAAAAACCCAATGTAGGAAAACTGGTGCAGCAGATATGAGGGTTTTATTATTAAGCAGATTTCTGAATACAACTAGGGTGCCAAATCCGGCTCACCCAACTGAGAATAAACTCGACAGAAGTACCTCTATCCGGAGACAAATATTTTGGCGAATCCAACAACTGGATGAATAAACCCCATAGGTGACTACATTGTCCCCAATTCTGTGCAGTGATGGTTGCTCCAAGCTCTGCACTGGAACTACGTCACCTCCTCTAGGAGTTGTGTCACCCTTCCAGTGAACCTTCTCGGCTCATAAATCGATTTGTTGAACTGCTGCTTGATCTGACTCACAAAAACCCCAACATTGCTTCTAAGTGACTGCATCAACCCTCAAGCCTCTGTGTCACCCTTTCTGGAGCTGCGTTGCCTCTCCCTGGTGTTTCTCTGCTTCTTTGCTATGTATTCTCAGCCTTGGACTAAAGTCCCTCTACCGAACTTGCCCTCTCTGCACTAGAAACTTACTCCGAATTTCTCAGCAAGCGACACCCCAGAATTTCAAACTAGCTTAAGTACTGCGTGTGTTCTCCAACTGAACCCAAGCCTTCCTTTATACTTTTCTTGTTGAGAAATCAATGATTGTGATGTAATCTCTAATCAACTGCTCAGAATAAATTAGACTTGATCCTCGTCTCTTAGAAGCTTCTCACCCATATTTTCATTAATACCCTTTGACATTTTAATTTTCTTGAGTTTAGACTTAGGAACCCCATTAACTATTCTGACAATCGAATAATACTCTTCCACCATGGCATCTACCCATGCGGGACCCTCCACAGCTTCCTCGAAAGAGGATGGCTCAGTCACGACACATTTGCTCACAAGAACCATGTATCAAGTGTACCAATCAGGTGACTGTCTCTTTCTGTGCTGTGCTGTAGGTGGTCCTACAACCTTCTCTGCATCTTGAGCCAGTCGCTCAGCTTCTGCAGTGCGCTTTCGCTCTTCGATGGTTGGCGCTGCATGAGTGGTCTCTTCCACTCAATGAACTTCATCTTGTGGCTGATCCACATCCTGAAGCTCATCCTTAGGAACTAATAGCTCCTCATTTGCATGCAAGTGTGGCTCCCTCTCAAGCGAACACTTCATGGCTTTCTCCTCCTGAAATTTGATATTCTGTCGCACAACAGTCTTGCGACTATCTAGAAAATACACACGATAGTTGTGGGGCGTATCAATGTACCCCACAAATATCCCAACCTCTGCGGTCGACTCCAGCTTCTTCCTGGCATCCTTCGTCACAGGCATGTAAACAGGAGAACCAAAAATCCTCAAATGGGAAATATTAGGCCTCTTACCAGAATAAGCCTCCTCGGGTGTACTCATGCCAAGTATCTTGTGAGGACAACGGTTCTGTACATATACTGCAGTATTGCATGCCTCCACCCAAAAGTGAAGGGGTAGGCCATGATCATGCAACATCGCCTGTGCAACACCCACGATCGTTCTGTTCTTCTGCTCAGCAACCCCGTTCTGCTGTGGGTTATGGGGAGCTATGATCTCTCTTCGAATCCCTTCTGCGCTGCAGAAGTCCTTGAACTCGCCAGAGATGAATTCACCACCATTGTCGCTCCTAAGAGCCTTCACCTTCTTCCTCGATTCCTTCTCGACCAGTGCTTTGAACTCACACAACTTTGAGTATGTTTCGCTCTTCTTCTGCATGAAGAAGATCCAACACTTTCGAGAGAAATCATCAACAAAGATCACATAGTACTTGTGTTTTGTTGTCGAAGCTACTGAGAAAGGTCTACACAAGTCTGTGTGAATTCTCTCAATGATCGTCGTGGCGCGACTATCCTTCTCGTGAAAGGTGGCTTTCACAAATTTTCCCAAAGTACACCCCTTGCACTGATCTGACTGCGCAAGAGTGCCTTTAGGAAGCCCAGTAGAAATCTGCTGCAGTATCTTCAAGGCTCCATGGTGGAGGTGGCCCAATCTCTGCTGCCATAGCTCGCCATCATCCCGGCTCACCAATCCTTCTACCTTGCATGCCATTTGTAGTGGCCAATCTAGGGTGCTAGATTAGACTAGATTTATTATCAACCAGGGTCAGTAAACTTCGAGGCATGCGTCTATAGTCTATAGACATAAAGGATTCCTAACTAAGTGTTTATTGTGATAGGTTGCAGTACTTCTTTATAGAAGGTTAAGATATGTTTCCTCTCACCTTAACACTCAGATCACCTAACTTATCTAACTGTCCTAAAGATGCAGCGTATTACTAGACTGAGATTTTAATCCCCTTACAAGGATGCTATGCACAAAAGCTCTGTCTAGTTAACACTTGAGCATTCATGGAAAATCAAAAGCAATCAAAAGCACACTAAAATTTAAATGCATGAAAAACAGAGTCTATGGAGATGCTTCAAAATATAACGATAGATCAAATCTCTTACAAGATATGGTTCAATGATCTTAACGATGAAATCTTCAAGCTATCACCATAAATACCATTTGTGAGAATTTCAAATCAAATCGACAAAATCATAAGCATGGAAATAACATTAAACACTATGCGTTCTATTCAAATTCAAAAACTACTAAGGAAATGAAAATAACAGTATACCAATCCATGCAGGGCCCGTCCACATTTCAATGGTACACTGAAGTAAACTCAAGCAACGAGAGGATTAACGCATAAACACAGCTGGAGTAAAATCATGACTGTATTCAAGTACTGTAGATTGCAATTACATAGAAAAGTTCTATTCTCAAATGATGCACAAAGATAATAATCGTAACTATCCCGTTAGCAAAAATAATACACAGTCTTTATTTGCCTGTCCCTATCGGGATCGAATGTACATTCATTGAGCAGTTTTTTCCGCTTTTACAAAGGAATGATTTTTGGTCATTTCTAATCTAAACTGATTTCCAAAAAGAAAACAAAATGAAACTCATTTCATAACTAGGAGCTTTTGATTTGCTATAGAATCGATTTTTCACCATGCTTGTACATTCCAGTTTTCGTTCCTATCCATTGCTTTGGCTTGCTTGTCATGCCACGTGTCAGATGATAAACCATTTACAGGATGTTATGACTTCCTGTAACCTTTTTATTGAAAATTCCAAATTTCTAACATAAAAACTCATATATTTACTTTAATGCAAACTAACAACTATAAGGCTATTAATTAATCAATTTCAAGGAATATAAGGGGTCTATGGAGGAAAAAGGTAGACAAATGATGGTGTTTTTAGAAGAAAAAGATGGTAATGGAATGGTACCAACATCTCCCCCAAGCTTAATGAATTAGCATGTCCTCATGCTAATCTTGATGTGCTGCCTCTAAACTCTGTCCCTGCCTGTACCTCTGCTGCTTTCAACAATGCATCTATGTTCTTCTTAGCTTGGGCATCTTTCTAAATGTGGAGCTCATGTTTCAAACTCTTGTATTTCTCCTTGAGGGCTTTCTTTTGGGTATACCATTTGGTTTCCCACTTGCAAATGTCAGTTTGTTCAACCTCGAGTTCCTTGATTTGCTCCCTCAACTTCTCATTTTTCTGTTGAGTCTCTTTACTCTGTGCTCTTAGCATTTCATTCTCTTTCTTGATGACTTTCTCCAGCATGTTGGCCTCCATCAGCTCTTCTTTTAACTTTTCAATTTGCTTTTCCAGCCTCCTTTGTTTCTTAATTGCAGGTGGTGACTCTTTTCCTTGCCTATTGTTGCTCTCAACCTCCATTTCAACTTCTGGTCCAGGTTGTGAGTGAGCACTGCTCTCAATGTCCATCGGTGCATGTGCATTTGATTCTGGTTGGTCTTCTTGTGGCTGGGTCTTTTGTGCTCTCCTGGATCTTCTTGTATATGTAGTAAATTTTTTATCTTGCTCCATTTTCTGGGCATCCTCTTGTCTCATTTTTCTCGTCCTCACACTACTAATGGGTGGAGGGACATTGCTTGATTTGTGCACAGGAATCTCTTCATCAATGTCATGCATAAATCTTGAGTGCTCTTACTGTTCTTGCTCATCCTCTTCATCTTTGATTTGATTGGTAGCCAGAAATTCCTTCCACGTTTTTCCCCTTCTCTGTAATTCAAATTCAATGAGGATTTTAATTAACCCAAAATGACATAAGCTTTTGTCTTCATTACCCTTTCTCTTTTGGATAGTTTTTGACATCTTGGTCAAGATCTGCAAGAGGAAATATGGTAAACTAATGGTGCACTTCCCTTTTAGATGTAACGGGAGTTTGATGTGGTATAAAAAGGCTATGCTGTAGCGACCCTCACACGTAACAAAATTTTGGATGATATACACCATTTCGTCCCATGGATGCATCAGCCAGCTCCTAGGGACACCCTTCTTCCAGTTAACAGATGAAACCCTCGACCTGGACATGAATTGGGTCCATGATTTTTCTTTGAATTGTTTTGTTTTGGAGTATTTTTCTCCTTCCAGGCTGATCCCCAAGGATTGTGCTATGGTGTCTTTTGAGACCCTGAATGAAAAATTGCCTATCAATGCTTTCTCCCCATTAAATGTAAAGGCAAACTGTTTAGTTACTTCCTCATTGCTCCCATTAAACTTCTCCAAGAAGGGTAGCCATTGTTTTTCTTTTAAAATTGCAATGCAGTCATCGTGGTACTGAGAACTGTCAAATGTGCTTGGCTCTACCCTATTAGTCATTTTGACAAAGAAACCCCTGCTCTAACCCTCTTCGTTTATGCTTACTAATTTAACAAGGGTATTTTGGTTTGTTACCTATGCTTTTCGCTCCACACAACTGACCTGGTGGCGCCCTTTGTTTTTTGAGATCAGCTCCTTCAATGGCTTAAGCAGTGACTGTCCTTGAATTATGGCGGAGGTGGAAACTCGTGAGCCCGATTACTGTGCTTTCCTTTCATAGCACTTGCTGTTCTCGGCCTTTGCCTTTGAAATCATAGCACTTGAATTGCTAGTATGGAACGCCCCTTTTTACAACTGAAAATGAAATAGAATTTTAACAACTGACTTGACCCATTTCGCTATAATGATAACAGAGCGTACTCATATTTCTATGACAGAGGAGTGACTGTACTGGGTTGTATGAATATTATCATGAGAACACCGTAAGCATGTATGGAGTACTGGAGTATAACAACGGATAGTTGTTTGCATGAGTCGACTTGGTCGAACAATCATGTTATAACTCATCCAATTCAAAAAACAATGAATGAAACCATGTAACATTTGGCTTTGTAATAGTTCACCACCTGTCCCTTGCTCATTGGTACTTGGCCAAATAAGGAGATGTTGAACCGATAGTAAAGTTTGATGGCCGATAGGAGTTAATAACAAGGCTGGGAGGGTGGTATAATAGAGGATTTAAAAATCATAGGAGGAGGAGTATGGGGATAGGCTAGAGTGTTGGGAAATGATAGGAATTAGGAATATGACGAGGGTGATGGATATGTGGGTGGTTTTGAAATTGATCATAAGCAGTCATAGTCATCACATTTAACACTAAAGTAATCTAAGAATTTAAATGTTAAAAATAAAAATTACAATAATACATTACACTTTTATTGGTCGATCAATAGTTGAGTTGGCATGCATAGGTAGGACTGGTCTTTCTTGTTAAGATATGACTAATATTTGCTGTCTATAACAGGTCCCTCTGAGATAAATTTGGATGCAATCGGTCCCTCTGAGATCTGGAGAATATGTGTGCAGCTTCTTTGAAATCTGGAAAATAACTATATGTGTGGAGGTTCCTTGATCTTCGGTGTTTGATGGAGCCTCATTGACAAGCAACCTTTGAATCTCTGTTGAAACTTTGTTGAAGCTTTACTGAAGTAGGTTGAGATATCAGTCTCTAACAGGTCCCTTTTATGTTTGCTGAACATGTCCCTCTAATGTTGATGCTGGTAACATGGTCTTCCGAACAGAACAGGTCCCACTGCATAGTGCTTTTAAACAGGTCCCTCTGATTAGAACAAAGACAAAAACAACTTCTTTATTGAAATCTGAAGTGTTGAAACAAACTCTTTAAGAATTTACAATGAGGAGATGAGATAAGAACAAAATGCTGATGCTTCTCCCCCACTAAAGCTTTGACTTGTCCTCAAGTCATTATTCAATCGATGAATCAAACAAGAAACAAAAAGAAAAGGAATTCTTACCAGCCAAAGAATTGGTTTTCAAGTAAGAATTCTGGGTTAGAGTGTGCCAGAGTCTGGTTTTCACATCTAAACCATTATTATTATTATTATTATTATTATTTTTATTATTTTTAATTAATTAATTTATTTTTATTTTTATTTTTTAATTAATTAATTAATTTATTTATTTTGAATTTCTTTTGAATTTCTAAATTGAAATGAAATGAACTAAGGCAGAGATACTACAGCTGAAGGCTGCAATATCTCAACCTCTCTTTGTTCAGATACAGTTTGAAGAAAATTTTGCTTGCTGATGGGCCTATTGTAAAGTTTCAAGAGATGGCCATTGACAGTAAAGGGGTGGCCTTCTCCATTAATGGTAATGAGCTTGACTCATCCATTGTCATAAACTTGAATGATTTCATATGGGCCCATCCAATGTGTGGTAAATTTGGCTTTATGATCTCTGAATTTAGAATCAAAGAGTAAAGCCCAGTCTCCTTCTTTGAACTGCTTCTTCTTGATATGTGCATCATGCCACTGCTTCCTTTGTTTTTGCATCAGGAGTGTTGTCTCGTCTGCTTGCTGCCTCATTTCATCCAGCTGGTTCAACTGCTGAATTCTTTCTTGTTGTGCTTCATTAAGATCAATTCCCAAATCTACAGCCATCCTAAAAGTATGTATTTGAAACTCAATAGGAAGCATTACCTCTTTGCCATACACCAACTGATATGGTGTAAATCCTGTAGTATTCTTCCACGTGATTCTATAAGCCCAGAGTGCATCTTTGAGCTTCTCTTCCCAATTCTTTCTGTTCATTGCCACAGTCTTAGTGATAATTCCTTCCAAAGTTTTATTTATGGATTCCACCTGGCCATTGGCCTGTGGATGGTAAGGTGTACTTCTTCTGTGCTTGATTTGATATTTTTCTGTGATGTCCTTAACTAACTTTGAAGTAAACTGAGTACCTTGATCAGTTACTATTTCCCTTGGTACTCCATACCTTACAAAAATCTCTTCAAAAAGGAAGTTTACCACTATTTGTTCAGTTGCTCGGACTAGTGCTTTAGCTTCAACCCATTTTGTTACGTAATCAGTACATACTAAGATGTACTTCTTACCATTGGAAGTTGGATTAATGGGTCCTATGAAATCTAGAGCCCATTTTTCAAATGGCTCTAGGTGTACTTGAGGCTGAAGTGGCATCTCGTCTGTAGCTGTTGGCCTACCCATTCTTAGACAGCTATCACAACTCTTCACGTACTTCTTGGAATCCTTAAAAATAGATGGCCAGTAGTATCCAAGACTAAGAATCTTGAATGATGTTCGTTTAGCTGCAAAATTCCCACCACACGGTTCATCATGGCAAGATTTTAAAATATCAATTATCTCATCATTTCTTACACATCGTCTAATAATCATATCATAACCAGTGTAAAATAAATCGCCATTAATCCATTAGTATCGAGAACTTTGTTTGACTAGCCTCTTCTTTTCCTTTGGAGTAAAGTATGGAGGTCTTCTTCCCATGGACAAATAATTGGCCAAGTTAGCATACCAAGGATTCACTATTGAAATTGCAAATAGATTTTCATCTGGAAAAGAATCTTCAACCGGAACAACCTCACCTTGATTTTGCAGTCTAGAAAGAAAATATGCCACTTGATTCTCCTTACTTGGTCTATCTAACACTGTGATGTTAAATTCCTGTAACAATAACAACCATCTGGTAACTCTGCCACTAGTTACTGGTTTATTCATTAAATGCTTAATGGCAGAATGGTCAGTATGTACAAAAACCTCATAACCAGTTATATAATGTTGGAATTTATTCACAGTGTTAGCGCTTGAAATTTCACCTCAGGCTGAGAAAGGTAAACCTCAAGGCAACATCAAACCATTTAGCCTCGTAGCTAGCCCTACGGGGCAGGAGAAGGCTCTCTCCGGTCTATCTCGTGAAATCTTCAATAGATGAGATGACCAATAAGGTAACACTGATATTAGGCTAGTAAACTGATCAGAGAGTTTGATTTGGGGTTTTTTGGGTTTTTGGTGGCAAATTGAGGAGAGGGCAATTTTGGGTGCGGGGATTGGACACAGTTTCTGCAGGGGGTTCTTTGGGGCGAGGTAGGAGACAATATTGATGCCTTTAATTGAGGTGGATGGTCAGGAATGAAAGGTGAAGAGCTAAAGAGAGCAAACAATAACTTTGAATTCTCTTTAGACAGTAGAAAACATTGAAATTAAACAAACTTAAAAGCAGAGCATGGCAGGCATGAATTCTTACTTTAACACTTCATTTGTTTAATGTGCAGAAGTAAAAGAAAGGAAATGAGTCACATAAAAAGCTTACAAGTACATTGAGAAACACACCATCAACACATGAGTCCACAAGAATCCCAAAGAGGACTGCAAAACCCTGGTCTTCCTTAGCCAAAAATTGCAGAGATACAGTGAATAATACAATGATAGCTTATCCCTCAAGAGTCCAACCATGAAAATGAGCAAGAAAGTACATAATATAGATGATCTAACCTCTTTCCCTGCCTCCATGGGTCGAGCTCACTATCCTAGGAGCTGTTTCAACCACTTCTAAACTAAGCACTACAAACTAGGCAGTCAAAACAACTTGCCTCTATAAGCTAGGAAGCCAATTCATTCATTTAATATTTACCCTCTTCATGAATGAATCTTCTAGAAGTGTTACATAAGAGTAAAAGTGTCTTAAAAGTACAATAATTACATCAAAGAGAATCATAATTCACCCCAAAAAGTCAAACTGGGTCAAACTGCGTTTTTCTGAGCTGTACAGTGCATTTTGGAAAAATCTACCTGACGGGTCGCGCGCCCCTGCCTGACGGGTCGCACGCCTTTGGAGCCACTTTTGGGGCACTTGCAGGTGTCCAAATTGGACAAGAGTAGGCTTGTTGGAAAGGTCTATGAGTCTACTTTCCAACCCAACTGAAATTTTTGAATTTTGAGTTCATTTTCCCTATCAAAAATCAAATCTCCCAAGACTGCTTTTTGCAGTTCAAAAAAGTGGCAGAAAGTCATTTTTTGCTAGTTTTTTGACTTTCTGGAGGCCCAAAACTTCACCAAATCTCAAGTCCATCCATGAGCATGTGTAAATTTGCATGAAAAATCTGGAAATGCTGAGTTTTTGTCAAATGGAGTTGCCATGATGAAGGGTCGCGTGGGGGGTGAGACCCGTTAATGGGAAAAACCTGCAAATTGCCTGAAAATGCCAAAATTCACCCAAAATTATCAAAATTTCTTGGGATTTGTGCTGTGTCTAGGCTATTTAGTGCCTTGATCCTTGAGTGAAGCCTCAGCCAAGATACAGAGGGGATTGGGCCTCTTTCTCCGTTTTAGTGCCTCGGTCAACCGCCTTTGAAACATTTTCATCTTTGCCTTGCACACATGCATTCTTGCCCAGTAATGGTTCTTCATGTTCCTCAGCAATTTCTTCTCTTGGTTGGCCTTAGCCAACAGCCTCTCCAAGTGTGCATTTACCCGGATGAGCATGGACTCTCGGTCAGCGGGCAATGGATCACCGGGTCTTCTTCGGTTCAAGATTCGGTCACTACGAATCCTCCACAACTCATCAAGAGCTTTCTCATCCTCCAACTGTTTGTTGCGCTGCTCCAGGTATGAGATTGTCCATTGTGCACCTTCTAGTCTCTTTTGCAATACCTCATTTTCAGCTCTAAGGTGCTGAATGATCTCCTTTGCCTCTTGGCTCGGAGAACCGGCCTCAAGATCAACAAGCTCAATATCTGGAACTCCTGATGGCCCCTCATCACTCATGGGCTGCTTGCCCCTCTGTGCTGCCTGTGCTGCTGAAGAGAGCGAGGCCCCTTCCACCTGATGTGGAGATAACACTCACTGAGCTGATGATGAAGGCGAGACCCCTTCCACCTGCTGTGGAGATAGTACTCACTGAGCTGCTGCAAACAAGACCCTCGGGCCTTTCTGATAGGTAACCAAAGGTGAGGAGCTGACATGTCTAGTGACAGGGATGTCATGCTGCTGTGATGGTCCTCCCTCCTCGTGAACAACCTCAGGATGTGGCGAGGGTGGTGCTGTGAAAAACTCACGAGAGATGAACTCCTCCCATGCGATGCCCTGCTGAGCCAACTGATGCAATACTACAAGCTGAATCAAACCATAATGGTATAGGCTCCTATACTGCTGTGCTGGGCTCTTCCTCTGCAACATGGACACCATCCTCTGAATGTTCTGATAGAAGAAAACAGGGATGTTCATCATCCTCACTCGGGTGAAGTGCATCAAGAGGCGAATATGGTATGAATATACCTGTGAAAATCTGCCCTCACAGGTAAAATAGTGCATGATGAGCCTCATCATGGGAGCATACTCGCTCCTGAGAAACCTGAATGGAAACACACCTGCCAAATGTCTCATGAATGGTGGCCGGACAAAAGGCTCAAAGTGAACACTATCCAGCACCTTGCGCTTATTCCACACCTCCCCAACATTAGGTATCCCTGTGGCATGTGAGATCACCTCGGGTGTCAATGTAAAGTTCACCCCTGCAAGGTTGACATGTCCATCATGCAAGTGTAAAACAAATAGGCGAGCCAACTCTCTGTGGTGCTGAATCCGAGAGATCCTCTCACAAAACTCATAGCAAGACATATACTGGAAACATGTGACTGCCATAGGACAAGCCTGTAACTCTGCTAAAGAGGTGGGCTCCTCTCACCTATGATGACCACCCTTTCCACCCTTATGAGGCCTCCTCCATACCTCAATCTCTGAAGCTGATGACTGGTCATCACTTTGCTCATAGGTTTCGGTTTCCGACATTGTTTAAGGAGCAAAGTGGACAAACTGTGCTGCTGTTTCTGCCTGTAAAAAGCTGATTTATATGCTGTTTCAAGGGGACAAGGAACATGGGGGAAATGTTAGGGGAGGGACATTTTTTACAAGGAAAATGGGAATACATGTATACAACAGGGAATTTAGGGAAAAACACTGCAAACATCACTGCATATGCATCATTAAATACATGTGTTTACATGGGTATTATGAGGGGTAGGTTTAGGGCTTGATTTTTATTTTTTAAGGGAAAAGGGGTAGGGTTTATTTTCTTTTTTACAAATTTAAAAGGGAAATTTACATGGACATACAGGGAAAATGAAATGGGAATGAGGAAAAATGATTACAAGGGAAAAAACCATTGAAACAACAATAAACCCTAGCAAATTTTTACAAATTTAATATACAGCCATATGGAGCGTTTTCTCTTGCACAATTTGATCATTAAAAACACATTCATGATGTCCTTCAAACATAACCAGCAATCATTTCCAAGTTTGGAGAACCTACCTCAAGCAATTTGATGATTTGGCGGGTGCTTGAACAAATTTGCAAGAAGTTTGGAAGGGAGGTCGCTGACGGGTCGCGCGCCTCACCCAACGGGTCGCGCGCGCCTGACGGGTCGCGCCCGTTAAAAAACTGAACTGCGGGAACCCCTCTGACGGGTCGCGCGCCTCTGACGGGTCGCGCGCCTGGCCTGACGGGTCGCGCGCCTGTCAAACGCCCGAATTCGCTCAACTTTCACTCCTTTCACTCAATCACTCGCCCAAACTCTCTTGCAAGTGTCTTGGATGCACAATGAGAGTAAAAGGAGGGAGATTGGGTCTTTATAAGTTTCATTTGAATAAATTTCATGCTCAAACCCACTTTCTAATGTTTCTCTTTGACACTTTATAAAACTGACTTTTTGGTTTCCTTTGTCCTGAAATTGACTCATTTAGTGCTTTGGCTTGATTCTTTTTGCAGGGAGATCATCTGAGGGATCTTGGCAAGGGGACCAGGGTTACATGCTGTCTGCTGAAATCTTTTGAAATTTCATCACTTTTTACAAAAATTTGAAAAATGACCTTGGCTTTAAAAACAGGGTTTTTAAATCCAAGGTGAAAATTAACTGTACAAGATAAAAAACTTCAAAGAAACATATTTACAATCATCCCTCTGGCTTGCTGAGCACTTATTGACCTTCAGAAACATGACCTTGTAAACATACTTGACCAAAACCCTAGACCTAGGAATTTGACCTCAAGACAAGACAAGACAAGCTTGAAAGAGCTTAATGACTGAAATGACCTAATCCAGCAATGCCAAGAGGGGTATAAATACACCAGCTCCTCCATCAGGGTTATGGCATGCCTAATGGGATGCAAAAATTGACATTGATGAGACACCTACTTATGCAAATGGAAAGAGCTTTGATCGCTGATGGAGGGCTACTAGACTGACTCTAACACACAGCATGTATGATGGCAAGCATTTCTTTTTCTGTGACTGTGTAGTTTAATTCTGCAAGTGTTAGATTTTTGCTAATGAAATAGATGGCATAATGACAAGACTCCTCTTTTTGGCCTAATGAGGCACCTATTGCAGTATAAGATGCATCTGTAAAGATGTGAAATGGTAGGTTCCAGTTAGGTCCTTTTAAGACTGGTGTGGTTGATAAGTTTTCTTTGAGTGTTTCAAATGCTTGCTGACAATGCTCATTCCAGTTGAAAGGTGTATCTTTTGCTAGAAGTTTAAACAGAGGTGGAGCTATTTTACTAAAATGTTCAATAAACCTTCTGTAATAGCTTGCATACCCAAGGAAACTTCTTACCTCTTTTTGAGTCGGAATTGGCAAATTGACAATGATCTGGATTTTCGATGGATCAACTTTAATGCCTTGAAAAGAAATATAGTGGCCTAATACTATCCCCTCATTTAACATCATAAAACACTTTTCATTGCTCAGGGACAGATTAGCTTCAATACATCTCTTCAAAACTTTTTCAAGATTCTCTAATGCATGCTCAAATGAATCACCATACACTGAAAAATCATCCATATAAACTTCAACACAATCATGAACTAAATTAGCAAAAATAGCTAATACAGCTCTCTGAAATGTAGCCGAAGCATTGCAAAGTCCAAATGGCAAAACATTATAAGCATAAGTGCCCCAAGGACAAGTAAAAGTGGTTTTGTCCTAGTCCTCTAAGGCTATCCTGATCTGGTTGTAGCCACTGAAACCATCAAGAAAAGAGAATGATGATTTCCCAGCTAATGTGTCTAGCACTTGGTCAATAAATGGTAGTGGGAAATAATATTTGAGCGTTGCTTTGTTAAATTGTTGGTAATCAACACAAATCTGCCACTTACCATTTTTCTTGGGCACTACTACCAATGGGGATACCCACTGACTGTCAGAGATAGGATAGATAAAATTGACTTTCAACAGTTTTTGTAATTCGTCTCTAACAATATCCTGGAGCATGGGGTTCATTTGTCTCTGCGGTTGCCTCACTAGTTTGATATTACTATCGGTATAAATATGGTGAGTGCATGTTTCAGGGTGAATCTCGTGCATATCGGTGTAGTCCCAAGCAAATGCTTTTTGGTATTTTCTCAATAATTGAATCAATTTTTCCTCCTGAGATGAGTCTAGGTGAGTGCCAACATTCAAAGTTTTTCCTGGACTAATCTCTACGGTCTTGCTCTATGTGTTTGTGATAGATTGAATGGGAAAAATGTCTTGAAATGCTTTTTGCAAAGATTGAATGGTGCATGTTTCCTGAAAATTTTGTGCCAAAAGTTTGTCTGCAGCATGGTATTGGTCATTTCTCAAATCTTCGGAAACATCAGGCTGAGAAAGGAACAACTCTACCAAATCATCATTATTATGTTCTTGAAAATCATAGATTTGGTTGATGCTAAAAATAGATTGAACTTCTTCTTTGTCATTGTATTTATCGTCAAGCCATAAATTGTGTGCTACTGCTGGTTATTGTGCTGATGGGTAAAGAGTGAGTTGTTTTCTTTCAGTTCCTCGTGAAATAATCATATTACCCGATTGACATCCTATGAATGCATCAACAGTTGCTAACCATGGTCTACCAAGAATGATAGGGTGTCCTCCTAAATTGGATTTTGGTTGAAGAACTAAAAATTCCACTGGATACACCCAAGAGTCGAGTGAAACAATTATGTCCTCCAAAATCCCTTCAGGAATCACTTTAGACCTATCAGCGAGTTCTAGAACAATTGTTGTGTGTTGCAAATTTGTGAGCTGGAGTGTTTTCATGGTTTCAAGAGTTTGGAATATGTATGTTGTTAATGATTGTAGTGACTCTGGGAATACCAGGATCAACATACTTTTCCATTGAGATGGTGTTTGTCATAAGGCCAGCTAAATGTCCAATAACATGAATGGTTTGTGGATCAACTCTTTTCCTAGTAGGCTTTTTAAGGCACAGTTCTTTGATGGCTTTAGTATATATGGGAATGTCTTTTATGTCTTGTAGTAGTGGAATTTTTATATAGACATTCTTTAGCTCATCTAAAACATCAAACTGTGGTATAGACATGGGAAGTTTTGTTTGGACCAATTGGTCTGGAAAATGTGGTGGATGCAACAATTGCATTTGTTTATTTTTGGTGTCATCATTTTGTTTTCTTTGAATTTAAGTTTCATTTTCATTTTCTTCGTTTTCTTCTTGTTTATCAGCTATTGGAGATTCTTTGTGAAGTACCTTACCAGAATTCAAATTGATATTTTGCAAGGGTAATGTGGGATATGAGGTTCCCTCATCTACATTGTAGGCTGGTCTCTCTGCTCTGTTATTTGGATTTGGTACAGGTTGAGCAGGTATTTGAGTAGGTTTGGGAGGTTGTGAGTTAGATGGAAGTTGTAATTGTGGTGGATTTATTGGTGGAGGAGCAGGCAATGCTTGTTGAGTGGGTTGAGGTTGATGTGGGTAAACAACTTGCTGCTGAGGATATTGCTGATATGGTTGAGGATATGGCGAGTATGGCTGATGATATTGTTGATATGGTTGCGAATATGGTTGGTGGTTGAGGATATGAATGATATTGTTGAGAGTATTGCTGAGATGGTCTCCATTGTTGTTGTGGGTAATTTTGGTGCTACCATGGCATGGGTACATTCGACGAATTCTGAGCATACATCTGATCATGTACAGGAAATTGCAAATTCTAGTTTGGTAACATACCTTGAGGTGCTGGTTTTGGCTGCCATGGTCTCTTTGTGCCCATGTAATACACATTTTCCATATCTGTGTTCGCTGCCACATTACAATTCTGCAAAACCTTGACTTTAGAGCAATGAAATATATCATGATTTTCGGTACAAAAGGCACAAACTTGAATGTTTTCTAATGGACAGTCTTTTAAGGCATGTTTCTTCTGGCATTTTGGGCAAAAGATAGCCATCATTTGATCTTCCTCTTCTTGTCTCTTCTTAGATTTTAGAGTGTCAATTTGGGTTCCTAAGCTACTTAACAGATCTCTTTTGAATTCCTCTAACAGGTTCCCTATTTCAGCCCTTGTGACACTTGCTGAAGCAGATTTTGTGGCTTTGGATGGTATGGTTCTTTTTCCAATTTTGGCTTTGCTCCTAGAATAATTTTCACATAACTCAAGAATTTCTTCAAAAGGTAAAGTGGAAATATCACCTTTGCCCATCAAATTAAGATCATCTAAGTATTCCTCTCGAATGCCTTTCAAAAATATTGTTCGAATCAGATCAAGAGGCATGGTTCTGTGTTTTGATTTTTGTAAATTGTAAACAAACCGCTCTAAGTACTCCTCTAAATTTTCATCCTCTTGTTGGTTCATCCTAAAGATATCATCTTTGGAATCTTTCGATCTACAATAAGGTTGGTATTTCTTTAGTAATATTCTTCTCTGTCCATCCCAATCAGTTATCGCATGTTCACCAAGTCCCATGAACCATCTTAATACTGATGATTTTAATGTTGCTGGGAAGAGTCTAAGCCTATGGGCATCATCTGTGTAACCATATGTTCGACATACAAAGTCAAACTCAAACAAGAATGAATCTGGGTCTTCTGAAGCCATGCCATAAAAATATGGTAGCACGGATGGGGGTATGTTTTTCATTTTTATTTCCTCATCCTCTTCTGGTTCTTGGATAGGAAATTTAAAGGTTGACTCTTCCTCTTGACCTTGATTTGGTGGTCCTCTTTCTGATCCATGTCCTTCTTCAGCCATTTTGATAGGTTCCTCTGTTGATTTAATTTCTTGTTCAGTGTCACTTGTTTCAAAGAGAAGTTCAAGGAAATATTGTTGAGTTACTGTGCTACTTTCTCCTTTTATAGAGGATTCAGGGAAATGTTTCTTCTGTGATTTGTTTGCTAATAGAATTTTCCTCTCGATTAGTGTGAGTCTTTGCCCTGATTTTTGTTTATCCTCTAATTTTTGTACGGTGACTTCCTCAACTGATGTTGTGTGTTCAACGTTTCCTAAAGTGTCTGCTCCTAACGGTAGGTTAGTTTTTGGATGGGGGGTTTTTATGAATCTACCTTTATTATATGTAGATATAGGCATAAGTAAACATGACTTCTAAATTTATGTTTTTTCTTGTTTTTGTTTATTTAAATTTTATTTTTTATTTTATTTTTTTTCGAAACCCTCTAACTACGCCTCCCCGGCAACGGCCCCAAAATGTAGTGGCCAATCTAGGGTGCTAGATTAGACTAGATTTATTATCAACCAGGGTCAGTAAACTTCGAGGCATGTGTCTACAGTCTATAGACATAAAAGGATTCCTAACTAAGTGTTTATTGTGATAGGTTGCAGTACTTCTTTACAGAAGGTTAAGATATGTTTCCTCTCACCTTAACACTCAGATCACCTAACTTATCTAACTATCCTAAAGATGCAGCGTATTACTAGACTGAGATTTTAATCCCCTTACAAGGATGCTATGCACAAAAGCTCTGTCTAGTTAACACTTGATCATTCATGGAAAATCAAAAGCAATCAAAAGCACACTAAAATTTAAATACATGAAAAACAGAGTCTATGGAGATGCTTCAAAATATAATGATAGATCAAATCTCTTACAAGATATGGTTCAATGATCTTAACGATGAAACTTCAAGCTATCACCATAAATACCATTTGTGAGAATTTCAAATCAAATCGACAAAATCATAAGCATGGAAATAACATTAAACACTGTGCATTCTATTCAAATTCAAAAACTACTAAGAAAATGAAAATAACAGTATACCAATCCACGCAGGGCCCGTCCACATTTCAATGGTACAATGAAGTAAACTCAAGCAACGAGAGGATTAACGCATAAACACTGCTGGAGTAAAACTGTGACTGTATTCAAGTACTGTATATTGCAATTACATACAAAAGTTCTATTCTCAAACGATGCACAGAGATAATAATCGTAACTATCCCGTTAACAAAAATAATACATAGTCTTTATTTGCCTGTCCCTATCGGGATCGAATGTACATTCATTGAGCAGTTGTTTATGCTTTTACAAAGGAATGATTTTTGGTCATTTCTAATCTAAACCAATTTCCAAAAAGAAAATAAAATGAAACTGGTTTGGGAAACTATGGCTTTTACTACCTTTGTAACCAAAACGCTGAGGTTTGACAGCGTGGACTGCATAACTAGGAGCTTTTGATTTGCTGTAGAATCGATTTTTCACCATGCTTGTACATTCCAGTTTTCGTTCCTATCCATTGCTTTGGCTTGCCTGTCATGCCATGTGTCAGATGATAAACCATTTACAGGATGTTATGACTTCTTGTAACCTTTTTATTGAAAATTCCTAATTTCTAACATAAAAACTCATAAATTAACTTTAATGCAAACTAACAACTATAATGCTATTAATTAATCAATTTCAAGGAATATAAGGGGTCTATGGAGGAAAAAGGTAGACAAATTATGGTGTTTTTAGAAGAAAAAGATGGTAATGGAATGGTACCAACATCTCCCCCAAGCTTAATGAATTAGCATGTCCTCATGCTAATCCTGATGTGTTGCCTCTAAACTCTATCCCTGCCTGTACCTCTGCTGCTTTCAACAATGCATCTATGTTCTTCTTAGCTTGGGCATCTTTCGAAATGTGGAGCTCATGTTTCAAACTCTTGTATTTCTCCTTGAGGGCTTTCTTTTGGGTATACCATTTGGTTTCCCACTTGCAAATGTCAGTTTGTTCAACCTCGAGTTCCTTGATTTGCTCCCTCAACGTCTCATTTTTCTGTGTAGTCTCTTTACTCTGTGCTCTTAGCATTTCATTCTCTTTCTTGATGACTTTCTCCAGCATGTTGGCCTCCATCAGCTCTTCTTTTAACTTTTAAATTTGCTTTTCCAGCCTCCTTTGTTTCTTAATTGCAGGTGGTGACTCTTTTCCTTGCCTATTGTTGCTCTCAACCTCCATTTCAGCTTCTGGTCCAGGCTGTGAGTGAGCACTGCTCTCAATGTCCATCGGTGCATGTGCATTTGATTCTGGTTGGTCTTCTTGTGGCTGGGTCTTTTGTGCTCTCTTGGATCTTCTTGTATATGTAGTAAATTTTTTATCTTGATCCATTTTCTGGGCATCCTCTTGTCTCATTTTTCTTGTCCTCACACTACTAATGGGTGGAGGGACATTGCTTGATTTGTGCACATGAATCTCTTCATCAATGTCATGCATAAATCCCGAGTGCTCTTGCTGTTCTTGCTCATCCTCTTCATCTTTGATTTGATTGGCAGCCAAAAATTCCTTCCACGTTTTTCCCCTTCTCTGTAATTCAAATTCAATGGGGATTTTAATTAACCCAAAATGACATAAGCTTTTGTCTTCATTACCCTTTCTCTTTTGGATAGTCTTTGACATCTTGGTCAAGATCTGCAAGAGGAAATATGGTAAACTAATGGTGCACTGCCCTTTTAGATGTAACAGGAGTTTGATGTGGTAGAAAAAGACTATGTTGTAGCGACCCTCACACATAATTTTTTTTTGGATGATATACACCATTTCGTCCCATGGATGCATCAGCCAGCTCCTAGGGACACCCTTCTTCCAGTTAACAGATGAAACCCTCGATCTAGACATGAATTGGGTCCATGATTTTTCTTTGAATTGTTTTGTTTTGGAGTATTTTTCTCCTTCCGGGCTGATCCCCAAGGATTGTGCTATGGTGTCTTCTGAGATCGTGAATGAAAAATTGTCTATCAATGCTTTCTCCCCATTAAATGTAAAGGCAAACTATTTAGTTACTTCCTCATTGCCCCCATTAAACTTCTCCAAGAAGGGTAGCCATTGTTTTTCTTTTAAAATTGCAATGCAGTCATCGTGGTACTGAAAATTGTCAAATGTGCTTGGCTCTACCCTATTAGTCATTTTGACAAAGAAACCCCTGCTCTAACCCTCTTTGTTTATGCTTACTAATTTAACAAGGGTATTTTGGTTTGTTACCTCTGCTTTTCGCTCCACACAACTGACCTGGTGGCGCCCTCTGTTTTTCGAGATCAGCTCCTTCAATGGCTTAAGCAGTGACCAGGTGACTGTCCTTGAATTATGGCAGAGGTGGAAACTTGTGAGCCCGACTACTGTGCTTTCCTTTCATGGCACTTGCTGTTCTCGGCCTTTGGTTTTGAAATCACAGCACTTGAATTGCTAGTATGGAACGCCCCTTTTTACAACTGAAAATGAAATAGAATTTTAACAACTGACTTGACCCATTTCGCTATAATGATAACAGAGCATACTCATATTTCTATGATAGAGGAGTGACTGTACTGGGTTGTATGAATATTATCATGAGAACGCTGTAAGCATGTATGGAGTACTGGAGTATAACAACGGATAGTTGTTTGCATGAGTCGACTTGGTCGAACAATCATGTTATAACTCAGCCAATTCAAAAAACAATGAATGAAACCGTGTAACATTTGGCTTTGTAATAGTTCACTACCTGTCCCTTGCTCATTGGTACTTGGCCAAATAAGGAGATGTTGAGCCGATAGTAAAGTTTGATGGCAGATAGGAGTTAATAACAAGGCTGGGAGGGTGGTATAATAGAGGATTTAAAAATAATAGGAGGAGGAGTATGGGGATAGGCTAGAGTGTTGGGAAATGATAGGAATTAGGAATATGACGAGGGTGATGGATATGTGGGTGGTTTTGAAATTGATCATAAGCAGTCATAGTCATCACATTTAACACTAAAGTAATCTAAGAATTTAAATGTTAAAAATAAAAATTACAATAATACATTACACTTTTATTGGTTGATCAAGAGTTGAGTTGGCATGCATAGGTAGGACTGGTCTTTCTTGTTCAGATATGACTAATATTTGCTGTCCATAACAGGTCCCTCTGAGATAAATTTGGATGCAACAGGTCCCTCTGAGATTTGGAGAATATGTGTGCAGCTTCTTTGAAATCTGGAAAAGAACTATATGTGTACAGGTTCCTTGATCTTCGGTGTTTGATGGAGCCTCAGTGACAAGCAACCTTTGAATCTCTGTTGAAACTTTGTTGAAGCTTTGCTGAAGTAGCTTGAGATATCAGTCTCTAACAGGTCCCTTTTATGTTTGCTGAACATGTCCCTCTAATGTTGATGCTGGTAACATGGTCTTCCGAACAGAATAGGTCCCACTGCATAGTGCTTTTAAACAGGTCCCTCTGATTAGAACAAAGACAAAAACAACTTCTTTATTGAAATCTGAAGTGTTGAAACAAACTCTTTAAGAATTTACGATGAGGAGATGAGATAAGAATAAAATCTTGATGCTTCTCCCCCACTAAAGCTTTGACTTGTCCTCAAGTCATTATTCAATCGATGAATCAAACAGGAAACAAAAAGAAAAGGAATTCTTACTAGCCAAAGAATTGGTTTTCAAGTAAGAATTCTTGGTTAGAGTGTGCCAGAGTCTGGTTTTCACATCTAAACCATTATTATTATTATTATTATTTTTTTAATTTTAATTTTAATTTTTTTTTTTTTTTTTTTTAAATTTTAATTAATTTATTTTAAATTTCTTTTGAATTTCTAAATTGAAATGAAATGAACTAAGGCAGAGATGCTACAGCTGAAGGCTGCAATATCTCAACCTCTCTTTGTTCAGATACAGTTTGAAGAAAATTTTGCTTGCTAATGGGCCTATTGTAAAGTTTCAAGCGATGGCCATTGACAATAAAGGGGTGGCCTTCTCCATTAATGGTAATGAGCTTGACTGATCCATTGTCATAAACTTGAATGATTTCGTATGGGCCCATCCAATGTGTGGTAAATTTGGCTTTATGATCTCTGAATTTAGAATCAAAGAGTAAAGCCCAGTCTCCTTCTTTGAACTGCTTCTTCTTGATATGTGCATCATGCCACTGCTTCTTTTGTTTTTGCATGAGGAGTGTTGTCTCGTCTGCTTGCTGCCTCATTTCATCCAACTGGTTCAACTGCTGAATTCTTTCTTGTTGTGCTTCATTAAGATCAATTCCCAAATCTGCAGCCATCCTAAAAGTATGTATTTGAAACTCAATAGGAAGCATTACCTCTTTGCCATACACCAACTGATATGGTGGAAATCCTGTAGTATTCTTCCACGTGATTCTATAAGCCCAGAGTGTATCTTTGAGCTTCTCTTCGCAATTCTTTCTGTTCATTGCCACAGTCTTAGTGATAATTCCTTCCAAAGTTTTATTTGTGGATTCCACCTGGCCATTGGCCTGTGGATGGTAAGGTGTACTTCTTCTGTGCTTGATTTGATATTTTTCTGTGATGTCCTTAACTAACTTTGAAGTAAATTGAGTACCTTGATCAGTTACTATTTACCTTGGTACTCCATACCTTACAAAAATCTCTTCAAAAAGGAAGTTTACCACTGTTTGTTCAGTTTCTCAGACTAGTGCTTTAGCTTCATCCCATTTTGTTACGTAATCAGTACATACTAATATGTACTTCTTACCATTGGAAGTTGGATTAATGGGTCCCATGAAATCTAGAGCCCATTTTTCAAATGGTTCTAGGTGTACTTGAGGCTGAACTGGCATCTCGTCTGTAGCTGTTGGCCTACCCATTCTTAGACAGCTATCACAACTCTTCACGTACTTCTTGGAATCCTTAAAAATAGATGGCCAGTAGTATCCCAGACTAAGAATCTTGAATGCTGTTCGTTTAGCTGCAAAATTCCCACCACACGGTTCATCATGGCAAGATTTTAAAATATCAATTATCTCATCATTTCTTACACATCGTCTAATAATCATATCATAACCAGTGTAAAATAAATCACCATTAATCCATGAGTATCGAGCACTTTGTTTGACTAGCCTCTTCTTTTCTTTTGGAGTAAAGTATGGAGGTGTTCTTCCTATGGACAAATAATTGGCCAAGTCAGCATACCAAGGATTCACTATTGAAATTGCAAATAGATTTTCATCTGGAAAAGAATCTTCAACCGGAACAACCTCACCTTGATTTTGCAGTCTAGAAAGAAAATATGCCACTTGATTCTCCTTACCTGGTCTATCTAACACTGTGATGTTAAATTCCTGTAACAATAACAACCATCTGGTAACTCTGCCACTAGTTACTGGTTTATTCATTAAATGCTTAATGGCAGAATGGTCAGTATGTACAAAAACCTCATAACCAGTTATATAATGTCGGAATTTATTCACAGCGTGTATGATGGCAAGCATTTCTTTTTCTGTGACTGTGTAGTTTAATTCTGCAAGTGTTAGATTTTTGCTAATGAAATAGATGGCATAATGACAAGACTCCTCTTTTTGGCCTAATGAGGCACCTACTGCAGTATCAGATGCATTTGTAAAGATGTGAAATGGTAGGTTCCAGTTAGGTCCTTTTAAGACTGGTGTGGTTGATAAGTTTTCTTTGAGTGTTTCAAATGCTTGCTGACAATGCTCATTCCAGTTGAAAGGTGTATCTTTTGCTAGAAGTTTAAACAGAGGTGAAGCTATTTTACTAAAATGTTCAATAAACCTTCTGTAATAGCTTGCATACCCAAGGAAACTTCTTACCTCTTTTTGAGTCTTCGGAATCGGCAAATTGACAATGATCTGGATTTTCGATGGATCAACTTTAATGCCTTGAAAAGAAATATAGTGGCCTAATACTATCCCCTCATTTAACATCATAAAACACTTTTCATTTCAATACATCTCTTCAAAACTTTTTCAAGATTCTCTAATGCATGCTCAAATGAATCACCATACACTGAAAAATCATCCATGTAAACTTCAACACAATCATGAACTAAATTAGTAAAAATAGCTAATACAGCTCTCTGAAATGTAGCTGGAGCATTGCAAAGTCCAATTGGCAAAACATTATAAGCATAAGTGCCCCAAGGACAAGTAAAAGTGGTTTTGTCCTGGTCCTCTAAGGCTATCCTGATCTGGTTATAGCCACTGAAACCATCAAGAAAAGAGAATGATGATTTCCTAGCTAATGTGTCTAGCACTTGGTTAATAAATGGTAGTGGGAAATAATATTTGAGCATTGCTTTGTTCAATTGTCAGTAATCAACACAAATCCGCCACTTACCATTTTTCTTGGGCACTACTACCAATGGGGATACCCACTGACTGTCAGAGATAGGATAGATAAAATTGACTTTCAACAGTTTTTGTAATTCGTCTCTAACAATATCCTGGAGCATGGGGTTCATTCGTCTCTGCGGTTGCCTCACTGGTTTGATATTACTATCGGTATAAATATGGTGAGTGCATGTTTCAGGGTCAATCCCGTGCATATCGGTGTAGTCCCACGCAAATGCTTTCTGGTATTTTCTCAATAATTGAATCAATTTTTCCTCCTGAAATGAGTCTAGGTGAGTGCCAACATTCAAAGTTTTTCCTGGACTAATCTCTATGGTCTTGCTCTGTGTGTTTGTGATAGATTGAATGGGAAAAATGTCTTGAAATGCTATTTTCAAAGATTGAATGGTGCATGTTTCTTGAAAATTTTGTGCCAAAAATTCGTCTGCAGCATGGTATTGGTCATTTCTCAAATCTTCGGAAACATCAGGCTGAGAAAGGAAAAACTCTACCAAATCATCATTATTATGATCTTGAAAATCATAGATTTGGTTGATGCTAAAAACAGATTGAACTTCTTCTTTGTCATTGTATTTATCGTCAAGCCATAAATTGTGTGCTACTGCTGGTGATTGTGCTGATGGGTAAAGAGTGAGTTGTTTTCTTTCAGTTCCTCGTGAAATAATCATATTACCCGATCGACATCCTATGAATGCATCAACAGTTGCTAACCATGGTCTACCAAGAATGATAGGGTGTCCTCCTAAATTGGATTTTGGTTGAAGAACTAAAAAGTCCATTGGATACTCCCAAGAGTCCAGTGAAACAATTATGTCCTCCAAAATCCCTTCAGGAATCACTTTAGACCTATCAGCAAGTTCTAGAACAATTGTTGTGTGTTGCAAATTTGTGAGCTGGAGTGTTTTCATGGTTTCAAGAGTTTGGAATATGTATGTTGTTAATGATTGTAGTGACTCTGGGAATACCAGGATCAACATACTTTTCCATTGAGATGGTGTTTGTCATAAGGCCAGCTAAATGTCCAATAACATGAATGGTTTGTGGATCAACTCTTTTCCTAGTAGGATTTTTAAGGCACAGTTCTTTGATGGCTTTAGTATATATGGGAATGTCTTTTATGGCTTGTAGTAGTGGAATTTTTATATAGACATTCTTTAGCTCATCTAAAACATCAAACTGTGGTATAGACATGGGAAGTTTTGTTTGGACCAATCGGTCTGGAAAATGTGGTGGATGCAACTGTTGCATTTGTTTATTTTTGGTGTCATCATTTTGTTTTCTTTGAATTGAAGTTTCATTTTCATTTTCTTCGTTTTCTTCTTGTTTATCAGCTATTGGTGATTCTTTGTGAAGTACCTTACCAGACCTCAAATTGATATTTTGCAAGGGTAATGTGTGATATGAGGTTCCCTCATCTACATTGTAGGCTGGTCTCTCTGCTCTGTTATTTGGCTTTGGTACAGGTTGAGTAGGTATTTGAGTAGGTTTGGGAGGTTGTGAGTTAGATAGAAGTTGTAATTGTGGTGGATTTATTGGTGGAGGAGCAGGAAATTCTTGTTGAGTGGGTTGAGGTTGATGTGGGTAAACAACTTGCTGCTGAGGATATTGCTGATATGGTTGAGGATATGGCGAGTATGGCTGATGATATTGTTGATATGGTTGCGAATATGGTTGGTATGGTTGAGGATATGAATGATATTGTTGAGAGTATTGCTGAGATGTTTTCCATTGTTGTTGTGTGTAATTTTGGTGCTGCCATGGCATGGGTACATTCGACGAATTCTGAGCATACATCTGATCATGTATAGGAAATTGCAAATTCTGGTTTGGGAACATACCTTGAGGTGTTGGTTTTGGCTGCCATTGTCTCTTTGCGCCCATGTAATACACATTTTCCATATCTGTGTTAGCTGCCACATTACAATTATGCAAAACCTTGACTTTAGAGCAATGAAATATATCATGATTTTTGGTACAAAAGGCACAAACTTGAATGTTTTCTAATGGACAGTCTTTTAAGGCATGTTTCTTCTGGCATTTTGGGCAAAAGATAGCCATCATTGGATCTTCCTCTTCTTGTCTCTTCTTAGCTTTTAGAGTGTCAATTTGGGTTCCTAAGGTACTTAATAGATCTGTTTTGAATTCCTCTAACAGGTTCCCTATTTCAGCCCTTGTGACACTTGCTGAAGTAGATTTTGTGGCTTTAGATGGTATGGTTCTTTTTCCAATTTTGGCTTTGCTCCTAGAATACGTTTCACATAACTCAACAATTTCTTCAAAAGGTAAAGTGGAAATATCACCTTTGCCCATCAAATTAAGATCATCTAAGTATTCCTCTCGAATTCCTTTCAAAAATATTGTTCAAATCAGATCAAAAGGCATGGTTCTGTGTTTTGATTTTTGTAAATTGTAAACAAACCGCTCTAAGTACTCCTCTAAATTTTCATCCTCTTGTTGGTTCATCCTAAAGATATCATCTTTGGAATCTTTTGATCTACAATAAGGTTGGTATTTCTTTAGGAATATTCTTCTCATGCCATCCCAATCAGTTATCGCATGTTCACCAAGCCCCATGAACCATCTTAATGCTGATGCTTTTAATGTTGCTGGGAAGAGTCTAAGCCTATGGGCATCATCTGTGTAACAATATGTTCGACATACAATGTCAAACTCAAACAAGAGTGAATCTGGGTCTTCTGAAGCCATGCCATAAAAATTTGGTAGCACGGATGGGGGTATGCTTTTCATTTTTATTTCGTTATCCTCTTCTGGTTCTTGGATAGGAAATTTAAAGGTTGACTCTTCCTCTTGACCTTGATTTGGTGGTCCTCTTTCTGATCCATGTCCTTCTTCAGCCATTTTGATAGGTTCCTCTGTTGATTTAATTTCTTGTTCAGTGTTACTTGTTTCAAAGAGAAGTTCAAGGAAATATTGTTGAGTTACTGTGCTACTTTCTCCTTTTATAGAGGATTCAGGGAAATGTTTCTTCTGTGATTTGTGTGCTAATAGAATTTGCCTCTTGATTAGCGTGAGTCTTTGCCCTGATTTTTGTTTATCCTCTAATTTTTGTACGGTGACTTCCTCATCTGATGTTGTGTGTTCAACGTTTCCTAAAGTGTCTGCTCCTGATGGTAGGTTAGTTTTTGGATGGGGGGTTTTTATGAATCTACCTTTATTATTTGTAGATCTAGGCATATGTAAACATGACTTCTAAATCTATGTTTTTGCTTGTTTTTGTTTATTTAAATTTTATTTTATTTTTTTAATTTTTTTTCGAAACCCTCTAACTACGCCTCCCCGGCAACGGCCCCAAAATGTAGTGGCCAATCTAGGGTGCTAGATTAGACTAGATTTATTATCAACCAGGGTCAGTAAACTTCGAGGCATGCATCTACAGTCTATAGACATAAAGGATTCCTAACTAAGTGTTTATTGTGATAGGTTGCAGTACTTCTTTATAGAAGGTTAAGATATGTTTCCTCTCACCTTAACACTCAGATCACCTAACTTATCTAACTGCCCTAAAGTTGCAGCGTACTACTAGACTGAGATTTTAATCCCCTTACAAGGATGCTATGCACAAAAGCTCTGTGTAGTTAACACTTGAGCATTCATGGAAAATCAAAAGCAATCAAAAGCACACTAAAATTTAAATACATGAAAAACAGAGTCTATGGAGATGCTTCAAAATATAACGATAGATCAAATCTCTTACAAGATATGGTTCAATGATCTTAACGATGAAATATTCAAGCTATCACCATAAATACCATTTGTGAGAATTTCAAATCAAATCGACAAAATCATAAGCATGGAAATAAAATTAAACACTATGCGTTCTATTCAAATTCAAAAACTACTAAGGAAATGAAAATAACAGTATACCAATCCATGCAGGGCCCGTCCACGTTTCAATGGTACACTGAAGTAAACTCAAGCAACGAGAGGATTAACGCATAAACACTGCTGGAGTAAAACCGTGACTGTATTCAAGTACTGTAGATTGCAATTACATACAAAAGTTTTGTTCTCAAATGATGCACATAGATAATAATCGTAATTGTCCCGTTAACAAAAATAATACACAGTCTTTATCTGCCTGTCCCTATCTGGATCGAATGTACATCCATTGAGCAGTTGTTTCTGCTTTTACAAAGGAATGATTTTTGGTCATTTCTAATCTAAACTGATTTCCAAAAAGAAAACAAAACGAAACCAGTTTGGGAAACTGTGGCTTTTACTGCCTTTGTAACCAAAACGCTGAGGTTTGACTAACGTGGATCGTATAACTAGGAGCTTTTGATTTGCTGTAGAATCGATTTTTCACCATGCTTGTACATTCCAGTTTTCATTCCTATCCATTGCTTTGGCTTGCCTGTCATGCCACGTGTCAGATGATAAACCATTTACAGGATGTTATGACTTCCTGTAACCTTTTTACTGAAAATTCCTAATTTCTAACATAAAAACTCATAAATTAACTTTAATGCAAACTAACAACTATAATGCTATTAATTAATCAATTTCAAGGAATATAAGGGGTCTATGGAGGAAAAAGGTAGACAAATGATGGTGTTTTTAGAAGAAAAAGATGGTAATGGAATGGTACCAACACCATTGTTGCGCAGCCATCTACATGCAATTGATAAAGGTTCTTGACTCAAACCCCTATCTTCCGGGTTTCTCCAGTTGTCTTACTGTGTAGGAAAGCCTTTCCCTCGCTGAAGACAACATCATATCCCTTGTCTTCTAACATCGCCACAGAGATAAGATTCTTCTTCAATCCTAGAACATGCATCACTTCCTTCAATACGAAGGGTTTACCAGACTCCCTCTCAAAGGAAATGGTACTGATACCGGTCACACCGTATCTACCATCATCGCCCATCTCGATGTGCACTCCAAGATCTTTCTCATCCAGATCAGAAAACAAATCTCGATCTCCTATCATGTGAAAAGACACACCACTATCCAAGAACCATACTGATCCCATCACACTTGATACCAAGCATGCGATCAGCAAAAAATCCAGCTCAAACTCCGAGGCTAAGGCCTCTCCTGCTACAGATCCAGCAGCTTGCTTATTTTTCTTCTTCTGTGGACAATTTGTGGCATAATATCCGTGCTGGTGACAGTGAAAGCACTTCACCTTGGACATGTCCTGCTTCTTGCCTTTCGCACCGGAATGAGAAGCTTTCTTGTTCTTCCCCTTCTTTTCTTTGGCAGCCAAAGTGCAATTTTCTTCATCAGATGCCTTTGATGCAGATCCGTCCCTGGTATTCCACTTGATCTCCTCTTGCACAAGATCAGACCAAAGTCTCTCCCATCCTGGCAATTTCTCCTGACCATTGACAGAGTCCTGATAGGAATGCCAACTCTTCGAAAGACCAAGGAGAACCAAGCTCACCAAGTCCTCATCATCGACAGTCACCCCCACACTTCCCAGCTCATCCTGGCATTGGGTGAACTTCGTGAGATACTTGGGCATACTGTCTCCTTTCTCACACTTAATGTTTCTGAGTTTATCCTTGAGCGCCAACTTCCTCTAGTCGCTCTTGCTTTGGAATAAATCTGTCAACGCTTTCCACATCAAGTATGGAGAAGCCTTTCCATGCAGGTTGGATACAATGTGATCCTTCATGCCCTCCAACAGAATCCTTCGACACTTTGCTGTCTTGTTTTGCCAAGCCTGAACTTGAGCATCATCAGTAGGCTTTGGGACCTCAGCATCTATGAACTCCTTCAACCCATTGTCATCTAACACCGCCTCCATCCTATCTTTCTATGCAATATTATTTGAGCTGCCTTCAAGGGCATACTCCAATCGCAATCCGTTGAAAGACATTTCAACTTCGACACCAAGAAAACACTGCTGCAAATTCGAATTTCACCAGCTCAAAACTCAACCGCTTTTGATCTAAAATTCGTGAAAACAAAGTATTTCTAGTACAGAGATTGACTGTATGGGAATTTACCGAATATCTCACCTTCCAAAAGAAGGATGAATCCAGAGGCTACCTGGCCCGATTACAGACTCTGCTTGAAGAAATAAAATGTAATCACTTTCTGAATAATAGATCTGATGATCAACTTCACTATGATACCATGTAGAAATTTGAATAATATAACACTTATTCATAGATATTATCCTAATTATACACTATTTTCGGAATGCATGCATAATACATAACCTCCTCTACCATTGATCATCAATTTGCGAAATTAAGAAGCAATCGCATGCGCACATTGAAACATTAATCACACATATCAACACAGTATGTAATGGGGAAAGCATACAGCTGAAAACCCCCAACTATCTGTATATTATAATGATATAGATGTAACAATACATAGTACAATACTCCTCACAAGTACTCAATACTATCTCCACATGCTACACACAAACTAGCTCAGATCTGAACAAGTCACGGGTTGAAATCTCCTCCACTGTTTGCCTGCCTCTACTGCGTAATCCAAGTTGAGAAAAGATCAGATCCAAGTTTGAATTCCCTTGGCTTGTACTGTACAATCCTCATTGGCAATCTCAATCAATGATTGTGCAAATCTCATGCACAGCTATAGTCACAACTGATAGTAGTCTCATCCTTTCACCCACCTCTAACACTTGTCTCCACTGAACTATCCATGCACTGAGTTAACTGATGTATTCTTTAGTTGATTTATGAGTTAATAATTAGTGAATTAATTAATAATTAATTCACATCACTCATCACTAGTGTATTTGGTAGTTAGACTAAATACAACTAGTTCAACTAAGTCAAACTGAACACAACTCCATCAACTCCTCAATCAACTCCACCAAACTCAACCACTTGAGTTCTAACTGAAGTCCATCATGCAATAGCTCAACTAACCCATAGGAAAAGCGTATTTCCTTCTGGCAGTTGCATGTGCCACATCCGTGGCTCGAACTGAAGTGCTGCAAGAGTATAATATAATGTTTATAGTCCAAATATTATTAAGAGCTAATAATATTCGACTGTTCTATTTTTTTGACTGACAGTCTAAAAATAGACTCCGCCCATATGTCTAAAAATAGAGGTCCATCTATTTTTACCAACATGACCAGTCATCCATAAATAGCATCCTACAACTCATAGACCATGATCCATATGTCTAAAAATAGACTTTGCGCCAAAAATAGCCTGCGGGCCCACTTTGTGAAGGCGACTTCTTTTCACTAAGCTCCATCATCTTGTTGCATTTTCAACAAAATCATACTTGAGGTTAGAGAGATTTGATGTGTTGAGGCATTGTGCTTGTAAAATGCTTGGGAGGACATGTGGCCGACATATGTGTTGATGTCTATACCTTGAAGATTGAGGGTGGTGTTGGTCATGGGGCTCTAACCTTGGATACACACCTAAGTCCCTGGGTTGATGGTTAGCAAGTAAACCTGATGGTACCTGTTACCGCTCAAACTAATAGGGGACCTAAAAGGGAATCCTAAAGGGGCAACTACTAGGTCAAGGGCAACAATGGAGTCTTAGCCCATTGTCACCTTAGGTAAGGCTCCCTACTCTTTATGGATTTTTACCGATGGGAGGAGACCTGGTATAAAAAGGACCACGAGATGAATAGATCAATGAAAGGGTGAGGGGTGATCCTAAGGAGCCTATTCACAAGAGAGGCTCAAGTGTATGGCTTTCTTGCTTTGGAAGGCAAGGTTGAAGGCTCTTAAGGAAGGGCTCAAGGAGAATTTCAAGATTTAGGTTTAGAGCACGTATCCTATAATGGAGGCCCTCAAACCCTGAAATTATTGTGAAGACTTGGATTCCAAATGATCCTTGAAGAATTGTCCTCAATGACATATGGGACCACATGGGACCAAGAAGACCCGAGGTTAGGTCAAAGGGATAGGATTTAGTAACCAATGATATACTTGACCTAATGAGGGAAGGGAAAGGGATAAAGAAATGAATTTTCAATGAAAGGAAATGCAAGGATCCCAGTGAGGTTTCTAGCTTAAGGGAAACCAAGGGCAATAATTGGCCTTCGATCTAGGGCTCGCGATATCTCAAGAATCCACTGTCTGAATCTCATGAAACTTGGAGTGCTTCTTGAGGACACACCAGCGCAGTTGTGGACCAAAACTCGAAGTATTTGGATGGCTAGATTGTGAGATATTCGATGCCCTAGGTGACCTATGGGGCTAGACCTAGAAAGAAGAGGAGAAGGTGAAGAAAAATAGGTTTTAGGGTGATCACATATGGTAGACCATTGCCTAATCCTTTGGGGAGATTGGAGTCAAGAATGATTATGATTTTGGTTTTAATTTTCTTGGTCAAGGAGGCATTAAAGGAAACTTCACTTAGCACTAGGGCAAAGAAAAGGATCTTCAAAGACTTTATACTTCGCTTTGAAAAATAGATGGATTTTCAAGATGAATTTCAACAATGAAATTTCCCTAGGAACATTCATTCATCATACATGGCCGATAACCTGAAGCATCACTGTCTAGAAACAAAATTTCCACACTTTGTAATAATGCATGCAACAAATTAGCCCTAGTATAGCGAAATCCCAACAACAATGTATGTGACAAAAAGTAGAGAAAAGAATATAATTAAAACTGTACTTACATGTATTAGAGTATATCAAACTATTAAAAATTTTCCAAATAAGAAGCTCCAAGACAAGAGAAAATAATCCAAACATCAAAATTCATTCCATGCTCCAAAATTTTGTCCACTAAGAAGGATAGCGAAAATCTCTAAAGAGATACACGTCCAAACCAAGTGATGATTCAAAATGAATTCACATCACTTCTATTTATACACTATTAAGGAGTTCGAATTAGCCTATTAGGCTTACATTAGCCCATACAATAAAATAATGTGCAAAATAACCAACTTTTGGTGACAAACCCACTAAACTAGCTCATAAACAAAAGAATAAGCCTCTCAAGTGGTCAAATAATGAAGATTACATGTTGTTGGGCCTTGGAGGAGGCCTAATGGAGTCCATATGTTCCATAAATGCGTATATGAACTCCCAAAGCAGTGGACAAGGGGTTGGCCCCTTGTAATAACTTGTGGTTCTCCAAATAACAAGTGGGGGCACACAAGTGTCCTCATGGGTCTCCAAACAAATAGAAGAGGCTTGTAGATCATGTGTGAGGACTAAGATGATGGTGTAGGTGATGTCACATCATCGTGCAATTCTTGGATCATCTGCCAAGTGTATGGTGCAACTGTGGGTCTGGTTAGGCACGATGGATCAAGTGCATCTTCCTCGTCAATAAGTGAACAATGAGCAATCTATGAATGGATGTGGGGATCCATGGAGTGTTATTTGATGTTGTGGAGGCACATGGCTCACTACACACACTCAACATGTGCCAATGTAGCCCTTTGGGGGTTAGCACCCCGTATAGGGAGACCAAACCCAAATGGAAACCATCTACAATCCTGCATATGATCCAATGTGTCCCCGTGCCTTCCATCATAACAAGTCATTAAAGAAATCAAGTAAAAGAGTTTATAAACTGTGGACAAAAATTGGGCTCTTCACAATGGCATGACCTTCCATAGTGGGCTTTGGCATGTGTTAATGTCTCCAAGCTCAGAAGAGGATTAACCAAGCATCCTATTAGGTGGTTTCTACTTCTAAAGGGGGTGGTATGTTCATGGTATATCCCTCAATGGTGGTGGAATGTGGCACAATGATGAAATGGAGTAGGGAACGAAAGGGGGCAACCTGGATCACATGCCATGGTATGAGGGTAGCTAATAAAGGCAAGCCCACACTTGGATAAATAATGTATAGGGGGGAGCAGTCGTGGTGCATGAGTTACCTCGACCTTGATTTTCCCACCCTTCTTCATATAAATTTTTCCTTTTTATGTTTTTCTTTGGTTAAATGCTTAGGGCTTTAGGTAATGATAGCATGATGTGTAAGATATAACAGTGGATACCTACTTGTAAGGTGGGGCAGTTCATCGCCCACCAGGGGTTTGGGACAATCATGGGTTCCTGAATGATACAAGAGGCTCATCTAGGCCATGTAGGAACCAGGGTGATGGCCTTGGAATAGGGTAAAGATCATGTCATGGCTTTTGCCCACGTGCAACATGTTTTTGTCCCAACCATCTTTTTCATTTTTGGTACAATTTCTTGGTGAATGTGGCCAATTGTGCCTTTTCCTTTTCTTTTAGCTGCATCAACCTACAGGCATCATTCCAAGCCCGACCCAAGATGTGGGGCAAGGGGAGGGGGTGGCTGACCCTATGTGGACCCAATGGAGGAATGTGAACCTAGGTGGGAGGAAAGATTATTGGGGTTGTAATGAGTGGAAGGGGGAGTAATATATGTGAATCGAGGAGCAAGACCATGCAACCAAAATTGGGGTTTCCCATTTAGTACCATCCCTAAAACCAATAGGTCAGTAAAAGAGATCCCACAGGACTAGGGTGTGAGGTTAAGATCCCAAAAGAGACCTATGGGATAGGAGCACATGCCTTTACCACTCTTTACACCGAGCCCCCCATTGATCCATGCCCAAAGTTTCGATGATAAATAAACTAGAATACTCAATTTCCAAATGACAAGACATATGGTTCCCCCCAAGTACATAATATTTGTATTCAAAATATTTTGACTTATCAAATGCTTCTTTGTTGGGAACTTGACATACCTTTGGGTTTGGGAGGCCCACCTCCAAACATACGATCATGACAGATAGGTGAGGAACCACATGACTGGCTCAGGTGGCAGAGAAATGGCACATCGAGTTATTTGGTGGTTGTAAGGGGCTACTGGCTGCCGACTGAGCATCATCATGGAGAAAAAATTTCTCCTAGGGGTATCACCCAAAAAATGGTGGGTGACAGTACCGAGACTGGCTGAAAGCTTTAGTCCATCTTAGTTCCACCCGGATATATTACCCTTATCAGGAACCTAGTCTGTAGCACTGTGAGTGCCTAAACTGTTTGAGGACCTTGGATAGATTTCCCTGGTTAGGAATCTAGTCTGTGGCATTGCCTAAACTCTTTGTACATCATGTGTTTTGAGATCTTCCATGTACCTATATAGATATATGTAAGTATGAATAAATCCCTAGTTAAGAGGGAGTGTTGAAGAATGTAACTAGGTTTGATCTTCATAATTGTACTTGAGTCATAATGAAAAGAATTTTTATAATTAATTAAATTGACTTGTTAAAGCATGGGTTTCATGGTTGTGTCAATTGTCATAGGTCAAGCCTCCATTATAGGCTTTTAGGATTTTTATGGAAGTCAAAGTCAAATTCACTTTGTCAAAAGACTCCTCCATCAAGTCATCTTGCAAGGTTGGCCTCCAAACAAATACTCCTAAAGTCAACTTCACAAAAATATCAACTCAGCTTATTACACTGTTGGAAACAACTATATATAGGAATGTGAACTTTGCTCAAATAAAACAGACACAAGTTCAGATATTTCAGTGATAAGAGTTCAAAACAATTGTAGTGATCAAGTTTGGTCTATTACAGAGGAATAATTTTGGTTAGGCAAAGATGAGACACAAGTTCGGTACAATATGATGGGAGGAGGTTCGGGTATCATACTGTTAGATAAAAGGACCGAGGCATGTCTACCACCACTACAGATTAAAGTATAAGATGCCACGACATGACCGAATCTTGGGCTATCACCATAGAACAAGGTATAACTATATTGTTGTTTCAACTATCATTACAGGACCAAGGACTATGTTTGTTAAAGAAATATGTGACACCACTACATATCGAAGCATATGAAGTATTAATATTAATGCTACCACCAAAAGAATGAAGTACATCTAGAATATCTTAGATCGAATTATGATTAGGCTCGAAGCATGAAGAAGGTTGTTACATAGTTCACTACAAGAACAAAGTATGATTGGACTCCCACAAAACTAAAGGATGACAAGATTGACTTGATGGATGGAGGTAGTCTTTGGTCTAGGAGAGTCTTGGTCTTCTCATTTTTGTTTTGAATCTACAGAAGGAAGAATTACTTGATTGGATTTTCCCCTACATAGGGGTTTTGCGTTGGTAGCGTGCCTACATCTTGTTGTTGGGTGTGGAGCCTGATTATCTTCTCTATTCATAGGTATTGCAGCATTGGACCCCAATTTGTAATGTGGCGGCAATGACACTCATAAAATGTACGCTGCCAGGGGGGCGACGACAATTATTTGGAGTGCCCCCTTGGTAGGGGATCGGGGGCAGCGCCCTTGAAGCTAAAAATAGATGTAAAATTGCCTTGTAAAATGTTGTAATTTCATAGTCAATCTGGGCCATTCATTAGGTAGAGATCTGACGGTAGAAGTTATGTTTAATTTAGGGATTTTTCCCCTAGAAGGCAACCCCTCGCTATATATGAGGGAATTGTATTGCGTCTATGTAGATCTGTATTCTTGAGTGAGAAAGAGAGATGATATTGTGTGAGAGTGAAGAGGGAATTACAAAAAATCTGCTATAGGTTGTATCTCTTTAGTGTGCTAGATAATAAAAAAGGAAGGACTAGTTGTTTCTCCAAGGACGTAGCCCAAATTGGGTGAACGACGTATATCTATGTCTCTCTTGTTTTATGCATGTTCTGTGTTTATATTTTTGAAATATTTTATGTGTTCCATTGCTTTGTAATATATAATTTTCTAACAACTGGTATAAGATATGAAGGTCTATTTGGATGATAAACTCACATGAGAGAAGGGTTCCTGGTTCGAGTGGGAGCAATGGCGGAAGATGGTATGTTTAGGGTCGAAAAATTTAATGGCCAAAACTACTAGCTGTGGAAGATGTAGATGGAAGATTATTTGTATCAGAAAGATCCATACCTACCATTGAGCGGAAAGACAAAGAAGCTGACGAGTATGAGATACACAAAATGGGATATTCTCGATAGAAAGGTACTTGGAACAATACAGCTGTGCCTAGAGGCATTGGTAGCCTTTAATATTTCAAAGGAAACGACAATAGAGGGTTTAATGTAGGCATTGGTCAAATTGTATGAAAAATCCTCGGCCTCAAATAAGGTATTTCTTATGAAGAATTTATTTAATATGAAGCTGTCAAAAGGTGGATTTGTTGCCGATCATTTAAATGAATTTAATAGATTTACTAGTTAGTTAAGTTTTGTAGGGGTAACTTTTGATGATGAAGTTAGGGCTCTGTTATTTTTGTGCTCATTGCTAGAAAGTTGGAATGGTTTAGTTATGGCCATTAGTAACTCTATCTCTGGATCTAGTACTTTAAAGTTTGATGATGTTGTCAGTGCAATCCTAAGTGAGGAAATGCGACAAAAAAGCTCCAGTGACACATCAGGTAATGCTTTGACTGCAGAGACTAGGGGAAGAAAAATGGAAAGAGGAAAGAGCCCAAGATATTGCAGTAAGTCAAGGAAAGGTAGATCCAAGGCCAGAGAGGGGATAATGTGCTAGAAATGTGGGTAGAAAGGACACCTGAAGAAAGACTGCAAGTCTCAAAAAGGAAAAGAAGGAGACATGCAACAAGAAAACAATCATGAAGTGAATGTAACAAGTGATGTATTGCAAGATGCTTTGATTCTTTCATTAGAAAATATTATTGATGCCTAGGTGGTAGATTCAGGGGCCTCTGTGGACAAGTAGGAAAGTGTTCCCTCTAAGGCAACCACTCTAGCCTTAGAGTGGGTCCAGTCACAGCAAAAAAAAAACAACAATCAATTTCCTTAAATAGTCATCGTTGGAGGCCTACCTCAAAATCAATGTTCGATGAAGCTTTTGTTGCGTCACTACAGCTTCCGTTTCCTTCTCCTCATTAAGCAATAAACCTGAAACAACAAAAGAGAACAACAAAACATGCAACCGAGAACAACAATGGTCTATTTACTTATAAAGTCAAGAAATCATAAGCTATCAAGTAAATTGTGCACAAGATATAGGAAATCATCATTGATTGTATTAAAATGAATCAAGAGCAAAGCTTACAACCAAGTCTTGACGTCACAATACTTCTCGGAGGGTCCAATTGGTATGTTTCTTCAAGCATTCACTCTCAAGAATGGGTCTCCCAAATGGATAATATCTCTCTCTCACTCACAAATTCTAATGCAAGGCTAAGGCACTCCACAACCTCTTACCAAACTATCAACAATTCCACACTTGTCAAACTCACACAAAAGCTATCTAATCTACTTCAATCCAACTAGCAACCATTAACTAGGAACTAGTTGATCATAGCAATGGTGAGTGCTTTTATAGGAGGAGGAGCTTCCATAAAATGAGGGAGAGGGAGCTTATCCTCAAGGGAGGTTTCATAAAAGGTGGAACTACCATCCCAGAGGAGGAAAGGCAAACCAATCTGACCCAACAACCAGTTCTAGAATCACCCAGAAGGCCAACTATTTGAACTAATTCACCAAATCTGGATCATTGCAGGTCATAAACTAGGGCTTAGTGACGACATCGCAAAGGAGCAATGCATTCGGACCAATCATCGCAATAAACATCTGGAAGACTTGCGTCGAGCCCTAAAATTCGATCGTCACAGGAAACACATGTACACTTGTGACGATGTCACAATGATACAGTTCATGACAGGGAACCATCGCACTTTTTAAGGTTTTACTTGCGATGATGCAAAAACTTAGGCAAAGAGGGTCAATCTTCAGCATTAGAGAGCACTTTCTTAATCTTCTTGCATGAGTGGGAAGATATGGACATATTTATCTGATGTATGACATAGTGAAGGGACTAAGATGAGGTCAGTGACAAATTACTGTGTAACAGATGCCCCCTAAAGCATGAAGCCCGAGAGAGTGGGAGGGGTGAAATGCTTTACGAAATCATAACCGAACTGGAACACCACCATGAAGAACTTGCAGGTGCAAGTACGAATAATATCTCTGATAGTGAAATACATGTAGTCTAGGCATGGGCACAACCATCCAAAAGACATATGAAACTTGGTCTATGGTATGGACGCAACCACCCAGTTGATAAGACCATATATAATGATAAAGGTATGGTTGCAGCCATCCATGAAGACTCAAGTATGGTTGCATCCATCCAGTCAAAGAGTCATGTATGTAATCACGAACCAATCCACGCAGCCCGAACATATTTAATCTTTTTTCGGGGTCTTGAAACCCTAATCGATCATAGTACAAGTTCTAGCATGCGAACAGATGTGCTGAAGTCGAGCATGATAGAAAATCTCTTGATTACCGGTCAATGATGGAAACCTTTAACAAGAGCTAGAGAGATCACCAATAATGCCAATGGTTCTCAAGGTACTTTAAGTACAATCCACCAAGTGTGAAAAATGAGCTGAAGTAGAACACTCATGGAATCACCCAATCGAAGACCAATGATGAAAGTCTGTCGTCAGGTGCGAAGAACTTTCCATTGAGGCATGCAAGCTCTTAGGTACCAAAAGGGATCTCTAGATCAACCTCCTAGATAATGAGCTGGTGTCAACAGGAGGCGATCTGTCGTAGGAGGGCCATAATGTCTCCCCCATCAATGACACGATACAAGGAATAAGTGGTAGATGGTGAAACAGAGCATCAGAGGAGGAGGTAAGGGTTTGAACTGCAGAAGGATTATACTCTTGAACATATCGGCGACATGGCTCTGGAATGCGGCCACATTTTGGTACCAAGGGATCTAAAGTTGATGGAGGCAACATGGATCAGATGGAATGAGGCAAAATGGCAACCCAAAACCTCGGAAGGCCAATGACGATGTAAGGATATCTCAACCCGATGAGATGCAAAAGTTTCGATGTTCAAGAGTAACTCACTGCCGTAAGTAACCAACGACGACTTCCAAATTTTCCCCCACCATTGCTGCGAGTACCCCAATTATTTTTGAAAAACAAGCTTGAAGGGGATAACATATGCTTGTGATATAAGTTCGTCCTTCGGACGAAGCCAACCTAGTGATAGTTTAACGAGCCCTAGGGAGGAGAAGCTCGAGTCTCATCATGGTGACGAGTCCAATGTCGTCAGGGTTTAACGAGTCCGACATAGGTAAAACTTGAAGTCTTTTTCATGTTTAGAGAGTTTGAAAAAGACATGGAAAATAAAACTCTAGGGGGGCCTTTTTCGTAAATTTGTGTCCCTTAAGCCCGAAAAAGTAGAAAATAATACTCGAGAGAACCGCTTGACCGTTACGATCAAGGAGTACTTTTCGTAATTAGTGTTCCTGATATGAAAAAATTAAAAAAGCGATCAAAGACACGATGTTTCATAACCAAGATTGAACTTGAAATGAAAAAAGCCTGACCATCTTTTTGTATTTATACAGTCAGAAAAGAGCTTGAAAGTGGACCACCTTTATATTCCGTTTAATGAGTAAAAAAGGAAAACTCGGCAATATTTTCGTCTTTTATAAGTCGGAAAAGAGCTTAAAGAAGACTTATAGAAAATTTCACAGTATGGACCAAGTATGTATCAATCATTAAATGTATCCATCGTCCCTGTTTCTGCATAGAAAAAACAAAGTATAAGATCCATTCGACAAGAATGCACTATAAATTTGAAAAATTAGGTCAAAAAAACCTAAAACCATAGGTAAAACCCAAAATATGTTGCAAAAACCCAAGCCCTATAGTTTAAAACCCTAAAATTTTGAAAAACATCTATATAAAGGCCCATGGTAAATCATTTTTACATTGTGTTTTGAGTTTTTAACCTTTGGTAACTTTTCAACTACACACCTATGCGATTTTGGGAACTCAATTCTATCACCTGTGGTCGACCATTTCGCGCGAAACTTTCACCAAGTACATCAATCCTTTCTTTGCATTTTAATTGTTTTGAATTCAAATTTCATGCATTTTAGGCTGTTTTTTAGTGAATTTTTTTGTTCCACAATCGCCCCTCGGTCGTCGCAAAAGTCCATCATCTGTTAGCGTTGATCGAGGGTTTTACACACACCACAAATGACATCGTCGTAGGAAACATGTGTACTGCTACGACGATTTGACAAAAAATGAACTATGAAATCGAGTCGTCGCTGTTGTTTTAAAAACAGCTACGACAGTGCTACGAAATATGAATTTTTTATTTTGGCAACATTTTAAACATCAAAACAATTCTAATTGATGCTATTGGTTTATGCAGGGTGTAACAATGGTGTATGTGTGGCAAGAGTGAACTCATGACGTTGATGATGAAAGAGCACTCAATGATCCTCAATGCAGAAGAGCCCTGCGAAACTGCGGGCTACTGAAATTTTTCCTCACACCGCTCCTTCGGGCACAGCTAGACTTGCTCGAGTTCTTGATTCGCTCGTGGAACCCGACGGAGGGAAAGTTTGTTATTCAGGGTCAGGAGATTGAGTTCGATGCGACCGACATATATTTCCTGACAGGATTATCTCGTTGAGGTGAGAGACCCTGCATGGAAGGCATGCGGGTTGGCGGAGAGACTCTCGATATGCTGATTGCACGAGTGTGCCCGGGGGCACACAAATCAGCCACCAGTGGGAAACTGCAGATCCCAACAGTGGAGGATTTGACACTTCGTGTCTTACTATTCACGATTACGAGAGCAACAAGCTCTCAGGCACAACACGAGGCAACTAAGACCCAACTATGGTTGGCTCTAGATTTCCTTAACCCAACCATGTATGACTGGGCTAAGGCAGTGTCTTTGAACATAAAGAGACAACTGACCAAATGCCGACGTGGAGAGAACAAATAGTTTGGATATGGGTCCATCCTGATACCACTCATGCTAGAGTGGGTACCATCACTTCAGCTGTAAGATATGGACCTGTACGTGCCAGGACCATGAGAGACTCGCATCACCAGATGGGAACATGTGATTCCACGAGGAGGTGGCAACCGGCCAGTCTCATGGGGAGTACTCTAGCGGGAGTGGCTGGATCGCCAGATGGTTATTATTGAGGATTGGCCCTATGCGAGCACAGAATTCCGAGGAGATCCTTACATGTTGCTCCCACTTGACGAGCAAAGGGACGAGAGAGGTAACACTCTTGGTCAACTACCACATTGTTTACATGTTTTTGTTTTTGTTTTTTTTTATAATGTTTTAGGATTTTTAAATGTATATGTCTTAATCATCATGTTCATTTCATTTGCAGATGTGGGACCTGAGAGGCCTGTGGGTCTCGCTCCTACAACACAGAGGGAGGACAACAGAGAGTTGGCTCTGCCACACCCAGGCGGTGATGCAAAGGAGGAGATTGCCCAGAACCTCGAGGGCCTGACCGAGGGGATCCCGGATTACAGGGGGTTCGAGGAGGTCCCATGAGAGTACCAGAGACACACTGCTGGTGTATCACCTAGGATCCACAGACTCCTAAGACAAGTAGTGTGGGTGGTGGTCTGCTATAGGGAGTAGAACCCACCACAGTAGACGCCTAGGTTTCTTTTTTTGCTATTTTTGAGAGACATGTGTCTTAGATGTATCACGAACACATACTCTATTTTTTGACATACACACTATTTTTGAGCGCCTCGGTGCACCACACGATATATATATCTATCTATATATATATATATATATACTATCTATGGTTTATTACTGTGTCTAAATGCTTGCATACAATGTTTGATTATAAATTGCGTAAATGTCTGTCTAATACATGATTTGCCAATGCATCAGTTAATGTGTTTAATCTTCTTGGAATGTGTTGATATGTGATAAAATCAAAATTTATTTCCAATAATCTAACACGCAAATACAACCTTAAAATTTGAGGGTTTCTGACGGAATAACGCCCGTTAAGTTGGAGAACAACAAGTTGAGAATCCAGATTCACAACCAATGCACGAATATTGAGGTTAACAGCCTCAGTCAATAGTTCAATGACAACGCTATATTCAGCGACATTGTTTGTGGTACAACCTAGACAAATGCCTTGGGGGTCTACTAACTCATCGTGAGGATCGTAGATCACCCATGCTGCGGAGGAAAGATTCCGGGTACTACGGCAGGCACCATCAGCGAAACCAATGTAAGGTGCACCAGACATCTGCACAAGAAGTAAAAAGACACAATAAGTGGAAATAATGCCTACACACCAAGCCACACATGCACACACACTGAAAAACACACGTATGTACATAGCATATGCAGAAACTAATGCATAATATTTTTTGAGATAAAGACCATTCTGGGGCTTATCTAGAGGGTTCCCTTCATAATCAATTAGCTCATAGGCCCCTTTTTGCAAAACGCGTTTCACAATATAAGGTCCATTCCACATAGGATCGAATTTGCCTGCCCAAAGCTTATCATTCGCTTGATTGTAGAGCAAGACTAAGTCTCCTTCAATGAAAGAATGAGGGGTAACAATTTGATCGAAGTGAGTTTTGACTCTCTTCTTCTGTGATTCAATGACTAAAGAGGCTAGTCGACGGGTCTCGTCTAGCCGCTCTAGGTAAAGAAGATGTTCTTCTACCGGAGTAGTATTCGGGAGCAATTCGACAGCTAATTTAAGAGAAGGGATCTCGCATTCAATCAGAAGGGTAGCCTCCAGACCGTAAACAAGCTAAAATGGGGTGAATTCGGTGGCATCCTTCACGGAAGTACGGTAGGCCCATAAGGTAGAAAACAACATCAAATGCCAGTTAGACTTGTGCATGCCAATGGTACGTTGAAGCATCATGACCAACACCTTGTTGACAGATTCTACATGGTCATTGGCCTGAGAATAATATGGCGTCGAACTATCATGACGCAAGCCTAGTTGGGTTGTTAACTCAGTCATCATATGACCACAGAAATGGGAACCATGATCAGTGACAATAGCTTGAGGGACTCTAAACCAAGTAATTACATGATTGAATAAAAACTGAGCCGTTGTCTTACTGTCGTTAGATAATGTAGGCATCACCTCGGCCCATTTTGTAAAATAATCGATGGAAACGATGATAAACCCATGCCCCCCAGCCGAGCGAAGGTTACAGGTCATAAAATCTATGCCCCATTTAGCAAAAGGGCCGATAGTAATGACAGGGTGTAAAGGAGAGGGAGGCGCACGCATCTTCCGTTGGTAGATTTGGCATGCATGACAAGAACGGACGGCGAGAATGCAATCCTTAAAAATAGAGGGCCAAAAATAACCAGGGCGGAGGATCTTTTGGGCAATAGCATAACCGGACATATGACCACCACACACGCTAGAGTGGTAGTCATTCAAGACTCGTTCAGCTTCCTCGAACGTCAAACAATGGTGGAGAAAAAATCAACACCGAGACGGTATAGGGTGTCCTCGATAATGCGATAAGGTTGAGAATGATGGTGAATACGTCGACGAGCATCCTTGGACAAATCAGGATGAAAGGAGGACGTCTGAAGGTAGATGATAATGTCCCCATACCAAGGATCGAGGGTACTAATCAAGAAAAGAGTATCATCCGAAATGCGATCCTCTAACCAAGAGGGTGTGGTAGCGGATGGTAACAAGCATAGCAATTCGGTGAAGACGAGGGATTTCTTAGACTTGGCCATACTAAAATCCAAATCAAACTCTTGAAGGATAACAATCCATTTTGAGTATTTGCCCCCCAGCAATTTACACGACAAGATGTACATCATTGGGTTGCAATCAGAAATCACGATCGTCATGTGCAACAAAATATAATGACGAAATCATTGGATATCATGAACGGCTGCCAAAGCAGGCTTCTCGACATAAGCATATTGAGTTTCTGTGTCAAGTAAATTGCGATTAAGATAATAGAAAACATGTTCGGTACCATCATCATCATCTTGAACCAAGACCATGCCAATTGTGCTACCGGCGGCTGCCAGATAAAGAGTATAGTCGTGGTGATAATCAGGTGGATGCAATAAAGAAGCAAAGACAAGGAGTACCTTGAGTTGCTCGAATGACTCTTGTGCAGCGACATCCCAAACAAAGGAGGTGTCACACTTCAATAACCGCGTATAGCCTTTAGCAATTTCAACGTAGTTTGGAATAAAATGACGTAAAAAATTTGCTTTACCCTGCAAACTCTGCAACTGCTACAAAGAAGCAGGAGGAGGGAGATTCAAAATGGCTTCAACCTTGAGGGGATCTAGACGGATGCCCTCCTTGGAGACGACAAACCCAAGAAGTCTGCCGGATTCGATGTAGAAGACACATTTATGCGGATTAAGATGGATATGGTAGTGTCGACAGTGAAGAAAAATTTCGCGGAGGTGATTTGGATGGTCATGGCGCTTTGCTGAATGAGCCGAAAGGTCATCCAGGTAAGGCTGCACAATGTGACGAATGTCATGAAACGCATAGGACATTGCGCGTTGGAAGGTAGCACCGAAATTTTTGAGACCGAAAGGGAGCTTCTTATAGGCAAAGGTACCCCACAGGTAGATGAAGGCAGTTTTGTGTTGATCCGTAGGTGATATATTGATCTGGTTGTAACCAGAAAAGCTATCCATAAACGAATAAATCTCACTCCCAGCACAATCGTCAATGAGCTAGTCAATGAAAGGCGTAGGATAATTATCTTTGGGACAAGCACGATTAATGTCGTGGTAGTCAACACAAACCCTAATAGTGCCCTGTTTCTTGGTCACAGGGACAATATTAGAGACCTAATCAGTGAGCGGGATAGGGTAAATAAACCCAGCTTTAAGAAGTTTTTCAACTTCTCCTTTAATAGCTGCAGCCTTTCGCGGGTGCACAGGGCGTAAACACTGTCGAACAAGTTTGGCACCAAGATATGTAGGGATCTCATGCACCACAATACTAGGATCAATTCCGGGCATCTCTTCATATGACCAAGCAAAAATGTTGCAAAATTATCTGAAAAGATCAGTATAAAGTTGAATCTCCTCAGGAGTACAGGTTACTCCAATGTGTATATTCTCGACAATCCTTGGTTTGACAGAGATGTCGATAGGGATCGTTTGCGTAATGTTCCCCATATTTCCTTCAGAGAAAACTTCATGGACTTGAATAGGCATCTGAAGGGGTTGGGAGGGGACACAAGAAGAAAACTGCTCAAGACAAGTAGTCATGGCCCCATGGCTAGGGAGAAACGAGGAGCGATGGTGATGATCAAACCAAGGAGGCTCCTCAAAAGACATAGTCTTGATAATTGCTTCATCAAAAGGAAAGATTTCCTGTAATGGATCCGAAGAAGCACTATCTCCAAGCCAAGGGGATTGTACATACGCATCGAGAGCCCTGCTCGAAGGAGTAGGTTCAGAAGATAAAGCCAATGCGGAAACAATTTCGACATAGTTGAGCTTGGCAGGACTCAACGGCATGACATCGCCCCAGGATTCTACCTGATCGACAGGAGGGAGGACCCAAGGATCAGAACGGATAGAAATCATATTGATGGGAGTGACGTTGGGAGGTGGGAGCGAAAAAACACCCATGAGGGTAGGATCTTTAAAAAGTCTGGCACCCACACTCTCATATGGAACTAAGGTATGCTCCACAAAAGGCACGTTGCCATCGGAAGAAGAAGAAGCGAAGAAGGAAAATTGGTCAACTGTGACAATTTTCCCTTGATGGGGAAAACGAAGGACACGAAATAGAGATGAAGCCACAGCTCGCATGGCATATGTCCAGCTTTGACCTAAGAGGAGGTTGTAAGTCAAATTCGCATTGACAACTTTGACCTCAACTTCAACTATTTTCCCTTCCAGAGTAATAGGCAAACACGGGAGGATACCGAAAGGACGGTAATCTATTCCATCGAAGGCTTCCCTGGTATTCAGAGACTAACTCAATGTTGGGGAACCAATAGCCTTCCAACAAGCAACATACATGATTTAAGTGGAGATGCCCTCATCAATAACAGTGCGATGAATATTTTTAGAGTTAATGATGACTTGAATGAGGAAAGCAATTTGATGAGACAATCTCGGTACATGATTATCAAGATCAAAAGTGATCAAATCTGAATCGGTCGGGTCAATGCCACCAATGGTTGATAGCAAAGACTTCCTCTGGGAGGGACAGCTCTGGAGGATTTCCAACACGGACATAGCCGAAGGAGCTTGGGCTAGGTCCTCAACAATGCTATAGTGCTGTGCGGCACGGGCATTAGGGTTGTAAGAAGACTTCCAGAGCACTCCCTTGGGAGGGGGTCAAATGATTGATTCGGTACTAGGCCGCTCGATATGGAGAGGACTAGTACTGGACGAAGGAACACTGGAGGGGATTTTAGTTTCCTTCCTAGCGGGTGGAGGGTATTCTTTTGACTGAGTATTGATATGGATGGGAATCGTCCCAGCCATAAAGACTTGGGAGCGAAAAGTGGAAGAATATTGAGGTTGATCAGCCACCATTTGAGTCTATTGTGAGGGAAAGGGTTCTTTGAGCACAACAGGAGTCGTTGGGGCACCTTTGAGCAGAAAACTAACTTCAGTACGTCGAGGATAGTCTTTAGTATAGTGATCCTCGTCGCAAATGAGACAAGGGTACTTAGGTTTGTGCTTGGCACCTTCCTCGGCCGAAGGCTTAGGAGGATCCTGCTTTAGGAGGATCATGTTTATTCTTCCCTTTACCCTTTTTCTTACCTTTCAAAGTTTTATCTGTCATAGTGGACTGGACGACATTAACTTCAGAAGTTTTACCAGGCTTGGATGGGGCCTGAGAAGCATTTTCAGTTGGAGCAGCAGAATTTTTCTTCGTAGGGGTAGCGGAAGACTTTCTGGAGGATGAACTAATGGAACCAATGACACCATCAACAGATGGCATTGATGGAGCTTTTGAAGTTCCGGGTCGCGGAGCATCAGGAAAATAATCATATAGTGTACTGGACTGGGAATAAACCAAGTCAAGATACTGAACACGCGCGATAGCTTGCTCTTCAGTAACACATGCCCCCATAGCAATATCCCAGGCTATCAGACCGACGAACGAGGTTGTAAACCAGTCAGTCAGAAGCTGATCAGGGATCCAGAACTTAATCAGACGATGGCGCCTCCTCCATTCATGAATATGATTGGAGATATGCCTAGCCGTGTCCTTTTTCAAAGATGTTAGGAGGTGTGTGCCCATTTCGTAATGAATGGGCAACTAAAAATGAGTTAGAAATGCCATAGCAAGTGAGTTAAAGTCTTGGAAAGTTCCACGAGCTAGCTCAATATACCATTTCACGGCAGAGCCAGTGAGGGTCTGTTGGAACAGATGGAGCTGGATAGAATCATCAAGCCATGAATTAGATGAACACCATAGGTGATAGGTCATGACATGAGCTTGAGGATCTTCTCCATATTTACCGTCGAATTTGGGACAATCACCGGGAATCTTAGTCGGAACCGGTGGCCAATATGGATTATGAAGAATGGGATAATTTGTCAGCTTGGACACATCAGGCAGTTCCAAAGTTTCCAAGAAAGGTAATTGAGGATTGAAGGACATCTAAGGCCGCGGATAAGAAACAACATTAGAGTTCCATCCAGCTCCTTGTTGCCCCCATTGATTTTTCCCGGACGGATTTTGCCTGTAAGGGTTTTGTCCGTAACATAGAATTACTCGCAGTGTATTGTGGCCAAATAGAAACGTCTTCCCCCCCCTCCCTCTGTACGGATAGAAGTCGGTGAACGAAAATTTATTCCAGTTCTCGCATAGGAAATAAAGGTATAATATACCGAGGATAATTGGCTACTGTATATTGCTAACATCAGTAAATGCAACAATCGAGGATTTTGAGTAATTGGTCAAGCAACTGAAATGGCCAAAGTGGTAACAAATCCTGTCAAATAGGTCCGATGGAAAATCCGTCAATTCCCATTCTCCATTGAAAATCAATAAGTCCAGTTATACTCTTTATTCTTTCAATTGGATCAATAATTTATCAAATTGGAAATGGTAATGGACGGAATGTATATATAATGAAAAGGAGTTAGAGTAAACAAATACCTAGAGTATACCATCGAATCAGATCATTCCCTCCTTCTATGGGTGGGGTTTTGTCCATAGGGATTATAAGTATAACCGTATGGTTGACCCGGGTTTTGACCACCAGCAGCCCATTGATTACCAACCTGACCAACAGGAGCAGCATACAGCTGCTGAAAATTCTGATAAGGATTGACCTGTGGCTGTTGATAATTTTGATACGGGGCAGTTTGAGGCTGCCCTTGGGGTTGCTGAAGGTTTTGAAGACCATATTGCGGCTGAGCTCCAAATTGTGCCTGGGGTTTAGGCTGCATTTGATAAGTAGGTTGGGTTTGAAAGCCAACTTGATTTTGGAGACTAGGTTGGGTTTGGAATCCAAACTAGGTCTGGAAATTGGGTAGAGCTTGAGAAACAACGAGCGTTTGAGTTCCCGGTTGAATAGGACCAGATAGATGTCCTTGAGGAAACTGCGGCTGACCCATCTGGATAGAAGGTTGGCCTAGTTGAGATTGAGGTTGACCCATTTGTCCAGAAGGTTGAGTTTGTTGGGTAATGGGTTGACCTTGCGGAACCAAAAGCTAGCCCGACTGACTAGAGGGTTGAACTAGCTGAACAGTAGGTTGGCCTCATTGGATTTGAGTCTGGCCTAGAGGGTTGACCAGACTGGATAGTAGGTTGGCCTTGCTGGATTTGAGGCTGACCTACTTGTCTAGAGGGGTGACCTTGCTGGGCACCAGATTGGCCTTGTTGGACATAAGGTTGACCCGGTTGACCAGAAGGCTGCCCAAAGTAAGTAAAAGAGGAACCGGTGAAGGCCGAAGGTTGTCCCTGTAAGGGTTGTCCTTGTGGGCTAGCAGGTTGCCCTGAATAAGGTTTCCCTTAATACGGCTGCCCGTAAGATGGCTGACCTTGATAGGGTGGACCTTGAAAAGCCGAAGGCTGTGCTTGGCCACCATGATAACCAGTAGGGCCCCAAGCAACAGATAACGAAACTGAAACCTCAACCACAGGCTGAGATGGGATGGATCCAGGGTGATAAATATGAGCTCCTCAAGAATCATAATAATGAAATGGATTCTACGGATCCGGATTCTGAAAAGCATGCATGTACTGGTCATACGTCCACCCTGTCAGAATGGAACTGGAAGAAGGTGGAACACTACTGGTGGGATTAACAACTCCAGATGCTGATGCTGAAGGACCACCACTAGTAGGACCAATTGAAGGTCTGGCAACAGTGGTCACCACTGAGGATACAACGACGGCACTAACAGCGGGAGCTGAAGAAGCCACACAAACAGTAGGTATAGTCGGGATAGATGTGACAGTCACATTGTGAATCTGGGGTATAAAAGGTTCTGAGGTCGGAGCTACAGTACGAGACCACATGGAACTCGTAGGGGGAGACCTAGAACTCATGATATCAGCCAAAGCATGGTAACGTAAAGGCAATGTGATACCAAGAGGGGTAACACGGAAAGGTGAAGTTTCCATAGGTATAGGGATTTCGCCACTTGCCATAAAGGTTTCTTCACCAGAGACGGGGTTCGTCTCATCCATGTCAGAAGAAGACATCGGGACCAAAACACCAGGAGGAGTAACGGGGAAGTCCTCTTCGGAAGGCTCCCAAATAGGGTTCCAATTGATATCGTACAACTCCTCTTCCGGGGCACGAGAGTTAAGCGGTTGAATACTCGGAATAACAGGAAGGGTATCACTAACAACCGGTACCTCAAAAGCGACAGAAGATGCAAAGCCTTGGTCACTTGGTATGGGAGACGGGATCGGTGATTCTGCCAGGATGATTTAACTCAAAAGTCCTAGGAAAAGATAAATGAGCAGGGAAAACAATCCTATGCAAACTGAAACACAGTCAAGATTTAACAAGGAAAATGTGAACGTGGTTGAATAAATTTTATGACACAGGAACAAAACTTGACCTTTTCATTTTTAAAGAGTTGAGAAAAGGACAAAAGATGACTCTAGTCGCCTTCGAATATTTAATGAGCCTGAAAGGACAAGTGCTCAGATGATCCTTTTCTTTTAGGGAGTCGAAAAGGAACGAAAGTGACTACTCTAGAGAACTAGGCAAAAGGTTTACCAGACAAACCGTAAAACTGCATATACACCTTGGTGATCAAATGAAAGAGAAATGACCAAGGACTTTCCATATGGCAGTCAATCTTCCCGAATGCTGTGTTCAGTGCATTACAGTTCGTAAGGCAGCAGACACGGCTTCCTATGGATGTAGGATGATAACCTAGTGGGGTCTTCCAATATATACTCGATGGTACGGGGAGCACGGGTCCGTACTAGCAGCTATTGAGTCACAGAAGGAGGAATCACCCAACCTTAAGCGAAAACAATAGTGACAAGGTTTAACGATGCTGGAGCACGTCTCTAGCCTAGAGCTCTAAATAATGTGTGTTAAGTTCCAACACGTTGTTAAGTTCATTCAGTTGATTTTAGAGTTGATCTTGAATTAGGTTTCAGTTTTCAAGCCCTACCACATGTATGTCAAAAATCCCTAGGATGCAACTAGAATGAGTAAAACATCAATCGTTTCGATGAACACCTACTTAAAGAAAAGTAGAGAGTTCATTCCCAAGTAAAAACAAAGCCAAGACAAGCTAATGTAAGAATTAAGAAACACAATGCATCAACAGACTAATCCTACAGTGCATCGATACTACTAATGAAAGATTTAAAGTTCATTTTCCAATTTCTCAAAACATGAAAATTTGTAATGCACATGTACTTTCACTTTCGTATACTAAATGAATGCAATCTCTTGATTTTTTTTATTTTTTATTTTTTGATTTAAAGAAACAAACAAGCAAGTGTAAACTTGATTGATCCAAACAATTGTGATCTATGCTTGATAGTGAAGAAATCGAATCAATGTGAACAAACTGGTTCAATAATCAACACTAAAAATCAATCAAAAAGAAAAAAAGCAACAAAAAGCCTCAAGCAAATCAATAAGACGGTTGTAGATGAACCTTGGATGGACAAGTAACCCAAGAAAATGGTTTGAAACACTTAAAAGAGCTAGGTCATGGGGTCTAAAACACAAGACTCACTCAAATGAAATCAAAGAGAAATACGCCTTAACCAAAGCAATCAAAACAAGCCGATGGGAGACAAAAAACTACACGGGGTAAGCAAGACTGATCGTTCCAGGAGGCAGAGTTGTAAAAAACAACTCGCATAGGAATCATCGCGAGCTTATAACAAGCAACTTGTGACGATAACCAAATCGTCGCTAGTGTAGAGATAACAACTAAGTGACGTCGTCGCAGGGGTACACCTATCTTCTGCGACGGTCCGATTTCAGTAAAAGTCACGACTGTACGATAGCTAATCAGCGACCCAAAGATTTAATAAAGAGGACATGGCAACGTCGTCGTAGCTGTTAAGCTACCTTCAACGACGATTTTAAAAAATGGAAAAAATAAGTGACAACACCCGAAAAACACCAGGCTATTCTTCCAAACAGTAAGGGGAATTCCCAGATTGTTACAGGTAATCCAAAAAACTGAAGGTGTAACCCCAAAAGTAAAGAGACACTTAAATCAAAAGACAAACCAAAAGTAAACAAGAAGAAAACATACAAATGACTCCCCAGCGGAGTCGCCAACTTGTGAAGTAGGAAAGTGTTCCCTCTGTGGACAGAGGCAACCCCACTAGCCCTAGAGTGGGTCTAGTCACAACAAAAACAAAAAAATAATCGATTTCCTTAAATAGTCATTATTGGAGACCTACCTCAAAACCGATGTTCAATGAAGCTTTTGTTGCATCACTCCAACTTTTGTTTCCTTCTCCTCAATGAGCAATCAACCTGAAACAACACGAGAACAACAGAACACGTAACCGAGAACAACAACGGTCTATTTACTTATAAAGTCAAGAAATCATAAGCTATCAAGTAAATTGTGCACAAGATATAGGAAATCATCATTGATTGTATTAAAATGAATCAAGAGCAAAGCTTACAACCAAGTGTTGACGTCGCAAGCCTTCTCAGAGGGTCTAGCCGGTATGTTTCTTCAAGCATTCACTCTCAAGAATGGGTCTCCCAAATGGATAATATCTCTCTCTCACTCACAAACTCTAATGCAAGGCTAAGGCACTCCACAACCTCTTACCAAACTATTAGCAATTCCACACTTGTCAAACTCACACCAAAGCTATCTAATCTGCTTCAATCCAACTAGCAACTAGTAACTAGGAACTAGCTGATCATAGCAATGGTGAGTGCTTTTATAGGAGGAGGAGCCTCCATAAAATGAGGGAGAGGGAGCTTATCCTCAAGGGAGGTTTCATAAAAGGTGGAACTACCATCCTAGAGGAGGAAAGGTGAACCAATTTGACCCAACAACTAGTTCTAGAATCACCCAGAAGGCTGACTGTTTGAACTAATTCGCCAAATCTGGATTGTCGTAGGTCATAAACTAGGGCTTAGCGACAACATCACAAAGGAACAATGTGTTTGGACCAATCGTTGCAATAAACATCTGGAAGACTTGCGCCGAGCCCTAAAATTCGACCGTCGTAGGAAACACGTGTACACTTGTGATGACATCACAACGATACAGTTCATGACATGGGACCGTCGCACTTTTTAAGGGTTTACTTACGACGATGTAGAAACTTAGGCAAAGAGGGTCAATATTCAACATTAGAGAGCACTTTCTTAATCTTCTTGCATGAGTGGGAAGATATGGACATATTTATCTGATGTATGACATAGTGGAGGGATTGAGATGAGGTCAGTGACAAATTACTATGTAACAGTTAGGGCTCTGTTATTTCTGTGCTCATTGCTAGAAAGTTGGAATGATTTAGTTATGGCCATTAGTAAATCTGTCTCTGGATCTAGTACTTTAAAGTATGATGATGTTGTCAGTGCAATCCTGAGTGAGGAAATGCGACAGAAAAGCTCCGGTGAGACATCAGGTAATGCTTTGACTGCAGAGACTAGGGGAAGAAAAATAGAAAGAGGAAAGAGCCCAGGATATCGCAGTAAGTCAAGGAAAGGTAGATTGAAGTCCAGATCGGGGATAGTGTGCTAGAAATGCGGGAAGAAATGACACCTGAAGAAAGACTGCAAGTCTCGAAAGGGAAAAGAAGGAGACACGTAGTAAGAAAACAATTATGAAGTGAATGTAACAGGTGATGTATTGCAAGATGCTTTGATTATTTCATTAGAAAATATTATTGATGCCTGGGTGGTAGATTCAGTGGCTTCATTCCATGCCACGCTTGATAGGAAACATTTTCATGATTATGTTCAAGGAGATTTTGGACAGGTTCGATTGGGTGATGATAAACCCTATAAAATCATTGGAATGGGTACAATTTTCATAAAACAATAGAATGGAAATCAATGGTTGTTGAAGGAGGTAAGACATGTTCCAGATTTGAAGAAAAATCTGATTTCAACAGGGCAGTTGGGAGGTGAAGGTTCTGTAACAACCTTTACAGATAAAATTTGGAAGGTCACTAAAGGAGCCCTGGTAATAGAAAAAGGAGAAAAGGTTGGTACATTGTATTTATGCAATGGTATTTCTGATTCTATTAATGCTTTAACCTCTACAAAAGAAGATACGACATTGTGGCAGCATAGGCTTGGGCACATGAGTGAGAAGGGGATGCAGATTCTTCACTCAGGAAATTTGTTGCCAGGTTTGAAGCATGTTGATTTAAAATTCTGTGAGAATTGTGTTCATGGAAAACAAAAGAGAGTCAGATTCCTCAAAGTTGGGAAAGAAAAGAAGAGTGAAAAATTAGAGCTTGCGCATACAGATGTATGGGGACCTGCTCAAGTATCATCTCTCGATGGCTCTTGTTATTATGTTACTTTTATTGATGATGCAACCATAAAAACCTGGATTTATTATATTCGAAATAAATATGATGTATTTGATACTTTCAAGAAATGGAAAGCTTTGGTTGAAAATGAGACAGGAAAAAGGTTGAAGTGTCCTAAATCAGACAATGGAGGTGAATATTGCAGCAAAGAGTTTGATAGGTTCTGTTGAGAGAATGGATCTCGCAGGGAGAATACAGTTCCAGGAACACCACAAGAAGATGGTGTGTCAAAAAGGATGAACATGACAATCATGGAGCGTGCACGGTGCATGAGATTGCATGTAGGATTGCCTTTACAATTTTGGGTAGATGCTGTAGATACTGTTGTTTATCTAATAAATAGAGGGCCTTCAAGTTCCTTAGATGGTGGTATTCCAGAGGAGGCATGGACAGGTAAAAAGGTAAACTACTCATTGTTAAAAACATTTGGTTGTGAAGCCTTTGTCCACATTAATAAAGAAAATAGAACAAAGCTTGAGGAAAAATCGAAGAAATGTACCTTTATTGGATATGGTGTTAATGATTTTGGTTATCGCTTTTATAATTATGAAAAACACAAAATCATTAGGAGTAGAGATGTCATATTCAATGAAAAGGTTTTGTATAAGGATCAGATGCAGGAAAAGAAATAGAAAAAATAAAAAAGAGAATACACGGTGCTTGATGAGATCACAAAAAAAGTGAAGGTGCCTGAAAATCATAATGATCAGCAGCCAGAACAATGAAAAAACCACAACAACAATAAGCACCTCAAATGCTTGAAAGTGGTGTTAGAAGATCTACCAGGATAAATAGACCCCCTGAACGATACTCTCCTTCATTATATTATGTATTGTTGATTGATTCTGGTGAACCAGAATGTTATGAAGAAACAGTGCAAGTAGAAACTAGGAAGAAGTGGTAGCAAGCCATGAAAGAAGAGATGGACTCCTTAGCACAAAACCAGACTTGAGACTTAGTCAGGTTGCTTGCAGGTAAAATAACATTGCAGAATAAATGGGTTTATAGGTTGAAGGAAGAAGATGGAGGTAGAAAAATGTATAAAGCTAGACTTGTGGTGAAGGGGTTTGCACAGAAAAAGGGTATAGAATTTGATGAGATATTTTCTCCTGTTGTTAAAATGACTTCAATCAGAACTATTTTAAGTTTAGTAGCAGCTGAAGATTTTCATCTTGAGAATTTAGATGTAAAGACAAACTTTCTCCATGGGGATTTGGAGGAAGAGATATATATGCAGCAACCACAAGGATATGAGGTAAAAGGGAAGGAGAAACTAGTGTGCAGGTTGAAGAAGATCTTGTATGGCTTAAAACAGGCTCCAAGGCGGTGGTATCTAAAATTTGACAGGTTTATGTCTGAACAAGGTTATACTAGATGTCACTCCGATCATTGCGTTTATCTCAAAAGGAAAAATGATGGCAGCTATATTATATTGTTATTGTATGTAGATGACATGCTTGCTGCAGGTTCTAACATGCAGGAAATAAATGTGCTCAAAACAAAATTGGCTAACTCATTTGCAATGAAGGATTGGGTTGTTGCAAAACAAATCCTTGGTATGAGAATAACTAGAGACAAAAAGAACAAAAAATTAACATTGTCTCAGAGTGAGTACATAGAAAAGGTGTTGAAAAGATTTAATATGCAGAATGAAAAACCAGTTAGTATACCTTTGGCTAGCCATTTCAAACTAACTAAGGAGGTGTGTCCCAAGGCTCAGGAAGAAATTTCTTATATGTCTAAAGTTCCATATGCATCAGCAATTGGAAGCTTAATGTATGCAATGGTCTGCACAAGGCTTGATATTGCACATGAAGTGGGATTTATAAGAAGGTACATGAACAATCCAGGAAAATAACATTGGATGGCGATGAAGTGGATTCTCAGGTATTTGAGAGGTACCACAAATCAAGCATTATGCTTTGGTGGTTCAAACATTTCTCTACAGGGATATGTTGATGCAGATATGGCGGGTGATAGAGATAACATGAGGAGCACCACAAGGTATGTGTTTACTGTAGGTGGAACAACTGTTAGTTTCGTTTCAAAACTGCAAAGTGTTGTTGCACTCTCAATGACGGAAGTAGAGTATGTTGCTCCTATAGAGGCTAGTAAATAAATGATTTTGTTACAAAGGTTTCTAGATGAATTGGGTAAGAAGCAGGAGTTGGACAGGTTATAAAGTGACAACTAGAGTGCCATACACCTTTCAAAGAACTCTGCATTCCATTCCAAGGCTAAACATATACAGCTCAAGTACCATTTCATACGGTTAGTGTTGGAAGATGGATAGTTAAAGCTGGAAATGATACACACTAGCCAGAATCCTGCAAATATGTTAACAAAATTTGTAACCAGGGAGAAACTGAGATTCTGCTATGTTTCAATTGGTCTTCAAGTATGATGAAGTAGATGAGAAACATCCAGGTCAAAAGTGGAGTCATTGTCTAGCAAATGGAGCAGCGGTGGAGTTGTTATAATCAGTCTCCAAGTGGGATATTGTTGGGTGTGGAGCCTGATTATCTTCTTTATTCAGAGGTATCGCAACATTGGACCCCAGTTCGTAATGTGGCGGAAATGTCGCCCATAAAATGTAGACCACCAAGGGGGTCCAGGGGAGGGTGACGACGATTATTTGGATACCCCCACTGGTGGGGATCAAGGGCAGTGCCCTGAAGCTAAAAATAGATGTAAAATTGCCTTGTAAAATGTTGTAATTTCGTATTCAATTTGGGTTATTCATTAGGTGAAGATTTGATAGTAGAAGTTATATTTAATTTAGGGTTTTTTCCCTAGAAGGAAACCCCTTACTATATATGAGGGAATTGTATTGCGTCTATGTATATGTGTATTCTGAGTGAGAAAGAGAGAGGAGATTGTGTGAGAGTGAAGAGGGAATTACAACAGATCTGTTGTAGGTTGTATCTCTTCATTTTGCTGGATAATATAAAAGGAAGGACTGGCTATTTCTCTGTGGACGTAGCCCAAATTGGGTGAACCACGTATATCTGTGTCTCTCTTGTTTTATGCATGTTCTGTGTTTATAATTCTGTAATGTTTTATGTGTTCCATTGTTTTCTAATATATAATTTTCTAACACTCGTGTCCTTTTCTATTTGTTGTTTGGCATTAGTCTTGTTGATAAGAATACGATAAATTGAAAGAAGAAAACCAATAATGAAACATCACAAGATAATGTCATAATAAGAGAAATCAATTAACTTGCCACCCGATAGGATTTATCAACAATGATAATTATCAGTAACATGATTTCGATTAAAATTTTGTTTAGTCCAACTTGGATATGTTGTTAGTTGTTGGTTGTTCCCACTCATAACAAACTTCAAGAATGCCATACTGATACATATAAGATATTGGATTCATGTGACAATAATTATCAGTAACATATTTCGATTAATATTTTGTTCAGTCCAACTTGGATATGTCGCTACCCATTGGTTATTCCCACTCATAACCAACTTTAGGAATTCCATATGAATACATTGGATTCATGTGACCATAATGATTAGTAACATGATTTTTATTAAAATTACGTTCAATCCAACTTGGATATGTTGTTAGCCACTAGTTTTTCCCACTCATAACTAACTTTGGGAACGCCATACAGATACATAGAAGATATTGGTTTCATGTGACAATAATTATTAGTAACATGATTTCAATTAAAATTCTATTCAATCCAACTTAGATATGTCATTAGCCACTAGTTCTTTCCAGTCATAATCAACTTCAGGAACATCATATTGATACATAAAGTGGCAACAACCAATGGCTAATGGCATATCCAAGTTGGACTAAAAAGTCACCATGAATCCAATATATTCTATGTATCAGTATGGCATTTTCAAAGTTGGTTATGAGTGGGAACAACCAATGGCTAATGGAATATCCAAGTTGGATTGAACAAAATTTTAATCAAAATCATGTTACTGATAATAATTGTCACATGAATCTAGTATCTTCTATGTATCAGTATGGAATTCCAGTTTCGTTATAAGTAGAAATAACAAGCGACTAATGACATATCCAGGTTGGACTGAAAAAAAAATTAATCGAAATTATGTTACTAATAATTATCGTTACATGAATCTATTATCTTCTATCTATTAGTATGGCATCCCCGAAGTTGGTTATGAGTGGGAACAACAAGCGAGTTATGGCATATCCAAGTTGGAATGAATTGCATTTTAATCGAAATCATGTCACTGATAATTATCATCTCATGAATCCAGTATCTTCTATGTATGAGTACGGCATTCCCAAAGTTGCATATGAGTGGGAACATCTAGCAGCTAACGACATATCTAAGTCAGACTAAACATAATTTTAATAGAAATCATGTTACTGAAAATTATCGTCACATGAATCAAGTATCTTCTATGTATCAATATGGTCCCCGAAGTTGTTTATGAGTGGTAACAACGTACGGTTAACGGCATAGCCAATTTGGACTAAACATAATTTTAATCGGAATCATGTTACTGAAAATTATTGTTACATGAATCCAGTATCTTTTATGTATCAGTGTGGCATTCCCGAAGTGAATCCAATATCTTTTATGTATTAGTGTGGCGTTCCCGAAGTTGGTTATGAGTGGGAACATGCAACAGCTAATGACATATCAAGTTGGATTGCATATAATTTTAATCGAAATCATGTTACTGATAATTGTCGTCACATGAATGTAGTAACTTTTATGTATCAATATGGCGTTCCTAAAGTTGCTTATGAGTGGCAAAAACAAATGGCTAATGGAATATACAAGTTGGACTGAACAAAATTTTAATTGAAATCATGTTACTGATAATTATCGTCACACTAATCCATTATCTTCTAAGTATTGGTATGGCATTTTCAAAGTTGGTTATGAGTGGGAACAACCATAGGCTAACGGCATATCCAAGTTGGAATAAACATAATTGTAATCGAAATCATGTTACTGGTAATTATCATCACATGAATCTAGTATCTTTGATGTATCAATATGGCATTCTCGAAGATGGTTATCAGTGGGAACAACCAGCGGCTAATGTCATATCCAAGTTGGATTGAACATAATTTTAGTCGAAATCATGTTACTGGTAATATCGTCACATGAATATATTATCTTCTATGTATTAGTATGGCATTCCTAAACTTGGTTATGAGTGGAAAAAATCCAACAGCTAATGGCATATCCAAGTTGGACAGGTTAGAATTGTAACTGAAATCATGTTATTGATAATTATCGTCACATGAATCCAGTATATTCTATGTATCAATATGGAATTCATGACGTTGGTTATGAGTGGGAATAGCCAGTGGCTAATGGCATATCCAAGTTGGAATAAATAGAATTTTAATCGAAGCCATTTTTCAAATAAGTATTGTCACATGAATCTAGTATCTTCTAGGTATTAGTATGGAATTCTCGAAGTTTGTTATGAGCATAGTTTTCAAAACTAGTCGACATGAACCGGAAACTGATCAAACTAGTTGTTTCATTAGGCAACTTGGTTGAACATAGAGAAAAAGACTCGATTAAAGGGCCTACTTAGCCAAAAAAACACAAAAACCGGACCAAACCAACCGATTTATGATGGAATCGGCTAGTTTATGGTCAAACCGGCTGGTTCTGTCATAAACTAGTTGGTTCATTTCCAAGGCCACGACGGACCCAGATAGTCTTTTTGGAAGCTTCCTAGGTGTTTTGGATGGAAAAGTGTTTTTTCCCTCAAAAAATGCTCTCTCCAAGCCTTTAAAAGGAGCTCACCCCCCTCATTTGCCTCACACATCTTATTTGGAGTTTTTGTGAGTTTGAATGGGAGCTTGGAGAGTGTTGATTTTTTGCTGGAGTAGTGGAACAATAGAGAGTTTGAGCTAAGTAGTAGCCATCATGCCTTGAATAGCCAAGGATACTTCATGGGCTCATTGTGATATGATTGATGGCATAATTATCTGCAAATATTGCCAAAAATTAAGAGGTTCAAGCAACATTTGGCTGGGATAGGAGGCCATGTAAAGCCATGTGGAGCACCAAACGAAGTAATAGGGGATATTAAGGTAGAATACCTTTAGAAGTTTGAGACTCAAGTCACGGAATCAGTTGAGAAGTTTGTGAGTCAAGAAGTTGCAAAGTTTGGGAGTCGAGACTCAACCAACTAAATTTGATCATGATGAGAAGTTTCAAGTGATAATGTTGATCACTAATATCATATATGTAGACTTGTAGTAGGCCAGTGGCCCCATAGTTTGCAGGCTTTGTTTTTGAACTCTATAAGCCATTTAGAGCCTCATTGATTATATATTTTGTTACTGATATATATTGCACTTGGTGCCATTTTGATACATTCACCTTTACATGGGTATATATATGAGCAAACTTTGCATATTTTGTGCCTATTATTTTGGAATCATGGTTTTAAATATTAAAAATAGTTTTTTCATTAAAAATTATTTATTTCATATCTTTTTTTAAAATTGGTTCATAGAGATCTAACCAGTCCCAGTTTTACCGATTCTGGTTTGAAACTCGGTTTATTTGGTGGACCAGTCCTCGATTCCGATTTTTAAAACTATGGTTATGAATGGGAACAACCAGTGGCTAATGACATATCCAAGTTTGACTAAACAAAATGTTAATCGAAATCATGTTACTGATAATCATTGTCACATGGATCCAATATCTTCTATGTATCAATATGGTGCAATGTTGGAAGAAACAGGGATGTTTTTTTGGAAGAGAAGCATCGAAAGCGTCATTTTCCAAAAATCATCAAAAGCGAAGCATATATATATATATATATATATATATATATATATATATATATATATGGCATACATTGTACATCAATGATTAATTATTCAAGCATCAACCATCTAGAATCTAGATTCCTCTCTTCTTGTCTAGCCCTTGCCTCTACTTCAATTCTCTAGGGAAATTAGTCAAGTTCGTTGAATTTTGATCAAACAACCAAATCCAAGCCTTATAATATGGTAGAGAAAGATTAACATGCTTGATCATTGATTTTTAATTGAGTGAAGGGTACATTTTTGCCAAGGCCATGATAAAGGAGTTCAACAATCAATGTCACCAACACTGGGGTACATATAGGGATTGGTGCTCTTGATTAAATGCTAATCAGAACCCTCATACATGATATAATCTAATGAAATTCCATAATCACATTGATCCAGAAATCCTTAAAAATGTTAAGTCAATTGAATTTTGAATGGGATATGAAATTCCATTTTCTCCATATGAAGTTTGATGAGGTTGGAACCACTCTCAAACATCTTGAGTCATCTCATGGTAACGTTAAATTTATGTAAAAGGATGAAAATGAAAGATAAAGGAGAATGTCAATTTTACTTAAAGAATTTAGCATTACCATTAGGGAGCATCTAGGAAGCGTTTAGGGAGCATCAAGGGGTCACCTTGGGAGTGTTCAGGAAGCATAGCTCCTCACATAATAGTTCGAAAATTCCAAAAAAAAAAAACTTGTTGAATCATGTGAGTGGTTTTTGGAATTGTGGCAGAACTGCAGTTCAGGCCTGCAGAACCGTGTTGGAACCACAATTCCGAATCGTCATGGTTGCAAAATCCCAGGAACCGCAAAAAAAGGGTGGAATCATGGTTATGCCTAAGGATTTTGGATGGAAACATCTGCAACACAAATCCGACTCCTAAACTTGGGCGAGGGATGGTTCTTGCAACATTGGTATGGTGTTCCCAAAGTTGGTTATGAGTGGGAACAAACAGTGGCTAATGGCATATCCAAGTTGGACTGAAGATAATTTTAATTGAAGTCATGTTAGTTATAATTATTGTCACATGAATCCAGTTTCTTCTATGTATTAGTATGGCATTTCTGAAGTTGGTTATGAGTGGGAACAACAAGTGACTAACAACATATCCAAATTGGACTGAACAAAATTTTAATCGACATCATGTTACTGATAGTTATTGTCACATGAATCCAATATCTTATAAGTATCAATATGGTGTTCCCAAAGTTGGTTATGAGCAGGAATAACCAGTGGCTAACAACATATCCAAGTTGGACTAAATAAAATTTTAATCGAAATCATGTTACTAATAATTATTGTCACATGAATCTAGTATCTTCTATCTATTAGTATGGCGTTACTGAAGTTTGTTATTAGTGGGAACAACCAATGACTAATGGGATATCCAAGTTGGATTGAACATAATTTTAATCGAAATCATGTCACTAATAATTATTGTCACATGAATCCAAAATCTTCTATGTATCACTATGGCATTCCCGAAATTGGTTATGAGTGAGAACAACTAGCATCTAATGACATATCAAAGTTGGACTGAACAAAATTTTAATCGATATCTTTCTTATTATTAAAAGGATCACTTTTTCCTGAAAAGAAAATTTTAATGTTGAGAAATGATTAAATGCTCTCAAGATCCACAACCAATATGGGCAAGGCAAATATATTTGCAACAAAAAGCATTTGTTACACAACCAATGCAATTCACATGGTTTGTATAAGCATTGATTTCTTAACAAATGGTTCACAACATCACTAGTGGCTTAAAATTTCAAAATTGGGTATGAAAACTTTGATGCTTTCTGTTTTAAGTTATTTAGTTTATATTGGTCATTTAAACTATTGGTGGAGGCACATTAATAAAGTTACTTTTTTACTTAGTCTAATGTTCTAATTTATGTTTAGTGTTGTATAATTTTGTAAAACACAGTGTCAATTGGGGTTATCTTGGGAGGTTGGGTGAAATGGTTATTATTTTCACCACCCAAGTTCAAATCCTTGCTAGTGATGGTCCAAAACATCACTAATGGCTTAAAACATCAAAATTATGTATGAAAACTTTGATGGTTTATGTTCAAGTTATTTAGTTTATAATGGTCATTTAAGCTATAAGTGGAGGCACATTAATGAAGTTACTTCTTTACTTAGTCTAATGTTCAAATTTATGTTTAGTGTTGTATAATTTTGTAATACACATTGTCAATTAGGGTTATCTTGGGTGGTTGGGTGAAATGTTTATTATCTTCCCCACCCAATTTCAAATCCCCATTAGTGACATGATGAGATATAACGTCTTGACAAATATTGTTATAATGGCTTTGTACCTATGAATATGGTTGTATTGGCTTCAAGCCATGTGAACCCTTATGTGAGTATATCTGTGCACTGCACTAGTACTAACAATCTCATTCTAGTCCTCGGGCTAAGAGGGAGACTGATTTCTTTCCTTGAGAAAATAAAAATTGTAATACACAATGCTAATAATGTAAATGTGTACATGATGAATGTTTGTAAACTGAATAACTATATTTTGGAACCAAATATTGAATGCTAATGACTTAATATAAATACTTAATGACTTAATATTAAAAGAGTCCATTTTGAATTAGTTAATGGATTGGATGTAACTTTAAATGTGCACCTTAGACTGTCAATGTATCAACACCTTCAACATTTCACTAATGAGAAAAATGTTTTCCAACATCGAATTGATCAAATGGTGGAATTGGATGAAACTCGTATGAAATATTTTGATAATGTATAAAATTCAATCTAACATGAAGAAACGTTTTGATAAATCTTCATGAGATAGATCTTTGCAGGTTGGAGACTTTGTAGTACTTTTGGATTGCAGCAATGATAAGCCTAGAAGTCATGGAAAGTTTGACAACTTGTGATTGGGACCTTATATCATCAGAGCAATTACCGAACCAAATTCATTCCACTTGAGCACATTGGATGGTGAACCACTTGACTTGCCTTTAAATGGCTAAATGCTCAAGTTGTTCTACAAAGATGACACCTGATGCCATGGGGCATCCTCTGTATTGTATTTCTAACCCTATTCTCATAGATTAGGTTTCATTTATGTTATTAGACTAGGTTTCATTTCAACATTTACATTTTATGTCATTAGATTAGATTTCATTTTTGTATTGTTAGAGTAGAAGTTTTATATTCCAATACTTGATATTATATGATGATTATGATTTGTATTTGAATGGATATCTATTTGATTTACTTTGTTTCTTGGATGCAGATTCTGGATTCTCACATTCCTTCACTGAAGCAACGTGCCCCCAAGTAGAGCCAAATGTTGACCATGCCTGTGTCAACACCCCCAAGAAGCATAGTACATGTCGACTGATAAAAAAAAATTCAAAATCATATTTATCATACAACTTCTAGATTATCATTTTAATCCAAATTTTGCAGCCCTATGGGCCTTTATTGTAAAAATGATACTAGTATGACTATGAAGCCATGTAAAAACATCTAGGTAACCTAAGATTTCTTGCTAAAGAGATTCACTCTAGGGAGTTTTTTACCCTCTGCTAATTATTCGCATTTTCAAACCCAAATAATTGGTAGAGTTTTTCTCCCACACATACCCCAAATCTAGAGTGGGGCTCGATGGTAAGGTCTTAGGTGAGTCCTAGTGTTATCCAGTCTATATATTTTTATCATACTAGATCATATGTCTTGTGTTGCAGAATTTGGTTAAGTCTAGAGGTCTTGTGTAAATTGTAAAAATTTCCCTTCAAATGGGATGTTCATGCAATAATTATTGTAAAAGGTGTTGTCTAGGAATATTCTAGTTGGATGATAGATCATAGTTAGACATCATCACCTAAATATTTTTTAGACCCACTCTGATGGTGAATATATGTTGAGTCATTTAATTTTTTTTATGGCAAAAAATGACAAAAAATTAGGTAGAAAATGGTCAAAACATATGAGAGCAAATAAAAATTCTCTCCAAGTGGAAAAATGATTTTTTTTGGAGAAACTGGACATTCCAAAGGTAAAATAAGTGTGAAAGACTCAATTCTCAAGAAGAAAAATCCCCCAAAAATTCGTGGGTCCAAAATAAATTATTTCTTTGAGGTCCTCGATCAAGGGAAAAATCACTTTTTTAAGAAAAATTGAACTTATAGACCAAGGTGAAGTCAAAGGGGATTTTTTGAGGAAAAAGTTCAAAATAATATATTTTGGACCATGGATCAAGGCCTTCATCAAGGAATTCAAATTTCTTCTTCTAGATCAAGGGACATGATTTAATTTTGGCATAGATCAAGCATCAACTAGTCGTTATTCTATGGGATCAAATCAATTTTGTGAACTTATTTGGACCTAGTCGTTTCCCCCTTGGAGAGGGATCTATATCTCTCCATTTTATATATAAGGAAGCTATTTTCTCCTCATTTGATATCAAAAAAATTTGTAATCGAGATCAAAGTCAAGCCTTGTTGGTTGTGATACTTTTTTCTGGATTACTAAAGAAAAAAGTCTTTGGGGTTTATTCATGGTAGCATTCCTCTTCAACTTCTTGTGGTAATGTTTTACGGATCATGTGCTTAATACCCTACTAAATAAAATTTTGTAAGTTATTATGTCATTAGCCAGTTGTTGGATTAACTATTCGCACAAGTATCTTGCATTATTTAATGGGTTTTAGAGAAACATTTTAATTTGATCTATCTAGCAGGTATCACTAGATTTTGAGGATTATTATGTTATCTATGCCTCTATTGATCTAATAATTTGATCTTAAGTGTGTAGAGACTTCAAGTATTCAAATCTTATGTGCGAGGGGAAGTCTTCGGTTAGAAAAACCCACTCTCAAATCAAGAAAACTCAAGAGCCCACTTTGTTAATTTTCGAGGCTTATCTAATTATTTGATTTGCAGAGATTCTAGATATTACTCATCATAAAAAATATTTCTGTTATCTATTTGAACGTTTTGGTGCATTAACGAATATATCTGCTTATAAGAGCCATAAATCATTGTGAATATTGTACATGATTTTGTAAATATTGTTTTATCTAACCCTTGTTCATATTTATTCAATTTTTTGTATATAGTTGTTGGGGTTTTGTTTGATTTTTTTGCAGATCTGAAGGGGAGATTTTTTTATCTAGAGGGTGTTAGCCCTCATCTAGCCTAGATGGCTAGGGTTTGGGCTCTATTTTCCTCATAAGCATTGGTCGTTTAGTATTTTAAGCTCTTCCTTCAAGGCCACAACTAGATCTGACCTTTTGAGGCCTAGATCCACCTCCACCAAGCCTTTTTCCTTCAACGTTTGATTCTTTTTGGAGGTCGCAAGCCCTAAGAGGGATATTTCACTGCAAAGGCAAATTTTTCCAAGGGTTTATCATTTAAAAAAATTGCAAATAATTTTTCGTGGCTCTTTTCATCAATTCTTTGACACAATCTAATTTTATTTCTTGTGCAGGCTCACAAAAAAATTTGGAGGGTCGAAGTCTCATTACAAAGGCCTCTTTTAGGAAACCACAAGGTTATTGAGCCAAGTTGGCTTGGTTGCAAGCCTGTCTTCATCTATCTAACCTAGCCACAAGGGTTGGAAGGATCATAAATAGTTGCATTTGATCCTCATACTAATTCACCTCATTACATGCCTAAACACAAATTTTTGCAAAGGTTATCTCCATTTTTTGATTGGGAAATTACTACTGCAGGTGTTGATCCATCAAAAGGATCATATAATTTGTCTATAAACTAATGTATTGGTTTTATAGGCATCCTCCAATCAAGTTACAAGGGGTTTCATCTTTTGTTTGGGGTTTAATCACTTGGAGCCTTGTTTAGGAATTCTAGCCTTACATAGCCTAGCCACAAGGCCTTTTTTTTAACAACCTTGCCATTTTTCGATTTTTGGACTAATGCTTTGTGGTTGAAGGGTTTTTCTCATCATTTGGAAGATTTCATATTGTTTTGTGCCTAGGTTTTATCTCTTCTGCATTGCATTTTGTCACGTATTCTCTAAGAGTTACTCTCTGGCCTAGAAGGGTTTGAATAAACCCTGGTCGCAAGGCCTGGAGGAATATTTCTCCTTAGTTGAAAGCATATCAAGGGCTGATCCATAGCTTTTAATCATTAAGGCTAATTATTTTTTGATTGCAAGAGAAACGTTTCCTTTTGGAAAATTCACACTTCTTGTTTGAGGCCAAAGAACTACTATTTGTTCACTACACTTGACATAACAACTGTTGAAGCTAGACCGAGGGCCTTGGAGCCTTAATCCTCCTTCATTTATTACCTTTCGAAAATTGTCAAAGAAACTAGATTTGAAGCATTTCATTGCAGTGACTAATCATAAGAAAAGTAATAATAATAAGCCCTAAAAAACACTAAATTGATCATATATTTATTACAAAAAGGCTTAATTATTTTCTAGCTCTTTTTCTTGTATTCTTTAGTGATTGATCTTGCTAACAGAGGGCTACAGTGGACTGATATACATTGATTGTGGCTATATTAGGTTGATCTCTTAGTAACAATATTATATCTTGAGTCATGTGCATTCTTTCAATCATTAAAGTTGATCATTGTGCATCTTGCGCATTTGAGCAACTAGAGGAATAAAAGCTTGACATTGTTCTTGGTTCAGATCTTGTCAACAACAACCTTTGCTCACTAATTTCTCACTAACCATCTCTATTTCCTCTCTTGACGTCTTGCTTTTCACAGTTGCATTGCATGGTTTGATTTTCGTTGCATTCCATCATCTAAAATCATTGAATAACAATCTCATTTGTCTTTTAGTTAATTGTGTTGATATCATTTGAGTTTCACTTGTTTCTAATCTCTATTTCTCATAAGTGAAGAACACTTTAATAGACATTATAACTAAAGGCATTTTATATTGTTATCATCATTGTTTCATTGAGAAATTTCAAGCTCACTTCATTCAATTACTATTGGAAATCTTGTAGCCTTGTGTTCTAAATTTGATATCTCAATAAAGCTTAGTTATAAGTGATTTACATCTTTACATTGAAGCATATTGTCATTATCTCATCTCTTTGAAACTATCTAACTTTTTCATCAACTTGAATTAGCGTCCTAGCTTAGTTTTCATCTTTAAAATTAACCTCCAAGCATAATCTTGGTTGAATAGGAAGTTAGGGACACCTTCTCCATCATTCAATTTGAGAATTTAAGACCCCCATTCATGGTTAATGTAGGTGACCTCGCAGTTCTCTTATGGGAAATCCCACTTGGGTGGTTAGATATCTCAGAGAGGTATCGTTAATGACACTGTAGCCTCCTTCCCCAACACTTCTCTTTACAACTTTGTTTGTGGCTAGCTTCAAAACAATTGAGGAGAAGGATTCATTTAGATTAGACATATAGTTAAAAATAACCAAGATCTTTCACTTCACATTAGTTTAGATCTTGCATTCATTCCTCATTGATCTTTGATAATTGGAACTGTGAGCTAAATTTATAATTGTAGGTTTGTTTTATTTGGAATAACGTCTCTTCTCTTCCTTGAAAATTGTCTTAAATTTTACTGTTGATATCTCAAATTTTCTTGATCTCTTTCTTGTGCTAACATTTCCTTGCGACATTGCTTACGTTATAGCTTAAATTACCTTTTATCATTGTGCAAGTTCTTTAATTTATTTGAGCATTTTTATTAAGGAACAAGTCTCTTATTGTTTCACCTAAGGTGTCATTTTGATCTAATTTAACACATTTATATTGCATTGTTGAATGTAATAGCTTATCTTTCCATCTAATATTCATTCAAGTTATTTAGGGAAGTGATTTACTTGCCTCCTGATCTCCTAGTCTTGTCATTCCAACATGTTTTCTTAGATTTTCCATCCTTAGGGGCTTCCCCTCCTTGAATTAGCTAGGAGAGAGTCTAAACGGAGTGAGTAAGGATCATACTAACAACCCCTACTCTGAGTGTTGCACCTTACGTGTACACTTCAGGTGACAACATGTATTTAAAAAAAAAAATT